>OU343217.1:112709615-112842088 GCA_910596185.1 Chrysanthemum makinoi
TTCCTCTCACGAGGACAAAGTCGGGCAAACGGTATCTTACCTTTCAAAGGAGTTCACTCTCGGATATTTCTTAAATCCAACACGGATGTTGTGACTTATAAAGTGGTGGATAAGATTTATGAACATTCCGTTAATGTTCCTCAATCTAATCTTTGCCCCCATCCCACCCGTTGTCAAGTAATTGACACTTTGCCTTCTCCTCCTTTTTCTTCTCCATGTCTTAACTCACGAGGTGAAGATACCATCTTTGACCGGCATTTCTCATTCTCTTAAGCGGGAATATATCTCATCGGTGTGGAACTTTCATTAAGCTTCAAATGTTTGTCCAAACATCTTGAATGAAAGTCCGATGGAGACTGTTTCTTCCACTTTGCTTCCCCATGAACCAATGAATGCGGTCGAGGTCATGCTAGCGACTTCGAGGAACAAAAACAGTAGCACACTATATGGGTTTCAACCATATTTGATTTCTTTCTACTTTCTACCACCTAGTGTGGGGAGTTGCCCCACTGTTGTATATAAGTTTTCCCAAAAATCTATCAAATAATGGCGTAGTATTATTTCCCTTTTCGTTCTCGGTTTAGGCATAACCGCCGGTACTTTGAATATTGAGGGCAATATTCATTTCTAAGTGTGGGGGAATTCTCACGAATTTTATCATGTAATTATACCGCCTGATTCCCCCGTTTTTGGCCAAAATCTTTTTGGAGTAAGTGTTACGCACTTACACCAAGCAGTTATCGATCCGCCTTGTCTAATAAACAAAAGGATTGGCTAATCCGAGAGCAAAGCGGCTCTTGGTAAGATATCTCAAATCCGTTGAAGGCTTGCAATTTGCCCAAAATTGTATGGTATTCAGCTCACCATATCTTTAATTAGTGAAGAGTTGGCTAGCCGGCAAGTTTATGGCTTGTGGTAGGCGATGGAAAAACCATAATTGTTGTCGGCTCACCAAAGATAATATTGATAATTTATCTAAGAGTTGGCTAGTCCGATAGCGGCTTACGGTAGAACAATCAAATCCGTTGGAAGCTGGTGGTTTGCTCAAAATCACATGGTTATCGGTGTACCATGGTTCTTACTTGAACTAAACATTTTGCTACCCGTAAGTAATGGCTTTTGCAAAGAGATTCAAACCATTAAGTTTTTTCAAAGATTGTTGTGACTAGCAATAGTTTAGTGCGGGATTGATGAGTGTGTAAATACCTCATCATTTTTGCCAAATCCGAATCAAGAAAACGCTTAAAAATGCTCTCGAATGCATCAAAATATTCAAAATATTCCAAAATTGCATTTTATATGTTTGAGATGCAAAATGTTCAAAATCAGATGAAAAATGAGCTAAGTTTGCATAATTGGCGCTTTCAAATTCCCCAAGTTTCAAAAGTTGTCGAAATAGTCCCCGAAGTCATAATTTCAAAAGAAATATCACCAAAGGTCCTTTTAAAATCATAAGTTGTCAAAATTAGTCCTTTGGTGAAAAATATCAAAAGTTTTGAGAAATTACAAGTTTGGTCCTCCAAGTTTCAAAATTGGCAAAAAATGGCCCTTGGAAAATTGGAAAATTACAAGTTTGGTCTTGTATGGAAACTTGTCACTTTTGGTCCCTTGAAACATCTTTTGCAGTAAATGGCGCCTAGGTCCTTGAATAATTTTAAATTACAAAAAGAGTCCTTGTATAAACACCCTGACCTCTTGTCAAAACCAAAGCTAGACCCCCGCTTTTCCCTTTGGACCCTTACCAATTTGACCCTCCTTTAATAATACACCTTTGGTCAAATCCTCCAACGCCAAAAGTCCTTCTCCTTCACCAAACTTCTCGCAAAACCCCACAAACCATCCCTCCTCACCTTTTACTCCACCTTTTCCTCCCACCTCAACTAACCTCCAAGATGCATTAAATGCACCTCTCATCCCCTCACTCAACCCCAACTGTCTAATACTCTTTTTTGGCGCCAAAAATTGATCCAAGGGCCAAGATAGCTTCAAACCATCCAATGGCTAAGAAAATAGGGAAATGGTCGGTATGAGAGAAGAAGCTTGATTATAAAAAGAGAGCAAAAGGATGAGAGAAAGTGGGGAGGCTAGTAGTTTTTATATATCATCAATGTCGTTTTTAACTTAAAGTTTTTAATTTAGTGTAAAACCTGTAATATTTTGTTAATTTGTATCAAACTAAAGTGTTTAAGTGTATTGCAACTAATTTCAAGCATCAATTTCAGTTTGTGTTTACAATTCATATTTTATGTCCACTGTTGAAAATTTCCATTTTAAAGTCTTGTATACAAGCTCTCATTAGCTTATTTTTAAGCTCAAACAGGTTTATATTAGCTTATTGTAGCTTGTTATAAGCTTGTACTCAAGTTTTAAGCTACATTGGTTCTTGGTCAAAGAAAGTCAAACCAAAAACTTGAAAAGGAAATGGATAAATGGGTAAAGGGTGCGAATTTGGGGTCATTTTTGAATGATTTGGGTTGATAAACTTAGGATAGTTGGTTCGGTTGACAAAGTTTCAAGCCATAGTGGCTAAGGACTTTTTGTAAGTGATTTTCAAGGTTTTCATTGCATATATTGTATTTGTAGTTATAAACAGTTCAATCTTGTTTAATTAGCTGTATTTAGGATATATAGACTTAGTTTGATCAATTGTACAAGTTGAATTAGTAGTTGGTCTCTTTAAATTTGCAAAACAGTCAATTAAGGTGTGTTTGGAATTGTTGCTTTATCTGTGTTCAAGGATTGTTTAGTGATTAACTCTTGTTGTTCTAGGTTTGCTTAGTTCAAATTAACTCATAGCTGTCTCAAAATTGTGCCTGCAACCCTCAATGGTCAAATTCTCATGTTAACTGTCCTAATCACTTCACTGTTGAGATTTTAAAGAAGCAAACTCTTGTTTTGTGTTTAAAAAGCATAGACATAGGGTGCAAGAGTTCCATTTCATCAATATACTTCATAATCAGTCCAAAAATTGGTTTCAAATTTCATTTTAGTCAAAGTTCTAAAATCATGCAAAAGTCAAATTGCATATCTCGGCCAAACTAAGATGATTTTTCATTAACTCGCTTTTGGCCAAATCATATCAAACTTGTTGTTTTAAAAACTTCAGCTGGTCTAATCTCTTATTAGCATTTTTGTATATTTTTGTGGAATTTTTTAAGGTTCAAAATGCTTGTCAATATGGTTCAACTGCCTGTACACACCTCAGTATTAACCGAAAGTGTACAGTAATTTGTGCAGCTTGTCACAAGCTCAAAACCGCTTGCCTTGGTCTGATTTTTGGTTTACAAACTCTTGGCCGTGTCTAGATTGAGTTCCAATTTGTGGTTTTCATTTTCATCTTATTTTGTAGCTTTTACTTAAGCTTAAAGTAGGCCTCATAAACTGTTTTTGCACAATAAGCTCAATACATCAAATCTGTTAATTTTGCAATTCAGAGGTTATGGCTTGTTGAGATTAGTTGCAATTGAGTAGTTTTAGCATTTTGCACTTCTTTCAGTGTGGTACCTATTTGTGTCCATTTGCTTGTTCAAAGTGCTTATTTATAAGCACTTGCAACCCAAAGCCTCATTTTCTTATACACAAGCACTTGTTTTTCCATTTTTCCTAGATTCTCTATATTATTTTAAGCTTATCGTGAATTTTTCAGATTTTTCTAGGTCAGTTTGGTATTTTTTCCCCATTTTAAGTAGTTTTTAAGCCTTTTTAAATAGCATTTAATACAATTAATTAAGAAAAGTTTCAAAAAAATAATTTTTCAATTTTCCTAGGTTAAGATAAATATAAAAAGTCAAAAAAATATTTTTCCAGATTTTTCTTAGTTAAATTTGTATTTTTAAGCAATTTAAGTAGTTTTAAACAGTTTTTAATTCATAGAAAATACAAAAATATTCAGAAAAATACAAAATTAGTTTTGAAAATTCTCTTTTGTTATTTTAGATTTTTCCAAGTCATAATTTTATTTTTCTAGCTTTATTTCATATTTTCTTGTATTTTAGGTTATTATTAAATAGTTAAAATTAGTTTTTAATTAATAATAATTAATTAAATAGTTGTAAAAATAATTTTATTTTTCTAATAATTTTATTTTATCATTAGGTTTGTAAAAATATCATTTTCATATTTTTAGGATTAATCTTGTATAAGTTTCACATTTTTCATTTTTACGTTACGTAGTTTTAAATTCAAGTTTTATAAAAATAAAATCAAACACATCATTTTAAATATAGTGATAGCGTTTATTTAATATTTTTTATCTTTTTAATTCTCTTTAATTTGCATTTAAGCCTTTGTAATTATAGGCTATTTCTGTAGTTATAATAATCATTCTCGATCCTATTTTCCGTTCAAATCTCTCGATCACTATTCGTTAGGTGATCCATCGCACAGCTCGCTGGGACATAACGACCCGGGGAAACACTATACTCCTCAGATCTTCATTGCATTTGTTTCTGAACCGTTTTAAGTTTCTTACGGTCGGCCATTCGCGTTTGTGTGAGAAAACTTGACGGTTTGGAGCGAATCAAATTTTATGCCACGGGCCGGGAGCTGTGCTAATTATCTTACGTTTAGCAGATTAGTGATTTGAATATTCACTAATTGTTCATACCATCTATATATGTTTATATTTTCTTATAAAAATCCAAAAATCCAAAAATACTCTTCTCATTCCTCTTATCTGTATGATTCTATTTCTCTTACCCTCTCGCATTGAGTTTACTCTCTTCTTTAACCTCAACACCGTTTAATTCTATCTCTTTAACCCTCTATATGTTTAATTCTTATGTCGACAATCATCAACATCATCGTCACAAGTGTGTGTGAGCGGTGCGGAAGGCCTAGTTCAAGCGAATTTTGCAATTTGTGCGAATTATCCATAAAAATTCTTTTCTAAGTTATTTTGACCACCCGCCACAACCCGAAATACGTTCTAATGTTGACAAACCCGTTCAAACGTCGGAGCTACCTCAAGCACTCACCGAGGGTTACGAGGACGATTTCTTTGAATTTAGAGCCCGTAATCTAATCGAGCAAATTCAAGCCGATGAAAAAGGTCAAGAATTAGAATTGATTACGATGAACCGTTCAAAAACCGAGACCATAGCGAGTGGTGGAACTTGCTAGCTCTAAGAGCACACCACTTGTCCCAACTCCGAATCTTGAACGCTTTTACGCGACTTCTTTAGGGCCAGAAATGACATGATTCAAAACTTCTTAATTGAACTTCGTCAAGATTCACCTTCGGGAAATACCACTTTACCTACCATATGTGATGTTGTTGAACCCTGATTCCTATTCCGAGCCCGAAATATCTTCATTTGATCAAAATTATTGCTACGGTTGTGGAGACTTGTTACCACAAGGTTTTCGTTGTTTCAAATGTATGTGTGAGTGGTGTGGAAACTATCTTGTCAATGGATGTTGTTTGACAGCCGAATTCATTCGCTATGATTCTAACCCGGACTTTTTCAATTATCCTCAAAACAATTTCAACTACCCTCCACAAAATTTATACGAACCAGAACCGTATTTTCATCATTTCAATGATCAAACATCGTTTCAAAATTTCTCTCCCCAATACCCTCATTGTGCTAAGTGTGGGGGTCCTCATGATGATTATCAATGTCAATCGTGGAATCATAATTACTTTGGACCTGATCCTTGTTATAACACTTCCAGTTTTGACAATGTCCAACCCCTACAACTTCCCGTCATCGATCAATATCCTTGTATCCTTGAAGAACTTTCCGAGGAACAAGCGCTCTCAATGAAAGATTTCTAGCCGAGAGCGAAGCCAAAAGCTTCCTATATTTAACGAGGCTTTCCGTCTCGATGACGAGGATGAGGAGGATTGGGAGATGATAAAGGACAAGGTGCATACCTCAAGCCCACAAAGTACCACACATGTCCACTCTCCGACCTTATCTACCGTAGAACCTTCGGATAACCTTTTAATGGGGGACGAAAATCTTAGCACTATTCTGGAAACGGAACCGTCTTGTGTTGAGAACCTTGTCCCAACCCCAAGTGAGTCCGAGGTTATCTCCGGTAATATGTTTGATGAGCCTCTTGATGATGATTCTCCTCTTGACATCCCAAACGATCATGTCGAGATGTTCTCCGATTCTGACAACGATTGTACTTCGTTTGACGATTCTTTATCTTATGGAGACATCGATTATGTCGAGGAGTTACCTTCTGAGCTAGTTAGCTTAGAGGAAGTGAGAGATTCGATGATCTCGGAAATTGAGGACGAGATCCTTCGTGAAAAATTGTTCAATGTAAATCTCCTCGTTTCTAAGATCGAATCATTTTGTGCTAAGCCGACTTCAGCCCTATCCCCATTGAGGATAGTGACTCTATCTTGGAAAAGCCCGAACCATTTTCTGATCTTGAGGCTTTTTCCATGATTCTCTTCCGAATTTGATGTATTCCGCTTTGATGATCGATCATACTGAAAAGGAGGTAGTGGCATTCCCACTTTTCATATTTCTTCTTCGAGTATGAGTCGCCCACATTTGAATTGCCTCCTTCCCGAAAGGAGTAGACTTTTCCATGAGGAGTTAGCCGGTGAACTCGCCTGGCCATCATCCTCATCGGGGAATTGAGGACGCGCTTTTTGAGCAAAATGCTCCGCACTGTCTTTCATCCATGAGTAACTCATCTACCCTTAAGGATTTTACCGTGGTTGATACTTGCGTCTCATTCCTCTCCGAGGACAAAGTGTTCAAACCCGGTATCTTACCTTTCAAAGGAGTTCACTCTCGGATATTTCTTAAATCCAACACGGATGTTGTGACTTATAAAGTGGTGGATAAGATTTCTGAACATTCCGTTAATGTTCCTCAATCTAATCTTTTGCCCACCCATCCCACCCGTTGTCAAGTAATTGACACTTTGCCTTCTCCTCCCATTTCTTCTCCATGTCTTAACTCCTACGAGAGTGAAGATACCATCTTTGACCCCGGCATTTCTCATTCTCTTGAGCCGGAATATATCTCATCGTGTGGAACTTTCACGCGCTTCAAATGTTTGTCCAAACATCTTGAATGAAAGTCCGATGGAGATTGTTTCTTCCACTTTGCTTCCCCATGAACCAATGAACGCGGGTCGAGTCATGCTAGCGACTCGAGGAACAAAACTAGCACACTATATGGTTTTCACCCATATTTCGATTTCTTTCTACTTTCTACCACCCTAGTGTGGGAGTTGCGTTGTATATAAGTTTTTCCCAAAAAAATCTTTCAAATAATGTCGTAGTATTTTCGTTCTTCGTTTCGCATAACCGGCTTACTTTGAATATTGAGGGCAATATTCATTTCTAAGTGTGGGGGGGAATTCTCACCGAATTTTATCATGTAATTATCCACCCATTCCCTTTTGGCCAAAATTTTTTGGAGTAAGTGTTCTGCACTTACCGCTTGGTTATCATCCGCCTTGTCTAATAGACAAAAGGATTGGCTAATCCAAGAGCAAACGGCTCTTGGTAAAGATATCTCAAATCGTTGAAGCTTGAATTTGCCCAAAATTGTATGGTATTCGGCTCACCATATCTTTAATTAGTGAAGAGTTGGCTAGCCCGCAAGTTTATGGCTTGTGGTAAAGGCTGTGGAAAAACCATAATTGGTAATCAGCCCACCAAAGATAATATTGATAATTTATCTAAGAGTTGGCTAGTCCAAGCAAAGCGGCTTCGGTAAAGACAAATCAAATCGTTGGAAGTCGGTGGTTTGCTCAAAAATCACATGGTTATCGGTGTACCATGGTTCTTACTTGAACTGAAACATTTGGCTACTCCTGAAGTAATGGCTTTTGGTAAAGAGATTCAAATCCATTAAGTTTTTTCAAAAGATTGCTAGGGACTAGCAATAGTTTAGTGTGGGGGATTGATGAGTGTAAATACTCATCATTTTGGTTAAATCTGAACTGAAAACGTTTAAAAATGCTCAGAAATGCATCAAAATCCTGAAAATATTCCAAAATTGCATTTTATATGTTTCAGATGCAAAATGTTCAAAATCGGATGAAAAATGAGCTAAGTTTGCATAATTGGCGCTTTCAGTCCCCAAGTTTCAAAAGTTGTCGAAATAGTCCCCGAGTCATAATTTCAAAGAAAATCACCAAAGGTCCTTTTAAAATCATAAGTTGTCAAAATTAGTCCTTTGATGAAAAATATCAAAAGTTTTGAGAAATTACAAGTTTGGTCCTCCAAGTTTCAAAATTGGCAAAAAATGGCCCTTGGAAAATTGGAAAATTACAAGTTTGGTCCTTGTATTATGGAAACTTGTCACTTTTGGTCCCTTGAAACATCTTTGCAGAAATGGCAGCCTAGGTCCTTGAATTTTCAGAAATTACAAAAAGAGTCCTTGTATTAAACACCCTTGGACCCTTGTCAAAACTGCTTGTGACCCCTGCCTTTCCCTTTGGACCCTTACCAATTTGACCCTCCCTTTAATAATACACCTTTGGTCAAATCCCTCCAACGCGCCAAAAAGTCCTTCTCCTTCACCAAACTTCTGCAAAACCCAGACAACCATCCCCCCTCCTCACCTTTACTCCACCTTGTTCCCCCCACCTCAACTAACCTCCAAGATGCATTAAATGCACCTCTCATCCCCTCACTCAACCCCAACTGCCGAAATTTTTTGGCCAAAATTGATCCAAGGGCCAAGATAGCTTCAAACCATCCAATGGCTAAGAAAATAGTGGGAAATGGTCAGAGATGAGAGAGAAGAAGCTTGGATTATAAAAGAGAGCAAAAGGATGAGAAAAAAGGGAGGCTAGTAGTTTTATATATCATCAATGTCGTTTTAACTTAAAGTTTTTAATTTAGTGTAAAACCTGTAATATTTTGTTAATTTGTATCAAACTAAAGTGTTTAAGTGTATTGCAACTAATTTCAAGCATCAATTTCAGTTTGTGTTTACAATTCATATTTTATGTCCACTGTTGAAAATTTCCATTTTAAAGTCTTGTATACAAGCTCTCATTAGCTTATTTTTAAGCTCAAACAGGTTTATATTAGCTTATTGTAGCTTGTTATAAGCTTGTACTCAAGTTTTAAGCTACATTGGTTCTTGGTCAAAGAAAGTCAAACTGGGGAAAACTTGAAAAGGAAATGGATAAATGGGGTAGCAGTGCTGAATTTGGGGTCATTTTGAATGATTTGGGTTGATAAACTTAGGATAGTTGGTTCTGGTTTGACAGGTTTCAAGCCATAGTGGCTAAGGACTTTTTGTAAGTGATTTTCAAGGTTTTCATTGCATATATTGTATTTGTAGTTATAAACAGTTCAATCTTGTTTAATTAGCTGTATTTAGGATATATAGACTTAGTTTGATCAATTGTACAAGTTGAATTAGTAGTTGGTCTCTTTAAATTTGCAAAACAGTCAATTAAGGTGTGTTTGGAATTGTTGCTTTATCTGTGTTCAAGGATTGTTTAGTGATTAACTCTTGTTGTTCTAGGTTTGCTTAGTTCAAATTAACTCATAGCTGTCTCAAAATTGTGCCTGCAACCCTCAATGGTCAAATTCTCATGTTAACTGTCCTAATCACTTCACTGTTGAGATTTTAAAGAAGCAAACTCTTGTTTTGTGTTTAAAAAGCATAGACATAGGGTGCAGTAGTTCCATTTCATCAATATACTTCATAATCAGTCCAAAAATTGGTTTCAAATTTCATTTTAGTCAAAGTTCTAAAATCTGTTGCAAAAGTCAAATTGCATATCTCGCCAAACTAAGATGATTTTTCATTAACTCGTTTTGGCCAAATCATATCAAACTTGTTGTTTTAAAAACTTCAGCTGGTCTAATCTCTTATTAGCATTTTTGTATATTTTTGTGGAATTTTTATAAGGTTCAAAAATGCTTGTCAATATGGTCCAACTGCCTGCATACACCTCAGATAAGCGAGTGTGCACGTGTAATTTGTGCAGCTTGTCATAAGCTCAAAACCGCTTGCCTTGGTCTGATTTTTGGTTTACAAACTCTTGGCTAGGTCTAGATTGAGTTCCAATTTGTGGTTTTCATTTTCATCTTATTTTGTAGCTTTTACTTAAGCTTAAAGTAGGCCTCATAAACTGTTTTTGCACAATAAGCTCAATACATCAAATCTGTTAATTTTGCAATTCAGAGGTTATGGCTTGTTGAGATTAGTTGCAATTGAGTAGTTTTAGCATTTTGCGTTCCGTCAGTTGTGGTACCTATTTGTGTCCATTTGCTTGTTCAAAGTGCTTATTTATAAGCACTTGCAAGCTAGACCTCATTTTCTTATACACAAGCACTTGTTTTTCCATTTTTCCTAGATTCTCTATATTATTTTAAGCTTATCGTGAATTTTTCAGATTTTTCTAGGTCAGTTTGGTATTTTTTTTCCCCATTTTAAGTAGTTTTTAAGCCTTTTTAAATAGCATTTAATACAATTAATTAAGAAAAGTTTCAAAAAAATAATTTTTCAATTTTCCTAGGTTAAGATAAATATAAAAAGTCAAAAAATATTTTTCCAGATTTTTCTTAGTTAAATTTGTATTTTTAAGCAATTTAAGTAGTTTAACAGTTTTAATTCATAGAAAATACAAAATATTCAAAAATACAAAATTAGTTTTTAAAATTCTCTTTTGTTATTTTAGATTTTTCCAAGTCATAATTTTATTTTTCTAGCTTTATTTCATATTTTCTTGTATTTTAGGTTATTATTAAATAGTTAAAATTAGTTTTTAATTAATAATAATTAATTAAATAGTTGTAAAAATAATTTTATTTTTCTAATAATTTTATTTTATCATTAGGTTTGTAAAAATATCATTTTCATATTTTTAGGATTAATCTTGTATAAGTTTCACATTTTTCATTTTTACGTTACGTAGTTTTAAATTCAAGTTTTATAAAAATAAAATCAAAAACATCATTTTAAATATAGTGATAGCGTTTATTTAATATTTTTTATCTTTTTAATTCTCTTTAATTTGCATTTAAGCCTTTGTAATTATAGGCTATTTCTGTAGTTATAATAATCATTCTCAATCCTATTTTCCGTTCAAATCTCTCGATCACTATTCGTTGGGTGATCCATCGCACAGCTCGCTGGGACATAACGACCCGGGGAAACACTATACTCCTCAGATCTTCATTGCATTTGTTTTGAACCGCTTTAAGTTTCTTACGATCGCCATTCACAAGTGTAAGGGTTTGTGTGAGAAAACTTGACGGTTTGGAGCGAATCAAATTTTACGCCACTGCCGGGAGTCTGTGCTAATTATTTACGTTTAGCAGATTATTGATTTGAATATTCACTCATTGTTCATACCATCTATATATGTTTATATTTTCTTATAAAAATCCAAAATCCAAAAATACTCTTCTCATTCCTCTTATCCGTATGATTCTATTTCTCTTACCCTCTCGTCACGTTTGATTCTACTTTTCTTTAACCTCAAAACCGTTTAATTCTATCTCTTTAACCCTCTATATGTTTAATTCTTATGTCGACAATCATCAACATCATCGTCACAAGTGTGTGTGAGCGGTGTGGAAGGCCTAGTTCAAGCGAATTTTGCAATTTGTGCGAATTATCCATAAAAATTCTTTTCTAAGTTATTTTGACCACCCGCCACAACCCGAAATACGTTCTAATGTTGACAAACCCGTTCAAACGTCGGAGCTACCTCAAGCACTCACCGAGGGTTACGAGGACGATTTCTTTGAATTTAGAGCCCGTAATCTAATCGAGCAAATTCAAGCCGATGAAAAAGGTCAAGAATTAGAATTGATTACGATGAACCCGTTCAAACACCGGAGACCATAACGGAAGTGGTGGAACTTGCTAGCTCTAAGAGCACACCACTTGTCCCAACTCCGAATCTTCGAACGTTTTACCGGCGACTTCTTTAGGGCCAGAAATGACATGATTCAAAACTTCTTAATTGAACTGTCAAGATTCACCCCGGAAATACCACTTTACCTACCATATGTGATGTTGTTGAACCCTCGATTCCTATTCCCGAGCCTGAAATACCTTTGTTTGATCAAAATTATTGCTACTTGTTTGGAGACTTGTTACCACAAGGTTTTCGTTGTTTCAAATGTATGTGTGAGTGGTGTGGAAACTATCTTGTCAATGGATGTTGTTTGATTTGTGCCGAGAATTCATTCGCTTATGATTCTAACCCAAACTCTTTCAATTATCCTCAAACCAATTTCAACTACCCTCCACAAAATTTATATCTAACCCGAACCGTATTTTCATCATTTCAATGATCAAACATCGTTTCAAAATTTCTCTACCCAATACCCTCATTGTGCTAAGTGTGGGGGTCCTCATGATGATTATCAATGTCAATCGTGGAATCATAATTACTTTGGACCCGATCCTTGTTATAACACTTCCAGTTTTGACAATGTCCAACCCCTACAACTTCCCGTCATCGATCAATATCCTTGTATCCTTGAAGAACTTTCCGAGGAACAAGCGCTCTCAATGAAAGATGTCTAGCCGAGGAGCGAGCAGCTCAAAAGCTTCTCCTATTTAACGAGGCTTGCCGTCTCGATGACAAGGATGAGGAGGATTGGGAGATGATAAAGGACAAGGTGCATACCTCAAGCCCACAAAGTACCGCACATGTCCACTCTCCGACCTTATCTACCGTAGAACCTTCGGATAACCTTTTAATGGGGGACGAAAATCTTAGCACTATTCTGGAAACGGAACCGTCTTGTGTTGAGAACCTTGTCCCAACCCCAAGTGAGTCCGAGGTTATCTCCGTTAATATGTTTGATGAGCCTCTTGATGATGATTCTTCTCCTCCTCTTGACATCCCAAACGATCATGTCGAGATGTTCTCATTCTCGACAACGATTGTACTCCGTTTGACGATTCTTTATCTTATGGAGACATCGATTATGTCGAGGAGTTACCTTCTGAGCTAGTTAGCTTAGAGGAAGTGAGAGATTCTGATGATCCGGAAATTGAGGACGAGATACTTCGTGAAAAATTGTTCAATGTAAATCTCCTCGTTTCTAAGATCGAATCATTTTGTGCTAAACCAGCTTCACTCATATCCCCATGAGGATAGTGACTCTATCTTGGAAAAGCCCGAACCATTTTCTGAGCTTGAGGCTTTTTCCAATGATTCTCTTCCGAATTTGATGTATTCCTGATGATCGATCATACTGAAAAGGAGAGTAGTGGCATTCCCACTTTTCATATTTCTCTTCCCGGTATGAGTCGTCCACATTTGAATTGCCTCCTTCCCGAAGGAGTAGACTTTTCCATGAGGAGTTCGCGGTGAACTCGCCACATCGATCCTCATCCGCCGGGGAATTGAGTGCTTTTGAGCAAAATGCTCAGCACTCTCTTTCATCCATGAGTAACTCATCTACCCTTAAGGATTTTACCGTGGTTGATACTTGCGTCTCATTCCTCTCCGAGGACAAAGTGTTCAAACCCGGTATCTTACCTTTCAAAGGAGTTCACTCTCGGATATTTCTTAAATCCAACACGGATGTTGTGACTTATAAAGGATAAGATTTCGAACATTCCGTCAATGTTCCTCAATCTAATCTTTTGCCCACCCATCCCACCCGTTGTCAAGTAATTGACACTTTGCCTTCTCCTCCCATTTCTTCTCCATGTCTTAACTCCTACGAGAGTGAAGATACCATCTTTGACCCCGACATTTCTCATTCTCTTGAGCCGGGAATATATCTCATCGGTGTGGAACTTTCACGTGCTTCAAATGTTTGTCCAAACATCTTGAATGAAAGTCCGATGGAGATTGTTTCTTCCACTTTGCTTCCCCATGAACCAATGAATGCAGGGTCGAGTCATGCTAGCGACTCGAGGAACAAAAACAAGAGCACACTATATGGGTTTTCAACCATATTTCTGATTTCTTTCTACTTTCTACCACCCTAGTGTGGGGGAGTTGCCCCCCGCTGTTGTATATAAGTTTTTCCCAAAAAAAAAAAAAAAAATAAATAAAAAATAAATAAAAATCTTTCAAATAATGGCCGTAGTATTTCCCTTACGTTCTCGGCCGCATAACCGCCGGTACTTTGAATATTGAGGGCAATATTCATTTCTAAGTGGGAATTCTCACGAATTTTATCATGTAATTATCCACCCAATTCCCGTTTTGGCCAAAATTTTTTTGGGTGTTCTCGCACTTACCGCTTATATCAACCGCCTTGTCTAATAAACTAAAGGATTGGCTAATCCGGGAGCAAACGGCTCTTGGTAAAGATATCTCAAATCCGTTGAAGGCTTGCAATTTGCCCAAAATTGTATGGTATTCGACTCACCATATCTTTAATTAGTGAAGAGTTGGCTAGCCCACAAGTTTATGGCTTGTGGTAAAGGCAGTGGAAAACCATAATTGGTAATCAACTCACCAAAGATAATATTGATAATTTATCTAAGAGTTGGCTAGTCCGTATAAACGGCTTCGGTAAAGACAAATCAAATCCGTTGAAGTCGGTGGTTTGCTCAAAATCACATGGTTATCGGTGTACCATGGTTCTTACTTGAACCGAAACATTTGGCTACTCCAGAAGTAATGGCTTTTGGTAAAGAGATTCAAATCCATTAAGTTTTTTCAAAAGATTGCTAGGGACTAGCAATAGTTTAGTGTGGGGGATTGATGAGTGTGTAAATACTCATCATTTTGGTTAAATGAATCAGAAAACGTTTAAAATGCTCGAAATGCATCAAAATACTAACAATATTCCAAAATTACATTTTATATGTTTCAGATGCAAAATGTTCAAAATCGATGAAAATGAGCTAAGTTTGCATAATTGGCGCTTCCACCCCCAAGTTTCAAAAGTTGTCGAAATAGTCCCCGAGCATATTTCAAAGAAAATCACCAAAGGTCATTTTAAAATCATAAGTTGTCAAAATTAGTCCTTTGGTGAAAAATATCAAAAGTTTTGAGAAATTACAAGTTTGGTCCTCCAAGTTTCAAAATTGGCAAAAAATGGCCCTTGGAAAATTGGAAAATTACAATTTTGGTCCTTGTATTATGGAAACTTGTCACTTTTGGTCCCTTGAAACATCTTTGCAGAAATGGCAGCCTAGGTCCTTGAATTTTCAGAAATTACAAAAAGAGTCCTTGTATTAAACACCCTTGGACCCTTGTCAAAACTGCTTGTGACCCCTGCCTTTCCCTTTGGACCCTTACCAATTTGACCCTCCCTTTAATAATACACCTTTGGTCAAATCCCTCCAACGCCAAAAGTCCTTCTCCTTCACCAAACTTCGCAAAACCCGGACAACCATCCCCCTCCTCACCTTTACTCCACCTTGTTCCCCCACTCAACTAACCTCCAAGATGCATTAAATGCACCTCTCATCCCTCACTCAACCCCAACTGTCATAATACTCTTTTGGCCAAAAATTGATCCAAGGGCCAAGATAGCTTCAAACCATCCAATGGCTAAGAAAATAGTGGGAAATGGTCGAGATGAGAGAAGAAGCTTGGATTATAAAAGAGAGCAAAAGGATGAGAGAAGAAAAGGGAGGCTAGTAGTTTTTATATATCATCAATGTCGTTTTTAACTTAAAGTTTTTAATTTAGTGTAAAACCTGTAATATTTTGTTAATTTGTATCAAACTAAAGTGTTTAAGTGTATTGCAACTAATTTCAAGCATCAATTTCAGTTTGTGTTTACAATTCATATTTTATGTCCACTGTTGAAAATTTCCATTTCAAAGTCTTGTATACAAGCTCTCATTAGCTTATTTTTAAGCTCAAACAGGTTTATATTAGCTTATTGTAGCTTGTTATAAGCTTGTACTCAAGTTTTAAGCTACATTGGTTCTTGGTCAAAGAAAGTCAAACTGGGGAAAACTTGAAAAGGAAATGGATAAATGGGGTAGCAGTGCTGAATTTGGGGTCATTTTGAATGATTTGGGTTGATAAACTTAGGATAGTTGGTTCTGGTTTGACAGGTTTCAAGCCATAGTGGCTAAGGACTTTTTGTAAGTGATTTTCAAGGTTTTCATTGCATATATTGTATTTGTAGTTATAAACAGTTCAATCTTGTTTAATTAGCTGTATTTAGGATATATAGACTTAGTTTGATCAATTGTACAAGTTGAATTAGTAGTTGGTTTCTTTAAATTTGCAAAACAGTCAATTAAGGTGTGTTTGGAATTGTTGCTTTATCTGTGTTCAAGGATTGTTTAGTGATTAACTCTTGTTGTTCTAGGTTTGCTTAGTTCAAATTAACTCATAGCTGTCTCAAAATTGTGCCTGCAACCCTCAATGGTCAAATTCGCATGTTAACTGTCCTAATCACTTCACTGTTGAGATTTTAAAGAAGCAAACTCTTGTTTTGTGTTTAAAAAGCATAGACATAGGGTGCAGTAGTTCCATTTCATCAATATACTTCATAATCAGTCCAAAAATTGGTTTCAAATTTCATTTTAGTCAAAGTTCTAAAATCTGCAAAGTCAAATTGCATATCTCAGTTTTGGCCAAACTAAGATGATTTTTCATTAACTCAGTTTTGGGCCAAATCATATCAAACTTGTTGTTTTAAAAACTACCGTCTAATCTCTTATTATCATTTTTGTATATTTTTGTGGAATTTTTATAAGGTTCAAAAATGCTTGTCAATATGGTTCAAACGTACACACTCCAAGATAACCGAGTGTGCATGAGTGTAATTTGCAGTCTTGAGCTTGTCACAAGCTCAAAACTGCTTGCCTTGGTCTGATTTTTGGTTTACAAACTCTTGGCCAGGTCTAGATTGAGTTCCAATTTGTGGTTTTCATTTTCATCTTATTTTGTAGCTTTTACTTAAGCTTAAAGTAGGCCTCATAAACTGTTTTTGCACAATAAGCTCAATACATCAAATCTGTTAATTTTGCAATTCAAAGGTTATGGCTTGTTGAG
Organism: Chrysanthemum makinoi; assembly: GCA_910596185.1. Classification (NCBI taxonomy): domain Eukaryota; kingdom Viridiplantae; phylum Streptophyta; class Magnoliopsida; order Asterales; family Asteraceae; genus Chrysanthemum; species Chrysanthemum makinoi. Next base: position 112,726,509 of record OU343217.1, read on the forward strand.
ATTAGTTGCAATTGAGTAGTTTTAGCATTTTGCAGCTTCTGTTTCAGTGTGGTACCTATTTGTGTCCATTTGCTTGTTCAAAGTGCTTATTTATAAGCACTTGCAACTGCAACCTCATTTTCTTATACACAAGCACTGGTTTTTCCATTTTTCCTAGATTCTCTATATTATTTTAAGCTTATCTTGAATTTTTCAGATTTTTCTAGGTCAGTTTGGTATTTTTCCCCATTTTAAGTAGTTTTTAAGCCTTTTTAAATAACATTTAATACAATTAATTAAGAAAAATTTAAAAAAATTAATTTTTCAATTTTCCTAGGTTAAGATAAATATAAAAAGTCAAAAAAATATTTTTCCAGATTTTTCTTAGTTAAATTTGTATTTTTAAGCAATTTAAGTAGTTTTAAACAGTTTTTAATTCATAGAAAATACAAAAATATTCAGAAAAATACAAAATTAGTTTTGAAAATTCTATTTTGTTATTTTAGATTTTTCCAAGTCATAATTTTATTTTTCTAGCTTTATTTCATATTTTCTTGTATTTTAGGTTATTATTAAATAGTTAAAATTAGTTTTTAATTAATAATAATTAATTAAATAGTTATAAAAATAATTTTATTTTTCTAATAATTTTCTTTTATCATTAGGTTTGTAAAAATATCATTTTCATATTTTTAGGATTAATCTTGTATAAGTTTCACATTTTTCATTTTTACGTTACGTAGTTTTAAATTCAAGTTTTATAAAAATAAAATCAAAAACATCATTTTAAATATAGTGATAGCGTTTATTTAATATTTTTTATCTTTTTAATTCTCTTTAATTTGCATTTAAGCCTTTGTAATTATAGGCTATTTCTGTAGTTATAATAATCATTCTCAATCCTATTTTCCGTTCAAATCTCTCGATCACTATTCGTTGGGTGATCCATCGCACAGCTCGCTGGGACATAACGACCCGGGGAAACACTATACTCCTCAGATCTTCATTGCATTTGTTTCTGAACCGTTTTAAGTTTCTTACGGTCGGCCATTCACAAGTGGCCGGTTTGTGTGAGAAAACTTGACGGTTTGGAGCGAATCAGAACTACTACCCAAAACTACAAAAATTCTATCCCCAAGGAGACCCACTCCTTATGACAACATCAACAAGGATATCAATATCCTTTGACCCAATATAAATTTATCTTGTACATCGATACCCCATATCGAATGTACACCTTAGGAACCTTTCACTAATTCCTTTGACTCGACTTCTAGGCACCCTTCACTAATGCCCTTGACACGGACGTTTGGCACCTTTCACTAATGCCTTTGTCTTGACTCCTTTGGCATCCTTCACTAATGCCTTTGACATGGACGTTTAAGCACCTTTCACTAATGCCTTTACTTTGACTCTTCGACACCTTTCACTAATGTCTTCGTCTTGACCCTTTAGACATATTTCACTTATGTCTTCGACACTACACTTCTAATGAGAAATAAGAGAACTATCAACAAGAGAACCTCAGTAGTCTTGATAATGACGAAGCATGGCAACTCATGGACTTGAGCTTGCTCGACTTCAAGAGGTGGTGATCTCGCCTTTAAGAGGAACCTAGAGAATCACACAAAAATAAAACTACATACAAAGATCACTTGGATCTGTGGTTAGAGAGTTTATAACTCAAAGAGAAAATATATGTGAAAGGGTTAAGTTGCAATGAAGAAATGGCTCACTATTTATAGAGGAAAAAGTGCTACTGTTCCACGGATCCCTCACTTGAGGGATCCATCCAGTGTATTCCTGGGGATCCGTGGGACGCTCCTCTTTGCCCATGGGTTTTGGGTCATGGGTTATGGTTCAAGGGTCCTAGACTTTGGATCATGGGTATCCAAGTAGATACAATGTATCTTATAAGATGCAATGCATCTAGTCCATGGGCCATGGGTTAAAATCATGGGTCATGGATAATACCCATTTATGACTTATGCATGATGTCATGCAATGGGTTATGGGTTAAGCTCCATGGGTATGGGTCATGGACTTTAGTTTTACCCAACTACATTCAATGTATTTGGTCAATGGGTCAAATACTTAAACTTCTACCCATTATAATACATACTAGTTATGTATATATCTACCCAATATGTAAACACTAGTTGTTGTACATATGTAATACTAAATCATAAAACCACTTTTACTTGTTTAGTTGTTTTATGTGAAAGCGTAAGTGTGTTAGTAAACTATTGGCTCAAACCATTTACGTATTTTATTTGTTTCGTTAAAATGATTTTACGTTTGTTATCGACAAAACATTAGAGGATCGTAAAATATAAATAAACGTTTTTACGGCTTATTTGTATTAACAATTTGGACATTTACATAAATGTCGTAATAATAAATATGTTGTAATATAATATATAATAGGTTGGATAATATCCAAGACTCATGACCCATACCCATGGAGTTAATCCATAACCTATGACCCATTGCATGACATCATGCATGAAATCATGTTGGGTATTATCCATGACCCATGACCCAATGTCCATGACACATGACACAATGTCCATGACCCATGACCCAAGACCCATGGCTCATAACCCATAACCCATAACCCGGTTTGCAACCTAAAATCCGGACTAAACTGATCCAGACAGCCGGATCCCTGGAAATGCACTGGCCGGATCCCTTGGGTGAGGGATCCGCCGGAACCATGGGACATAAGGCTTTTTTTTGCCGATAAATAGTGAGCCATTTCTTTATTGTTTCTCACCCTTTTTCTTACAACTCTCTCATATATTATCTCACTCTCCTAACCTCTGATCATTTGATCATTCTAGTAGTTCTTCTATCTTTTGTTGTGATTTTCTTTTAGGTCCTTCACGAAGGCGAGATCACGCTACTCTACAAGTCAACCAAGCAAAGGGTCCTTGATTGATTTGTCCATCCACAAGATTTTTGCAGCATATCTTGTATTTCATATTTCACATAGTTGTTGTGTAATAGTTGTGTAAAGGTTTAGATCTAGCTTGTGGAAGAACTTGATATTTAGCTTTGTAGCGAAAAAAGTGTAGCGACATTGTGAGGCTTCTCCGCCAAGTTGAAGGAGCTTGATGACATAGTTCTTGAACTCTCGAGTGGGGTACTCGGGAGTGGAGTAGGGCAAGGAAGGTGTCCTTGTAGCCGAACCACTTTAAATCACTTGTGTCGCTACTTTCTATCCTTTACTTTACTTGCATTCTTTACTTACTTTATTTATTGCTTCTTACTATTTATCCATCCATAAGAATTCACATAAGATTTAATCTAAATCTTTGAAACTTAAATTAAAATTGGTAAAACTATTCAACCCCCCTTCTAGTTTTCCACAATTGGCATCGAGAGCAAGGTTTTCAAAAAGTTTTAAAGTAAATTGTATTTAAAAACTTTTCGATCGAAATGAGTTTTGAAAATTATAAAGAAGGGCAATCTATGCAACGACCTCCACTACTTGAAACTAATAGTTTTATTTATTAGAAAAATATATTTGAAACTTATGTGAAATCTAAAGATATTGATCTTTGGTATATTATTGTTGAAGGTGATTTTCAAGCAACAGTAAAAGATGATAAAACCGACAATGAAGAAAATATTTCTCATGATCGTCTCACTAACGACAAAAAAAAAGCTTTCCAAAAATAGTGAGACAAAAATGGTTTTATATAATGCCTTACCCAAAAAGGAATTTGAAAGAATATCTATGCATAAACCCGCTAAAGAAATTTGGAACTCTTTGGTTGTAACACACCAAGGAAATCAACATGTAAAAAATAACAAAATTAATTTATTTGTTCAACAATATAAACAATTTTCAATATTGGATGAGGATAATATTGATAATGCATTTGCTTGTTTTAATACTATTATTCCTTCATTACAAGCACTTGATGAGTCTTTTTCTAGTCGTAATCATGTCAGGAGATTTCTAAAGGCGCTTCTATCAAAGTGGAGACCGAAAGTGACGGCCATTTAAAAATCCAAAGACTTATCAATCCTCACTCTCGATGAACTCATAGGAAACCTAAAAGTCTATGAGCTCGTACTTTCCAAAGACTCCGAGGTCTCGAAGGAAAAAGAAGTATTTTAAATTAATTTTACTTAACAACTCACAACATAAACAATCCACGTGTAAGATTCAATATTTATAGATCATATTCTCACTCCCAATATCAACTAATACACTAAAACAAACAAAACATAAAAAAATGGCAAACATAACTCAACAAATTATTCTTGAAATATGTCGAACAACATATGGATATCTTTAGGTAACTCGAATTTACACATCAATGTGTCAACAAATCAGGAACGACGTCAACAGGAGAGAAGAAGTGATTGGTGAACTACGTTCTCTACCATTAAGTGCAAATCGTGACTCTGGTGTTGGATACTTGTTAATGCTTTAAGAACGTGATATGTACCAAGTTTTGTGGATCATGGAAATGTTAGGCCAAATTCATTTCTACATACACGAGAATTTTGTTTTCCAAGACATAATAACATTTAGATAAACAAATATAATGTAGATGACAATAAATATTTGGTGTGTACATTTTTATGAATTATGTTTTGGTTGGTAACCATGTTGGTTTGTTATATTTATGTTATTATTGCTTTTAGATGTTTTAAACTATCAATTAGGTAATTAGCACGTTAACAAAACAAAGACATTGGAAACAGAGAAACAAACTTGTTGATTACATTAACACATACATTACAAATATAATACATAAACAACAGATTATCCTTCATGAAATCATTATGGTTTTACATAAATAATCAACTGTCCATCAACATTACCACCATCTTTCTTCATCTTCTTCTTCTTTTTCTTTTTATTTTCAAGATCATAAAGATCATCCCAAACTTGTTCTCTCATATCACAGATATTCTGATTAAACGAAAATCTTTTTATAGCTTTATGACATATATCAAGAACTTCAATCATAGATTTGAAGGTTCTTTTGTGAGTCAAGAGAGATTTAAATTTCTGAACAAATATTATGGAAAATATGTTAAACATTGTAAAAAATAGTATAAAGAATAACCAATAATACATTTTAAAAAAATTATAATACCTTCACTTCATTTATTTCAGCCATTTCTTCATAATAATCATCAAGTTCGTCAAAAGTAGAACCGCACTTATCGCTCTTGAAAATGCCACTCTCGTTAGAATCAAAATCGAAGTCATCATCACTGCTAATAATGATAACAGTTTCTGACATTGTTGTGTGTTTGAACAAAGTTTAGAGATATCTGATAAATGAGTAAATGTAAAAAAGTTAATAACATATGTATTTATAGAATAAGAAACGTCAAATGTCAAAAATCGCGACTATTAATATTTCCGCGGAGTAAAAATATTAAAAAATAAAATAGTATATTTTAAAAAAATATATAAAAGTGTTTTTTTTTAAATAATTCATCCTCCCATCGCATTTATGTTTTATTGAATTATATACACGGGAAATCATTAAGTATATGAAAATCGTAATTTAATGGATAAGGTAATGTAAACATAAAAAAGATATCGATGAATATAATTATTGTTTCCAAAACCTTTAAAATCGTACAACTTATATTTGGAAACACGATTCTGATTTTGTTATTCGAATATTTATAATCATAAACGTAATAATCAACATAATTATCAAAAATATCCAGACGAGACATGTCACAACGACAAATATATTAAAATATTAGAATATTGTGTATATGATAATATACAATACCACGATGATTTTTTGTATTCATTTACTTTTTCCCGTTGATGTTGTATTTAATTAATAAAACTATTTAGTTATTAAAATGTTAGATACATGAAAAGTGACGTTCAAATAAATTTCAGTTACTATTTGCCTTGATTTTCTGCTCATCAATTTAACTTTTGTTTTATTTATTTATAGTACTTAAGTCTCAAAAGATACATTCATTCTTATCCATCATATTTCTCACATACCATTCAATTTAATAGTTGCCTTTCCAGTTTTCGAAGAAGTCAAGGAAGCTAGCGGTTCTACTAAGCACCACAAACGTACGCAATTCTTTTCTATCAAGAAATGACGGAAGATGAGGGGTTGGTTATCTGGCTTGGCGAGCGATGTGACGATCTTGGCAGGAAGATCGACAAGCGTACTAAACTGATAGTGGATCATGAAGCTATGAACGTAGAGGAAGTTGTAGGTGATAGCTTGGAGTACATGAAGGAGACTCAAAAGAGAGAAACAAAGAGGTTGGTTGCGTTAATGGTAGTGTTGATTGACGTTAGGGAGGGGATGTTTGAGAAGGATGACCACATCACTCTCATGGATCTCTATAATTAAAGCTTGGTGTATTGATAGTGGTAAGGGTTGGTAATAATATTTAAATGCTCCTTTTTTCTTTGGCAGTTATGAGGTTTTTATGTCTATGAACATGGTGTTGGTATCTAATCTTTATGGTTATCAATCAGAACTCACTTGAACATCACTTTGAAACTATATCAGAAACAAATAATTTTATAAGAAACAAAAAAAAAATTCAGGCATACATCATAAAGATATATTTTGTACATTCTTTTTAATAATAAAACCATAGAACTTGATGTGATGGAGAAACCACTGTTGTAATTCGAAATTTATTGAGAAACAAAATATTTTATAAGAAACACATGTAATTCTGATATGCAACCCAAAACACAATAAAAAATAATCGTTATGATTATCAATATATAAGATGCATAAACCTAATTTCATGTACACATTATAAAATTATATTTCGAAATATACAACTGGATGCAAATGAAAAACCGCTTTTGTAATTTAAAAGCATATTATAAACAAAATATAATATAAAAAACACATGTAATTCTGATATGCAACCCAAAACACAATAAAAAAATAAACGGATAAATAATATTAAAAATAAATTGTCATGTAGATGTAATTACAATACGCAAACAAAAACACAAATAAACAAATCCGATTCATATAATTTTTTGAAACTCAAAAATTAATTATCATCTTGTTCAGTTTTTGCGTTTTTTCCACCTCGCTTTGGGGGTGCTTTGGTATTACGCTTACTACCAGTTAATAATGGAGGTTCAACATCCTCTTCGTCTACTGATATTGGAATTTCAACTTGATCCTCCTCGACTGATCCAACATATTCAATATCTTCCTTAACCTGGATAGAAACAAATTAGAAACGACTTTTACCTTAATATTGCACTTACCATTCGTGCCATTGATATCTGAAAGCGCGGTGATCTGCATGGTTTTGCCTGCGATAAGAAAACGAAGGCACAAGGGTTAGAAGACCAATGAACGATGAGCGCCACATTGGCGAACTATATATAAGCTCAGGATTAGGGTTTCACAACTGTGGCCCAACAGATAACGCAATTCAAATATTGAACAGATATCGGTGAGGATAACCATCGTTTTTAAAACCTTCTAGAACATGCCTCTCATATTTGGAAACAAGTCTCTAATACGCTCAAGAGTTCCACGACACCAAAGTTTCAGAAAACACACCCGGTTTCTCAAAGGTTTTTTTATTCGCCTTTTCGACACGCCTATGTTTGGGGAGCCTTTTAGAAAACACCTAAAACGGCCTGACTTTTTCTCAATTAAAAACTTAATTAACCAATGAGAGTGCTAAATTGCAAAATCGAGCCCTCTCATTGGTTAATCGAATCCCTTGATTTGGCATAAAGTGAGTTCTCTTATTATATAAAAGATACTTGTGACCATTTTAAGAGTGAGGGTACGCCGTGCCAAAGGGTGGTACCATGCTAACAGCCAATTTAATAAGCGGCCATCATACCATGTTTCGTGTCATTGGTGTTCGGTTGGTAAATACCGTACCACGCGATTGGGATTTTATTTATTTTTTATTTTTTGTGTTGTATTTGTGTATTTTTTGAGGTATGTGTGGACCCATAACACCACTTTTATTTCAACAACACCGATTTTCTCGGTGTCAAAGGATGGTACAAAATGTGGTGCCAAAAGATTTATGATGTCATAGAGGGTTTTCCCGACGTGTCAGATTTTTGCCTACGCACGAGGGCACCCAGTGCTCTAAAACTTTCTACGCTCACCTTCAACCGGTTGGTGTTTGAATTAAACATAGGGATAAAGACTCTCAAATCTACAAGTTGTACCCCTTCATTTTTCTAATTTTCTTTTATATAATTTTTTTATATTAAAAAATTGCCGAATAAAAATATAAAGTTTAACAAATTAAAGATTACCTGAAAAAATATGAAACAAAACAGATAAAAATATATTAATCAAAAGGTAAAAAGTACAAAACATTTGTATTTTTTGTTGACTAGGGGAAGGGGGTACCGAACCCTTAAACATATTATCAAAGGGTTAAAAACTACAAGGGTAAGGACCAAAATGCAATTGTCATGTTTGAATACAAGGGGCCAGGATTCTGCGGTTCCGTAAAAGTATGGTCCATGTCCACTGATGCATGAGAAGTTGCCATCCGTAGAGATATTTGTAGTTTGTTTATGTGTTTTTTTTGAAAAAGATGTTTGCAGTTTGGTGATTAATCAGATCAGAGCAGTGTTGTGTAATGTGTGTCTGCATTGTCGACTCACTTTTGTTACGACAAGCCACATCATTAACCGTACACGTAGTTGGATCGGCTGATTGGGACGACACTTCCTTATGTTTGTTTGTTTTTTTATGTTTTTTAAACAAACTTCCGTATGTTTTGTTGGGACCTATGGTTCATTGGTTCCTGTAGTTGTTTCTTGGGTAATGTTGTCTCATGGTTCTTTGGTACTGTATATAATAAATTGAAAATTTTGTTCAGACAATTGTTTATTCAAAATCAATTACTTCGTTTCAAAATTATTGTCACTGAACAAGAATTATAAAATTTAATAAAGGTGATATCATTATAATTCTTAACCACTCAAATTGAATAATTCCTCACTAAATTCACTTTTTTTTACTAAAAATAAAAATTAAACAATTAATTTGGACATTTATTAAAAGAAATACGGACAATAAATATGGATTTGGAAACGACGCTCATTCAATTGCCAAAATGATAAACAAAAGTGTCGCTTTATGCAGAGAGGCAGAGAGAGGCAGAGTGGGCACGCGTTTTTCTAAGCTAAAAAAATTATAATATAAATTTTTAAAGTATGTAGCTATTTTTGTAATTTGCTCTTTAACTAATCAATTTGTAGTATACTTGCTAAAAATTATCGAAGTTTGCCTTTTATCATAATTTTTCTAGCTCCCCAGCTTTATTTCATCAAAGATAGCACTCGTTGAGTTGAGATCAATATAGAACTCATATTTCATAGTCATGAACAAAGAGAGATGAACCAACATAACCAAATGCTCCATTTTTATCTAAATTAATTGGGGACAAAACATTTTTCACTTTTTTTAAACAACATATCCAAACAATACGTGTTTGCTTTAAATCTTCAAAATATAAAAATCCACACCATCGTGATGAGATTAAATTATTTTCTATGATATTTACGCGATGGTGATTATGAGTCCGAGCACCGGATTTTACATATGATTTTCGACAAACATTTTTTCAAAATTCATGGACGTCCGACGTTTTAAAATTAAACGCTATCCGCTTTATGATTTTTACTAATCATATAATTTTAAAAATCATGTATGATGACACTTATTTATCGATTTTGGAAGATACGATGGTATCATATGATTTTTACAATCATATATGATTCTCATTGTGCATGTTTCGAAGGTTTTATCATATGTGATTAAAAAGCTCACACATAATCATATATGATTTTCACAAATCATATATGATTTTTGTTGACGAAATTTTGAAAAAATTGTTAAAAATATATAGTAGGCCTAACGATTAATCGGTTAGGCGGGGATGCATAAAATTGTAATTCTACAGAAGATAATTTAATTCTGTTTATGGTATAATTTTTACCGGTCGTAACGATTAACGGATTTCCGATGCCGAGATATTTAATTTTTAAAAAGGGTGAAAGTTTATCATAATAAAAATGAATGCTATTGTGTGATTGGTTGAACTCGGATCACAGAATTTTGTTTAAAACCTATATCAAATGTATCTTTAAAATATACCACAAGCCAAAGATAAGTTATCCAAAAGTTGAATATAATAAGTGTATTATTACTAAAGTATGAAAAGTATTAAGTCTCGAATATGATTGGTGCAAAGAAACCATGCTCGAATATGATTGTTGCAAAAAAAATATGCTTTGTCAACCTAATAGTCATGATAAGGTTTCCGAACGAGAGTATCTTGAAAAGTTTGAGTTAGTGTGACAAGAAGTTTTGTTACATAACTAAGGCGGTAAAAATATTGGACAACATGATTTATAATAAAAGTTACCTAGTGGCTTCGGAAAAGAAAAAATGGAAAGGATTGGCATCAAATGACATTTGACCCGCAGGTTTCAACATGATATGGTGGCTAAAAGAAAAAATATGCATAATGGCTGGCGACCTATTTCGGTGCCAAGCACATCAGCCTTTCTCTCCCACGAAACTGACGACGACCTAGTTACTTACAAATGTGACCACGAGAATTTTTTTTAATTCAAATATTTTTAAAACAAAATTAAAATTCATTAAAAATAAATAAAAACATTACAATATATTAAAAATTAAACGATACGAAATACATAATACATAAACCTAATCAAAACTCCTCGTCCGCAGATCAAACGCGGGAGGTATATAATCCTCGGCGAGACAAAGCTTCGCCTACCGGAGATCCTCACCAGAGACTCTGATCATCATCTTTGTTCACTCGATAGCTCCAATTGACTTTGGTGTTGATGTTGTTCGTTATCCGTTGAACACACTTCCACAACTTGTCAATAAGTTCGTCATCTCTGTGGGCTTCCTCCTCGAAGGAATTTCGATAACACCTTTTCGCTTATTGCCGATGTCGTTGCAAGTCTTGTAGAAATGTCTCTCATCTCAGCTTCTCATTCCTTTTGTCCTCAAGAATTGGATGACGCAGTGATAATAGCGTCTTTCTAGCCTCATCATCGTTTCGATTGATTTTGAACGACGTTCGCATATCGTAAGAACGGAATGAGGGTACGACAAGCCATAATGATGCTGCGCAAAGAGAATGTGAATTTTTATGTTGAATTGTGTTTGAAATTGTGTGTTTAAAAATGTGTTTGAGGTTGGTATTTATAATGTTGTAAAAGTGGTAAAGTTTTGGGGAAAAAAAAGGTAAACGTTGAGCTTATACTCGGTTGTGTGCTCAACCGAGTTTGGCTTGCTTCTCTCCCCAACCGACGGCGACCGAGACCTCCACATCGGGACAACCACCACGACCGAAAGTACGCAACCGAGCCCAACCTCTTCCATCACAGTATAGCCTAATCATTTTCGAAAAGGAAGATTATTTGTACATTATTTTTTTTGTCATTCACTATTAAATTATACGAGTAATGCACACAGTACAATACTATTATGCATCATTTAGTGATGAATGAAAAAAAAAATGTGGTGTTACAAAATACCTCCCTTTCAAAAACAAGAGTTTGTGAGTTCAGATTATGTTAAAGACGATAACGGAATTGTTGTTATAATCACACGATAATTAGACGTGTAAGGTTGTCCTAATGACATGCATGGGAGAGGTTATAAAGATCTCTTTTTTTTTCATATGACACTCTTTCACTTTATTTATTTTTTATTTTTTATTATTTTTTTATTTTTTATATATAATTTTGTGTATATTATAAAACTGTGAAACGGAAGGTGCGGAAAAAAATATAAATTTTTAATAAGTCAAAAGTATCAAACTGTCAAAAAGTACGAAATAGAAAGGGGGGTGAAGGTTAGTGAAAAGTATAAAACATGTGAGATAGCGGTGGGAATACCATATAATAATGTTTTGTTAGTCCAAGAATTATTTATTTATTTATTTATTTATTTATTTATTTATTTTAATTGAGAGTATATGCATTTAATGCTTAACTATCAAAATTTACACGAACGTTTTTAGAAAAATATGCATAGACATACCCTCAATCTTAACTATGTCTGCCGCCTTTGGTCTAAGAACTCATATGCAAAAATGTAGAATCTATTGGTTTATATACGAGTATTTTTATAACTTAGGTTGTGGTGTTACGTGTTTTGAAGCATTAAACGAACTCAAATTATTTTTTGAAGCACGATTAGAAGAAGTTTCGAGAAAAGAAAATTTTTGAATCAACGGAAAAATATTTTCATGAAATGCCCTCACGTTAATCATGGGCAATTATTATTTGTATTAATTTAGGTAACATTAAGTGCAAGTAGTAATAATTTGGTTTAAAGACTTAATAAATGAAGTACATAAAAAGCTTTATATTCCAGGTAGAGAGCCAACATGTCCTAAACTATAACTATTAAACTATGGGTTTTGCTAATATGTACCCACTGGGCACACCATAAGATATAATTAATGAACATAAAATTTCCTTTTATATAAAAATATGCATTCATTGAACATTAATTAAACTCTAAAATTACCTTGATTAAATCAAAATTTGATATTAATTAACTTGAACCTTCCATATATAAAGAGCTAAACATGTACCTAGTGGGCACACATTAGCAAAACCCTTAAACTATATATGTACTATACGAGGTTTCTAGCCCGCAAGGTGTTTTCGTTGGTTTAGAGTTCAAATCTCATTGCAAACCTTCATCGTGCTATTCATAATTGCCTATAAGAAACGAAGTATACAATCGAGGAATCGCATGTCCATAACGGCAAGTCTAGAACATATCAAGCATGAATTATGATGGCAATCCCTACAGTCTAATATCTCATCGAATGATAAACAATCTTTCAAAATAAACACTTAAAATTAAAATGGTACTCTTTGTGACATTTGTCGATATCTCAACTTTAACAACTATGTAAAAGAAAATTTTCATCACATACATTTCAAAAACTGAACTACTTTAGCAAAGAGTGTATAAAGATAATTATTGCCTTGAAATGCACACATAATATTCTATAACTAACCTATCCAATCAAGAAAATTCTTTGTCTGCGTCGTGTTTGTTCCAGGCAGTCGTACTTTCGTGCTGAATGAGATAGTTTCCAGAACATGTAACTATGAGTCACCATCAAATGTAGACGTGAAATTCAGTGGTGAAAGAGGGGTTGCATAAGATAGAAGTTCAGGATCAGTACTTTAACATGACAGTACCACCTCATTGTATAAGTAAAAGCTATACTAACCTGGTCGATCAATCATACATATATACAGGCCAGTCTACATACCTAAATATGAACTTTTACACGTATAACTCGCTTTCTAAAGAATGGCATTATCTGCAATAAGATTTCATTAAACCAGACGCAAGCTTCTCAGTTTTCCTATTAGCTGAAACATACAATTCACATCTGCACTAAAGAAAATAATAATAATACAAAATCAAAAAAGAAAAACGACTTAAGGGAGCGTTTGGGATTGCCTAATAAGAGTGGCTATTAACTTAAAAGCAGGTTCTAATTGCTTGCAAGTCGTAAACTAAAGAAATCTGAACTTGTTTAGTTTTCAGAACCAATGCAATAACTTCATAAGAAAGCTAATACAAAGACCTAAAATATCTTTATTAGCTTGCTACTATTACGTTAGCGCAAGTAAGGTAGCGTTTGGGACTGCTTATTAAGAGTGGTGTAAAAGGTTATATCTACTCAGTCAAACCGATCTTCAGTTTACAATCAGAAAACCTCACGCGATGATTCAAGCCCCTGTTTCAGCACTTTAAACCCGCTCATTTCAGGCCCTCTTTCAGACCCCAAGCAGACCCATTTTAGCAAACTAAATCACCCACATCAGCCCCCATTTTAGCACTCAAAGCCACCATTTTCAGCCCGCGCCTTAGCACCTAAACACACCATTTTCGGCCATCAAACCCCCACATCAGCAAACTTCCCATCATATCTGTGTGTAACCCGCCAAACTTAGCTACCTACTGGTCGAGTATTTCATGTTTAAACTCAATTGCAGTCTTATCACGGGTATATTTTCCGATCTATAATTGTAGAAATAAGGATACCAAACATGAAATACTCGTTCATTGTAATAGTTATTTATGAATAGATTTGTGTAAATACTAAAAAAACAGAACCATACCACAATCATCATTATCTTCAGTATCCCAATAAGTAGGCGACCCATTCTCCACCTGCCCAGCTAAGCCAGCGTTAAAGGATCCTAACAGAAAATGAACAAATAAGAAAGTTTATTATCAACTAATTAGTAATTACCTTGAATTAAATGGATGTATATGCATATAAGTAGTGTAAATAATTAACGCCAAACACCCTCAAACATACAAAGATGCTCATTTTCTGTTTACGAAACACAATTACTTAATAAGCAATCCCAAACAATGGATAATCACATATTTTGCTGTGTAACATAATTTTTTTTGCTCGTATAAAAGTCCATTTAATTTGAAGTATATCTCCGATGGTGCTAACCTCTTGTCATGTTGACCCAAAAGGTTAGCACCATCGACAAAGATAAGTGATAAAAAGAAACACACATGCCTGATATGGGACACTCAGTTTCATGTGCATACCCGGCACCTCTATCGACTAACACTCCAACAACAACACCTGTAATGCCGAAGCATACAATCAAGGAAGTGCTAAAAGAAGGTGGATGACCTGTTATAGTCATCGTCACCCTTCTCAAGAACCACAACCTCTTTATTCGCCAACTGATCGACAACCCATTTTGTCTGAAAGCAAAAAAAAAAAATGCAAAAGTATCATCAAATCCGCTAATAAAACAATCTCATTAATTGAAAATTGAAAAAAAGAAGTAAAGCATAAAAATGACCTTCTGTTCGGAGGAGTTCGCGAGCTAAGTGGGGACTGATGTCGGTGGACTTCATCTACAACATTGATTCCCTCTTGTAATCGTGGTTAAAGAACCAACTATGGATATGATAATAGTTAATTAGATAACTATTGATGCAATTGGGTATCCACTTCATATTAAAAGACTGTCTATTTAATAAAACTAATGTAACTAACCTTTTTGGAGCCAAAAATATCATCTTTGTCATCATCAATATCACCAAACCCTCTCTTACTACCTATAAAAAAACCCCTTCATCCTTCAGCTCTTTCACCATACCTGCAATCGAGATGATATAACATTGGTTAGAACTTAGAATGTCAATGTTTATTGGTTTTTGATGTGACCACCTTGCCCATCCTTGATTAGCATTATCTAAAATCTCTGTTAGCAACACTTCAGCTTGAATCTTAACCATCTGAACCCCATTAATTAAAATATGTTTCATAACTCCACTTTTTTTTTCTCTATAATTTTTACACATTTATTAAAATGAATGATTCCAAGTTTGCTTATTTTTGGGCTTATGTTTCATAACCACATTGTTTCGGCTAATTTTGACACTTACAAACTCATACAAATTTATTATGTCATATAATAAATTTATATAAACCCATAATTCAGTTTCGAAATAAGCCGGAAAAAAATGAGCTTGTGAAACATAAGCCGAAACGACGTAAGACCGTATGCCCAAGAATAAAGCTTAAACAAACACCCCATTAATTAAACTAAAATTATATAAAAGTGAATTGATACATGCACCAGCAATTTATTCAACACCACTTTCTAATCTAAAATATTGCATAAGAGTATCCCATATCAACACTAATCTCACGAACCTTATAAGGGGTCACCACTCAAACATTTATAGTTACATTCTTACTCTAGTGAGACAAAGTCAAGATTAGATGTGAATGCTAATACTCAATTTTTACGTATGACAAATTGCATAACAAAATGTTGAATTCAGATTGGTTCAAGAACATAAAAGTGCAGAACAATTGATTTTATTTCAACATATATATTGGTAAGCAAAAAGAAGTCAGATACTTAAAAATTTTGGAAAATATTAACCTGATTAAATGCAATGTCAAAAACCTTAGCGCATTTTCTCAACAAATTCTGCCATCAACTCCCTTCCCATTGTCCTTATGTAGCTGCATAAACCTGTAAAGAAGCAAAATAGACTTATAAGAAATGCAATAGAAAAAATGAATACCAAAATGTATTGACCACTTGAAAGTAAGAAATTATCTTGTCCAGAGTTTGTGATCAAGTACAGGGGAGTACTAATTCTTTACTTCTATAAATCTTCTCACTGTTATGAACATATGCAGGCGAAAAAGTATTTTAAGCGTCGTTTGGTTTAATTTTGTTTACTCGAAGTCTATTTCGTTTTCTTTTTTTTATAATAAACATGCGCTTTGTGGCGGGCTGTTTGTGTATGGCTGTATAGAAAAGAGGAAGTAACAAAGGGTTTACTAAAAAATTTTAAAAGTTCAAACAATTTAGCCAACCGAACCGAACTAAGAACCGAACTACTAATTCAGTTCTCGGGTAGGATATGAGTTTGGTAGTTTGAACCAAAAACCGAATTTTGAAAACTGAAAAACTGTTAATTTTTACTTAAACAATATCAGCTAATTTCGTTTAAGTAAAAATTACATTGTTTAAGAATTCAATCCATCAGCTAAGTAAAATTTGTTAATTTTTACTTAAACATCTGTCTACTTTATTATAAGAATTAAAAACTTACATTCAATCATCATTTGAACCACCGCATAACTTTTCTGGTCGACGTCCTCGTGGATACAGATATGAAACCAAGTACACGCCATGACTGCAATAAAAGTATATCGCCATGCCAAGGCACGCAAAATTAGTATAGCATACATTGTCCATGAAGCAACTTAAAGGCTCATAACAACAACAATTATTATACAAAACAGTCGTATAAGCCTAAGACGGAAATCCAAACATCAGGTTACAACAGGCAACTGTCAAAACAGCCTTTAAAGTCTTTGAAAGTTGTTAAATTCAATGCGAAACACGTATAAATTATTAAGTTCAAACTGGTAAATCAAGTTAGGCGAGCAAACTGTTATGTACAAGTATGATTACCATTCCACTTATTCCCATCCCTTCCCCAGTGCAGCAATTACGACACAACCGACTTAATTTTGCAACAAAAAACAAAAATAAAAAATAAAAATAAATAAATAAATAAATCTTATACCTTACAATGGTATTGCAACCCCTAAAAACGCCCATCGATGCACTCCACAGCTGCATTCACACCCTGTTCAGTTCTCGCCACAATTTCAAACCAAAAAAAAAATCCGTAATTGCTTATTATTCTAGTAAACTGTTACTAACAACCAGTTCGGTTTTGAAACATACCTTGAACTGAACTCGTATTTAAGTATATATATTAAGCCTAATTTATCACTAAACCAACGTTATTTAGAGAAAAGTTATTGACAGTGAACATGTTCCAAAAACTGGTATTCTAACATAACCAGTATCGAGTAGAACAGAACATAAACGTGGTTCTTATTTTTGGTCAATTCATAACAGAACATAACATAGGCAACCGTATGTGTCTCACCTCTATGCAGACCTGCTGTTGTGTGCGCAAGTGCAACATCTGTTCCTGTGTAGCCGGTGTTGGTGTTGTTCTACTCCTCTCTGTGCCCGTCTTGTAAGGCAGCTCATGTATGAGTCAGTTGTGCCTGAAAGCACAATAGCAAAAATGGTCAAATTGGACAGGGATCCGGAAAATAGCAAGGTTTCAAACATATATATGACTATATACATACATTATTGGGATAAAATGTACGCATACCCATGAAAATTCAAAACCACAATTAACACATAAACCATAACACCTGCAAATTAATAAACACATACATATCAAAATTCAAGTACCTAAAAGCTCGAATCATTTACTCAAAATTAGCTTGAAAACAACAAAAACAACCATTTAAAGTAATACTACCTTTTTCACTTTCACCGTATGTTAGCTTTTCCTGCAGCTGCAATCACACATCGGCTACAAATTCCTAACCCCTATCACCATCGATACCATATCTTGCAACGACGTGATGTACGCACACAAACAGCAGCAAGCAGATTTATACAACTGATCATTGGCGTTTGTATATCAATGAAAATAAGTATTAATATTTTTTGATGCCGAGTAAATAAACTTAATATGACATGTTTGCTCTTTTCAATATATGTGTCTTACCTCATCTGCAACACCCTTTTTCCGGTCTTTTGCAATTCCACTCCAAACACGCCAACTGAAATATATTAACACATGTTATCAGCGAAAGTGACAATACATGATTGGTTTGGTAGTTCATATGTAGATCGGTTTGGTAGTTCAGCCATAATATAATTAGTTTTCTGCTTATGGTTAAATACTTGTATGAAGTAAAATAAGCAGTTACATGGTATGAATTAGCAGGTCAGAAACTGTTATTCGACTTTAAATAAGGTCCCAAAAAAATTTAACATAGTAAAAAGCATTTTTAGCACCCAAACCCACCTATCTCAAGTCTGCAAACCCACACCCATTTCAAGGCCCAAACTGACCCCTTTCAGCTCACAAACACACCCTTTTCAGCTCCCATTTCATCCCCCAAACTCACCCATTTCAAAAGCTTGTATCAACGTCACATTAGGTTCCACTTCTTGTTACATCAACATTTAAATTCAATATGCGTGCCATATTGTATAAAAAATATAAACACGATGCTAATCCGGAATAAGCCATATATATGCATACATTCATAAGTTAACGAATTATCAGAAAGAGGGATACCTTGATGATGATATCATCTATGATGTGAGCACTCGTAGCCCCTCCTTCAGCCATTTCGTTAACAAACTCTTAAAGTTCTTTCAATGACATGTTCCTCTACTGTGCACTGTGTTAGTCATTACGAAAATATATGTTACTGTAAATTCCAGTTTAAAAGGTTCGAATCAAATGCATCAAAATTTAAAAAGAACCTCAGTGCAGAAGCGTAACAGTTGGAATTTCTTTCTTCTGCTTGAACCTATGAGGACAATCGTGAGCTTCTAGATCCACATGTGGATTCCTGCCAAATGTATATATATAATACCGTTAAAAGCCATTGAAATACCTGTTAAAAGCGACCCAATTCACCCTTTTACTATTGTTGTTTCACAGCAGCACCGAACACAACAAAGTTAAGAACCATTCGCCTATTTTCTTTTAACGCATGTTATTTTCTATGTAAATACAGTAAAATAACCACCCTCTTAATCCATATGACACCACATCTAACTCCAATAAAAATCATTAAAAAAAGGTCTCTATACTTATATATATGGCCCTAAACTAAACCCAACCAAACAAAAACCTAAACAAAATCAATGTATGAAAGACACTTGCTTTTCGTCATATCTAAATAGGCCAACACTCAAGACCTTATTAATTTTACAAAGCCAGATCAATTGAAACATAAAAAGCTACCGAGTTTATATCATAACACGTTATATTCACAATGAAAACCTAATCAAATACAGCAATATACACCACATTTATTTCAAATTACAATTAAATTACATAAAGCATTCAAATTTATAAAGAAAACATAAAATAAAACTTCAAACCTGTAACAGGAGCCTCAATTGAATTCAAACGATTGGCTTTTTATCGTCAATAAAAAACGACGCGTTAATATATCCCCATTTCAGTTGAAAAGAACCCTAAATCAAAAGCAAAAAATTTTTGAACCGAAAAATCATAACTAAACACAAACATAAAAAAGTAAGTAATTCAGTTATACCTTTTTGATTATGTCATTTAAGTGTAATTGAAGCTGAGTCGAGGTTAAAGAAAATAACAGCCGGGTCTATCAAATACCACGGCGATACTGCTATCGTTCCACCACACACCACCACTTCAACCAAACCCTAACCCACCACTTGACAAACAACAATTGCAACTACTTAAAACAAATGAGCATAAATACATTTAAGTTTAACGAATTCAAAAAAAAAAATATATATATATATATATATATATATATATATATATATATATATATATATATATATATATATATATATATATATATATACAAAACTAAGAAAATTAAAAGAAAACTTACGAAAGCTTATGGCTGCACCTTCAAAATCCTGAAAACTGTGAAAGCCTTCAAACGATTTCGGCATCATCATGTTCCTTCAAGAGTAAAAAAAAGTAAAGAAAATCCTACAATAAGGGAAAAAAAAACAACTATTATGTTGTTTATTAAACATAAAATTAAAAAATAAAAAAGGGCAAAATTAGAGCAACTATACCTTGATGTGTAGTTTCTTTTAATTGATTTTTCAGAAAAAAGATGAACGGTCGGTGGAAGATCTGCTAGGTCATAACACTTGAGACTTGATTATTAGACTTGTGTGTTTGATGAATCAGGGGAGAAGAGGGTGGTTTTGTTTCGTGTGTGTGTGTTGAAGAAGCCTATAGAGAATTTGGGGGAAATGAATAGAACGGGGGATTAACAAAATGAGGCTGTAAAAGAGGCCACGTATTTTTGTACTGTAGCACACAACTGTAGCAAGTGTACTGTAGCAAAGTATCCCAACAAATGTAAAGTAGTATAATGATTGGTTTCATTACAAAAGAAAGACAATTTAGATCGATAGAAAGCAGACCCTTTTTACAATTATTGTTGTTAAGCAATTTGTCAAAGCGAAAATTACATGGGAGGACAATGTTCTCATCATGTCTCTTACAAAGAACCAACTTTTTATATTTTACATAAGAGGATTAGTTGGTCGTGAATAAATTGGCGTGACCAAAAGACTCAACACGTGTCAAAACTTGAAGGAAAGTAAAACCAAAATTTAAAAAAAAGGAAACCCTCACTCCTATTCATCACGTCGCGAATTATATAGCGTGATCAAAATGATTCTCATATAAAAAATAGTCAAGTCGCGACCAAATCAATAAAACTAGAGGAAAATATAAGAAAGTGCAACAAATACCTTCGAACTTTTTGATATTTACAATTTATTTATATAATAAACTTTATTCATCAAATATCTAGCAATAATTTAGCGAATTCGCTAATAAAAAATATACCGTTGGGAAGAGTTCTGAATTACGAACAAAACAAGCCTAATATCAATATACGTTTGACGTACTTACGATTTTATAAAAAATGTTAAAGTTTGATATATTTAAAAAATATATTAAAAGAAAATAAATAAATAAATAAATAAATAAACCTAGAATTTTTAACATTTAAAGTAAGCAATCAACATTGGTGCATGCATTTATTAAATAAGAAGAATATAAAAAAGTGCAAGACCCACCCTTCAAATTTTTTATATTTACAACATTTTATATAACAAATTTTACTCGTCAAAAATCTGTTGGGTTCAGTAAATACCCAAACCCCTTAATCTAGGATTTGAATAGAAAATAGCCCAAGTGTTTAGTCCGTTAAACACTAAACAGTCATCTTGAGTGCATAGCCTCTCGGTGAGTTATCTTCGGATACTCAATACGGGCGTAGAAGAAGTCTCCACTCAAGGCGGAACTTAAAGAGTTAAGACTGAGTCAAGAAGAAGATGATGGATTCAGTGAGTGATGACAATAACTCACTGAATCCCCAAGACTCTCTCCAACTACTTACACTGAAGACAAACTGAAGTAGATCAAGAATGTAAAGATTAAAGAAAGAGCGCGATAAGGCGGGATAAGTTTGAATCAGATAAGACGATGTCCTTATCAACCAAAGTCAACTTTCCCTGAATGGCAAAGATCGTGCTCTGTCATCACTGAACTTAGGAAAGTAGTCTTGTCTCTTACCTAGAATAGTCTTTGTAAAGAGACAAAATACATCAGTATTTTGTCTTCTGAATAATGTCAGTTTGTCACTTAGGAAAGAGTCAAAAATCATACATGTATAAATAGCATAAGAGATGGAGTGAAAAGGTTAAGCTTGTGAATTGTAAAAAAATACACATACATGCAAGCTATCTTTTCACTCCTCCAAATACAACTTAGTTCCTGAGATAGCTCAGTGAGCTCTAAGAGTTGTGCTCAGACTTAGCCTGAGCTTAGAGATGAGTCACCAAACTTTGTCATTTCAATCCCAAGTGCTATTCCGCAAGTACTTGGGTAACGTATTCTTTGTTGATTTATTTCTAATACGAATATGATGTTGAAAATTACTTTGTGTGTTTTACTTATGTTAATTTCAGTCATAGTTCACTATTAACTTGTTTTATATACTTAAACTGTTTTAAACGATGGTGCACGGGGAACAACAAGTGGTATCAGAGCAAGGCTAATTATAAAACTTTTTTTAGGCCGCTCTAAAAGTTTTTAAATTAGGATCCTAAATGGCTGAAATTGATGTACCCCAACTAGTCGATAAAAGGGTGGAGCTTATTCAGCTGTTGCCCCTAGACTTGAAGTTGGCAAATTCAACAAATGGAAAAGCGAATGCTTTGCTATTTGATTGGGATGGAACCTTATTATATCAAGTGTATAAATGAAGGTCCATTTGTCCCAAAGACTGCTGGTTTGCCTAAACCTCAAGCTCAGTGACCCAGGATGAAGGGAGAATGGTCAACCAGGACCAAAGACTCAAAAGTATCATAATATCTTGTCTTCCCGACGATATTATGGAGTCGTTATAAGTCGTAGTACAGCTAAACAAACATGGGATGACCTAGTTCATAATCATGAAGGCTCATCTGATACCAAGGAAAACAGGATAATGGACCTGAAACTTGAGTATAACACCTTCGTGGCTAAGGACTCGAAACTCTCTCTCAAACATACACCCGGTACAAAACTCTTTTAAATGAACTATCAAATGATGGTGTTAAGTTGTCCAAACATGAAATCAATGTTGGTTTTGTCAACAGTCTCCCGAGAACTGGTTGAATTTCTCTCGTGGACTTAGGAATGCAAATCATATCCGTAATCTTGAACTTCCTGAAATTTATGGGAAATTTTTCTATGAGGAAAACCTCATCAACAGACGATACCCTGACTTAAAGAAGTCTCGGGAAGTCAAGAAGTCCCTGACCACCACCTCATCACCAATATCAACGCTTTTATTCTAACAATGTTGTTCAAGATTTTCATGAAAATTCTGATGATGAGCCTGATGAGAGATCAAGTGAGGAGTACCTAAATGACCTGAACATTGAATTTAAGGAAAGGGCACTCCTTGCTAACTCTCGAAGGTTTATAAAAAGAAACAAAGGTTTTTCAAATGCTAAAGCAAATGAGGACACTGAATGCTTTAAGTGTCACAAAAGAGGTCATTTTGCAAAAGACTTTTTCAAAAACAATTTCTGAACCCTCTTATAAACCATCGTGGTCAAATCGGTCCTCAAGCTTTAGCAAATTTCAACCAAAAATCTATCAGTCTCATCAAAACTTTCAAAACAAAACTATTGATTTTGAAGCTAAGTATAAGAAAGTCAAAGCTGAGCTTGCATTGCTCGAGGCCAATCCTCGAAACAACAAAAGTGTTCAATCTGCGGTAGGGTAAAAACAAAGGCCTTGTTGTGAGACCTTCGACCGGGATGAAGAGCCTGTGTCATCGATGATGAAATGGTGCATGTCAAGCAGACTGATGTCCCTCTCTAAGAGGACAAGCTAGCTGTTGGAAAGAATCATGCCGTGAATGGAGAATGGGTCAACATCACTATGAAGAAGGTAAATATTTTACTTTCTATGGATGATGACTCGACAAGGCCTTACATGAACTATCTTAATGTTGACCTTAAGTTCGTAGAGGAGCAAAGACTAAATCTTTTTTCAAAATACAACAAGCTAAGTTTTGAATTAAACAAGTGTAGGGATGAACTGCTTTTAAAATAAGCTAAGCTTGAGGTCAGTCACTTTGCAAATTCAAAACACTGAACTAGTTAAAATAAATCAGGCTCTTCAAGACGAACTCAAAAAGGTTCAAGATATTCTTGATAGTTGGATTGCCAAGAATCCCAGGGTCTTTGATGTTGTGGGTGCCCCCAGTAGCAAGAAGTGAGGATCATCTTCCTGACTCTCTCAACAAAGACCAAGGTCCTAAGCCATTTGTGTCTGGTGGTATGATTACCAATATGTTGACTACTCCCAAACCGAGTGATTGGATTGAAAGGGTCAATCCTGAGAGTAAGCTTCCAAATTTCGATTCTAGAAGGATTCTAGAGCCTGAAAGCCAAGCTCTAAAGAGCATGCTTGGACTCCCGATGTGCCCAGAGTATTGAACACATCTCTGAGTTCAAGAATCTCAAGCACCGCTTCCACCACCTGAAACCTCTTCGTGGTGCCGCACCAAGCTCGAGCTTACTCCATTACAATTCAATCCTCACTCACCAAAGAAAGGTCGACTTGGTAGAACCATCCTGAAAAGACCAACAAAACCAACTCAACAAGAGTCTACTCCAACTGAGACTTCAACATCCTTCGATCCCACCGAACACCAAATTCAAAGAACTAATGAGCTTGTGCGGAAGTGACTAAAAGATGGAGTCCATCGAAAAAGCTCCTGATTCAATCAAGGAAACTAAGTCAGCCCCATCTAGCTCATCAAAGTCAAAATCCACCAACAAACCCAAGCAGAAGTGTGAGCTGTGTCATTATACCAGCCATACCACGACAATCGCTATAGAATCCTTTTTGCATGATCTGCAAAAGGATGATCACAGATGCACCACCTACAAGATGTCGGTCAAGCAAACTATACCAAAATTGGTCATTAGTATGCTTCATCCTCCAAAACAGCTCCCAAGAATAGAGCAAAACCTTTTCCTCTCAGCCCTCACTGTGGTTTAATGATCATCAGCAGGATGATTGTCTCATGAACACATGCTGTGATATATGCGGTAATCCAGCTCATGAGACATCCCAACATGACAGTGTCATTCATGCAAGGAGAGGTACAAAACAACCCAAAATCACCGAGTCATCCTCGCTCTAAATGCAAAACCTGTAGTAGCACAATGCACTCAACCACTGACCATGAGTCAATTACCAAATTCAAAGAGACCTTGAGACCCAAGCCCACTAGTAAGTGGGTCACTAAGAGAAACTAATTCAGTTTACTACTTGTGCAGAGACACGCCAGGAAGCCTATTTGGCATCTAGACAGTGGATGCTCAAGAAGCATGACTGGTGTGAAAGAGTATCTGCACAAGTATGTAGAGGAACCAGGACCCAAGGTAGTATTTGGTGATAACTCATCATGTCCCACTGAAGGTTATGGTTCAAGAACCTGCAATGGAATAGTTTTCTCTAGAATAGCTTATGTCAATGGTCTTAAATACAATCTCATCAGTGTCAGTCAACTATGTGATGCTAAGTATATTGTGCAATTCAATGACAAAAAGGGTACCATCTTTAATGCCAACAAGGAAGTTGTGTTGATAGCTCCTAGAAGAGATGATGTTTACGTTTAGACATGTCAACACTCTCCCAAGATGGAACTTGTCTATTTGCTAAAGCCACTGAAACTATCAATTGGCTATGGCATAAGAGACTCTCACACTTAAACTTCAATAACCTCAACAACTAGGCAAAACAAAGCAAGGTCCTTGGCTTACCATCACTGGTTTTTGCAAAAGACAAACCATGCTCAGCCTGTGAAAAAGGTAAACACCACAGAGCATCATTCAAAACTAAACAAAATTTCTCAATCAAAAGCTGCCTTCACCTCCTGCACATGGATCTCTTTGGACTGTCACCCCGGATCAATCCAAAGATGAGAAGTATATACTTGTCATTGTTGATGAGTTCTCAAGATACAATTGGGTATACTTTCTTTCCAAAAAGAGTCAGCGATACAATAATGTCATTCATCAAGAAGATTGAAAACCGTAATGACATTATCTTGTTAAACAAATCGAACCGACAATGGTACGAGTTCGAAATCAAGAGCTTGAGAGTTTCTGTGATGAAAAAGGAATGTCTCAAAATTTCTCATCTCCATATACCCCAACAAAATGGGGTTCTTTGAAAGGAAAACAGAACTCTCATTGAGGCTGCAAGAACCATGTTAAATGGCTCAGCCCTCTCAAAGCATTTCGATCTGAAGTAGTCAAAACTGCATGTTACACTCAAAACAGGTCAATCATTATCAAAAGACATAATAAAACCCCATATGAGATCTTCAAAGGTAGACTCCCGGACATCGCCTATTTTCATGTGTTTGGATGTCCTGTGTTCATTCATAACCACAAGGATAATCTAGGCAAGTTTGATGCAAAAGCTGATGATGGATACTTCTTAGGCTACTCACTGATCTCCAAAGCCTTCGGGGTTTTTAACACAAGGAGACAACAAGTTGAGGAAACCTTTCATGTCACATTTGATGAAAGTGCAGAAAGCATCAGGTTCACCAACACCTCAGTGAAGGAAATAGGAATTGATAACTCATCAAGATATCCTCCCGATGAGTACAACATCAATTCAATTCCTCATATCAAGTCGATCTTGACATCTCATATTATGTCTTACCTCACAACCTACCACAATCAACTATCAGTGAATTCATTGATAATCAATCACCCTACGGATAGGTAATATGAACCAAATGTTCAGGAACCTGTGATTCAAGAACCCCAACCGAACAGACATCTCAACAGATGCTCTAAATGACTATGTTGCTCCCGAGACTAATCTCACTCCCGAGTTGCAGACCTCTTCAAGCTCAGATCCGAGACCACAAAGTAAGTGGACAAAATCTCAGGATATTGAGCTTGTAAAATTATTGGTGAACCCACCGAGGGCATGCTCACTAGAAGCATGGTCGCTAAATTAACTACGCTTCACCAATGAATGTCTATACGCTGATTACCTATCAGAAATAGAACCCAAAAGTGTCACCGAGGCTCTAAAGCACCCAAGCCGGTTCAAGCTATGCAAGAAGAACGCAACAGCTTTGATAAAAACAAGATCATGACCTTGATCAAATGTCCTCAGGATGTCGTTGTCATAGGAATGAAGTGGGTTTTCAAAAACAAAACTGATGAAAACGGCATTGTCATTAAAAACAAAGCCAGACTTGTAGCCAAAGGTTACAATCAACAAGAAGGCATTGACTATGATGAGACATTTGCTCATGTTGCAAGAATTGAAGCAATCAGGATCTTCCTTGCATATGCAACATACATGAACCGTGGTCTACCAAATGGAAGTTAAAAGTGCATTCTTAAATGGTGATCTCAAGGAAGATGTATATGTTCAACATCCTCCTGGCTTTGAGAGTAGTGAATTCCCTGACTATGTATGTAAGCTTGACAAAGCCCTTTATGGACTTAAACAAGCTCCCAGGGCATGGTATGAAACTCTCTCAGCCTTCCTGATACAAAACAAGTTTGTCAGAGGAAAGATAGACAACACATTGTTTGTCTATAGAACATAACAGGATGTGATACTGGTCCAAGTGTATGTTGATGACATCATCTTTGGCTCAACAAACTACAAACTTTGCAAATAGTTTGAAAAACTGATGACTAAGAAGTTTGAAATGAGCATGATGGGTGAACTCACATACTTTCTTGGACTACAAATCGTGCAAACCGATAAAGGAATCTCCATCAGTCAAGAGAAATACACAAGAAATCTCTTGAAGAAATATGAGATATTTGACCTCGAAGACACCAATGGTCCCTCCTAACAACCTTGGACCTAATCTCACCGTAAATCAAGAATCAAACCCATTTCAGAGGGATTGTTGGCTCATCGATGTATCTAATCGCTACTAGACTCGACATACAATTCTCAATGTCTAATAGCACGATATCACCAATCCCAAAGAATCTCACCACTGCAGCCAAAAGAATACTCGTGTACTGAAGGGAACCCCAAACCTTGGAATCTATTATCCAAAGTGCTCGGGGTTTGATCTCAAAGGTTACTCGACTTTGATTATGCTAGTTGCAACATGGACGAAAAGTACCTCGGGTCCGGTCAATTACTTGGAGGAAAATTGGTTTGTTGGAGTGCTAAAAAGTAAATCGGTGGCTATGTCTTCACAGGTTGAGTATGTGGCTGCTGCAGGATGTTGTGCCAATGTTTTATGGATGAAAAGTCAACTCGGTGACTATGACATCCATTACAAAATGGTACCCATCTTAGTGACAACACCAAAGCAATTGCAATATCCAACAACCATGTCCTTCATCAAAGAACCAAACACATTGATATCAGATATCACTTCATCGGGGACCACATAATGAAAGGAGACATAGAACTTCATTTCATCCCTACTGAATATCAACTGGCCGATATCTTCACCAAACCCTTGGATGAACCTACCTTCAGAGATCGAAAGCTGAATTGGGATGCTTAACATTGAAAGTCGTGCATTCAAAACCAATCTCAAGAAGTTCTCAAATGGTTCATCCTCCATGAACACCCAAAATTAACCCCTCACTGAATGAGTAAGACTCATTCAGGGACCTGCGATCAAAATTAAGCATTGAATAAGTAACTAAATGATCCAAGTATCAGTTACTTAAATATCCTAGGTTGGTAACTATGCCAATTTAATATAGGAATATATGTCTTATTGTCAGGGTCTCATCACAAACCTCATCCCACTTGGCATTAAATGCCTTCTCTCACATAAAATATCCTATGGATATTTTATTATCACAAAGTGCATCTTTATCGTGCACTGCAATCGTTCCTTGAAAAACGGGATTTTATCTGCGGGTAGTGCAAGTGTGGCATTAAATGTGGAATTTCAAACGTTTCGAAACCGACTTTACAATTCCACATATGTGCAAAATCTACCCCTCTCACCACTCTATAAATACCCTCCTCTAAACCAAACACACACACACAAATTATTTTCTGCAACAAAACTCTGTCAAAATCCTTTCTCAAACCCAAAAAAATTTGTGTGTTCTCAAAAATCTTTAAACCTTGTTTTGGAAAACCCTCCTTGTAAACATTTACAAAAGTTTTTTCATCACAAATTTGAGAGATCTAAAAACTTTGATTGTTCTAGTCAAAATAATTTTTTTCAAACCCTAAAATCCTTTTAAATGGAAATGGCTAGAACACAATCTCTCTAGTTTGCCTCTCAGTGGGTAAGGGATCTTACAAATGTTGAGTTTAAAACAAATAATGTCATAGGCAATTTTGAATACCCTGAAAATGTCCCAGCCTATAAAGACATTATGAAATTTTTGTTCAACTGCCCACTTAAAACGGCCTTTGTGAAATGTCCCTCAATTTTGTACCAAAACCTCCTCAGGGAGTTTTGGGCCACAGGCACGGCCTATGACCCGACACCCTCAACTAATGAGATCGACCTTCACGACCTCTCGGGAGTATCTCATTAAGTTCGTCTTTTCAATGGGGAAATACTAACCTTGGATTATAAAACGTTTTGCACTTCAACAGGGTTAGATTACAAAAATGGAGTCTATGTTGCCCATCCTGAACCCTCGACGGTTAAGGATGGGTTAAAACAAATTGCCTTAGATCCAAACTTTTTGGACAGAACCCCAGTCACCAAGAATTCATTTCCTGTGGCTTGGAGGATCCTGTTCACTTTTGTGATTCAGGTCCTCGGCGGGAACCATTCGTCCACTGAACAAGTTAATTCTATTCATTGATGATGGCTTATCTGCTTGATGAATGGGGTCATCTGTCGACATGGGAGAGATCATTTATAGTGATCTCAAGAACCAAGCTATGAGCAAAACTAGGCGAAATACGCCAGATCCTAGGTTTGTCTCATGTGCTTTGCAATGGTTACTGGGTTGTAATTATCCTCAGGAGTACAAACATACTGCTTTACCTAGTACCCTGAGTCAATCTAATTTTCAAAAGGACCCATCCCAAGTCTCTAATATTGAATTGACGGCCCATATGGTTGTTGTAAACAACAAGAGGGATTCAGTGTCTCCTAACCCTGCTCCTAAAAAGAGAAAGGGGAAGTCTCATACTGGGATTAAAACCAAACCCAAGTCTTAGGGCCCTGAGGCTTCAGGAGCACAGCCTAAAAGGCAAAGAAAGCCCAAGACCGATTTGCCACCCATTGGTGACCAGGCAACATCCACCCCCGTGACAACGAAGGACACTGATACATCACAGTCAGTGCCTTTGGTCACAACCACTACTCCCCAAGATCCAGAGGGAAATATACAATCGGCGGTAGGGAGCGCCTTCCACAACACCCAAGGATGACATTAGCAAATCAAAGCCTTTGTCCGAGGGCACACCGACGATCCTAAAGACTCGAGAGGAACCAAACAACCCGCCGATAGGGATACAACTATCACCGACTGCCAAAGGCACTGGGAAACACCCACCGGTGTCTCGGGGTCATTGGGGACAAAGACTTCGAGGGAAAGAAACAACCCGCCGATATGGAACCCAAAACCAATCCCGACTCAGAAGTCATGGGAAACTCCCACCGTGTTCGAGGGGTCCACGGGACAAAGACTCGAGAGGGATCAATACCACCGGCCGATATGGAACCCATCACCACCCCCTTGCCGTCGTTGCTCGATGTTGCTTTGGAATACTCTTTTCGATGATGAACTTGCTGAAATTGATGATGTAATTTTATCGCCAGGAGAAGACGTGGACCCCGAGGTTCAATCGAACAAGAACCTCACCGATCCACGAAGCATACCGAGTCACCATTTCAACCGACAACAATGGCTCGGCCTCCTCATCATCTAGCTCGTGAATTTAACCGTTTTGATAACATTCTTCCACTCACTGAAGACAATTTGGTCAAGTGGATCACCGAGCTTCAAGGAAGTTGTATTCGGGTTACCGATAAATTATGGGATCAACACACCAAGTCGCCGCCGATACGCCGATCTTAAAACCGATGTGCTCACCTTCAATGAAAATTTTCACGAACACAGGGATCTTATGTATCAACAGATTGACGCAACGAATGCAAACACTGGTACAATTCAAGATTATCTTCGGTGTGGCTCATCAATTGATGATATCAAGGAGATCACAATGAGGACCCAACACTCAATTCTAAAGTGCCGAAGCCACTGAAGTTTATATGAAGAATTCCTCCTGCCTCACCGACTGGTTGATATGCTTCAGCCGCAATGTTCAGTGGCCTCTGAGTTCTCGCTCACCCTACAATCTACATTGGGTTCTCTTGATGCTCAAGTGGCTAATCTGGCTAAGGCATCATCCTCCACGGCTTGGAATCTTGGGCCTCGGATGACAGCCTTGGAATTATCTCATGCTAATTTGGAAGCAAATGTCACTGGCATTCAAACAGATACTTCAGATATGAAGGCAATGATCACTGAAATTTATCAAGCCTTCAAGGGTCAAGCGCCCTTCCCTCAAGATCAACACCAACTCTTGCCCTCACCGACGCCCCGACAACAGTTGAGGGGAGAATATCTTCTTGAAGAAACTCCTCTTCACACCGAGGGGAGCCAACACCATCGCGATCTGTAGCTCCAACATCATCATCCGCACCGCATCGCAATACCCATCTCATCCATCCCACCACCAAGACCTTCAACAACAACACCGACAGAATCACACCAATAACAACAACAACAACACCGCCCCGGTGGCATCTTCTTCTTCGCACAGTGACAAAGGAAAAGGCATAATGACAACACCTCCGAGCACGAGAAGATTCCCTTTAAAATCTAACACCGAAGTACCTGCTCACACCACAACAACTAAGTACATACCTTGCTAAGGAGGAAAGGAAAAAGAAACTTGCCAAGAGGAAAGAAAGAGCAAAGAAGCAATCGTACAAGTAGTTGCCGAGGAAGTTGAAAATATTGGGATAGATGCTAAGCTCGAAAAGGTCAGCAGATGAAGTTCAAGGATGCTCAGCAAAGAAAAATGGCCGAAATGAAAAAAGCAGCTTTAAGCAAAGAAAAGGAAAGTCTGCAGTCCTCGGAAAGAAAGAATTGACCATTACAATTTGGACAATGACAAGCCGAAGGAAGCCTGAAAAATCATCGATGTCAAAATCATCCCCAATTCCAAACCACTGCAATGAATGTCTGTGGGGATGATAAGAGACATTTCGAGATTCATGATCCCTTAACATTCACCGACTTTGGGATCACCGAGCTCGATGAGCTTGGTCCAATTATTGAAAAGAAGCAAAATAAGGTGGTTAAGGAGTCGATGAAGATGCTCAAAAAAGATATGAAAGGTCAGAGATGCACCACCAACTGGAATTCACCGCCTTTAACAAAGATCTCAAGGATCTCAACCACAATCATCCACTGGCAAAAGAAAGAGGGTTGAGTTCCAAACAAATAAAAGTGCCTGGTTTCGAAAGTGCAACAGGAGTGAAGGTGTTAAGTTTGTGAACTGTTTAGTGATTGAGAAGCCTGAAAGAGGGCTATTCTTCATTGATGAGTATGGAAACCCAAATAGCTTCCAAAGGTGGAGCGATATTGATAAGGCATGAGTGGCAACAATGCCAAGCTACATACCGCTGGCTTCTCAAATTCGCCTCCTCCGCAAATATCAAGTTCTCAGGTCACTTAAATGCCAAGATAAAAGATCATCCTGACAGGGAAACACTGATCACAAAGAAAGTCAAGCTTAAAGCACTGGGAATCCATTTGGACTGATCATTTTGTTTACTTATGTACTAGTAATAGGAACTATGTAATCTGATCAATAAACGATGTATGTTTTTGTTAAAATATCACGTGTTCTTATATGTATTCATTAGTACATTCAGAGTAAGAAGAAGCCATTTGCTCACTTACACTGATCAAACACTTAGGCTATTTGTATATCCAAATAGGGGAGACTGTTGGTTCAAGAAATACCCAAACCCCTTAATCTAGGATTTGAATAGAAAATAGCCCAAGTGTTTAGTCCGTTAAACACTAAACAAGTCACTGAGTGCATAGCCTCTCTGAGTTATCTTCGATACTCAAGACAGGCGTTAGAAGAAGTCTCCACTTAGTAAGCGCGAACTTAAATGGTGAAGATCGAGTCAAGAAGAAGATGATGGATTCAAGGTGAGTGATGACAATAACTCACCGAATCCCCAAGACTCTCCAACTACTTACATGAAGACAAACCTCAAGTAGAAGATGAAGAATGTAAAGATCAAGAAAGCATGACAAGGTGGGATAAGTTTGAATCGATAAGACGATGTCCTTATCAACCAAAGTCAACTTTCCCGAATGAAAAGATCGTGCTCGTCATCAATGAACTTAGGAAATTAGTCTTGTCTCTTACCTAGAATAGTCTTTGTAAATAGAGACATAAAATACATCAAGATTTTGTCTTCTAATAATGTCGGTTTGTCACTTAGGAAAAGATTCAAAAATCATACATGTATAAATAGCATAAGAGATGGAGTGAAAAGGTTAAGCTTGTAATTGTAAAACACACATACACGCAGTTTCAAATCTTTTCACTCCTCCAAATACAACTTAGTTCTGAGATAGCTCGAGCTCTAAGAGTTGTGCTTAGACTTAAATTTGCCCGAGCCAGGAGTCACCAAACTTTTCATTTCAATCCCAAGTGCTATTCCAGTACTTGGGTAACGTGATTCTTGTTGATTTATTTCTAATAAGAATATGATGTTGAAAATTACTTTGTGTTTTACTTATGTTAATTTCAGTCATAGTTCACTATTAACTTGTTTTATATACTTAATCTGTTTTAAACGATAGTTCACAGGGAACAACAAAATCTAGCAAATTTGCTAACAAAAAATATAACGTTGCGAATAGCAATGGGTTATGAACAAACGAGCCCCCATTATCGATATGCTTTGACGCATATATGATTTTATTAAAAAATTTGAAGTTTGATATATATATATATATATATATATATATATATATATATATATATATATATACTTTAAACCACAAGGGCCAAAGACGTATACAAAAGAGAAAAAACGTTTGAAATGACAAGAATATGATACTCGTGAACAAATCAATTGCAGTAATATTCCATCTTCAGATGATTCAAGGGTAAAAAATAAAAAAAAAAAAAATAAAAAAAAAAAAACAATACTCGTTGAACATGTAGAATACTTTAAAAAAAAATGTGTTATTAATGAATACGACCTCGTGAATTACCTCATTCACAAATTTGGATTATTACGGTAATAGCTAATTTTCTAATTTTATATCAAGAAAGTTGGAAAAAAGTGTTCTGTGTGAATCCAATCTACTGTATCTCATTTAATTGTGCCACAACTAATATTAATGTTTCGAGTTTCCAACCAATTAATTCAACATTTTTAAAAGTTTTTCTTTTTTTATTATTGTTATTTTAAAAAATATATCAAACTTTAACAATTTTTAAAATCGTATGTACGTTAATAGTATATTGATATCAGGCTTGTTTTGTTCATAATTCAGAGCTCTTTGCAATGATATACTTTTTATTAACGAATTTATTAGATAATTGATAAATACAGTTTGTTAAGAGTAGTGATAGAGAGACCTAACTCATGTGACTAAAATCATGCCTAAAACATTCATCATGTGACACATGTAATTTGCATTTTCTCTCTCATAATTTTCACTCTTGATTTTGCCACATGTCACGATCATAAAGTTAGGCATGCCTTTAGGCATAAAATTTAGTCATGCATATCATTTTCCTTTAATTGATGGTTTTTAACTTGTACCATGCAGTAGGTATGATTAAGCACACAATAAGATAGAGTTCATCGTAGAGTGCACAGTGATTCCATAAAGTATTGCATAAACGTACTTTTATGCGCGATCCCCGTATTTCGTACAGATCATATGTTAACTTCGCTTACGCTAATGTTGTAAAACCCTAATTGATTGACTATTTGCTATATGAAAATCATTTTGGTCACACTATATTATTCGCTACCTGATAACTAGGAGTGAGAGTTTTGTTTTTTTTTTTTTAAACTTTGGTTCTACTTCGTTCAAGTCGTGACACGTGTTGAGTCTTTTGATCACGCCAATTTATTCGCGACTAACTAGTCCTCTTGTATAAAATATAAAAGTTGGCCCTTCTGCAAAAGACATCTGAGGACACCTCAAATGTAATTTTAGCTTTATCAAAAGAAAAACAACAAAACGAATGAAGTGCTTCTCGGAAATTTTAGCTGATTATGTAGGGTCCGATGCGAAAAGTTCCATGTGACATCGTTTCAAAATCTACTCATACAACATAAAATATGGTAAAAGAAATTGATATAATAATACTCCTACCAAAACTATTTTTCGGTTTTTGGCCTAGCAATGATTAAATCTTATATAATGTGTATGTATGCGAGAAATATTAACATAGGCTACTAGAGTATTTATAAATGTTACTTGTTTAAACCAATTTGTTTTAGCGGCAAAACCTTAAATTTGTTTTTGGTTGAACACTTTTATTTGCAGGATGAACATTGATTTCTATCATTACCAAGCGGCAAAACTCCATGTATTTTATTTATGCTTGTTAAATGAATTGTACTAGACTAGTAGTTAACTAGTTATGGTGATCAACGATATAACCTTAACTCAACGTCACATTAGTTTTTCACTTCATCACACATCACCAAACACATCAAATCCTCTATTATGTAATATTTGTATTTATGTCTATGTTTCACTAGTCAAAACTCATCATCACACGTGGTAGTGGTTTAAGGGTAAGGCGTGTTGTGAGCGTGTGTTGGGGTTTGAGGGTGGGGTCCACCTTGCTACGCCCAATCTTAGGCTAGATGTAACAGAGAGTTGAACAACACGTCCTCCTCATTAAGCATCAATAGTTAAAACACCACCAGTATCACAACGCGTTTTTGTAATCTAAAAGGTCATCATATTGTCTGAAATCAGTTTGATTGAATTGGATTTATACATGTACACGCTGGCCGGACACATACGTGTGTGTGCATAAGAAATCCATAACTCCTAAGGCATCATGTCTGATTAAAAGATCGATTTTCCAGCATCCAAAGATAAAAATTCTCCAAAGAAATTCAACGGCAAATTATAATTCAAAGCACATATGCAAAATAACACATGAATTCCACTGAGGTAATATCTTTTGAGTCATACTAAACACTTTACATTTCTAAATCATGAACACTTTATACATAAAGTAAAAAAAACATAATCTAATAGGATTTCAAAATACAGAAAGAAAACATTTAACTACTTTAGCTGTCCATCTTTTTGGTCTCAACATTACAACTTTTTTGGTGTTACAGTTTAAAATTATAGAACGCATGTAATTCTTAAGCTTCAAGTATGTAAATGGCTAAATGCGCATATATCCGTATTATATATGCTATCAACCATTTACCTAATCAAAATATAAGATTCAAATGCAAACCGATATCTGAATCAAGATACACGCTTGTAACATGAAGGTCATAAGGTCACAAAAAATTCAAGTAAAACTGGAGTCTCTGTGCCCTAATTAACTTGGTGTCGACTGAAAAACAAGAAAAACAACAAAGCATCAACACAAGTAGAACCAAGATTCGATAAATCTTGGCATCAAAAACAGCATAAACAATAATGCATATTCATATACTAAGAACTAAGAACACAATCATCCCTAAAATGTCTGGTTCCTTATGTTCGTTTACTCAGAGGCAGAATTAAACATACAACAGTAGTAAAACAACAAAAAAGGACTCCAAAACAAAGTGTTACACCACAATGCTCTTCAAGAATCCCTTCATATAGCACCTTTTTATTCGCATTCAGCATCTCCAAGCGGAAGCTGAGACGAGCTCCCGGTGCTGCCAGCAAAGAACAAGTGACGATTGCCTCCTTTCAACGTGAAATCCCCTAACTGGAGTCCTCTTGATCACACACAAAGCTTGACTTTCTGCAAAGTTGCTAAAAGTCAACGGAGTAAATCCGCATGATAAAAACTGTGATCTCCAATGCTGAGTCTTTTCCAGGACAGAAAACCTCCCGTTTATGATCTTTTCGACACTTGGTTGGACCAAGAACCGTTCAATCTTCTGTAGCGTGTCTAGGTTCATGTTCACAGTATCAAGAGACTCAAGTAGGTTTGTACAAGACTGAATGGCGTGAACTATATGGTTAGGAAAGGGTAAATCAGTCCTTTCACACCCTCTATCTTTTGAAACCACAATCTTTGGAGACAGATTCTTCACAAAACGAAGAACCAACGGGAATGGGATTTGGTAACTCGAAAATGAGCTGATGGGCAGATTCACAGCAATAGCTTCATTATCAGATACACGAAATGGTAAAGACCAAGTAACCGAAGCAAGAACATCAATGTTGACTATCTCAAAGTCAAACCCAACATTCATTTCATTCGCGAAATTGACCAAATTCTCCCTAGTTAAGCTTAATTCTAGGTGATCGTTCGTGGGTGATGCAAAAGCTGTGATTTTTAACGAAGGGATGCGATTATTATTACTTCTTAAAGCAAGTTCTTGCATAAAAGAAGCCCATTGATCACCATACCCTATATCAAAGTCAACTATATGAACACGATCAAACCCATCTAAGGCTTCAAGTAACGCTTGATTACAAGTAAAGTTCGTAAACTGAACAAAAGGCGAAACCTCAGAAAACGACTTATAAGCACCTATCTTGAGAATCAAACTAAAAGGTGAACTAATAGGATTCATATTGTTAACAATTGAATGTATTAGCAACTGTAAAGCTTCCTTAAAATAAAAAGCAGCCCGTTCGAAAGGCTTACCAATTGGAGAAAGCTGATGATTGAGCCGCGCCAATATCGATTGCGCGAGTATAGGATTGTTCCCACATTGGATCATATCCGCAGCTTTATAAAGCTGATCAATAATCCCTTGATAATAATGATCATTACCATTACTGCCTAATTCATTACCACCAATCATTTTCTTAATATTTTGTGGTGCATCAAGAAACGGGGATTTCGGCACTGTTTGATAGTTGTACCCTATGCTTCCTGAGTTGTACCTTTTAGCTTGTGGCTGCATTAGGGTTTCATTTTCCAATGGCACAAAAAAGTTCCCATTTTTATTCAACTGAGGTTTAACATCATACTGGCAATGGTTTTCTTCAAACCCACCAGCTGGCGGCGCCGCCACGACCAGTGGCGGCGCCGCCTGCTGAAAACACACAATTTTATCATTAACAAATTTCTGAAAATTACCAAAATGCCCATCTGGGTTATTGTTATCATACCCTAAAAAGGCTTGATCTAGACCACCAAACACCGCCGTGACCTCACTACCGTCATCCACCGTGCAACCACCATGACCACCACCATGAACCAGTTTTTGCAACCCCATTAATGGGTCTTCAACATCACCCATTAAAGGGTATTCAAATACACTCTCCCAATCCTCCATTTCGCCGGATTTTTCATCTCCGGTGACCATTCCTTGATTTTCCGGCGACTCCCATTTCACACTTTTTCCGCCGCCGCCACCGGTGGAAGTGGAAGTTGGACTATGGTCAACGTTATCCAGCACAGATATTGGTCCTTCTTCAAAACTTACTAAATCTTGAAAATGTACAACTTTATTAGCACAAGGAACAACTGTTTCAGCTTTTTCTCCAGCCACTATTTTGCTCTGAAATTTAAAGGGTTTGAGCATTCCCTTCATCTAAATACAACCACCCAATAACCACTCGCCGCCGTCCACCGTCGCCGGAGAACAGAAAACTCGCCGGAAAATCAAGAACATGAAACCCTCATTGAAAAAAAGAAAAACTAAAAAATGAACTTTCTTTTAAGTGAAAATTTTCAAGAAATTGGTAAATGCATTTGGAAATGAAAGCCCATTTCAAAAAAGTGGAAAATTTTCAAATTTGATTGAGATTTTTGTTTTTTGTTTTTGGGTGTTTTTTTTGTTTTGTGAAGTGTGTTTTTGTTTGTGTTAATTGTGGGATGGATGCGTGCAACATAAAAAAGTGGTAAAGTTACCTCTGGACAAACTGGACCCCCCCTTTCTGATTTTTTTGAAGTGAAGTTATTAAAATGGTCCTTTGGGTATATGGGGATAGTTGGTTTTGGGTTTGTGTTGATAGTTCCTTTGAAACTCAGTTGATATATAAGTTTGAGAGACAATTTCATATTTAACTGACTTAAACATGATAATGTCATATTTATCTAAAAATGCTTTAAATGCATTATACATCATGCATTCAAAAATTGTATTTTAGGTATATATAATATTTTTTATGTTTAGATTGAGTAAATATGGAATTATCCCTAAGTTTGATGTTTATGGGTTGTAGACTTGTAGTAAAACGTGTGTGTGCTTGGATACAGATATTTCAACATCTCTTAAGAATGAGCCAGATACAAGTAATACATGTTACACGATGATGTATATGGAAGATTATATACATTAACAATCAAATATTACACATCCATATTAGCATTTCATCTTACAAAGTTATATATTTCATAGAGAAGAAATAATGAGATCTAAATGAGATTATGTTCGGTCGAGAAGTGAACATTTCTTATGAGACGGAAGGATGTATGAGAAGTTGACGCATTTTTATCTTACCAACTAGATATTTACAAAACAATATTTCCCAAAGTGATGTGATATTAATCATATTTAGATTGGCTATTGTCCTCTGCATATCCGGTATAATAGGCTTTATCGATTGGAGCTTGATAAAGATTGTCTCATTATCGACAGAATTGAAAATGGGCAATGGAAATGGACCTGGAATATGGCTAATATAGGCGTTCGTAATACTGCATATTTGAGGGACCTGCTCTTTTAAATTAGCTTTGTTGATTTAAATGCGGAAGAGGATTCTTGTGTATGATCGTTAGCAAAAGATGGTATCTTCACAGTTAGAGAAACACACTGTATTATTGACGCTCATCTCCTTCCTTCTTTGGTGCCCCTGACTTCTTAGGATTAAGTTCTCCCTCGCAAAGTTAACATTTTTAACATAGATTGGCCTTGGATCGTTTACCTCATAGATTGAATCTCTCGGCTAGGGGCATGGATATTCCAGCGATCTCGTGTCCTTCTTGC
Source organism: Chrysanthemum makinoi (assembly GCA_910596185.1). Taxonomy (NCBI): domain Eukaryota; kingdom Viridiplantae; phylum Streptophyta; class Magnoliopsida; order Asterales; family Asteraceae; genus Chrysanthemum; species Chrysanthemum makinoi. The sequence goes on from OU343217.1 coordinate 112,766,385, forward strand.
ATTGGTAATGTGGAATCAGGTTCTCGTATTTTCTATGATTGTGACCTTGCTAAAGATGTTTAGAGACTGGTTCATAATTGGTATGATATCCATCTTCCTCCATTTACTTCGTATGAGCAATGGATTTCTTGGTTTGATTCTTGGCATGCTTTTAAAGAGAAGTCTCGTCGCTTATCTACTATTGTTGCGACTTCTCTTTGGTGGATTTGGAGATATCGTAACAACGTCACTTTTTGTTCACAACCGTTGAGGAAAAGAGACATGTTCGATTATATTCGTTTAACTTCTTTTTCTTGGTTATCGAATAGAGGGCGCATGTTTTGCAGATGGGTAGATTGGCTCGTTTCTCCTTTGTCGCCCAGTGAGTTATATTTGACTGATGGTTCTTCTTGTTTTCCTCTGCTGGAAGTTTCGAGCTTTTGCTATCTCGTTCTTCTTGTTTTTCTCCCCAGGACTTGTTTGGCTCAACATCAAAAACACCCCGGGGTAAAAACCGGTGGCTCGGCCTCTACGGGTGAGGTTTTTCTCTTGTCTTGGTTCGATGTAATTGACACGAGTTTTTTCGTCATTTTTGTTGGTTTCAGCAGCTTAAAGTCTCGTAGCACTAGTTTGGTTCTCCTTAGCTTCTAGTGCCTTACCGTAGCTTATATATATATATATTTATATATATATATATATATATATATATATATATATATATATATATATTGCCGTAAAAAAATATGCGATGTACCCATTTAGATTTCAATAACAAAAGAGGCATATTTCTAAGTTTGTGTGAAATTGTGTTTTTCACAAACCCGTAGATATTTTTGCAAATGAGATAATTGTCTTTTCAACATAGCCGCATCTCTTTTCGGAAGACGGTTGAGTCCCCCTGTTTTTTGTTCGGTTCTCAAGTCTCTAAACTTATGAAGTCTCGTTTCTGTAGTGGACCAATTTGTTAACATACCACCGAGCCTTTTTTTATACACTTACTGCTAATAACATGATATAAAAATTTGTTACTCGCATGTCTATTTATTCCAAAAACGTCACTTTATTTTACATACCTTTAAATTGCTGCATACCAATGGACAATTGTGGACCGTCCGATCAAAAAAACAATCTTTAAGAATAAAAAACATGGAGGGACAATTTATGTAACTTCTGCAAACTTACCCCACCCAACCCCACACCCAAACTGATCACTTTCCAAAATCTTCACAATCACTTTCTCTCTCTAAATGAAAACTTCAAAATAAAATAAAAACATAACAAATCATTCATTTTTAACCGTCAAAATCAAAGAAAATACATAAAAATGAACGAATCGAGGCAATCAGAATCCGATCCAGGGAAAAAAACATGGTACGAAGCTTCCGATTCATTATTTTGTTATTTATTAACTAGTTGCTGTGATTTTATTCTTATATTTAAGTTTTTTATAATGTTTATGAAGATTTTTTTTGTTTTTTTTGTTGATTTTAGTTGTTTATTACTAGTAGTATATACAGAAAAATGGATTTGTTTTGGTGTGATTTTTATTGTGATTGTAACATGCTTTTGGTTGTGTTTTTTAGTGTTTACATTTGGTTAAGTTTCGAAAGTAAAACACTTTGTATACATGGATGCACATTAAGTGTTTGATGAAATGTATGAGTGAAAAGTATCATACGTGTAGTATCACCCGTGATATTTGAAGTTGAACTGTATATATGTATTATCACTAGTGATATTTGTATTATCACTTGTGAAAGTTTTGTTTATTTGATAGGTTTTTCTGTTTACTTGTTAAGATTTATTATATGTCATGTATAGTACCACTTTTGATATTTTATTGTTATTTTTTTGTAATCATAGTTAAACTTTTTTTTTTTTTTTTTTTTTTTTTTTTTTTTGCTAAAAGTTTTGATGATATACTATTTATTGTGAGTAAATGCGCTCGTCAATCAAATTTTTGACTCCATCTCCAGAGATTCATAAAAGTAAAGGTATATTATAACGTATAAGCATGTCTCCTTTAGAAGAATTAGTTGTGATAAAACCCTGAATGTATGCGGCGTACTTGATTTAACATTTAGCTTATGTGTGTATATCACTAGGGATACATACACATTCAGTAGAATGTGTATGTATACTTTCAGTAGAATGTTATAATGGTATCCCTAAAAACACGGATATTTATTCTACAGTATGAACACTTTGCTGTTTTTGTAGATTTTAGTAGTTTATTGAGGGATTGTTGTGAAAGTTAGATGATTATTGTGATAATATGAGAGACTTAACAGGCTAAAATAAATATTGTGACTGTAACATGCTTTTGTTAGATTTGTGGTAGATATATGTGCATAATGAATAGATTGGGCATGCTTCGATATGTTTAAAAGTGGCATTTGACTCTAGTATTAGTTGGTAGTATATCACCTATGATACAATAGTTCCAATGATTGCTTATTGTTAGTATATCACCTGTGATACAACAGTTGCAACAATTGCTTCTTTGTAGTATATCATCTGTGATACAACAGTTGTAATGATTGTTTATTAGTAGTATATCGCATATGATACAACAGTTGTAATGATTGATTGTTGATAGTATATCACCTATGATATTTGATGATGTATACTTATTCAGTTTATATATCACGTATGATATTAAAAAACAATGAACTATTCATACACTAACATGGTATATATTTTATGCAGATTTGAATATAAAACTGAGAACTATTAAGAAGCAAAAAAGCAGGGGTTGAAGGTGAAAGGAAAAAGACCTTCGCGAAAAAACAACCAAGTCAAATTGAAGAAGTGAACAAAGAAACAACATCGTCACCGGCAACACTAACAATACCAAGCAAATTAACAAAATCCGCTGCTAGACATTTAAACTTAGAAAACACGAAGAACAAAAATAGAAACAGATACACCACCAACAAATACTGAAAGAAACATTTGTGATATCACCTGTGATATAACAGGATCTACAACCACCAACAGTAACTGTTGAACTGACAACAGATACTGCATGTAAGAAAGTAAAGATAGTTGCAGAAACGGAAGAAGAGGAATGAAGAAGAAGAAGCTGCAAACTAAAAAGAATGAAGTGGGAAAGAAGACAAAAGGGGGGGATGCTCATAAAGTTGTCAAGAAGAAAGTTGTAGAAAATAAAAAGACAAAATCATCAATTAGTAATTTTTTTGCTACTTAAATTGTAATTTTCTCTTGCTACTTAAATTGTAAACAATTGTAATTTCTATTCAGTTGTAAACAATGCTTTTGGTTTATCTGAATATAACATTCTTTTAGTAATTTTATTAGAGTATCACAAGTGATATTAATGAAAAGTCAGTTAAAAATACCGTTGACTTTATGAAAAAAACTATGAAAATAAAAACATGACATATTCTCAAAATCAAACAAGAATAGGATTAATTAAGCATTGTTTTTTAGTAACATAACGATTCGGCAAAAAAAAGGTCAGCATATATATCAATTAAAGAATAATATCGCAATTGATACATGTCAGAAACAAGTAAAAACAAGTAAACACATAAATGATGTAAACATTTCATCATTTTCATGCTTTATCACAAGTGATAAAATGACAAAATATTTCATAAACTCACAAAGACCTCATAAAAATTAATTCCAACTATTTATCATAAGAGATACATAACTTCTAATTTATGACAAAGAAGGGGCTTAAAACCAGGAAGCTCAGCCGCAATTGCTTTTCGCATAGCACAATCTTGACCAGTTACAATGATATTCGAATAACACACAAAAGCTTTCTTGAATGCTTGGAGTAACCATACACAAGATTCAGTAGTTTCGTTCTTAAGCAGACCAAAACCAACAGTAACATATCTCATGTGATTGACAATTGCAGTAAAAGGCACAAAAACCATCATGTACATGGAAAGAGAAATATCTCAGGTGATAATATATACAAAATTTATAAAAAACAACGAAATCTCACAGGAGATATTACAAATTAAAAAGCATAATTGTTTGTTTTGTATGTGGCATAAAAAGAGACGATATCACCAAACTATTTGTGATTGCAATTTGAAAAAAAAACGGCTCCATCAAACAAAAGAATCAACAAGTGCAACTGTGGTTCAAAAAAGCACAACAGTTCTACAAAACAAATTGAAGAAGCTCAAACAACTTTGATATCGCCTGTGATATCATAAAATCCTCCATTACTACAACTGATTCAACAAAATAAAAGAAAGCTAACACACCTGTGATATCACAGGTGATATCACATTTGATATCACCTGTGATATCACTTGTGATATCAAATGTGATATCACATTTGATATCACCTGTGATACAACTGAGAAACCAGCAATATAGAAAAGCAAAAATGAGAAAAGTGTAACCTCAAGTACAACACAATGGGTCTTCTTATCTTCTGCAATTAACCAAATTACATGATTCCAAACAGGGTTTAAGTTGTAATCAACAACCTTTCTTTTGAACTTTTCAAGTGGCCGACTATATGCAATCACATAAGGATCAGATTTCCCAATCATTTCCATGTTTTTCAAATTATTTGCCTTCACGATAGTTAAGGTAAGCAGTCCTTTTGGCTTAAGCTCTAGGTCACTGCGCAATTATCGAACAATACATCAAATTTGCATCACCTCAGATATAGAGTGATGGAGAAAGCAAAATACAAAACGCACTAAAATAATTCAAAAGGACGCCATTCAGAAAATGAAAATAAGCATCAACTAATGCAACATAGGATATGATTACTCATTTACAATAACTACAGTGCACTTTGATAATTCCCTAAAGCTTGTTTATTCAAATAAATATTTTTGATTTGGTTATATATGAAATGATGGACAAACAGGAACATGTGATTGTTTCTCAACTTGTGCATCCCTCTCTTAGGCATTTTGTCAAACACATTCCATGCATCAAATTTCCATCAATTCACCCATCCCAAAATGATATCATACTAAAACCTAATGCTACTCACAATCTAAAACATAATCTAAAAGTATCAAATAAACAAAATTTCACACTTGATAATACAAATATCACTAGTGATAATACACATATACAGTTCAACTTTAAATATCACTGGTGATACTATACGTACGATACATAGCAGATTCAAAAGAACAATCAGACATAAAAACATCATTCAAATGCAGTTAAAAACAAAAATTCAACTAACAACTTAATTAATAAGCAGAATTACATGAGCAGATAACAAGATTATCAAACATTTTTCACTCACACATTTCATCAAACACTTGGTGTGCAACTTAATAAGAAGGAATGTTAACAACTTGATCCACATAATTAACAACTGATCAACAACATCAATCAAATCAGCTTCTGAAACAAACGGTTCATTCAAATCAAAAGAAGACATAAAAAAATGATGATATGATCGGGAGGTGATGATGAGATGATGATCGGAATGGTGATGGTGATTGGAATGGTGATGGTGATCCAACTGATGATGATCAAACGATAATAGTTGATTGGAATAACTACTTTTTGGAGGGAAATGATGAGAGCAGGTTGGGAGGAAAACACACAGTAACTGTGTGAAAAAAATGAAGCGAATGAAAAAAAAAGAAGAAAAAGCTTTATATAGTTGGGAGAATTAAGGTTAAGTATATTAAATCTTAGGTTAATCCCCACCATTAGATCAAAATAGATGGATGGTGAGGATTTGTCCATTGGTAAGAATCAAAATAAAAGTAAGCAAATGAAATTTTCTCTATATTAGTATTTAATCAAATTGGTCCGTGATTCTAAAATTTTAAATATATACTTAAACTTCTTTATCCAAGAGCGCAATGGATAACAACAAGACAACTAAAAAACTTATTTATGAATATGTTACTATTATATTTACCAATCTAGAAATAATCTATGTTCATTCAAATCAGATGTGCATGCAATACACTGAAACTGCTTTCACTTTATTGTCTTTTATTTTTTAGTTAAAGTAAAATCTATCTTAGAAAGTTTACCGGCCGAGGCCTGACACTCCACCAAATGCTATTTTACCTATATATAAGGGGCTGTGTGTTTAAACACCACTAACTTAGTATTTACACACCGGGTATTTGTTTTATTCTTTTTTAATTTATTGGGAATAGTTCAGATTTTGTTTTTTTTTGCTAACCGGGCCTGACAACATTCTCCCCTATCAACTCCTTTGTTTAACTTTCTATCTCTAAGGGGGCGTTTGGTATGCCCTTTTTTATTGGGGTTTGGAGTTAAAAGGACCAAATACCTTGATTGGTTAAAATCTTGGGTTTACAAATTAGCAACCAAACCTTGTGGCCCCATAAAATACTAATCCGGACATACCACACAACTTTTCTCTCTCTACTTTTCTTTTTGTGGGCCATCAACTATTTTCTCTTTATTTTTATTTAATTTTTTATTTTTTAATAATATATTTTAATTTTAATTTATATTTTAATATATTATGAGTTTTAAATATTATTTTCTCTCTCCCAAATCAAATCCAAATCTTAAACCAAATCCAAATCTTAATCCTAAACCCACCTACAAACCAAACGGGCCTTAAATTTATTTTCTCTTGTTCTTTCTAAACTCAAACTCATAAATTCATTATTGTTGGGGTTAGATCTTTGCTTGAGATCTGAAGTTTATATCACCAGAAACACCGCCGAAAACCACCACACTTCGAGAAGTGTTTTATAAAAAACGAGTTTTTAGTCGTTTTTAAGCATTTCATGATCTCAAAAGGGGAAGGGTGAAGCACACTTGCATACACCTAGCTTGCGACACATGAATTTCGTGTCTCTTTTTTTATGACAGACAACCATTTCGCAATATGATCCACCACCAAACCCTTTTAATAGGGCGAAATGATCTTGGGAATGACCAATATCTTTTCGAATAAACATGATCAATCATGTTATTTCACATAAAAAACAGTGGGATTTATTGCTGAACCCAAATTTTCTTTTGTTTATTAAGGAACATGACTGAGCATGTTTATTTAAAAAGAATCTCAATCCTTGAAAAATAATTGACATGACCAAAAAATTTGCTTAAAACTACATATGTTATGTTTTTGTATTAATGACTTACAAAGAGCTCATTTTTTCATAAACTAATACATTGATGACATGCGGAATTAAACACAAGTTAAATAGTTTAGTATGCCATTGATTCCTCATATATTTTTTAATAAGTTCATTCTACGAGTTAAATAACGTTCTTCATTTATGTTAGTCGATATGTAGGCCCATTAGTATTTAGTTAGGCTTTAGCTCATGTATCTCTAGGGTTGTACCCCTATATGTATTTCCTGTTATTGTAATGATCAGTCATGGAATACAAAATGAATACAAAACGTTAAACACTAACATGGCAGTACCAAAATTGAGGGCATTGATGTTGATGAGACGTTTAGCCCCGTTGTTAAACCTGGTACTATTCGTACGGTTCTTAGTTTGGCTCTTTCTCAACACTGGCCGGTTCATCTGCTAGATGTTAAGAATGCCTTTCTTCATGGTGACTTGGCTGAGATAGTTTATATGCATCAGCCACCTGGGTTTCGGGATCCTGCTCAGGCAGATCATGTTTGTCTCTTACAGAGGTCTCTTTATGGTCTTAAACAGGCACCTCGGGCTTAGTTTCAGCGGTTTGCTGCTTACATTACACGGGTTGGATTTAGTCCTAGTCGTTGTGACTCCTCCTTATTTATTTACAGACAGGGGACGGACACTGCTTACTTGTTACTATATGTTGATGATATTGTTCTCACCGCTTCCTCTGAGTTGTTGTTACAGCAGATCATTGCCTCCCTTCATCAGGAGTTCTCCATGATGGATCTGGGTTCTCTTAATTATTTTTTGGGCATCTCAGTTACACGTGATTCTACAGGGATGTTCTTATCTCAGCGTAAGTACGCTACTGAGATCCTAAAGTGAGCTCACATGGCTGGTTGCAATCCCAGTCGGACTCCTGTTGATACTGAGTCTAAACTGGGTGATGATGGTGATTCGGTGTCTGATTCCACCTTATATCGGAGTCTTGCGAGGTCTCTTTAGTATCTGACATTTACTCGCCCTGATATTTCTTATGATGTTCAGCAAGTTTGTCTTCATATGCACGATCCGCGGGAGCCTCATTCCTCTGCTCTTAAACGGATTTTGAGGTATGTTCGAGGTACGTTGGATTACGGATTACAGTTATATTCCTCCTCTCCTTCCTCATTGGTCGCGTATTCGGATGCTGACTGGGCTGGTTGCCCAACTACTCGGAGATCCACTTCTAGTTATTGTGTGTTTCTTGGCAATAACTTGCTATGATGGTCATCTAAGCGTCAACCAACGATTTCTCGTTCCAGTGCTGAAGCCGAGTATCGTGGGGTTGCCAATGCTGTTGTTGAGACTTGTTGGTTACGAAATCTTCTTCGTGAGCTGCATACACCGGTGTCTTCGGCTACTCTTGTTTACTGTGACAATGTCAGTGCTGTCTATATGTCTTCTAATCCAGTTCAACATCAACGTATGAAGCATATAGAGATTAACATTCATTTTGTTCGAGATTTGGTAGCTGCAGGTCAGGTCCGAGTTCTTCATGTTCCTTCGCGATATCAAGTATGCGGACATTTTTACTAAATGCTTGCCTACAACTTTATTTGAGGAATTTCATTCTAGCTTGAGTGTCCGGTGCCCTCCCGCTCAAGCTACGGGGGAGTGTTAGTCGATATGTAGGCCCATTAGTATTTAGTTAGGCTTTAGCCCATGTATCTCTAAGGTTGTACCCCTATATGTATTTCCTGTTATTGTAATGATCAGTCATGGAATACAAAACGAATACAAAACGTTAAACACTAACAATTTATACAGATCGATAAGTTCATAACGACATTAATGGATTTAGGTCTCTCTATTAGGTGATAGATCGGCTGGCCCAAGCATGGCTTATAAGTTTGGATCCATTAGTGTTTTTCTATTTATTGTATTCTGTAAATAGTGCCTAATAATATATCACAATCTACGAGGAATTCTATATAACATGATACCAGAACAAGTTGATTCTGTGACCTAGTAGTCAGCCGTCATGAGCCGTTGCATTTATGTCACCCCGTCAAAGCTTTCAAAATCTATATCCTCCTGAAAATCCTAGTTGTCGGCCACCACGAGCCGCGTTAAATTTATCTACTTCTTTTTGTTTGCACATTTTGAAATTAAAAAAAAAAAAAAAAAAAAAGTGTAATCCATATTTACTCTTGTTTCCATTTTTTCTTTCTGAATCTCATTCTTTTCCAATCTCCTTTTTTCTTCTTTTATTAATGAACACTGAACAAAAGAAAAAATAAATCAATGTTATCGTTTTGTCAGGACTTTTTATTCGCTTCTTCTTGTGCTAATTTTTCGCTGTTAGATCTTGTAGACTTTGAAGACCATCTCCGTTTTGCTATCCTACATCTTCATCAACAAAATAGTTATAGCTTTAATGTTTTATGTTTTACACCGGTCTGAGCTTTCGTGATTTGTAACATATTGGTTTTCATAAACACACAAACATAACACAAGGAATTCGAATGAGTTGAGGTTTTAAAAAGAGAAAGTAAAGAGAGTTGGGAACTTCTAGTGAGACAAAGAAAAATGTATATTGAAGCTCCAACCCTTTGCCTTGCTAGGCAAATGGTATTTATAGTATCTTACATGAAACGCCTCTTACGGGCTGTGGATCAGGCATACAGTGGGTAAAGACCCGTCCGTCCTCCACGATGTTACTTAACTAACTACTAACTACGACTACGAGCTTTCTAACGAATACATATACTTGAGGTGACCGAGTCTTTAACTACTGGATTTTCTAAATCCCAACATGATTTCACCGCTCGGACTGCTGAATAGTATTGAGAGATAGGTTGGTTGACCCAAACATGGCTTGTGGGTTTGGATCCATTAAGGTTTCTCTATGTATTGTATAATTTAACACTTTCAAAGGCATTTCGCCCTATTAAAAAGTTTTGGTGGTGAGCCATGGAGCGAAATGGTTGTCTACCATAAACTAAAATGGATAAGAAATCCACCTGTCGCAAGTCGGGTGTGTCCAAGCGTGTTTCACCCTTTTCTTTTCGAGGACACAAAATACATGTCCAACACGGAAAGCGTTTGGAAACTTGTCCTCTTTTTACCTGAAGTGTCTAACTAGGTATTTCGATAATATCTATCTACCGTGTACACAAAAAGAAGAAAACCATTGTCGTGAAGGACATGGACTGAAGGGCGTTCGGCGAAGTACATGTGTTATTGGGTAGGGACCGAACTATGATGGGTCTTAGGAGGTCACAAGACACAAGTCACATATAAATTTTTGACATGCAGTGCTAATTTTTGTAAAAAAGAACTTAAATTTTTTAATATTCACTTTGTTTAATAATATTCTATCTTCACTTTTTTTTTAATGCACCAGAATCAATTTTTTATTTTGTTCTATCCTTGTTCGGAGCGAGTCAACTTGTTTCAGTAAAAATTATTTGAGTCGGGATAATCAGATAATGTGACATAATTTACTTTCTTAAAGTTTTTTTTTTTAACTTTTTTTTTTCTTTTTAATTTATGTTACCTTTACACCGTTTAATAAGTATAGACATAAAAATAATCTATCTTTTTTGGCCAATCAAATACTCATGTAGAAAATATCATCTTCAACCCGACCAAAGTCATTAATTCGGTTATGGGTAGGCGAGTAATGGTCGACTCAAATAAGAACTACATAGCGAAAATGATAAACAAAATAGACGATTTTGCTTCAAATAAAAAATATACCGTAAAAAAAACAAAAGTATTTTATTCATGTTATTCTTCCTAACCCGATTAACCTAAGGGTCCGCTTGGTTCAAAGTGGGGAAAGGGAAAGGGAAAAGGAAAGGGAAAGGAATGCAAATGAATGAGTGAGGTGGGTAATCAATTCCTTACCCCCCAATTTATTCTATAATGGTTCATTACCCATTACGGGGTAATCAATACCTTACCCCTCCCCAACCAAGCACTAAATTATTTGTGACGTGGGCCATTTTGAATACCTTACCCATTCCCCACCCCTCTTAAAGCCCTAACCATTCTAGAATAAGTTTATTCAGGTTCAAATCAAGTTAGATGTCTCAAGTTTGAGTATTTTTACACCATTGGTAAAACCATTCTAATCGATTGGTTTTCTCCACGCTGATAAAAACTTTCGTTATTGCTAATTTTCCACACAACACCATCGATGTTATGTAAATTGATAATCGATGTCAAATGTTTTATTTAACTTTTCTTTTTGCATAAAGATTATCCATGTGTGTTTGTGGCCCATTGCAACTTGAAATACAACTAGACAATCATTTTCTATAAAATATTATGAATGTTAATAAAAGGGGTTTTATTTGAGGGTTCAATTGGTTCTAAGTATTGTCATTTTCTATGAACATGAAATAAATAAAATGAGATCATGACTATGACTACAAGAAACAAATGACATTATTGATGAAACCTGATTTTTGTCGTTTGAATAGTCAAATTTAATACAGTAATAATCCAGTTACATATATTATTTATAATACTAAGGTATGAGGGAGTGGTACTCTAGTACCCTAATACCCTGGGAGTGCCACATCACCTCTATCCAATAAAAACATTCCAACTCAAAACTATCATAATTCTACCCTAACACTACCCTAAGTCGAGGGAGTGGTATCTAGTACCCGAATTTCATTTTTTTTTAATACATAAAATCACATACAATATTTAAAATAAAAACATACAATTTCATTAAAAATAAAAACATTACATAATACTTAAATAAAACAATTTTAGCTCTCTTATACTAAAAAAAATTAAAAACCAATTATATTTATACTTTCGGTCCACTGGCCCAAAACAATGTTTTCTTCTTTTTTTGATGTCCAACAGTCCACTGCCCAACAAAAAAAAACCCTAGTATATTGCCTTCTTCCTCCAGCCACACCTGCAAAAAAATAAAAATAAATAAACACATCACAAACAAAAACACCAACACATAACAAACACAACACATAAATTTTCAAAGTTAACATGCGGGTTCCGAGCTCGAAATTTGAACTCGATGAAGGTACCCGAGCAACTAGGGGCGGTGTACCCGCTCGAGCTCAACTACTCGATTGGGTACCCGCTGCCCACTCCGTCCTCCCTAACATTTAAACACTAATAACAGGACATTAAGTACTAAAAAGTTGATATACGTTAAATCAAACCGGTATGCAATCGGATGCCGGATGGCTATCGATAATGACTTAATGTGGTAAACATTTCTGATCCAATGAAACAGTTAGGGGCGGAGCTAGTACTAGTAGGATAACTAGTGGGTGTTGAGCTTCCTTTAACTCTACTTCATTCAATAGTTATACTAGGCGAGTACCCGCTTCTAGCAGCAGCGGTTCCTAGCGGCAGACAATTAACGATATGCGATATTGCCGTAGGTGTTTTGCGCACGTTCAAAATATAGACGAGTACCCGTGCATAGCAACAAGATTTTATAGCGACAGATCGTTTTGTGTTAAAAAAGTTTATGAGTTATAAATGAAAAATAATAAAAGTTTGAAGATTTGGAGATTAAACATAATCTTTTGAAAACAGGTTCGACCCGGGTGGTTCAACCAGTTGAACCGTTCCGCTCTTAAACCGAGTCAACCTGACGGGTTGTGTTAAAAAACGGGTCAAATTAAACCGGGTCAACCCACCGGGTTTGAAGCGTCGAGAGTCAACCCGGTTTTCGATATGTATTAATAGTTTCCTTTTGAAATATATATTTTCAACATTTCCTTTTTTAGTTTCAACATTGTGGAAAACTAGAAGGGGGGGTTGAATAGTTTTACCAATTTAAAACTTCTTTTTGAATATTTAGATCGACTTATGTCAATCTACTTAGATGTGTATGTTGGACGTTGATAGATAGATATATAAAAGTGTAATGAAAGATAAGGAGTAAGAAGCACATAACCACGACACGAGTATTTATAGTGGTTCGGCTACAAGGACACCTTCCTTGCCCTACTCCACTCCCCGAGTCACCTACTCGAGAGTTCGTAATCACTACACGACACCAACTCCTTATGGCGGAGAAGCCTTCACAACGTCTCCTACTCTTTTTCCGGTACTAGGCTAACCACCGGGTTCTTTCACACCAAGGTGAACCACACCTACCACAACGTCGTCTACCCTTTATCCGGTACTAGGCTAAGTACCGAGTTCCATTACAATGGAGGAACTACTACCCAACATTACACAACACCTAATCCCAAATGAGACCTACTCCTTATTACAACACCATCAAGGATATCAACATCCTTGAAAATAAACAATCACTATATGTATAACGATGCACCTCATCGATTATACGACCTAGGCATTCTTCACTAATGCCACTTGATTTGTTTTCTAGGCATCCTTCACCAATGCCCTTGACACAACGCTTGGCACCTTTCACTAATGCCTTCGTCTTGACACCTTTAGCATTCTTTACTAATGCTCTTGACACGGATGTTAAGCATCTTTCACTAATGCTTTCGTCTTGACTCTTTCGGCATCCTTCACTAATGCTTTCGACAAACACTTCTATGGAGAAAGAAAGAACTATCAACAAGAGAACTTCAGTAGTCTTGATGATGACGAGGCATGGCAAATCATGGACTTGAGCTTGCTCGAGTTCAAGAAGTGGTGATCTCGCATTTAAGAGGAACCTAGAGAATCACACAAAAACAAAAGACAAACTACATAGAAAGATCCCTTAGGATTAGTGGTTAGAGAATTACAATACTTGAGAAAAGTATGTGTGAGAGTGGCAAGCCAAAAGGAAGAAATGGCTCACTATTTATAGAGGAGAAATGCTTACTGTTTCCTAGATCCCACGGATCCCTCCCTCAAAGGATCCGTCTAGTGTAAAACTAGGGATCCGTGGGACGCTCCTCTTTGCCCATGGGTATTTTGGTTATGGGTCATAGGTCATGGATTATGGGTTGATCCATGGGTCTTTTATTAGATACAATGTATCTAATGAGTGCAATGCACCTAGTCAAATGGGTATGGGTCAATACCATGGGTTATGGATATGTTCCATGGGTTGTAGTTTTTACCCATTTATAATACATACTAGTTATGTTAGGTCACCATATTATCACAACAATATGTATTTCTAGAGAGAGAAAGTTATAGAGAGAGAGAGTGGAAGGAACTAATGAATGATTAGTGAAAATGATAATTGCAATTAGAACCAACAACCCTCTCCCTTCTAGGGAGGGGGTATTTATAGTCTTTACATAAGTAGGGGAGTTTCCCTGGTTCTAGAAGAATTCTATCACGCTCATGGGCTTACTCCATGAGCTGTGAAACTAATTACAAACATTTATAAACCATAATTATTAACGACCTATTACAAATGAAATGACCTACACTTGATAATAAAACATGTTCCTAACAATCTCCCCATAAGGGTTGGTCATCATTTGTTGTCTTGCTTAGGTCGTTTGACGTCTTGAACTTCTTTGGCTTTCATAGCTTGTGACGTCTTTGATTCTTTGAATCTTTGTTCTTTGTTCTTGTTGTTGTGATTAGTTGTGAAATCAGCCTTTATCAATATCTTTGTTGTTAGTGATGAAGGCCATTTCCAGCATGCTCATACTTCTGATGAAGTTTGTGATTCAATTTTTTTTTTTTGTTGATGTTGGTATGAGCATGTGAAGAGTCTGCACAATCTTTTCCACCCGTGAGCATCCATAAGAAGAAAACATAAAAACATGGGTTAGAAATAATCCAGCACTTACAAGTTTGAACTTCGAGAGAGTTAACAAAGATAGTGTGAAAACACATCTCTAATTCTTACAAAGGTCGTTCCTGAACCGAGTCCCACAAGTGAGATAACACGATGTATCGAAATACACCTACAGCTCAGATGAGTCGCCGAGGTACACCAAGCATCACCCCACGATCGTAGACCGCTTGAGACACACCTAAGCGTAACCCACAAGGAGTTACCGAAGTGACTGCCGACAGGTCGTTGATGTTGACCCCGGCAGAATTTCCATTCAATCATTGAGGATCACAATTGTGAATCCCTCATAAATGTTCCGCAGATTGCTAAGATCTCGCAGAGGACTCGAAAATGTCACTTGTGTTCATATTGTTTGAACAACAAGTGATGAGATATTTAAGTGTTCCTAAGAGATCTTTTGATAAATCTCATGGCTCTAGACTCGATTAGTGCGCTTTGATTTTCCTAAGCGAGACTAGTGGAGAGGTCTCCTTCTTCAATACCAACAATCTCTAAGAGAGAGTCGATAGATTACGTAGGGTTCCCTGTGAGAATAAAACAAGCTCTTTTGAGAGAACTTGAGTGGCTTAGAAGGTTTAGTGCATTGCGTCATCGGGTCCATGACGACTTTGTCTTCAATACGGTGTCATCTTGTGACAACCAAGTAGCATATGAATTGAACCCTGCGGTATCCCTAAGTTGAATAATCGCTATTTCTTTTCACCCTTTTCTTTACTTTTCTTTTTAATTCTTCAACTCCTTCTTTCTCCCATTCTCATTTTCTCCTTTTATAATCATACCTAAGGACTTCTAGATACTAAATATTTGTGATGTCCTTGGGTAGATCCTCCGCTCGGGGGATCATAGGACGTTTATTCCTAAACTTAGTCACCTTATAACTCCATGACTATCCTATGTTGCCACAAAACCTTTTCTTGAAAAAATCTCTCAATATGTTTATGATGAAAAACATGTTTTGCTAACACCTTGAGAGTTTTGGTTTTTCGAAATACCCTCCACATGTGCTTATGAGTTTTGACCAAATCGCATTTAGAGGGAAGAGCTAGCACTTTTGAATTGATCGACTCTTGATAGACAATTCCCATGAGACACGGTTACTTTGTATAGTTAAAGAGTTCCATTATCACCTTTTAGGTGACAACTAGCTCTAATAACTACCTTGAAGATGTAAACTCTCCTTGAAAAGGAGGTTAGACCAGTCAAAGTTCATGTCAATCAAGAGTGTCTCGGATTGGTACATTCTACTAAGATAAGTCTTGGAAGACAAATCTTTTCGATTTCGACATTCAAAGATCGCCAATTCATTGGTGATATCCGAAGTCGAAAGCACGTTATGAGATTCCACAACTTCCGATCAACAATTTTAATCACATTTCTCCCCCTCAAAAATAGCATATGAATGTTGTTTTTGAAAACATGTTGATTAAAATATGCTTTTGAGGTGTTTGAAAAACATTTCAAGAACATTTGAGTTTGAACAAAGATTTTGTTTTAAATAGCTTAAGAAGCTTCGCTCCTTTAATTAGGATTGAGGCAATCAAACGTACCACGTGGTCCTTTCAGGAATCGACTCGTTTTCGTTGAACAAACGTACTCCCCCTCAAATATGGAAGCATATTCAAGAGATAGCCTTCTTGAGTCGAATTTGAAACGGTTTATTACAGTTGTAAAAACATATTATCGATTTGTTGTACTTGTGAAAAAATTGAGCTCAAGGTTTAACGAAAATCAAAATCAATTAAGATAAGCAAACTAATGAAAGTAAAGAGTTAGAGTTATTACGCATGCATGTTTAAATGTTCCAAAGAATGTTCCAAATAAACTAACTAATCGCAGTTACTTCATTCAGGTCGACTTTAAACGCCAAGATATTCGAACCCTTGCTCTTCCTCCAACATAGCTTTCAAGTCGTCGCATGAATTGAACTTGAGTCGTGAATCAATTTTCTTGACAAACTTTTCAGCTTGCTTAACATCACTTCTCTTCCATGTCATGTTCCGCAACCAACGTTGTTTTCGCCCGCGATTCAGATCTTCAAGAATGTTGACAAGCTCAACCTTTACCTGTCAACGATCATCACCGAACTTGTGGATTTCTTCGTATCTCATGTATTTGACGATGTTGTTCCGGATGAAGTGTAATCCAAATGGTGTTGTGGTGAATGTATACGGTTGCTGGTCATAAATGCCGTGGTTGGAGATCGTTTGGTAAGATTCAGACGCTTTCGATAACTTTCAACACCAAGATGAAGATCTTCAACTCTTGACTTAATGACAAGATCATGGATAAAAATGAGGATTAAGTTGAAGATATCATATTGTAAGCTTCCATGAAGATGCTCAAGTTTTCCTTGAACTTTGAGAAGATACATATCTTCGATATCGTTGAGGTTCGTAAAACCCGTAGTCAGCTTCGCTGAAAGTATACTGCTGTCGTCACCGCTAACCTTGATGTTAGTTAAAAGTTATACCCGTATTTATCCATAATCTCAGACTTTTAATGGACAAGATCCGGTGGTTATAACACACTTTGTGTTTGGAGGTGAATGTGAGTCGCCATTTGTAAAACCATTTACGCATATTTGGCCAATGGAAGATGCCAAGTTCAGCTTCATCATTATAATTAACAACCGAAGAACTAAACAAGTCAGCAACTTCTTCCTCCATGCCCTCTTGAGTGTAAACCGCAAAGATGAAACTTAGACAATGATGTTGCATATCGCTTTCTCCGATCTGTGTTTCCATACATTAGATATTCTAGATCATGATTAAAGAAATAAGGTGTGGGTACCTTGAGATTGTGAGTATGACCCATGAGTGGTAAAGGTTGAGAATAGTCATGAAACTTGAATGTTTTGGGAGCACCGAGGGCAAATAAACATCCCAAGTAATGTTCTCAGACATTGCGCGTGCAACTTCCTCAAGATTGTATTCAAATTGAAGCCCGAAGTTGTGGAAGTCTTAAATTGTGTAAACCCCCGCCGCGAATAGGGCAATGTGAGACAATGAAGTTTCGCACCTTCATGATCTTTTTCAAATTCTTTGTGAAACCCACAATGGAAGCTTCATTAAGAAGATCATCTTCTGGATGAGCATCAATCATATCTTCAAACCAGCCAAACCGAAGTCGTGGAAGAGTCAATCCATTCTGGAGCATCATCTTGTTGCATGTTGAATGGTGGCTGGGATATGACTTGAGAGACAGTCTGTTGTGGAGGTTGATTGAGGATTGTGGTTGAATTTCATCTTCGGTGAAATATCATGAGAAGTGGTTTGAAAAACTGAAGATGACGGTGCAGTGAATTTGGAACGGTTGTCGCGTGGACGTGACTCATCATCTTTATCATCGGGTCTGCGCTACGAGGTGGGATATCCTTGCACGCATGCACTTTTCTTATCAGCCCTCTTCATGGATTTGAGTAGAGCGTCTCAAAGTTCCACTTCTTCATCATCATCAATTATCTTCTCCGAAGTTGACTTTGAGATCAACGACAGTGCAACGCTGATGGTTTAGTTTCAAGAGTTATCGGATGTGTTTGAAGATGAGTGGCTACAGCACTTTGAAGCTTGTTTTTGACATATGTGCGTAAGGTCGATGGTAGAACTTCATTAATGCAACTTGACCTCTCGTAGGAAGAACCGCTTAAGGATTTCCTCAACTGTTCCGTAATGGAAACTTCAATTTGTTGATGTTGTTCTTGAAGTTGCCGTTGTTGTGTCCTAACTTGAGTTTGAAGGGAAGTGAGCCGTGCTTGAATGTCTTGAAATTTATCTTTCTCAGTTGTTTCGATGTTTGTCGAGAAGGGAGCCCGATCTTAAAGGTGGTTTTGGAAAGAACATTCGTCTTTGACCGTTGATCCGAGGATGCCGGAGGTGGTTGTATTAATGATTGTTGGTTATGAGCATCACCTTGCAAATGTGGTTTCACAACGAAAACATCATCGAATCATCGATTCATCATTGTTGATGATTCTTCATTATCGTAATGAATGAATTGATCGATTCATCTTTGGATGAAGAGTGTGTCGCAGAAATTGAGTTATCCTCTTCTAAGATTCTGATTCATTCATGGGTTGTTGAATTGGTTCAGAAATCATCTTGGAACCTCGATCCTCGCACCTTCTTCGCAACCTTTCAATATCAGCATGGTGATGACGTTTGGTGATAGCCAAGGTTTTCTTCAGAATTGCTTGGTCTTGTTTGTGGGTGCGAGGAGATTGAAGTAGTAGAGTTTGACTCATCGATGGTTTTACCACGCTTGTCTTGCGCTTTTCTTGTTTCACTTTGAGAATTCTTTGAGTTTCGTAGGGTTAGCATCTTCGCCGTGAGGATGAACTTGTTCTTCTTCAAAGAACATGTTCTCGATTTGGACAAATCTTCATCAATCGTGAGGTTTGCTTGTGTTTTGTAGTGGATTTCCCGCTTCTTTTTTAGAAATAATGCCAACTCGCCTCGCCGCTGATCATAGTCCCCGTAAGCGGTAGTCACTTGATGCCATCATTAAAGAGACGATCGGGAATTCTTAAACCTTTGTTTGTTGTGCTCGTGCTTTGAACTTTAACAGTTTTAAGCACATGATCCATGTGAGGAGTATGATAATGACAAGACTTGCTATTCGTTTGTCGATGCTAGGATCTATTTGCATGAAGTATTCAATAAGAAGCTTGGTGTAACGAGCAAATGGAATTTTATACCCTTTCTTATTGGTAAACTGCCGTGCTTGATAAATCATATCATTCCGCATTAGTGTGCATAATCAAGGTGTTGTGTATTAATGATACCCCGGAAGATTTGAAGTAGTTCCAATCGAGGGTGTTCATGGCCAGTAGCTTTTCCCGTAACACAATGGCTGAGTATGGTAAACATAGATAACCATGGTTGGGGAATGAATTTGCGATTTACATCGAACTGCTGGACGCGGTTGAGAAGACTCATCATAACCCATTTTACGAAGAGATAGTGCAATTTGTGAAAACGATGGGGATGGTGTGAATGAAGTGTTGGTCTGTGTTTCTTCAAGAGGAAGATGAAGAACATGACGAAGAATGCTAACATCAAATTCAACAGAGTTCTCATTAATCTGAACCGTCATGATGGTGGAATCGTTACTTATCTTGAGTGAATGCCGAATTGATGCAGTAGATTGTCGGGACACTTGCGATAAAGTCGAAGATGCCTACGAAGTGCTTCTTAAGAATTTCCACTACAACCGACACGCGGATGGCATAGAAGTTTTTCGAAATCAATACGAGAGTTTGAAAGCGCAATATTGCGTTCATCGTCAATGGGATACATGTCTTTCTTTGTGAGAGATCCTTGAGACATGTTGAGACCTAAAACAAAGCATTTACCAAGATATCCAAGAATAGGTAATGACATGTTAGAGAGATAACTCATATGATTCTAACATACAAACAATGCAAACACACAAAATCATTAATGATTGAAATTCTCAAAATTAACCGAGTCATACTTGCTAAGACTCACTTGAAACACACTGGGAACATCAAATTCATGAAGAATAACAAGTATACAAACTCGCCAAAGTTTATTAATGGAACCTTAAACGCATATGATATCCTGAAACCTTGAACCAATGACAAGCTTGCAAATAATCATAGGCGTGTAGAAACTAGCCATTAATCAGTCAGACAACAAGAAACTCGCAAGCAACACAAACTCGCCAAAATCTAAAGCTAGAAGAAACTCGCCAGACACTCGTGTGGTAGTCAAACTCGCCAAAAATTTAAATAAATGACAAACTCGCCAAAAATTTAAGGAAGTGGCAAACTCGCCAAAAATTTAAGGAAGTGGCAAACTCGCCAAAAATTAATATAAATGACAAACTCGCCAAAAATTTAAGGAAGTGGCAAACTCGCCAAAAATTTAAAATAAATGACAAACTCGCCAAAAATTTAAGGAAGTGGCAAACTCGCCAAAAATTTAAAATAAATGACAAACTCGCCAAAAATTTAAGGGAGTGGCAAACTCGCCAAAAATTAAAATAAATGGCAAACTCGCCAAACATTTAAGGCAGTGGCAAACTCGCGAAAAATTTAAAATAAATGACAAACTCGCCAAAAATTTAAGGAAGTGGCAAACTCGCCAAAAATTTAAAATAAATGACAAACTCGCCAAACATTTAAGGCAGTGGCAAACTCGCGAAAAATCACAAATAGTCGGCAAACTCGCCAAAATTCATAAATAGTCGGCAAACTCGCCAAAATTCATAATACCATGAGAAACTCGCCAAAACGCATCAGTTTTTCTCAAACTCGCCAATAATCATAACTTAACACAACTAGAGGACCTACCAAGCATTCATATAAATCAAGAATTCTAAATTCATAAAGCGCAACAGATTAGCCAAATACCTAACCTAAGATCAGACCCGCATAATCCTAAGTTCCGCATAACCTAAGATCGAATATGTCCTAAATACGAGAAAAGGAACCCCAATTAAACAAACATAACACAACAATTAGTAAATGATACTTACAATTGATTTTGGAATAATAAAAAAACTTGATTGGATCGAAGTATAATACGCAGCAGCAGGTGTGTGAGTTTGAGAATGAATGATATGAAAATAGTGAATTAAAACTAAGGTTTTTAAAGGAAGTGAAATGAGAAAATGACATTTTTAGTCCCTAGAGTATTAAAAACGTTTTTTTTTTTTTTTTTTTTTTTTTTTTTTTAAGAAAATGATAATATAAAAAATCTTTTTGGGTTTTGTATAGATTTTATATTGTTGTATTTTTTGAAATATGTATTTACAAAGAAATGTTTTTGGTGTTTGACATTTTAAGAACGTTTGATTAACTTTTCCGCATCTTCGGAGTCAAACACCGCGATACCAATTTGATGGATAAGCTCAGTAAACCTTGCTGGTGGCAAGGCTTTGGTGAACAGATCCGCCAATTGGTATTGAGTACCCACAAAGTGTCACACCCCCAAAATATCGCAGCGGAACGACAGTGTCATTGGGGTGTAACGTCATAGCACAAAGTATGGATACAGAAAACGACATCTATAATGAGACGTTTTGAAAAGTTTACCATTCGATAAATAAGTTAAAGTTTACACCACAAGAAATCACAAGGTTTGATAATACATAAAAAGTTTACAAAACATGTCGAATGGTAATTGTTAAAAGCACAAGACTTCAATGTATGCCATGCGACCCAAAAGCTCCATGAAGTGCTATCATCTTAAGACCTGAGATAAACATGCTAAAAAGTGTCAACACAATGGTTGGTGAGTTCATAAGTTTGTAACAAAATGATTTGAAATACTTAGAGAAATGTTCACACAACAAAGGCATTGTAAATCCACTCAGTTCCAAGTTCCACCCATACAAAACTTGCAACCTGTGTGTTCACAACCCATTGCCAAAATATAGTATGTATATCATGAATATGCGCAATATGATAGATAAAAGTATAATTGTCACCACGAGGGTCTTCCAACAACTCATGTTGGGATGTTTGTAATTAATAGCCTTCCAACAACTTAATTTGGAGCCATTAATTCTTGCATGTTTGTAAATTAGTAGCCCTCCAACAACTTAATTTGGTGCCACTAATTTTAGTATGTTTGTAAATTAGTAGCCCTCCAACAACTTAATTTGGTGCCACTAATTCTAGTATGTTTGTAAATTAGTAGCCCTCCAACAACTTAATTTGGTGCCACTAATTCTAGTATGTGTTGCAAGTATGCATATGAAATCAAATATAACCCAATCAAGTATAAAACGCAATCAAGTCTAAAGTATAAGTAATGTTGTCCGCAAAAGAGTTTAAATGTTTTGATAAATAAGCATGTATCTTGCCCCAAATAGTTTATAGGAATTTAAATGAGTAAAAGCGGGTATGAACTCACCTGATGTGGTTGATATGCTAACAAAATGAAGTGCTCGAAAGTGAGGCTCGGAAACTATCCGCGACCTAGAATGAATGTTATGACTTGAGTTATGATATGTTGTCGTGAATGCATGATTTGAAAACGTACACCCAATATGCTACTAGAAAACTAGTTATATAAAAATATTGTTACTTGAATGTGTGACGGTTTCATGTCGAAAATAAATACTCTTGAGCTAATGGTGAAAAATATAGTTAAAATATGTAACGGTTTTAGTAATTGACAAATCGGTTTACATCGGACTTAACGTAATATATACATAGGAAAATTAACTCGTTTTTAACGTCCATTTCCCCCGAAACGTCCGTTTAGGCCCTCAAAATCTTGATTAAAAATCCTGACAGCTTACAAAAGCTGTGAATAGTGTTTTCAAAGACGCTTGACTCAAAGTTCGATTAACCATAACTCACTCGTTTTAAGTCCGTTTTTCAAGTTCTTTATATCCACGCTAAGGTAATGAAGAGTACTAATATATTTTTAAACTTCGGAGACTTCACAGAAATTTTAAGGCCACTGTTTGGGTCAGTTAAAATTCGGACAGCATAAACATTTTCCGGAAAATGGTAGTTTTTAAATCGTAATTTGAAAACCACGTATCTTTTTCGTTATAACTCCGTTTTAGTCCGTTCAAAAGGCCACGCTCATAACTAAAAATCTATTTTCTAAATCTTTAATAAAATTTATAAAAATGACTAACTTTTCAGAAAAATTATAATTTCGACATAGCGCTCGTTATTTTAAAATTACCCTTTTTATCTACTTGTTTAACCACAAACTTCACCACAAAATCCCTTGAACTACACTTCACCAATCCTACTAAAAATAAAATGCTATTCGAACCATAATAGATAAAAAAGACCATTTTTGAGGTTTATGTGACTACTTATAACATATAATTAAGCATAAACCACATCAAACCTTTACTAGTAAAAGATCAAAACTTACTTTGATAAATCATTTTTCAAACCACTCACTTTTATAAACTTCTAACTAGTAAATACTTGTTATAAAAATTTATAGAGCACATATGGGTGATAACATTTGATAAACTACAACTTGAGCAATTATGATCATATGGACTTCAAGAAAATGTATGAAAAATATGTATGAAAAGATAAAAGTTAAAGTTTCATGCTTACAAGTGCTTGATGAGGTTTAGTGAACCAAGGATTATCCTAAACACCCTAGGTTTTTATTTCAAAACCTAAACAAAGAGTGTATCTAGATTGTGTAGAACTTGAGTAGAAAAATTTTGATGATCAACTCTTGATGCTCCTATGGTGGCCGAATATTGGTGAAGAAGAAGAGGAGAGAAAAATTTTTTGATCTTGACTTGCACTCTTGAATTATTGATGTATGTGTTTGTATGTATAAAGTCTTTGATGTGTAAGACTTATAAATAAAAAAGATCTAGCAAATCTAGTAGATGCATGTATGTAATAATACATATATATATATATATATATATATATATATTATTATTAGCATGTAGATGTATAAATGTAAGTTACTTGAATGAAAGTAGAAATTTGTATACCCATTTGAATATTTAAGGTAGCGTTAGATAAAAATAAATTTTCACGGGTCAAGATAAAATATATTGAGGTCATAAATATTATAAAAATACATTTCTTGAAAGATTTGAGTGAATAAATATTTATCGGTTTGAATTTAAGAAAACCGTCGTAATTTATATAAACATAACAATTTATATATGAAATAAATTTAAAACACCGGGTAAATTAAAAATAATATTTTTACAAACTAAAAGTAAGTATAAAAATATGTCGGGATCATTTTTGAAAGTATCGGATTAAATGTTCAAAAATAATGTTTACGCGATAACGTTTATTTAATAAGAAAATAAAGTTTAATGAAAAATGCCAAACCATGTACGAATCGTTAAGAAATGATGAATATGGAATATGAGAAATGACCGGAAATTGAGAATTGTGACATTCTTCCCCTGATAGAAGAATCGCGTCCTCGCGATTCAATCGATGATACATAAGGTTCTACCCTAAGGTTTAGAGAAATCAAGTGTATGGTCAAAGTGTTTATGTCAAAACTTACGCGTCTAGGTTTCTTATCTAAGGAGACTCATGAACTGAATAATATGGTGGATCACTTAGTGGTCTAGGAAAAACGTACTGCCAGTTACGCATTATTGCGGCTTCCTCGGTCCCTATATAGAATGCTCGACCTCGAGGTGGACTGATATTGAGTACGTGGTTCGTTATTTCCTTCAATTGCCATAGCTAGATGAGCTTGTATCGGGTGGCTTATTCAACTGGGACAATTATTCCGAAGTGATTTGGGCCGCTGCACTCGTAGCAAGTCCTTTGGTTATTCCTCATGTTGCCCGTATTAGCCGTTGTTATTGGTCTTGCACGCTCTTTACACGGCTTGAAAATGATTCGACCGATTGCATATTGTACATAAGCCGCGTGGCTTGGTCTTCGGTGATGATAAGCACACTTAGCACATTTGGGATGTGTACCCGCATACTCTCTTTGTTCAGCATCAGCCACAAAAACTCTTGCCCTTTTGTTGTCTGCTACCACGCTCTATCCGCTTATCCGACCCACTTGCTTCCTTCCTCTTATCACCGCTGCTCTTCAACGTACTATTTCTAACCATCTCGTCTGTCGGGTTCCTGCCGCCCAAGACGCGACTTTGTATTGTAGACGGCTCTTGTTTTCACAGTTCCACGGATTTCGGGACAAGACCATATATGTACCTCGAGATTCTCTTGACTCGTGGGTAACTAGATGAGGAACTAGTCTAGCTAACTCATGAAATCGGTCGCTGTAGGCTGCATGACCAGCCCCTATCATGGAGTGGTGATAAAATTCATCCTCCAGTTTCTGCATTTCATTGTCCGGCAGATTCTCTTCAATAACTCCTTGAATTCGTCCCCATGTCATACCTATAGCGCTTCCTCGCCCCTAGCCTGTAGCTGTGTTTCCACCATGTCAATGCCTTTCCCCGATAACAAGCAAGCAGATACTTCACTCTCTGATGTGTGGCACAATTGCTGATGTCGACACGCCTCGCCTTTTCTACCCATCGAGTAGACGCCAAAGCACCTCCTATACCATCAAACTCCACAGGTTTGCATGCCGAAAATTCCTTATATGTGCATCCAATTCTGTTGTTATTGTTGATGTTGTTGTTGTCGTTACTGCCAGCTACATTGTTGGTGTCGCCATTCCCGTTCCCGTGGTTTCCCAAGTTATTCATATGGTTTCCAACTTGTGTGACAATAGTGGGAAGCAAGATTTGAAGTTGTTGAGAGATGATGGCGCAAAGTCGGGTTTCCGCCAGTGTTGTTGTCATTGTTACCCCTGTCGCTACCGCCTTCTCTACCTCCACGCCCACCGTCATACCACCCCTTGGTACCGCACCACCTCGCCAAGCATCGCTGTTACTCTTTGGTGCCATTATCTCAAGCAAGGGAAAGAACCGCTGAATTCCCAGTGTCTATACTTAACGTCCTCAAACATAATACCACGCCACAAATTGGTTCCTAAGGTGTCCACACCGATCTACGTATGCGTGTCGATATGTCCACGTGAGTTGTGACGCATTTATAATTACGTTGGCCACCATAATTATAATTGCTTCATTTCACACGTGTACATACCACCAAGCATACATGTCCCTGCGATTGGTGTTACTTACATAGGTAGCCAGCCTATCATCCGATTCTAAAAAGGAAGGAGGGATTTAGGGTAGGTATCTAGGAAGAGTCGCACTTGGTGTAAAGGAAATTCCGTTAGGTGCTAAAGTCACGATGAGGTTTGGTCGCCAGCAGTTCCCAAAATATCCTCAAGAGAACTCCCATCCTCGGGCAAAGTCATCAAATCTATCCAGCTTTATAGTAACACTTATTTAGCTCGATCTCGCATCTCATCAAACAAGAACTGTCACGAGATCAAGTTAGATAAGTGCTTGTTACTGAGCTCCATATCTTTGATGACCCAACTAGATTTTGGGACTCCCCTATTGGTACAAGGAAACTACGTTACCTAATGAGGTGGTTCTAGAAGGAATACTTAAGAAAACACATGCGCATGAAAAGTGAGTAAGGTGATAGGAAACGAAAGGATCGACGTGAAAGCGGTTATAGTCTAGGAACTAAAATGCAACCTAGTTCTCTATAACCAAGGCTCTGATACCAATCTGTCACACCCCCAAAATATCGCAGCGGAACGATAGTGTCATTGGGGTGTAACGTCATAGCACAAAGTATGGATACAGAAAACGACATCTATAATGAGACGTTTTGAAAAGTTTACCATTCGATAAATAAGTTAAAGTTTACACCACAAGAAATCACAAGGTTTGATAATACATAAAAAGTTTACAAAACATGTCGAATGGTAATTGTTAAAAGCACAAGACTTCAATGTATGCCATGCGACCCAAAAGCTCCATGAAGTGCTATCATCTTAAGACCTGAGATAAACATGCTAAAAAGTGTCAACACAATGGTTGGTGAGTTCATAAGTTTGTAACAAAATGATTTGAAATACTTAGAGAAATGTTCACACAACAAAGGCATTGTAAATCCACTCAGTTCCAAGTTCCGCCCATACAAAACTTGCAACCTGTGTGTCTACAACCCATTGCCAAAATATAGTATGTATATCATGAATATACGCAATATGATAGATAAAAGTATAATTGTCACCACGAGGGTCTTCCAACAACTCATGTTGGGATGTTTGTAATTAATAGCCTTCCAACAACTTAATTTGGAGCCATTAATTCTTGCATGTTTGTAAATTAGTAGCCCTCCAACAACTTAATTTGGTGCCACTAATTTTAGTATGTTTGTAAATTAGTAGCCCTCCAACAACTTAATTTGGTGCCACTAATTTTAGTATGTTTGTAAATTAGTAGCCCTCCAACAACTTAATTTGGTGCCACTAATTCTAGTATGTGTTGCAAGTATGCATATGAAATCAAATATAACCCAATCAAGTATAAAACGCAATCAAGTCTAAAGTATAAGTAATGTTGTCCGCAAAGAGTTTAAATGTTTTGATAAATAAGCATGTATCTCACCCCAAATAGTTTATAGGAATTTAAATGAGTAAAAGCGGGTATGAACTCACCTGATGTGGTTGATATGCTAACAAAATGAAGTGCTCGAAAGTGAGGCTCGGAAACTATCCGCGACCTAGAATGAATGTTATGACTTGAGTTATGATATGTTGTCGTGAATGCATGATTTGAAAACGTATCACCCAATATGCTACTTGAAAACTAGTTATATAAAAATATTGTTACTTGAATGTGTGACGGTTTCATGTCGAAAATAAATACTTTTGAGCTAATGGTGAAAAATGTAGTTAAAATATGTAACGGTTTTAGTAATTGACAAATCGGTTTACATCGGACTTAACGTAATATATACATAGGAAAATTAACTCGTTTTAACGCCCATTTCCCTAAACGTCCGTTTAGGCCCTCAAAATCTTGATTAAAAATCCTGACAGCTTACAAAAGCTGTGAATAGTGTTTTCAGCACGTTTTGACTCAAAGTTCGGTTAACCATAACTCACTCGTTTTAAGTCCGTTTTCAAGTTCTTTATATCCACGCGAAGGTAATGAAGAGTACTAATATATTTTTAAACTTCGAAGACTTCACAGAAATTTTAAGGCCACTGTTTGGGTCAGTTAAAATTCGGACAGCATAAACATTTTCCGAAAATGGTAGTTTTTAAATCGTAATTTGAAAACCACGTATCTTTTTCGTTATAACTCCGTTTTAGTCCGTTCAAAAGGCCACGTTCATAACTAAAAATCTATTTTCTAAATCTTTAATAAAATTTATAAAAATGACTAACTTTTCAGAAAAATTATAAATTTCGACAGCGCTTCCGCTTATTTTAAATTACCCTTTTATCTACTTGTTTAACCACAAACTTCACCACAAAATCCCTTGAACTACACTTCACCAATCCTACTAAAAATAAAATGCTATTCGAACCATAATAGATAAAAAGACCATTTTTGAGGTTTATGTGACTACTTATAACATATAATTAAGCATAAACCACATCAAGCCTTTACTAGTAAAAGATCAAAACTTACTTTGATAAATCATTTTTCAAACCACTCACTTTTATAAACTTCTAACTAGTAAATACTTGTTATAAAAATTTATAGAGCACATATGGGTGATAACATTTGATAAACTACAACTTGAGCAATTATGATCATATGGACTTCAAGAAAATGTATGAAAAATATGTATGAAAAGATAAAAGTTAAAGTTTCATGCTTACAAGTGCTTGATGAGGTTTAGTGAACCAAGGATTATCCTAAACACCCTAGGTTTTTATTTCAAAACCTAAACAAAGAGTGTATCTAGATTGTGTAGAACTTGAGTAGAAAAATTTTGATGATCAACTCTTGATGCTCCTATGGTGGCCGAATATTGGTGAAGAAGAAGAGGAGAGAAAAATTTTTTTGATCTTGACTTGCACTCTTGAATTATTGATGTATGTGTTTGTATGTATAAAGTCTTTGATGTGTAAGACTTATAAATAAAAAGATCTAGCAAATCTAGTAGATGCATGTATGTAATAATACATATATATATATATATATATATATTATTATTAGCATGTAGATGTATAAATGTAAGTTACTTGAATGGAAGTAGAAATTTGTATACCCATTTGAATATTTAAGGTAGCGTTAGATAAAAATAAATTTTCACGGGTCAAGATAAAATATATTGAGGTCATAAATATTATAAAAATACATTTCTTGAAAGATTTGAGTGAATAAATATTTATCGGGTTGAATTTAAGAAAACCGTCGTAATTTATATAAACATAACAATTTATATATGAAATAAATTTAAAACACCGGTAAATTAAAAAATAATATTTTACAAACTAAAAGTAAGTATAAAAATATGTCGGGATCATTTTTGAAAGTATCGGATTAAATGTTCAAAAATAATGTTTACGCGATAACGTTTATTTAATAAGAAAATAAAGTTTAATGAAAAATGCCAAACCATGTACGAATCGTTAAGAAATGATGAATATGGAATATGAGAAATGACCGGAAATTGAGAATTGTGACACAAAGTATAGTTCAATTGTACCCTGTTCAACATGCTCTTTGATGAAATGATATCGGAGAGCGATATGCTTTGACTTGGAATGCTGAACCGTGTTGCAGGAGATTGCAATGGCACTCTTGGAGTCACAGTACATCGGAATCTTGTCGAATACAAAACCGTAGTCCATCAGTTGTGATCTCATCCAAATTATCCGAGCACAAAGATGCCGACATGGCAACGTATTCTGCTTCGTTGATGACATAGATGTACGTCTTGTTTCTTTGACCGCCAAGATACCCGCTTTATTCTCCGGAAATTGAACACCACCAGATGTACTTTTATGCGTATCTAAACACCCTCGGATCAGCGATCTCGAAAAAGCTATTAGTGGAAAAACCGTAATCCTTCGGATACCGCATTCCCAAGTGAATGGTTCCCTTTAACGTAGCGTATGATTCTTTTAGCCTCATTGAGGTGTCTTTCAGTTGGTCTTGACCGATAACGGGAGCAAAAGATATACAAAGAAATACAATGTCGTCTGCGGCGTTAGATACATGAGAGACCCAATAATACTTCGTATTTTGTAGGTCAATAATTTTCCCATGTAAATCAAGATCCAGCCTTTTGGTGAGGTTGCATATAGGTGTGTTATAAGTATCACAACCGGTCATTCCATGTTTCTTCAAGATTTCAAGAGCATATTTGGACTGATTTAGAAATATGCCACGGGAAGATTGATGAACTTGAAGTCCTAAGAAGAACTTTAGTTCACCCATCATGGACATTTCAAAATTTTGTTTCATTAATTTTGCAAAAGCATTTGAATACTTTTTATGTGTTGAACCAAAAATGATATCATCAACATAAATTTGAACAATCAAAATATCCTCCCCGTGACATTGAATGAAAAATGTTGGATCAACAGTTCCTTTGGTAAACTGATTAGCGAGAAGAAATTTTGATAGTTTGTCATACCATGCCCGTGGAGCTTGTTTAAGACCATAAAGAGCCTTTTTGAGCTTGTACACGTAGTTAGGATGATCTCATCAATCGAACCCGTCCGGTGGACCCACATAAACTTCTTCACGGAGTTGACCATTCGAAACGCCGCTTTAACATCCATCCGATAAACCGTGATATTCTTGTGTGCAGATATGCCGAAATATCCTGACAGCTTCAAGTCGAGCCACTAGTGCAAACGATTCTTCATAATCGATTCCTTCTTCTTGAGAATACCCTTTAGCCACAAGACGAGATTTGTTGCGAATAACATTGCCTTCAACATCTAATTTGTTTTTCCAGATCCACTTGAGTCCAATGACATAAATCCCATCCGTCTTGGAACAAGTTCCCCGACTTCGAGACGTTTGAACTGATTCAACTCTTCTTGCATTGATTCAATCCAATTGTCATATGTCATAGCTTTTTTGATGTTTCGTGGTTCATCATGACAAAAAGTGAGTGCATAAACACAAGTTTCAAAGATCAGTATGAAGTCGTTGTCTCGTCATAATCGGTTAGAAGGATCGCCAATCACATTTACTAAGGGATGATCTTTCGCCCATTGATGTGTCGGGGGGTGGTGATTGAATATTGCATGCATATTAGACGGTTCCAAATTGCGTGAAGACGACTCGCCAATGTCCGGAATGGTTGGAGCCGGAGCAAATGGATTGAAGAAAGCATTTCCGTCATAATCTGCAGGACGGTACTTCTTGATATTGTGATTCATCACTGTGTCGTGTTGGATGCAATGTGTTCTTTTCGTTGAATGAGAATCGCGTACGGTGCATCCGGTGCAACAGTTGTTGTTGTTGGAGCAGTGTGTGTATCGGTATTGAATATGATCAGGTGTGTGCAAAACAACGATACATCCGAGCACTACTTTCAGAAATCTCATCAAACAGAAGAGCAAACAATGTTTCCAATTGTTGACGAGTGAATTCCATGGGTGGAACAAATTGAAGAAGGAAAGTTTAGACGGTTGATGCGGGTCCTAAGCGTTTTGCTCGTAAGCCAACTCGTAAGCTCATCAAAGTTTACATGAACGGTTTCCATCATTTGTCGAGTTCGACGATTCCAAATTTTAAATCCTTTCAATTTTCACAAGAACCAATGAACACTCCAATGTCACTTTGGTCGAAGTTTACCAATATCATCACGATCATTTTCCGGATAGCATAGTGCACCGAAAACATGAAAATATCTGATATCCGGCTTAAGGTTGTGAACAATCTCATATGGAGTTTTATTATGACGAGTATGAATGATGGAACGGTTTTGAGTAAAGCATGCAACAGATGACCAGCCCACAAGAAATCCTAATTGTGAGAAAATCAACATCGTGCGAAAGCAAAATTTCTACTAATGTTCGGTTTTGTCTTTCAACAACACCATTTTGTTCAGGAGTACGAGCAATTGAGGTTTGATGTGTGATTCAAACTTTCTCAAAATAAACACGGCGATTTTTGAATTCGGGCCCATTGTCTGCTCTTATAATGCGGACAGATTTCGAGTTGAACCTCAACCTTGTGAAAGGTGATAATCATTGTTGGAGCTTGATCTTTAGTGCGGAGAAAATAGACCCAAGTCCATCGCGGAATAATCATCAACAACAACAGAATGTAACGCTTGCCATTCACTTTGTACACGATAGGGCCACATAAATTCATATGAAGTAAGTTAAGAACATGTTGAGAACTTGGTTCGGGTTTTGAGGGAAAGTTTGATCTCTTGCTCTTGCCTTGTTCACAAGCCGAACATAAATGATCTTTGTATCTAACCTTGGAAGACCATCAACTAACTTATGACGAGCGCAGTTCACCATGGTTTTGAAGTTTAAATGAGAAAGCCTTTTATGCCATAACCATGATTTAGTAGAAGTTGCTTTGGAGAGAAGACAAATTGGTGATGATGCAATCATATCGGACATAGGAATCGTATAAAGATTTGTGCTCGATTGTCGGAGTAAATCATGTCCATCCAAGTCACGTACATAACAAGTTTTGGAGCGAAACGCAACTTCCAAATCATCATCACGTAATTGTCCAATGAGAAAAAGATTGTGTCCAAGACCTTCAACATAATAAACACGACTGATCTCAATGTTTCCATTGACATAATCTCCATATCCCATTATTGCAAGAAATGATCATTCCCAAATCGACAGCATCGATGAACTTTGAAACAAAGTTTATTAACAGCCTTTAGATTTCTGTCATATGCTCCGTACATCCGCTATCAACAATACGAACAAGTTGAATCACCTGCCACACACGAAGACAACGAGGGTGGTATGATAGAAGCAGTGGAACCCAAAGAGTTAGTGGTTCCATTATGTAGTGTTACATACATTTACACATTTAGGAATCCATTTAAAACTTGAGGTACGCTGCAACCATTGTTGCCATAACCAATTATGTTTCGCTTTGGTCTTAGTGAAATTACTAGGTGAGTACTTATGCGTAGGAGATGTTTTTGCAGCAATGGGTGTGTCAACAAGTTTCTCAGAAACTACATTGTGCACCTTCCCTAAATTCGATTTTGCAACTAGGGACCTGAGGAGAGCCAATTATAGATTTCTTAGAACGAGCTAACAGAGATTTTGCAACAATACTTTTGTAAATCGGATTAGGAATTCCAAGAAGTATTTGTTGCATAGCAAGCTCATCAGCTTCAAGATGAAGTAGTTGTTCAGGTGTTAAACGACTAAGTGGAACAATTGTGATAGTATCGGGTCTCGGTGGAACAGCTGTGAGGATCGCAGGAACAGCTTCACTTGGCATTTGAAACGGTCCTTCTAATATCACCTTCTTTAGATACTTACCATGAGGTTTCTTAAGTTCCATATACCTTAGAAATCGACTTGACCATTGCACATAATTTCCTGTGTAAGCATTGGAGACGAGTATCCGAACCACTTCATGAATCGATTGTTGACTAGTAACAAATTTCAAGCATTACTTGAGAGAACCAAGTTTGTTGTTGAGGGATTTGTGGAACCATTGACGTTGGTTGTGGTCCTTGTTGAGGATGGTTTGGAGTATATTGTTGATTAAATTGTTGTTGATAAATTGCTTGTTGTTGATTCCATTGTTGATGTTGTGGACTTAGTTGTTGTTGTTGTGGTTGATTATGAGTGTAAGGAAAATAGTTGGATGATGGTGGTTGAGACATATTTGTGAAGTGATGTTGATCGCTATGATAATTCAGTTGAGGTTGTTTAGACTTAAGTAGATGAGTAAGAAAACAAAGTTGCAGAAATCCAAACGTACTAGCAAGAAACTCAGACAAGAAACTCAAGAACTTCAAACTCAGCAGAAGAAATCGCCAAACCGCAAACTCGAAGTTCGCATGAACTCGCCAATTTTGCAAACTCAAAAAAATTCGCATGTAAACTCTCAATTTTGCAAACTCGCAAAAAAAATCGCATTTAAACTCGCCAATTTTGCAAACTCGCAAGAAATCGCAGAGAAACTCGCCAATTTTGCAAACTCGAAAAGTTCGCATAGAAACTCGCCAATTTTGCAAACTCGCAAGAAATTAGACAGAAACTCGCCAATTTTGCAAACTCGCAAGAAATCAGACAGAAACTCGCCAAATTTGCAAACTCGCAAGAAATCAGACAGAAACTCGCCAATGTTGCAAACTCGCAAGAAATTCAAAGAAACTCGCTAATCTTCATGGCTAACTCGCCAAACTCGCCAAAACTCATGAGAAACTCGCAAAAACTCAAAGAAACTCGCTAATCTTCATGGCTAACTCGCCAAACTCGCCAAAACTCATGAGAAACTCGTAAACTCAAGCAGTAAAACACGATTCAATTCAAAAATTCATAAATTTCAATCTAAAACACGCTTTTAAGTACGGATTTCTATTAAATCTAATCAATATTAACCTAAATTATCCCTTGGCTCTTGATACCACTTGTTAGGTCACCATATTATCACAACAATATGTATTTCATGAGAGAGAAAGTTATAGAGAGAGAGAGTAGAAGGAACTAATGAATGATTAGTGAAAATGATAATTGCAATTAGAACCAACAACCCTCTCCCTTCTAGGGAGGGGGTATTTATAGTCTTTACATAAGTAGGAGTTTCCCTGGTTCTAGAAGAATCTATCACGTACCATGGGCTTACTACATAAGCTGTGAAACTAATTACAAACATTTATAAACCATAATTATTAACGACCTATTACAAATGAAATGACCTACACTTGATAATAAAACATGTTCCTAACAAGTTATGTATATATTTTGCCCAATATGTAAACACTAGTTGTTGTACATATATATTACTAAATCATAAAATCGCTTATACTTATTTTAGTGTTTTATGTGAAAACGTAAGTGTGTTAGAAAACTATTGGCTCAAACTATTTACGTATTTTATTTGTTTCGTTAAAATGATTTTACGTTTGTTAGCGACAAAACATTTTAAGATCGTAAAATATAAATAAACGTTTTTACGGCTTATTTGTATTAACAATCTCCCTTTTTGTTGATGACAAAACATAAAATTATTTGAAGGAAAAACTAAGATTCGTAAAAGTTCGAATTTGAGTTTTTACTCTCTTCTCCCCCTTTTTGTCGAAACAAGAAGAGCCGTCGAAAGAAACTAACACATTGTTTTAAGAAACACGTAAAGAGAAGAAAAAATATATAAAGAGAGCAAGTGACGGAATGGTTCTTCTTTAACTCTCCGACGAGTCCATCCCTTGTGAGGGCGCCAAGTAAATATGAACTAACAAGCTAACGGATTGCAATTTTGTTTGCAAATGGTTTCGTCCTTGTGACGAAAATGCCCCCCCTTGAAGATTGCAACTTTGCAATGGGGTGTCATGAAGTGTAATCCTAAGTAGTGATTGTTGCAAATGAATTTGCAATGTATGGTTTGACACAAAGCTCCCCTAGCTTATGGTGTCAAGTTCTTCATGTGTATTTTGAAAATCTACAAAATAGAGGTTAGAAAAAAGAGTATAGTGCATAATTTCCTGCAAATAAGACTCAAGTTAGTAGAAAATTGTTCTTCTGTACCACGGATCTCACTTGCTCTCTTTTGGGATCCGTCTAGGAAATTTCCAGGATCCGTCTGTCTGGTGACAGATTTTCAGCAATGGTGGTATATCAAACAATGCTAAATATGGAAGTGAGATATGTATACAAACAATGAACATATACTCAAAGAAATATGGCAAATAAGTTATCATTCAATAAAACAAATAGATAATCAACAAATCTCTAAAACTAAGAGAATGATTTAGCCATACATTTTCTACTAATATTAATAAGTTACTAAAGCCTAGAATGCAACAAAGTGCTTGAGTCTAAGGATGAGTAGACTTGTTGATTTGGTCCAATCTTTCAAGAAGATGATTAAACATGAAATACAACTCATTTCGTACTTCTTGAACAAGTCCTTGGGTGATTAGACAATTAGAGCAATTATTGTCTTGATTTGGAACCGGAGGAAAATGGATGTTTTGAGGAGGCTCTATGAATGATGGTGGGGTTTCATTAAGAGAAAGTAGGGTGAGGTTCTACTAAGAATGAGGGTGGTGGTAATGGATATTCCTCCATATGATCAAGTCCTTGGTGGTTCCTTGTTTCTAATGATGGACTAGTTGGTGTTGTAGGTGGTTCCCTATTTAATGAGAAAGTTGGTGAGTTGGATGTTTCGCGGTGATTGCTCTAATGAATAGAGATTTGGGTGAGGAAGAGGCTCGTTGGATGAGTGTAATCTATGCTCTAGGAATGAGGGCTTAGACGGTTTTCTAGAGCTAGCCTAGTTTGGTTTTGAACTAGATGACCCTTTTTCTATCCCAAAAGGTTTGATGCTAATTATTGCGGTTCTCTTAGCAATTGTTGAATGGGTTTGTTGAGGTGGAATTCTAGCATTGTTTTTTAGGAATTAGAAATTCCATGTGAAGTATCGGTCACCCCATCTATAGACTAGCACAAGTTAGCTCATAGACATATCGTTATTTACTGTTTATTAGATTAGTTATTAGCTTAGTTTAGCTTAGTGTAACACCGTGGAGGGAGGACGGGTCTTTACCCACTGTATGCCTGATCCACAGTCCGACAAGAGGACGAGTAGTATGTAACTATAAATACCCCTTCCATCCTTGGAAGGGGTGGTGCTCCTTGGATAATCTAACCTTGCATTTGTGTTTATCTCTTTAGAATCGCCCTCTCTACTCTCTTCATCTCTCTAACCATGGCTTTCTTGTATAATCACTATCCTAGACCACCCGAATCATCAAACAACATAAAATATATGATCCTACAATTGGCATCAGAGCCTACGTTTTGTTGTCTTGGTGATTCGCATGGTTTTACATGTTTGTGTTATGCGGTTTGCATTATTATATGATGCGGTTTGATGTGGTATAAGAGTTTTTTGCATGATGGTTATTTTCGTTGTGGTTATTGGCTGATGTAATTTTATGGTTCCGTACCTTTTTTCATGTTCCGTCTGATTTTAAATGGTTGTGGGCAAAACACTTTCTTTTAACATTTTTTACATGTCATTCTGTTATGGATTAAGCTTTATGGTTAATCATGTTTGTGTTCAAATTTTGATCAGTTTTTTAATGATATCCTCGCTGCATTGGTGCTTAATAATGAAATTCTTATGTGCGGTTTGACGGTTTTTCTTCATTGCGGTTTGTATGCGAGTTATGGATGCGTGTTGCCGCTTTTTCTATCTTATATCTATTGCCTGGTTTATCCCTATGCGACTTTCTGCTTACAATTGTCCAGGTTCAACGTTCACGATGCGGTTTGTCACCATTTACCTTGCGGTTTGTCATGTGTCCAGACTCATGAACCTATGCCTTATTACATAACTGATGCGTTTTGACGCATTGGTTCACATGCGGTTTGAGTATATTGAAATGTTGCGGTTTGTCATAAAAGTGTTGACCTTTATGCGTTTTGTCAAAAAGTCAACGCTGCGTTTTGATGTAAAAGAAGCGACTTGTTCATGTCAAAAGCGTTTTGTAAATAACATTAATTAGTATGTTTAATTATTTTAAATTTTGGATTGTGTTGTAGCTTGTGTAAATTGTACATTGTAAAAATTTTATTTTATTTTTAAGTAAGGGGTGTTTTAATTGGTTGTTTTTAATTTGGTAGATATGCTTTTAATTGGTTGTATAATATGAATAAATAATTGTACTTTTAAGTAATGAGGTGTTTTAATAAGATTATTAATTACATCATACATTTCTCTCATCTTTGACTTTCAACATTTCACTTTTCAAAGTTTGACCGTTTTCTATTATATGTAGATAGATATACTACAATTTTTTTTTTTTTTACATTCAACCCTCTTATTCTTTAGACATGTTTACAAAATTCATAAAAGAATAAGCTAAACATTATTTATATATATATATATATATATTTTTGAAATGGTAAAGTGTATTATAACTCAGAAATAATTAGCAGAGAAAATAAGTTAAACAATTAAAGACAATAGTAGATTAATTTTTGAAGCGATATTTATTACTATGACTTTTACGTTAAGCACGACCGACCCCTCTTAACTAAAAATCCTGGCTTTGCCCTATCAACAGCTGTGACTATGAGGTCGCCTACGGTCAAACCCTGAACTTGTCTCAATTCATTACCAACTGAGGTATGCGCGAAGAAGTAATCGTTTATAATGTTTTTTCATATAATAGCACTCTTTTTACGCAATTAACTGGGTTTTAGTATCTATCATGTTTTCATCTTTTAAGTTCCTTATCTCACTAAATATTTCTTGTAAGTGAGTTTTTTGTTGATTATTTAATTGGTTTAAAACAAACATTGGTGATTCAATATGCGATCCTTTTGATTGTTAATATTACAATCATCATTGAGCTGAAAAGAAACCTGTATAGTTTACTGGTTTGTAATGTCAATTGAACAAATAAAAGATACAAAGTAGCATTAAGTTTATGCAAGAAAAACTAGTTACCAAAATTTCAAACTTTTGTGTTGGATGTGGTGTGTCCACCTTATGTTTTTTGAATTCATCATTTCAAAAACTTAATCATAGGCATCGAACAAAACGATCAATTGGAAGAACATTGTTTAAGGTCTCAGTGTGCTTAGTTCGACCGGTTTCAAGTTTCTAGCTGCCTTAAGTCAAAGATTAGGGACTTTTTTCATATTGTCTTCAAATACAGTGTTTAACTATGAAGTTCTCATTGTTTACGTTTAGTTATCTATCCAGTAGTTTCAAGAAACCATATACTATCAACTTGGCGTTGAGCAAGAAAACTTCCCTAGCTTGTTATAAGTAACGGGGTATTTTTATTCTTTAATAATAACAAGGTATTATTTATCTACTATGGAGGTGTATCGCTTGCGACTCATGTTTCTCCTGGAGGGACGAAACATGTCTATTACACACGAAAGGAGTATTATAGGTAAAAATTTAGGGTCCGTTTGGTTTGTAGATGAGTTTATGATTAGAATTTGAATTTGGTATAGGATTTGGATTTAAGCAAAAATGATATTTAAAGATATATCTTATATATTAAAATATAATTAAATATTATTTACTTTAATAGTGAGAGGAGAAATATAATTATTTTTTGTTTTTTAATATAAATAAAAAGGAAAAGACAAAGAAATGCATGAAGAAAATAATTTTTGGTCCTGCATTGTCATAAAACCTGACATAACACCCATATTTTATACAACACTTGATATTTGATATAAGAGTCTAAACCCAAATCCCATAAATGCAAACAAACACCTAATTTGCATTTATTAATCCTAAACCTAAGAGAACCACACATACCAAACGGGCATTTAAACAATACGAATCCAATAACCAATAATATTTGAGATATAGGGGCTGTTTGGTTCGTCTATTTAAAATGCTAGTATTTCAAATTTTGTAGGTATTCAAATAGAGGCAGGTTTCAAATAATCTAATTTAAAATACTCCTTCCTGTTTGGTTAGCCATTATTCATAGAATCTGAAATGTCATTGACGAGTTTACCCTTCATATTTTTAAGGTAAAAAATAATTTAACACATAATCTTATATACAAAAGCTAATTGATGAACATAGACATACGCATAGTTATTGGAATCAATCTATCTCTAAACTTCGAAGTGGAGATTTCCAGTAAGCCATATAATCGGTCCATATAATTGAATCGATCTGTTCATTTGCTCCTTATAATTTGTCCATATGCAGCGACTCGCCGACTCGGGACCCCCAAAGGAGAAAAAGTTGGATCTGGGGATGATTTAGTGAGCTTGATGTTGTGGATTTACTGAACCGGAAAATTAAAAGTATCCAAATATGTTCATATATGGCTCTTGAAGGGAAGGAGACAATAAATAGTGTAATAATCAAATGGGCTGTTGATACAGTAGATTTTTAATTATTTAAAGGGGTGTTTTTGTCTACTTGTGCAATATAACTGCTGATATTAAAATCCATCCCCCACTCACAAGTTTTTAAAACCGCTTCTTTTCAGGGCCCCACAATATTTAAAGCCCCCACTAGTTATATACCAAACACGATTTTTAAGTATTTTAGAATTCAAATTCGCCAAAATGCCCTCAAATTTGGTCAACCAAACAGCCCCATAAGTTAAAGAAAAACTCAGAATGAATAGTACTACATCCGTCCCAAAAGATAAGTCTATTTTGACTTTTTGAATATAACTTTGACCTTAAATATTTTTGTTTGTATTTTTTTTGAACGACTGCATACTATTAAAAAACTAGCAAGGAGCTAGCATTACAAAGGAAAGTTTAGCCAATCAGACCAATTACAAAACATACGACCTCTATGCTTAAGCCAAAAAAAAGAAAACATACGAATACTATAAAAAATGTCACTTTTCCCCGAGGATTGAGATTTAAAAGTGACGTTGTTACGATACCGCCAAGTAATCCATAAGGTAGTCGCGATGATGACATACAAACGACACTTCTTTTAATTAGATATGGGCCACGAACTCCACCATTCAAACCAATGAGAGTTGGAATCGGAAATAGGAAAATATTTTTCACACCACGTATGAACAATCCTCCAAATATCTTTAGTGATGACACATTCAAAAAAGATGTGTTGATTAGATCCCACCATTTCGCTACAAGATGGAAAAGTAATCTCTGGAATTTCTATACCTCTAAGAGAAAGGTTTAAACGATGCAGAAACTTGTCAAGCTTCAAACGCCACATGAAAATGTTAACTTTACGAGGAAGGGATTTATCCCACGTTGTCGCGAAATCCATAGATGGCAATAGATGATCATCAATAAGATGACGTAAAGCACCAATTGTGAAAATGCCATCATCATCCATAGACCAAATACACTTATCATTGTCATCTTGAACATTTAAGTGGCATCTCATCAATCAAACTCGTTGAGATGGGAAGAATTGCGAATGGCAAGATTAGAGGACCAGTTCAAGGCCCATTATCCATTAAGAATTCGATCCATAACCAAACAATCCTTGTCTTGTCCCAATCGAAACAAACGGTCGTACCTGGTACAAAGAGGCGAAGAACCTAGCCAAATGTCTTTCCAAAATCGAATGTGAGAGCCACAACCCACTTGAAAGCGGAAGGAGTCAATAGGGAGAATATTGCTCGAATGTAGGTTGTTAGTAGAACCAACAATCTTAGCCCATAAACCGTTATGCTTGCACCCATTGTGATCAAAACCGCCTTCAAGCCCATGCAAAGCTTTGATAACTCGAACCCACAGGGCATTCGGATTTGAGAACATCCTCCAACGCCATTTTTAAAGCAAGGCTAGATTGAAAGATTTTAGGCTTTCAATGTTCAAACCACCTTTTTTGAACGAAGCAACAATATTAGGCCATTTCAACCAAGCTAATGGAATCTTGGTTCCCGCCCCAAAGAATGATGCACGCATTTTCTCCAAGGAATTCAAAACCATTTCGGGCACTTTGAAAAAGGAGAGATAGTATATACCGAGGCTTCCAAGAACAGACTTGATGAGGGTGAGGCGGCCACCATAGGAAAGGAAATTAGCCTTCCAAACAGAGAGCTTGGCTTTGAATTTATCAACCAAAGGCTTCCAACTCGCGATGAGGGACATGTTGCCCCCGGTGGGCAAACCAAGATAAGTAAACGGGAAAGATCCTGCGACACAATTGGTATTAAAAGCCATGAGATGGACGTCGT
Source organism: Chrysanthemum makinoi (assembly GCA_910596185.1). Taxonomy (NCBI): domain Eukaryota; kingdom Viridiplantae; phylum Streptophyta; class Magnoliopsida; order Asterales; family Asteraceae; genus Chrysanthemum; species Chrysanthemum makinoi. Next base: position 112,808,385 of record OU343217.1, read on the forward strand.
TAGTAGACACACCAATACCATAGATATTGGACTTATAAATATTAATCTTGAGACCAGAAGCAAGATAGAAAACCTGTAGAACTCGAATAATATTGTCCATATCATGCGTACTCCAATCCGTGGTGATCATAACATCGCACGTCGAAAGAACAAATGGCTAAGAGTAATATTAGAAGAGCCAATATTATATAATACTTGATGCAAAATATATAAATTGATTGAGTTTTAAATGTATTTTTTATTGGTATAATTTTTATCAAGTATTATATAATACAAACAAAAGTATTTAAGATAAAATTGGATTCAGAAAGTTAAAATGAATTTCTATTTTGAGACGGATGGAGTAATATTAAGTACTCTATGAAGGATAATAGATATATACTAATACGCCGCTTGGCGAACTAGAAATGGGCTTAAATAGTACTTAACAAAAAAATTAAACTTAACAAATAAAAAAGTTCCATTTTATTTACATAACAACGTAAAGATTTAATAGAATAGTTTTAAATTTATCAAGACAATGTGGATGCTTGTCTTCACAACCATCGACATATCCATCCATCATCCATACCCTTCCATCACTCTCCCACATACAAAAATGTCAAGGGTTATCTTGGGAACTTATAATCACTAGACATGAAATAGTAAACAAAACAAAAAACTATATAATATTACGGTTCATTTCATACATACAAATGATTATGTACCAACTTATGAATAATTTATTTCTAAAATAGTTTGAAATGGGACAAAGTATTTAATTAGTTCTCTAATCTAATACGGTGGCCTACCCAATTAATCACATGAGAAATCAATAATTTTAACCTTACGCGTTGAAGAGCTTCTTAAATCATTGAATAAATATACAATATCGTATGAATCGGTGTTGATGAACTGACATGTAAACCGCGTACACCATAGTTTCATGAAGCCTTGTAGTTGTATGTCACTAGCATTCCATAGTTACCTTGAACGGGTAATCTCAATAAGTTTGCAGTTAACGAGATTTGAACTTTAGACCTCTTATCGACACTCTAAAGTATGACTTTAGTATTTTGAATAGAAAGATTTACGCTACGAAAAGGAGCGAGCGGAGAGAGCAGACAATTAAAAATATGTGCCAACATCATTTGTACAAAAAACGTGTGTTATGAATGAAAACTAGACCGATAGAGACCAAATCGAAACGATTTTTTAGAGGAGATATAATAACCGAGAATTGAGTTGCTGGTCTCACGATGTTGCCGGGTGATCAAGCCTAATAATCGACTAAACAACAAACTTGAAACGATATTGCCTTAGAATTAAACCCCACATAAACAGTTTAATTTGGACCATATAAATGAGAAATGCTACAACCAACTATAATTTACAAAAATAAACCACATAAGTGCAAGTAATTTGTGAGAAAATAAGAGAGATATTAATGTTAAAGCAGGCCACAAATTGCATGACACCTTTTTGTAAATTGTATGTGGTTGGAGCATTGCTCCATATAAATATAGTTAATAGATTATTCATTATTGGCGACATAAAACTAATATAATATGTAATACACTAATACTGAACTTATATTGATAATTAACATTGTATGATCATTTTCTATATACCAAATCTTTTTATGTTTCTCTACAAGATATGGTTTTGGACCACCTAAATTGTTAATGCTATTTGTATCATACATACAATGTACCTTATCTTTGGTGACGGTCAGCTTAAATTTGATCGAACAAATTAAGCTATATTTATATATGCATTTATAGTATGATAATTGGATATTTAGATGCATTTAACATTGGCTTCTAAATATAGACTTGGAATATGGGTGTTGTATCCATATTTTATGTTAATCATGGTTGTTAAAACTAGATGATCGCATATTTTGATAGAATAAAATGTGATTTAATTAATACACTAATTTAACTTAATCAAATGATACAAACATAACTTTTTTATTATTTGTGGCTGGGGTAGTTAAAATCAGGAAAAAATCATATTAAGGTAAAAGTTAAACATAAGGTTACAAGTTACAAGTAACAATTACATTTGATACCAAGATTTCGTTTGAGGCTCGAGCGATTGGTTTTATGTGACGTTCATGTAACATCGTCTAAAAGTGTATCAAAAAGGGTAAACGGAAGATATGTTTCTTTCTCAGGTTAGTCGGGGAGGACTATTAATTAGCGCACATGTATGTAGTTTAACTGGGGTATCTCCATGACCGTTTCCCACATTAGCTGCCAATCGTAACTTGTTTGTCTAATGAGATTTGAGCCTGAGACTTCTTGTAATAAAATAAAATGATGTGTTACCGCTATATTACATTGGTAGTCGTTCAAAATTGTTGTATTTTCTTTTTATAATTAATTCAATAATCATGAATTAAGAAAAAGATTAATCTTTTGTTTGATAGATTGGCCGTGTTTGGCGAAGAGCTTATGGGGCTTGAGCTTTTAAAATAAGTCGGCTTATAAAATAAGTCTTGTTTGTCACGCGAGCTTATGAAATCATAAGCCCTCAAAAAGAGCTTAAAACTTTAGCCCCATAAAAAAGGCTAAAAACTTTACAAGTATACAAAAATATAAATTTCAACTTCGGCTTATAATAAAAGTCTCAGCCCCAGCCCAAGCCTCAGCTCAAAACCCAACCCCAGCCCATTGCGCCAAACATATCCATTATAGATTGATTTAATGGACGAATGTCATTGAGTATGGTTTCCAGCCATTCTAATGCATTTACTGTTGTTTAGTTTAGTTCTAAGAGCCAAGAGATCTATTGGTGCATGAGTGGAGGGTATGCCCATTGAGGTTTTGGGAGGGTGGCTGAGTAGTGTTCCTGCAAGGTGTGTGTTTTTTGTGGTCCAAAGGAAAATCCTCCATCCGAGTACCTTTCATGTATGTTAAGTTTTTCTTTTTCAAGTTATTAGAAGACTAATCTTTGACTAAGAAAGTAAGAAGTACGTGTTTAACTGAGGTATCTCAATAACCCTTTTTTAGCTTATCTCTGCCAGCCTCAAGTTATGTGCTTAGTGAGATTTGAACCTGATAAGGCTGCCCACAGTCATGACCTAGGTCACCGCCTGCCACATCAGCTTTCTTTCTCCGGTGACCAGACACGATCAAGTTGCCACAGTCGATGACCGATGTTTTTTTTAAACAGTACAATCGGTTGAAATTTAGACCGATACATTTTTTTCCCTTTCTCGACCGATGTTCGACCCGACCTCCACAGTGGGCACGACCGATTATAAAATCGGTCACTACACACGACCGACCGATTTATTCTGACCCACTGTGACTAGCCTAATTATTGTGATGACATAAAGATGCCTTAGTATTATACCAAACTGGTTAAGTGTTCCGTTTAATATTTATGCATAAAATATTAAATAACAAAAGTTTAATATCTAGTTATCATTAGATAAAGCTTTCATCTTATTCATATTTTCACCAATTTTTTTTCTTCCTATTTTGTCTCGCAAATTGTGAATAGTTGGAATGTTTTGGTTATTTATAGTTGATTATGTAAACTATATATGAAATCTAACTAAATGCGATTGTTTTCTCTCTATATGTAATATAAATATATAGATTTATGAAATGGACGAAAGCCATTGCGCATGGTTTCAGTCATTCCATAAAACAAGTTCATTTTCCTATTCTTTAATTTGGTTCTAAGAGCCAGGGATCAATTGGTACATGGGCACAGGGTGGTTGTGGTTTGAGTGTATGCTTGTTGAGGTTTTGGGAGGCTGGCGGAGTGGTGTTCCTGCAGGGGTGTATGTCTTTTGTGGTCCAAAACGGGTCAAAGAAATTGTACAATGTCATATTAAAGGGTTTAAAGGTTACTCGATTTTTCCATGAATATATATATGAAAATCAAAACAAGAACATTTATGTGTTGGGTCCTATAGATGGGTCATCTGAGCCCAGTTAATATGTCACACCCTTACTTTAAGTTAAAGCCCATGGACTGTGTCTTAAGTTATTGAATTTCACGTATTCAGATGCAACTGATTAGATCCATTATAAGAAACCAAGATCTACATGAAAATGCACCGTTATTATATATATATTAATGCGAGAGTATGAAACGGCGACAAAAACTGCCGTTTAGGCTCCCGCTATTTTCTTCAGCCCAACTGCGATATCCATCTTCCTTCTCCTGCCCTTCTCCTGGCCTGCTATCGACATACGGGTCTTCCTATTTGATACGTGGCGGCCTCAGTCTCACATATTCATCTCCTTTGCACTGTTATCGAGGGTCGGTTTACTTCGCTGGTGGGTTTGTACTTTGTCGGCTGCTATGTTATGATTCATTACTGTTTTGAATAAATGATGTTGGTATACAACATCCAATTGCTTAATCAGGTATTGCTTTTTGATTATGTTTTGGTTTCCGATTATTTCTGGTATGGCTTTTTCTATTATGGTTATCACTCCTTTTTCCTTTTTGATTTTCTTTATATTTTGTAGTTATCACCTGTTCGATGTATTTGCTGCCGGAAGATTAGTAGGTGATTTGTGTATCAAAAAAGATTTTGATTTGGTTATTATAAGTGATTGGATTTTTTATTGTCTGGGTTTAAATGTTTTGCCGGTATAATATACCGTCGACGGTACTTTGGCGGGGTAACCTTATCCGGATTATTGTTGCAGCCAAGACTATCGGTGTCTTGGCGAGGTAATTTGGTCCCGGTAACGGTTGCAGCCAAAAACGGTGTCGTTGAGCCCAATAATTATAAAAGTTATAACGGTATGATAATAGATGGGTTCGGGTTTGGGTTTTGGTATGCGGCTGCGCTTGAGATTCTATTTTGTGTGTGTAGCATGTGAAGGGGTTTAGATTGGAAGAGAAGGAAAATATAACCCAACAGGCACGATACCACACATACGTGTAGCAATGAGCGAGAGTTGAGAAGTGAGCCGAGGTATTTTTTTGACTTTCTTTTTTAGATTCGGTTGAAACCGTGTGTTAATTGATAGGTTTTGGTGGTTTTATGTTTAGCTTTGTGGTTTTTTTTGAGTTTGGCTTTTTGGTCACCTGATATGTATGATTCTTGGATAAAGGGTATTGAAAAGTTTAAAGCTTTATGTCGTTTGGTGTTCTTTTTGACAGTGGTTAATACTTAATAGTGTCATTTGATCGTATGATGATATGATAACGATGATAGACGTGTGATGATTGAGGAAATTTTGTGAAAAGTTGAAAATAGTGGGTTAGGTTTGTTGGATACTTTTATGTATCTGTTATTAGATGAATACTCATGTAAGAAGTCATATAGAACTTATAAATGAAATATTGGGTATAGAGAAGTCATCGGCAAAATATTTGAATGTCTATATATTACAAGTATGATGTTGAAAAATATTTAAAAGAAATTAACATTTGCATATATAGAGGTTCAGTTTTTGGTATAGTTGAATGATACTTAACAATCATTAACTATTCGTTGGCATATTTATAAAACTGGGCGAGTATTAGTAGAAATTATAGTTTAATAGTTTAAACCTCAGTTTCTGCCGCGTATTAGTAGAAATTATCTTATATGTTTATACGAGTATTAGCAGACAACTTAGGTGGACCCCTGAGAATGACGTGGTTCTAATTGTTATAAAGGATTGGTATAGGGGCTGTTTGGATTTTGGGGGTAGTGGTCATTTACATTATACGATGGATGCCACAACTTCTTTATGTTCGATAACTACGGATGTGTTTGCGCCTGCATCAGTGGCTGTCATCAGGTCTGACGTAGGTAGGGGCAAAAGAAAGGCATCTCATGTCGTTCAGCAGCGGCCGTTTGGTCACGGGGATGTCATCAAACTGCTTACATTGGGGTTGGCATTTCTTAAAGTTAGTTTAGCCTCCTACTTTTGTTCACCGTTGTCTTTATTCACCTTTTGTTGCATTTTTTAACAGGTTTATGTCTTCGCAAGATTCTCTAAGCAGTCAAGCTCTTCTGGATAAGATATCCGAACTTGCTGATGCAAGTGGAATACAATCTAAAGGATTTATGTCACTCTCTCAAATTTCCGTTTCCAAGTTTATAAGTCATTTGAAGAAGGTACAATAGAATCTATATGATTTTCTTTCTCAAGATAATAAAACTTATAATTGCGTATATTCACTTTTGAATTTATGCAAGTGTCTGTACTAGGTTGATTCTTTAAATTATAGATTTAATTGGTTAAAGGTTTATTTGCGAAAGACAACGAATTCAGATGTATTTTTAGCCATTCCTCCAATTTGCAAAATTTTAAACACTACAGTTTGTGCTTTGCAGCATTTTGGAAAAATGTAATAAACATCTAAAAGCAAAAAACATGTCGTAGGTATTTGTATTAAACATTCTCAATATAATGTGCAGGTGGGTCAATTTCTGCATGGGCAAGTTGGGCTTGAGAAAGGCGTTATCGTGGTTATTACTAACAGAAGGGTGTGTTTCTTTTCCAGTGTTTATAATTTATATTTTACTTTGGTATGTGGATTAGCCTATTTAACCTTTACCTTATCGGCATTAAATAGGTGGTTCGTGTCCCGGATGCTGTAACATATTTAAGCCAAGATTTGCATCTCCTTGAATCTGTAGAACTTAAGCAAAGAGTAAAGCACGTGGCTGGCATATAAACATTTTAGTGCAGCAGTTGACATGATGGGAGCAGTAAAAATTGTTTTTGGAACACCGCACATATAATCTTTATTTGCCGTCACGCGTCGCTCCATTGTTTTTTGTCATTACGATTCAGATTTCACGTAAACCAACGCCATAAAATAATTGGTAGCACTTATAAATCATGTGCGTTGCATGTATGGTTTTCAGAATATATGTTTAGAATTATTGTCAAATGCAACCACGTTTTAATGTGTAGCATTCTTTTTCCGAGTCCTATTTTAACAACCATTATCCGACCTGTATTATAGGTTTATCGCGATCAACGAGAGGTCCACCAACAGAAACCACCGTATCCGAAATAGAAACCACATATGTGCCATCGTCGCAGGCATGCCACGCCCAGACTTCTACGGCACCACCCGTGAGCAGAGGTATGACTAACACACAAAGCATAATCAGTTTCATGCCATATGTGCCGTAATCAGTTTTATACCTTGAGCAGAGTTATGACTAACACCACATATGTGCCATCGTCGTAGGCGTGCCACACCCAGACTTCTACGACGCCAGTCGTGGTAAGTTTTTCTATCACCTTATTTTCTTCAGTTTCAAAATCAGGTTTTATGGCTTTTGACATAACCTTTCATCTTGATATCACATCTACTTGACTAGACTATTAGATCAGGGATTTGAAATGTTTTTATTACCAAAAAAGCTGATAACACTTGCATTTTTACAGTAAGTATAATAATAATTAGAGGGTGTTTGGGTACGGTTATGTCCAGTGCTTAATAGGTTATTGTATCCATGAAAACCTACTAAGCACTTTGAGGGTGTTATGGTTTGCTAAGATGGTTGAAACGATTTTTTATATTCTGAGATAATTACGATGACTTCTGATCTATAACCACGTGCAATAACTAGATGGAACTAAAAGCCATATTTTCCTGATGTTGTAAATCTGATGTTATCTCAGTAAGGACTCAACGATGCTACAAACAGTAAAAGAATAAAGGTGTACTGGTGCTCATTTGCGAGAAGGATGGAAAATCAAAAAATCAAAAAAGACACGTGGTCCACAAAAGAGGTCTTGAAAAGATTACCTTGCATTTCCTTACGAGGCAAGTACATATCGTGTTATTTATATGCACTTGGGTAGTTTCCACATTTCTCAGCACATACACTTAGAAATGGGTCGATTTAGAGATGCATTGTATCTCGAACACATTAATTATTGTTTCTTTCAGTAAAAGGGGAGTGGCATAAACGGGTTGAAAGTCTTTCAATGTCATTCTAAGGCAAACAACCTCATAAATGATCCTAATCAAAGATTCAGTTCAATATTGTAACAATGTTATTTAAATCGGGTCAAAGTGTTATTTGTGACTGATTTGGAATTGAAACGTGATTATTTGTTTGTCATTACAGCTCCTACGTTCACAGTCCTGGGTGCAAGACCTATGGGGGACATCAACTGATCCACCACCCACGCAGCGTAAGTAACTTCCCTATCCGCTTTTATGAGTCCAATATACATGTTCTAAGATTCCTTCATTTAGTTAGCAACATTGTTATTGGCAATATCTGATGTAGAGGATATAATTTCTAGAAATTGTCACCTAATATAATTCAGAAAAACCTGCCCTCTCAAAAGTTTGTCATTTCAATCTTTTTGGCACCGCCTCAGAAAGCTTTTCTTTGGAAATTCAATCTTATGAAGAGCTAAAATCAGCCATAAGAAAAAATTGATTCGCCAGAATTTCATGATATGTGACAACAAAGATGTTCTGAACCGGATGATGATGACGAAGATGAGGTTAAATCATTTTTTTTTAGATATACTCAAAAGGTATGTAATCTCATAACTTTTACTTTTCTTGAGTTTCTCATTGAAACAATTCTTACCTAATATTGGTTAATTAATTGTAAATTATGGATATAGGATTTGCACCAACATTACAGAAAAAACAATAACCTGAAGCGGAAAATCTCGGATTGAAATCTGAAAGCAAAAAACAAAGGGTAATATAATTTTTAGTTTAAATTTTTAGTTTTAAGTTTTTGGTTTTAAGTTTAGTTTGATTATTTATGAAATTGAATTACAGGTAACTTATTAAAGTAAGTCTTTGTGAAACCTTGAAAAATATAGTCATTGGTGGGATGAAATTGTAGGTAAAGTTTATTGGGAGCGTAAGAAACCGACCAGGGTGAATAAGATTTATAGGAACTTTCTATCAAGTGTAAGATCATAATCTTCCAAGCAGCAGATAATCATAGGCTTCTTGATCAGGAGATGTTTCAAACTACATTATTTAGTATTTTTAGTGAATTGTAAGTAAACTGGTGGTTTGTGTATCTGAAATAGTTTTATGTCTACGCTTGATTTTGTAGGTTTGACCGAACGAATTTCGTACTGCTGCACTAAAATTTTGATTAGCTGCTTTTTTATCTATTCCTATACATGGTACCTTTATATAGCTTATGTATTTTTTAGCCACTTTGAAATGCACCATCTCAAGATATCTTTTACTTGGTTGGTTCAGGTGTAGCTATCAAATACCGAGGCATGAGCTATCAAATGTCCTTTAGGGCTTGCGTTATTTTTTCCAGCCGAAATGCAATGTCAATCTCCCCTTTCCTGGCCTGCTACCGCTTCTGCCGATATACGTGGCTTTCTCTTTGGTATGTGGCATTTGTTAATGTTAGCCCGTCACCTCACCGCCTATCTCTAATCCATGTTAAGTAACACCGTTCAACAGGGTGATTGAAAAGGAATCCGCAAAGAGGAGGGTGAAGAATGATAGCAGAAAACCAGTTAAGATTGATTCATTTATGGATGATGAGGTTAACGTTGGATCAGCCGAGACCAATGTGGAATCAGGTATGCAATTTTAGCCTGGACTCACATATGATTGTTTTGGTACTCAACCTTCTGTCAACGAAGTTCAAACCTTGCCGGAGAGGAAACACTACAATTTAACGATGACCAGGTATGTCGATAAATATAAAATGCCCCCGCCGCAACGCGGCGGCATCGTAGCAATCCTTGTTAAATCAATTTATCATCGGCTTAAACTCTTAGCAACACGAATAAGTTGTTATTGAACATTTTAGAAGTAATGTATAAATAATCCTTTTTAAAATCTACATTTAGTTTTGAGTTGATACATTGCCTGCTACGCATCACCTAAACATCGTTGACCTAAAATCCTAGTGAAAAAAATAATCGAGATTAGACAAAACAACCAACCGGGTGGGTTTAGAGTGGCTATGCTCTTCTACCTTATAGATTTCTCAAAGAACCAAAAGCGGAAGTGAAAGACAAAATTCTAAAAAACAATGCTCACTTTTATTAAGTTATTGTTAGAATCTGGGTGTGTGTGGGTGGTAATGATCCTAATATATTCTCTGAATCGTGTTGAGATCACTTTCAGGTTGAAGTATTTCGACCCTATATGCCTCGGGTATCATGAAATCCTCAATTGGATAATTCAGAGTACTACACTTTGTTTTTAATGCACGAGAAATCAAAGCAAACAGAAAGTTGTTCTGTGTGTTCTGTTATGGAAGAGATCAATATATAATGAAAAACATAACCGAAAGTTAGTTAAAATCGGTTGGCAGAAAGGGTCATGATTGTTGGGAAAAAGGTGTGACCTTTTGGCGGGAAAAACTGTTTGGAAATGAAAACGGATAATACCCGAAACCCAAAATCCGTTTAGGTTATGGGGCGCTACCCCAAACCCTGTGAGGGGCGTCCCCCCTCGACCCCCACCCCTAACTTGGGAGTGGGACCCCAGCAAGGGGCGCTGCCCCTTGACCTTCGCTCTTTGTTCTTGGCGGCATCAAGCTAGCTAGAACGAGTGTGCACTCCGCACCTCCTAACTCGACTGTAAGCTAAACATGATTAAGCCGTTGATCTCAAGTAAATCACAATTACATAAAATATAAATGATGACACTAAAATCACCAACATTCTCCCATATTCTAGTGTAATCTTTGATATAATAAAATAAACAAAACAAACCAAACTAACGCATAAATGAAAATGTCTTAGAGATTGGATTTCCACATAGTATATTATGCATTCCAAATATTTGAGAATCAGGGTGTCCCACGGATTGATCCAATCAACTTGTTTGAATACTCGAAGATAATATAGACATAAGTTTCTACAAGTTTCTAATGTACATATACTTGTCACTATTACAAAGCCTTGTGTCCATATCCTTCATGAGCATATAAAAAGCCAAGTCCTAGCTTTTTGAAGCAGTGACACTCCGTGCTCACATAGGTAGTTACTTTAGTCTTGCACATGCAATGCAATTTTTTAAAAGAACTATTAAGAAGATAAACTTCAACCTAACCTACTTGCACTCTGAACACATACCTAGGGATGAGACGTGTTCCAATCTTTAATTGTAAGTGATGCAGGATTTACTGACCAGGTTTTAATATTTATAATTACTCGTTATACCTATGGTCTACCCTAATGCACTAATGGGCAGTGTACCCGGCCGTGTGTAGTGTAGTATTTCGGTAAAACCGAGGTCGTCCAAGAGCTACGTGGATCGGAAATTAACTTAAGTCTATGTCACGATTTTAATTGCTTTTAAGATTGAAATGATAAAACTAACTAATGAAACAAGGAAATAAAGGAAAGCAGATAAAGAGATGTGATCAATGAAGGAGAGGTGTGCTAACCTAGTCATTCATCCTAATTAGCTATGTTTACATCTAATTACTTCCAATTACTTCAGGCGGGGTCAAAGTCGAGAGGACATCATTTGGTCAGTTCGTCCTAACCTATCAGCAAAGAGCCACCACTGGAGAAGTCTGGTGTCCCCTCATAAGTCCAGTTGTTCATGGTCCCCTAAGCCAAGTCATTAAGTTCCTCTACATGCTAGATTTATAACAGTGAGTGCCCAGGCGCTAGCAACTTAAACACTCACCCCCTAATTCTTAATTTCATCCAAATGGTAGGTGATCAGTTGGTTAAATCGCACAAGTAGAAAGGGTCGTCAGTTGGTCATATCTTACCCTTCCCATCTCAGTCTACTCACTTAGGGTCAGTTGGTCATATCTCCTAAGCAACTAGCCTCTACCGCCATTTAAAACTACCGAAACAAGGGTAGCTACCAACAAACTATGCATGCATACACTTAGAAAGAATTATACGGAAGCAATGTAAACGCAAACAAAACAATTAAGGAATCGTAACTAGGCCAGCACCAAGGGTGCTTAGCCAAACGTACAGTAAATCATACCAACAAGAATAAATAAATCATGAATTGAATTGAACATAATGTTTGATACAAATTATTTGATGTAGAGCTAATAATAATAATAATTTCGAGTGAATTCTTCCTTCAAAGATAGCTTGGAACTGCTGGAAATTGCCCTGGAGTGGTGCCCTAATCAACCCCTAGGAGAGGGGTGAAGAGAGATACTAAAAAATGCAGATTTAGGGCTGTATTTATAGGCCGCGACACGGTTACGGTGTAACTATAAAGGCTAATTACGCCGTAACTAATTTAGTATTACGCCGTAATCTTGTGATTTCGTACTTTTCATCATCCTCCCATTTTATGAAACTTTTAATAGCCTTCCGTACGACTTTAGTCCCTCATCGTACTTCATATTTTTATAACAAGTCCTTGAAGTAAATAAACTACATATGAATTGTCACCTTTAGTCCCTGATCGTACTTGTTACTTTTACTTTTAATCCTTGGAATAAATATCATTTAACTTCATTTAGCCCCTGGACTTCAACTCCTTCGCGCCCAAGTTAATAATTACGGCGTAATTAAATTGCCGAATTACGCCGTAATTCTTCAACCGTATATTCTTATCCGCTCCGTAATTATCTCTACGGCGTAACTAAATTGCTACGTTACGCCGTAACCTTCACAAAAATAATTACGACGTAACCATAAGAAATGGTTACGCCGTATCCTTCAAAGCATCATATTTATGCCGTAACGTTATTAACGAGTTACGGCGTAATCTTCACATTGAATTTATAGGCCCTCGTAAATATATCTTTAGAACATAAATTTGGCCTTATATCACATCGTTTCCACTTCTATGCCTCATTTATCCTGAAATGCAAATATGAATGATTTAAGTACCATATTAATACAAATGAGGCCATAAACACGAGAATTTGATATATAAAAGATCAGGCTAATTTGATGTTATCAAATATCCCCTCACTTAAAAAGATATCTCCCAAGATTAATTGGAAAATATGAGTCTAAAAATCACCTAAGCTAGAAAATTTCAAACCGAGCACCTCACGAAAAGGGAATTGAAATCACACTCTCTCTCATAATTCACGTGTTTATTTTTGGGTGATCACTCAACTGCTCAGTCATGACGAGTATTCTATCATAGGCTTGGCAAAGATACTAATCTCCACCACTAGAGTCTATAGATGCAGCTATTCTAAAAGGCAATGGGTTGACACAACATAGGCTTATGGGGTTATTTTGTCATTACTAACGAGCTACGGCGAATGGGACAAAATCAATGATACATGACCAAATCCATGGCCAAGACACCAATGATTGCTCGCTTCCTCACCTAAACTCGATTCATGACTAAGGGTAGGATAAGACATGGGAAAACATTTAATGGGTGTAAATAAAAAGACACGAAACAAATAGATTCCTAAGTCCACAGTCGCCCCACCACTAGTCGCATTCAATCCCATAGCAAAAATCGAGGGTCAAGAGTCAAGGGGTCTTCAACACACAAGTCAATGCATATAAAATGTAGCGTAGTACCTCATAATCACCATAAACTAGGCAAATAAAGTGCATTAACTCGGCCTTCATCATCAATGAAAAAAAGTATATGCTATAAAAAAATTTAAAATTTGGGTACTTTTAGCACATAATGTTACCAAAATCAACTATTTCTATCTCTCATCCTCCCACTTGAAATGTACAATGTCCCCATTGTACGAATATTGATTAAAATTTGAAAGGCGAGATAGAAATGTTCGGGTTTCTAATTTTATCCGCAAGACAAAACGGATTTGTAGAAATTTGCGCCTAATTGAACAAGGCGAGAATACTTAACACAATACGACACATAAGCTGATTATTATTAGATCAGCTATAAACAACTAATAAACTCTTGCTTGCATTATTTTTTTTTCTTTTTTTTGATGCAAGACAAGGTGTACATGAATAAAAATAAAAACAATACGAACATAAAAAGCATCCCCCCACTTGAGATCAACTATCATCTAAACCCGATTTTCATCCACAACCCTTTATTCAAAACCTGCGACTTTCACTAGTGGAACCAAAATTAACCAACAGCGCCCGGACCATGGACATATGAAACTACAGGGTAGGCTAGGCGATAGGTGTAACAAAACAACATCTATTGGGTGAACAAAATGAAAGGAAAGGCTCTGAAGGGTGTATCTAGAGGTATTTTGCACTAATGGTGAGTGCAACAAAAAGGGTTTAACAGGGGGATTGACTGATCGATGTGAAAAGTCAATAAACATAATACATATATGGGCTATTTAGTTTTAATCCTAAAATTGCCTTATATCCTAGCTGCACCGATCATACCAAGTTACCTCAGTGTAATGCTCATGATAATTGTCTCGAAAAGATATGCAAGGCCAAGTTCTAAAGTCTACTACAGCCACCGGCACACTCATTTTTATGGTATTATGTATAAGGGGAACACGGAAAGGCTTATCCTCACATAATGGAAATATAGGGTAGGTGTGCTCAGTCTAGATTAATCCAGTTAAGTAATGAAAAACATGTCAAAATTTTACTAATGAAACACTTTTCATCAAAAACTATAAAAATAAAGGCAAATAAAATCAAGTGGGTGTCTATGTCTAATCCCTTCCCCCCACTTGGGTCATAATTAAGCATATAAATGAGAGATAAGAAGGGTTAGAATTGGAACAGAAAACTCCCCTGGATTTGCTCGGCATGATCAAAGACACACGAGTAAACGTGTCCCGCTTTGAGATTTATGAGCAAACTTTAATAACCTGAATTCACTTAAGACAACCAAACGCATCATACTAGAAAAACAACAAGTATTAAAAGAAAAATAAAAAACTATCTCACTTTCGTAGGAATCACGGTTGCATTTAGCATATGCAACAAGCCTTTTAAACCACTTGGTGTCCCAAGTGGACGAGTGTAGTCTCGTGAGGGTTTACAGGGAACACACCCACAAAGTTTATTTAAAACTAATACAAGGTTATGGTATGTAAGTTTAAAATGCAATTTTGATTACAGGAGAGGTTACGGCATAATCACAATAGTGAGTTACGCATAATTAGATAAAACCTGGAGACCTTCGATACTGGAGGAGGTTTACGACGTAATTCAAGGTTATGGTTACGCCGTAACAATTGCATAGAATGGAAATTCCAGACTGGTTCCAAATTTTGGTGTGCTTAATCGTCATCCTCCTTGCTCCATTTCCAGCAACAAATAAATACAAACATACCGAACCCATCTATTCTAATAAAATGGAAAAGAACAGATAGGCATGGGGTGCCTCCCACGAAGCGCTTGTTTTTGTTCGAGTCACGAGCTTGACTCCACCCTTATTTACTACGTAAAAGGGTGTTCATCCCCTCACTTGAAATCAAGTGTGGGTGAAAATAGCAATAAACACCATGAGGGTGTGAATTTGCTATGGGATGGGGAAATGATAAATTATAATCATACCTAAAAGGAGATGTCATTTCCCTCCATACTTTACCCGTTTTAGTTGATGGCATTAATGATTGGTTCACCTCATGACGAGGCTGATTAATTGGCTCGTATGTCTCCTCGTTAATCACTGAAGTGTCCAAAATCTTTTCCTCTAATTCCTTTGCAAGATCAACTAAAATTGGTTCAGTAGCCGGAGCTACATAACCATCATCGGGTGATGCGACAGGCAAGGTTTGTGAGGTCAAGGGTTGCGCAATTTCATCCATGTTTTCAGCAACCTGTATAGGAAAACAAGCAATATTTTTAGTAATAAAAGAAGAGTTAGAAGTGCTACCATTTTGCGTTGTAGTTAATTCCACATTAGCTTGTGGCATTGCTTCATCATCCTGTAAGCTCCAAGCTTCCATCTTCTTCAATTGATCATTGCTTGTTTCTCCATTTCTCACAACCTTCAAACGTCCTGGAAAAGGGATATGTGCGACATAAGGTCTGATATAAGGTAAGTCACCAGGAACCGGCTCGTTGTTGACTTCTTTCATCTTTCCCACCGTTGCTTTGATAGTTCTAACTGCATTCTTTTACTTTCCAGGACCTTTTGGTTTAATTCTTCAAGCTTAGCCTCCAAGCTTTTCCTCTTAGCATCAAGCTTCTTTAAATTCAAGTCCGCGCCCTCCTTGAATTTTATAATCATTTCGTCATTCGAGTCGTGCATCCTTTGTAAATTATCCGAGTATTTATTGACGGCTTCCTCCAATGACTCAATATACCTGACCTGCTCATATTCATTGCGTTCTTCTCGGAGAGAATGCTCTTGTATAGCTTGAATGTTTTCCTTAACCACATTCATATCACATCCAAGTTTATAAACTCTTTTGGTGATATCACCAATTTCATCCAAGCTATTGCTATTGCTATTTATGGCCCAAGTTGTTGCTCCATCATACCAATTTCGTGAATGGTCAGCCATCTTTTCAATTGATCTAAGGGCTTGTGTAGGTGGCATTGTAGGGTAGGTCCTTGAGAGTTGAGCATTTGGCGGGATGGGATGTTTAAACCTTTGTAGAAAATAAGGACCATCTAATGGTTGCTGTATCATGCGTCGGGCATCTGTAAAGAAGGTCATTATATCTTTCCCAAGCTTCATCTAGCGTTTCATCCATCTTCTGTCTGAAACACCTTATTTCTTCCATCTTCTTGGCAATCTTTGAAGGAGGATAATATCTTCTAATAAATGCTTTCTCCAAAAGATTCCATGTATTGATCGACCCAGCAGGAAGCATCTTCATCCATCTTCTGGCTGCACCAGTGAGTGTAATTGGGAACACTCTAAGCATTAATGCATCTTGAGTAACTCCTGGAGTGTGGAAAAGATCTGCGATCTCCAATACTCTTTGCGCATGCAGGTGGGCATCATCATCATCAGTTCCCGCAAAGAGCTTTTGTCTAAGTTCCCTCATGAACTGGCAGCTGATCTCAAAATTCTTCCATAGTGAGCATGTCAAAATCTGAATCTTCCATATCCTGAAATATCAAAAACAAACAAAAACAGAAAGGAAGAGAAAAAGAAAACTAAAAACAAAAATAAAAGAAACTAAAACTATAAAAGAAAAACTTAAATTAAAATCCTAAATAGCTCCCCGGCAGCGGCGCCAAAAAATTGATGCAGGATTTACTGACCAGGTTTTAATATTTATAATTACTCGTTATACCTATGGTCAACCCTAATGCACTAACGGGCAATGTACCCGGTCATGTGTAGTGTAGTATTTCGGTAAAACCGAGGTCGTCCCAAGAGCTACGTGGATCGGAAATTAACTTAAGTCTATGTCACGATTTTAATTGCTTTTAAGATTGTAATGATAAAACTAACTAATGAAACAAGGAAATAAAGGAAAGCAGATAAAGAGATGTGATCAATGAAGGAGAGGTGTGCTAACCTAGTCATTCATCCTAATTAGCTATGTTTATGTCTAATTACTTCCAATTACTTCAGGTGGGGTCAAAGTCGAGAGGACATCATTTGGTCAGTTCGTCCTAACCTATCAGCAAAGAGCCACCACAGGAGAAGTCAGGTGTCCCCTCATAAGTCCAGTTGTTCCTGGTCCCCTAAGACAATTCATTAAGTTCCGCTACATACTAGATTTATAATAGTGAGTGCCCGGGCGCTAGCAACTTAAACACTCACCCCCTAATTCTTAAGTTCATCCAAACGATAGGTGATCAGTTGGTCAAATCACACAAGTAGAAAGGGTCGTCAGTTGGTCATATCTTACCCTTCCCGTCTCAGTCTACTCACTTAGGGTCAGTTGGTCATATCTCCTAAGCAACTAGCCTCTACCGCCATTCAAAACTACCGAAACAAGGGTAGCTACCAACAAAGTATGCATGGATACACTTAGAAATAATTATACGGAAGCTATATAAAAGCAAACAAAACAATTAAGGAATCGTAACTAGGCCAGCACCAAGGCTGATTAGCCAAACATATAGTAAATCATACCAACAAGAATGAATAAAACATGAATTGAATTGAACATAATGTTTGATACAAATTACTTGATGTAGAGCTAATAATAATGATGATTGCGAGTGAATTCTTCCTTCAAAGATAGCTTGGAACTGCTGGAAATTGCCCTGGAGTGGTGCCCTAATCGACCCCTAGGAGAGGGGTGAAGAGAGATACTAAAAAATGCAGATTTAGGGCTGTATTTATAGGCCGCGACACGGTTACGGTGTAACTATAAAGGCTAATTACGCCGTAACTAATTTAGTATTACGCCGTAATCTTGTGATTTCGTACTTTTCATCATCCTCCCATTTTATGAAACTTTTAATAGCCTTCCGTACGACTTTAGTCCCTCATCGTACTTCATATTTTTATAACAAGTACTTGAAGTAAATAAACTTTATATGAATTGTCACCCTTAGTCCCTGATCGTACTTGTTACTTTTACTTTTAATCCTCGGAATAAATATCATTTAACTTCATTTAGCCCCTGGACTTCAACTCCTTCGCGCCCAAGTTAATAATTACGGCGTAATTAAATTTCCGAATTACGCCGTAATTCTTCAACCGTATATTCTTATCCGCTCCGTAGTTATCTCTACGCGTAACTAAATAACTACGTTACGCCGTAACCTTCACAAAAATAATTACGACGTAACCATAAGAAATGGTTACGCCGTATCCTTCAAAGTATCATATTTACGCCGTAACATTATTAACGAGTTACGGCGTAATCTTCACATTGAATTCATAGGCCCTCGTAAATCTATCTTCAGAACATAAATTTGGCCTTATATCACATCTTTTCCGCTTCAACGCCTCATTTATCCTGAAATGCAAATATGAACAAATATGAACGAATTAAGTACCATATTAATACAAATGAGGCCATAAACATGGGAATTTGATATATAAAAGATCAGGCTAATTTGATGTTATCAGTAAGCTTTCCGCATTGAATTAAGCTTCTAACGTTGTATTAGAAGGGAATTGGGTATCTCACATTTATAGATTTAAATGGACTCTAATCCCATCTCGATAGCTGACTTGTGCACTAAGTCTCTATCTAATATCCACCAAGTTCTATTGAGAACATACAAAATCCATAGAAATCACTCCTTTTGTAATTAACTCGCGAACCTTGCTGTGTCTAACACCTAAGTGTCTAGACTTTTCATTGTAAATTTGGCTATAGCTTTAGCCAAAGTGGCAACACTATCACAATGTATAGAAATAGGAGATGTTGGTTTCGGCCTCAAAGATGAGGTTCCTGAACCATTCTGCCTCCTTTCCAGCAACAACTAAAGCTACAAATTCACTTTCCATTGTCGAATCAGTAATGCAAGTTTGCTTCTTAGAAGCCCATTAAATGATACCTCCACCTAGAAAGAATACCCAACCACTAGTAGAAGTATGATCTTCACTATTGGTTATCCAACTTGCATCAGAATAACCTTCAATAACAGAAGGAAAACTGACATAAGACAAACCATAGTTCATTGTCTTTTTTAAGTACTCGAATACTCTAATTATTGCTTCCAAATGATGATTACTAGGGTTACTAGTAAATCTACTTAGTTTACCGACCGCATAAGCAATATCCGGCCTTGTGCTTGTCAGCATACATCAAGCTTCCAATAGCCTTAGAATATTCAAGTTGATTCACAGGTTTACCCATGTGGGGTATTAGTTTAATACATGCTTCCATAGGAGTGCTAACTAGACCACAACCTTCACAATTAAACTTCTTGAGAATTTTCTCAATGTAATGAGATTGTGTAATCGTAAGACCCTTGTTCTCACATTTAAATATTATTCCAAGAATCACATCCGCCTCCCCCATATCTTTCATAGAGAAATTTGATGATAAAGACTCTTTAGTTTTATCAACTTAGTTTTGATCAGTACCAAATATCAACATGTCATCAACATATAAGCAAACAATGATTCCTTTATCAGATTCATCAAATTTACAGTATACACACTTGTCCGATTGATTTAACACAAATGCATTAGAAAAAACAACCTAATCAAACTTATGATGCCACTGCTTAGGAGCTTGTTTGAGTCCATAGAACGATTTAATTAACTTACACACTTTATGCTAATAACCTGGTATAATAAATCCTTCAGGTTGCTTCATGTATACCTCCTCTTCCAAACCGCCATTTAAAAATGCTTTTTTGACATCCATTTAATGGGTCACTAGATTTTGAGTAGCTGCTAAAGCTATCAACAATATGATAGTGAAGATACGAGCAATTGGAGCATACGTATCGAAGTAATCGATCCCTTCCTTTTGTCTAAAGCCTTGGATTACCAATCGAGCTTTAAACTTATCAATAGTTCCATCAACTTTCATCTTCCTTTTGAAGATCCATTTGCACCCTAAAGGTTTACAACCAGGTGGTAGGTCAGATAAGACCCATGTATTATTTTCCATTATTGATCCTATCTCATCATCAATTGTTTCTTTCTAAAAAGCAACATCCCAAAATTTCATTTCTTCATCAAAGGTATTTAGTTCCTCTTTTATACTGTAACAGTAAGAATATTAAGTTCCAATCTCATCTCTTGATCCTTCAACAAAATATAGTTGAAATTCAAAGCCATATGATTTAGCTACCTTAGCTCCGTTACTTCTCCGAGGTTCAGGAATCTCATTTGGAGTTTCACCTAATAGTTCTCCACCTTGAGTTCCACTTGAGCTAGATGCTATGTCCTTTGGTCTAGGTATTGAAGAGAAATGATTCTCATCAAATATTGCATTTCTTGATTCTATAACTGAATTAACTGATACAGAATCATTGGGTTCTTGAAGTCTAACGATCACCCTACAACCCCAAACTCGCAAATAAGACAAGTTGGGTCATTTTTTATACCAAATTTCATATGGGGTAATCTTGTTATTTTTGTTAGGAATCCTATTTAGCAAATAATAGGCCATTAAAATGGCATCTCCCCAAAACCTTTCACTGAATCCCGAGTAGGATAAAATGGAACTAACCATTTCCTTTAAAGCTCTTTTTTTCCTTTCGGACATACTATTTTGTTGTGGTGTATATGGAGCCGTTTTTTGATGAATGATTCCTACTGATTGGAAATTGTAGGTCACGTTCCCATCATTACTACATGAATAGTATGTGTATTTTTTAGAGAGAGAGAAAGTGGAAGGAACTTGTATTAGGATTAATGAAAGTGAAAAATAACCAAAGAACCAACACCCTTCTCATCAAGAGAAGGGGGATTTGTATTTTACATAAGATGTAAGGGGTGTTGCCCTAATCTAGTATAATGGGCCGCTCATGGGCTTGCTTCATGAGCGGGCCTTGAAACTAACATACAAGCCTAATAATTAACGACCTATGACATTAAATCTATGACTGATACTTTATACTGATAACACGTAATCCCAACTATCTCCCCTAAGGGTTAGTCATCATAGTCTCTAGACATAGGTCGTTTGACGTCTTTATCTCTTCACTCGATCTTTTGATTTTCTTTGCTTGAGACGTCTTTGAATTCTTTTCTTTTTTGTTCTTTATTCTTGTGCTTGTGATCATGTAGTGGTGTTATCTGCCTTTCATCAATGTCTTTGTTGCTCATGTAGTTACATATTTTCTAACATGCTCATACTTCTTAATGACTTTTGGATCTTCATACTTGCGTAGTTCTCATTCCTATGCTTTGATCATTGTCTTTAAACTTTGTAGATTCTTTGGTTTGACGTATAATCATTATGAACTTTACTTTGCTTTGATTTTTGGTGAGAACTTCCTTTGAATATTACTGATCTTTATCTTTTGTTGTGATGTTGGTATGAGCATGTGGAGGTGGATGAATGCTGATGAATATGGCAACGGTCTCCCTCTAAGATGCATTCGCCATTAGCTGCATGGTAAAGGTTAGTAATAATCTTCAATTGATCACAGTGAACTTTTCTTAGAGATTTTTTCACTACGATTATTTTACTGATGAATTTCTTGATTCCATTCACCTTGGTCGGGCACATCAGCCGTCTGAATCCCGTTGAGGGACAATTATCAATACTTAGAATGGTTTCTAAGTAAAACCCACGTCTTCAGGACTCGATTCGTGAAAGGAATCTCCTTAGCGGGATTTCCAGCTCTTATAGGTTTTGATTGTAGATAATCCTCACAATGGTTGTTCCTGAATTGGAGGCCCTCAAGAAGGCTAACAAGATACATTGACTTGTATCAATAATTCAGGTGAGTCGCTGACGTATACCAAAGCATCACTTCACGACTGTAGACCGTTTAAAACAACCACCATGAAGGATGTTACTTTGATGCTGATCATGTATCCATAAATCTTTTTGTAAAATCTCTCAAATTGTTTATATCATGAAAACATATTTTGTTCATACTTTGAGAGTTTTCATTATTTGGAAATACTCCCCTCCACATGTTTTTGGGATTACATGTAATTATTATAAAATGTCGGTCATTCATTTATGTAATAGATTGTCATATTAAGGCTTATATGTTAGTTATTAATCGATTAGCCTATGTAGTAAGCCCATGGGCTTTGGATACTTTCTAGAAACACCACATAAGGATGTTTCCCTAGCTTAGCACTATATAAACAATGTAAACCCTTCTTAGAGGGTGTTGGTTCATTTTATGCAAATTTACTTTTTCTTATTATTATAAGAATGATTTCTTCCATTCTCTCTCTCTCTCTCTCTAGAACCATGTGTTACTTTATCATTATTGGGAACCTACAAGTGGTATCAATTGCTAGAAGTTGGTTTTGAAGTGTTTGTGTTGTTATTCGAAGTTTGTGGTTTGGTCTTAGATATACCTCAACTTCTAATGTTCTAATTTTCTCAGAGAAAACAATTTCATTAGATTTGAAGAATTCTAACCTAGCCTCAACAGATTTTAAACCCTCTTTATAGCCCAAAAGCAATAACCTAGCATCTTCAAGTTCTTTAAACACTCTATTGTATTCAGATTTATAAAAACAATGATCTGAACAACATAGCTCAAAAGATACCACAAAGTCTGATCCTGAAGAGCTTGAGCTTGATGAGAATGCCATGAGTGCATAATCAGTAGGACCCTCAACAGCTTGGTCACTCTAGTCATATCCTCCCAATCCATCACAAGACACCAAAGCAGTTTTAGTGGAAATCTCCTGCACTGTCACAATCCTTCTCTCCACTTCCCTTGACCTGTTGTCTTGTGACCTTGGGAATCTGCACTCCCTTGCAAAGTGACATTTCTTTTTGCAGTTGTAGCACTCAACCTTGGACTTGTCAAATCCCACTATGTTAGTTCCATTCATCTACAAGCTTCTCCCAGTCCTTTGCAAAAACCTTCTTGCCCTCATTGTTAGCATAGCTATCTGCCACCTAAGATCCATCTCCTCCATATTGTTAATACAAATAAGCCGTAAAAACGTTTATTTATATTTTACGATCTTCTAATGTTTTTTTTGGGTAAAGGGTCTTCCACTCGGTAAAATGCATTACACCAAAAAAACGTTGAAGTACAAAGGATGAGGGTAAATCCCCCATCTCTGCCCGATCAGGGCGAAAAACACACACACCAAGTGCAAAAAACCAAAAATATCAAGCTAACTGAAGCTAACGAACAAGAAACACAAAAGAAATATTTATGACATGCCATAAACAAACAAACAACTATTTCTTTTTGCGTCCCTGCACCTTGAAGTCTCTTGAAGAACCACTATTGATCTTGGAACTGGAAGAATAATCAACAATATCATCATAGTTCTCATAAACTTCATCTTTACTTTCAGTAACCACATCCACAAATGGATCACTACTCTTATTTGTACTTGTACCCACTTCCCTTTTATCCGTATAAGAATTTGAGGCCTTTTCCTTCACATTGCATTCTGCGAAAAAATTATCTTCATTCACAAGAGCATCAAATGCATTCTTCAACGGGATAGAGTTGTTGTTATCATTATTATAAGGAACTGATTTTTCATCCTTCTTACCTCCATTATCTGAATTGTCACGCCTAGCCATGGATTGGGAAGTAGACGCCTTTTCACAAGGCTTGTTAATAGGTCTATAAAAATAGTTAGGCTTAGGTTTGTTCAAACGAATACCTCCAATAGGACGAGATGAAGGTTTAACCTGCTGTTTACCTTTGTCGTTTTTACGATTTACATCAATGAAACCATCATCAGTGTCAAGATTCGATGTAGAAGCCGTGCAATGCTTTGGACAATGATCATCCGTGTGTCCAAATATTTTGCACATCGAACACCAGGGAGGTTGCCACTAATATTCAATATTAATGGTTTCCATTGAGTGACCAGACTTATTGAGGAATGGAACCGTGACAACCAAAAAATCCCTTAAAACCGTAGCCGATAATACCTGAATAAGAGCTCTAGCATACCTAGTTTGTCCCCAAGATTTGAGGCACATATCACTCGTGTAAGAATCAAGCATAATAGGCCGGCCTATCATAGTGGCAATAAGGCTTAAACCCACATCAGTATAGGCTGCAACCGAAATATTATGTAATTTAACCCACAAAGGTGCCGCCGTAATCTCATCCTTCTTAAGAATAGTGTTTATGTCCCATGTGTTCAAAACAATAGGAATAGTACGAATGAGCCATGGACCATTCTCAAGAACCTGTTCCATCCCTTTCCTAGTGGAAAATTTAAAGAAGAAAAATCCATTCTTCAACATAACCTTTTCAATACCATATTTAGCCCAAGTATTCTTAACGTAATTCTCAACAAGAGGAAATGCAAGTATTTTCCCAATGAAATAGTTTGAGCCAATAGTTTACTAACACACTTACATTTTCACATAAAACACTAAACAAGTAGTAGTGATTTTATGATTTAGTAATACATATGTACAACAACTAGTGTTTACATATTTAGTAGATATATACATAATTAGTATGTATTATAATGGGTAGAAGTTTAAGTATTTGACCCATTGACCAAATACATTGAATGTAGTTGGGTATAACCCAAAGTCCATGACCCAAACCTATGGAGCATAACCCATAACCCATTGCATGACATCATGCATAAGTCATGAATGGGTATTATCCATGACCCATGGATTTAACCCATGACCCATGGACTAGATGCATTGCACATACTAGATACATTGTATCTACTTGGATACCCATGGTCCAAAGTCTAGGACCCATGACCCATAACCCATGACCCATGACCCAAAACCCTAGGGCAAAGAGGAGCTTCCCACAGTCCCCCAGTTTACACTGGACGGATCCCTCAAGTAAGGGATCCGTGGAACAGTAGGCTATTTTCCTCTATAAATAGTGAGCCATTTCTTCATTTTGGGTTGCCACTTCCACACATACTTTCTCCTAGTATTGTAAACCTTATAACCTCTGATCCTAAGGATCTCTCTATGTAGTTTGTGTGATTCTCTAGGTTCCTCTTAAAGGCGAGATCACCACCTCTTGAAGTCGAGCAAGCTCAAGTCCATGAGTTGCCATGCTTCGTCATCATCAAGACTACTGAGGTTCTCTTGTTGATAGTTCTTTCTTCCTTCGTATAAGTGTTGTGTCAAAGGAATTAGTGAAGGATGCTGAAAGAGTCAAGACAAAATCATTAGTGAAAGGTGCTTAAACGTCTATGTCAAAGGCATTAGTGAAGGATGCCAAAAGAGTCAAGACGAAGGAATTAGTGAAAGGTGCCTAACGTCCATGTTAAAGGCATTAGTGAAGGGTGCCTAGAAGTCAAGTCAAGAGGCATTAGTGAAAGATGTCAAGGATGTACACTTGATGAGGTGCATCGATGTACAAATAGAGATATGTTATGTCCAAGGATATTGGTATCCTTGATGATGTCATAATAAGGAGTGGGCTCCTTTTAGGATAGGTGTTGTGTGGTGTTGGGTAGTAGTTCCTCCTTTGTAATGGAACTCGGTATTTAGCCTTGTACCGGATAAAGGGTAGGCGACGTTGTGTTAGGTGTGGTTCTACCTAGTGGAAGAACCCGGTGTCTAGCCTAGTACCGGAAAAAGAGTAGGCGACGTTGTGAAGGCTTATTCGCCATAAGGAGTTGGTGTCGTGTAGTGATTACAAACTCTCGAGTAGGTGACTCAGGGAGTGGAGTAGGGCAAGGAAGGTGTCCTCGTAGCCGAACCACTATAAACACTCGTGTCGTGGTTTTGTGTTTCTTACTCTTTACCTTTGCAATACACATTTCCATATCTATCTATCAACATGCAACATACACATTTAAATAGATTGACATAAGTCGATCTAAATATTTTAAAACGAAGTTTTAATCGGTAAAACTATTCAACCCACCCTTCTAGTTTTCCACACATATCATCAGGATGAATCTGTTGAAGATCCTCATTTGCCAATTGAGTAGTAGTGTTTTAAATGGCAAAGAAAGAACACACAATAACATCATTCAAGTTATCACTTCCAGAAGTAGTAACTGGTGTGCTAGCAACACTAACTTCCTTAGCAGTAGGAACTTCAACCATTGTGCTGCCAGTGCTGTTGGATGAAACAAATGCCATATTTGTTGAACTGGAACTAGCACTTGACATTTGTTTCACTTCATCCTCATAAATTTTGAGATTGTTGCGAAGATCATCCAAGGTTGACTTTTTCAACTCAGGCTTGTTTCTCCACACAATTGCATGTGTGTTCCATTCAGATGGAAGACATCCCAACAGCTTTTGATTCAAATCTTCTTGTTCAATTATCCCTTCCAAAAGCTCTAATTGGCTCACAATCTTCTACAACTATTGAAGATCTCATCAATAGTCTCAGTACTTGAGACATAAATGTTTGCATATTGTTGTTTGAGGTGATTCTTCTTGCTCTTTTTGGTAGCCTCATTCCCACCAAACGTCTTCTCCAAAGCCTCCAACAATAGTTTAGCATCCTTGATGGTGTTGAAAGTCAACTGATATTCATCTGGAATGGTCATTATTAGAATGGATCTGGCCTTGATTTCCAACCTCCTTAGGGCTTTGTCTTCTGCAGCAGTGAGTGGAATTACTTTTCCATCCGCTCCTGCTTTCACAGCAGTATTACCACTTTCAATGACCTCCCAGAGACCAATGTCTATCATCTGTATGTGTTGCTCAATCCTTAATCGCCACATCTCATACTCATTAGGCTTGAGCATGGGAACCTTGTTTGTTGCCAAAGTTTGTGTAGAGTCCATCTTTCACAGTAGGTATTCTTCTTGGCATAATAGCTTCTAAATCACACAAGCTCTGATCCCACTTGTTGATCCCAGTTTACACGTGTAAATATAGATCGATTATATAGGTTCTATTAAGAAACTGTTTGATTCACTAAGTATTACGCGGAATTTAACACTTAATGATTAAGAAGAATATAATGAATAACAAACCAAAAGCTTCAATAGTATTGAGATAATACGAATACTCTTAATAGCATTAGGGTTTACAATCTTGAAGCTCTAAAACAAATTGTATTCTAAACAATGACATAGGACCTCCTTTTATAGATTAAGGAGTCCTAGTTATACAATGTATATCTCTATAGAATCTTTTTTATGTTTATCTAATACTAAACTTTAGGTACAAGACATTCTATAAATACAAACTGAAACTAATACTCCAACAGTAGTTAAAATACTTCAGCAATAAAAGCCTTTACTCTGGCAGTAGTTAGTCTTCAGCAGCAGAAACTTTACACTAGCAGTAGAAACTCTAAGTCTAGAAGTAGTTACCACTTGGTGTATTTTCTTGACCATCTTCAGGAACATCAACAGTAGTTCAAATACACTAGCAGTAGTTCAAACTATACCAGCAACAGTTATGACTTAGAGCATTCTTCAATAAAATCCATGAGCAGTTGAAACTTACAAGAGCAGCAATATTAGCAGTAGTATCTCAAAACCCAACACCGTGAAATGAAATCACATAAATCTCAAACACACAAACACCTAAACACATAAGAAATCAAAAGTTTGGTCAAAAGTCAAAGGCTGATTGTCCTGAAAAGGTGGCGGTTGTCACACCGAGCATCACATCAAAAGAATCTATTGCCCAGGCCATAAAAAACACAAGTCAGCCTCCCTAGATCCAGGATAAAACATCCCAAGAAACCCAGAGGACCTCATCTCTTTAGCATGAGTCCATCATTGCATTTTCCTAAAACCAATCAGATACACTAATTGACTAGGAGGTCTTGATATCTTATAAGGCCTTTAGCTCAGTGAGGCTGGATCCTGACAAGAGACATAGGAAATACTTCCCCAGGTAACACTAAGGCAAAATGGTATGCCTAGCAAACGCGTTAGGACGAGCACCATGTGTTGGGAATTATATTTTGTAATGTTTAAGTCTTGTTTAGGAGTTAAGTATGGTAGCATAAATAGTTAAGTCTGTTAGATCAGACTTAAGTCTGTTAGTAGTTAAGTCTACCAGTACTAAAGATGTTAAGTCTGGCAGAACAAAGTTTCATTGGTTAAGTCTGTTTATGTCTAAAACAGAATAGTTGTTAGAGTTATATTAGGAATAGATATGAACGTGTAGAGATATCTTAGGAGAAGATATCTTTACCCTTCTACAAGTTTGTTAGACAATTAGGGTTTTCTTGGTGTATAAAAGGATTCCTAATGTGACTAGGTTAATGTACGATTGGTGAGCATTAGCCTTTGTGCAAGTTAATAGAAAATACGAAGTTAGTAATTCTTGTGGTCTTCATACTTATGTGTTAAGATTCCGCATTAACACATTAAGCAATTGCAAAGAGTTCTTCATATAGTAATTGAATTTATTCAAGTTTACTATTAGTCATTCAAGGCTACTTAGATCCATAAACTTTTGGACCTGCAAGTGGTATCAGAGCCTGTTGAAGGACTTTGAATTGAAGAAACAAAACACACCAAAGAACACTCATCTCATCTCTCTTAAAAACCCTTAAGAATGTCTCTTCATGATAACTTCTCAAATCATCATAGTGATGAAGAAGCCTCTGAGCGAGAAACTGAAGCATCAGAAGCAGGATCAAAGAAACAACAACAACTTCCTGCAACAACAACTATCTCCAACCTCAAACTTCCTATTCTGAAAAAGGAAGAATACGAAATCTGGGCCATGGAGATGGAATAGTATCTGGAATATGTAGATTATGAGGTCTGGAAAGTGATCCAGAATGGGAATTCAAAGAAGAGAATTTCCAAAGGCAAAGATGGCACAGTCAGGATCCTTCCACCAGTCACAACTGCAGAGATACTTGCTGAGGAGAAATAAAAAAAGGCAAGAACTCTCCTAAAGTTTGCCATACCAAAGGAACATCTGAGAAGGTTCCACAATTTAGATGATGCTAAGGAGATATGGGAGGCTATTAGGACAAGATTTGGAGGAAACGCTAACTCGAAGAAAATGCAAAAAGTTGTTTATAAACAACAGTTTGAGGCATTTACCATCAGCAATTCTGAAGGCCTGGAGAAAGGCTATGACAGGTTCCAACAACTCCTGTCACAGTTGGAAGCACATGAATCAGAAGTGTCTAATGAAGATGCTAATATAAAGTTTCTGAGATCATTGCCCAAAGAATGGTCAAATCTCGCAATGATCATGAGAAATAAAGAAGATATTGACATCTTGTCAATAGATGACTTGTATAATAATCTCAGAGTCTATTAACAAGACATCAAAGGGAATTCAAAAGCTTCTTCAAGT
Source organism: Chrysanthemum makinoi (assembly GCA_910596185.1). Taxonomy (NCBI): domain Eukaryota; kingdom Viridiplantae; phylum Streptophyta; class Magnoliopsida; order Asterales; family Asteraceae; genus Chrysanthemum; species Chrysanthemum makinoi. The sequence continues at coordinate 112,837,897 of OU343217.1, forward strand.
GACAACAATGTTGCCTTTGTCTCTCATGGCAGAAACACTAAAACCAGAGTTAAGTCTGGTAGTAGTTTTAGTTCTGGTAGCTATACAGTTAGTACTGGTGTAAAGGAAAAGGATGAGGCTGCTGGTTTTGCTGATAAGATCATCTACTCTCTGTTTTCAAATCAATCTGAGAACATTCTAAATTGTTAGCCTCGCTCTTTTATAAAGATAACGTCACGTACGTGAATTGGACTAGATTCGTAGTATACTTTGTCCGCAAGGACTAGTATCATTTAAGTGGCAAAGTTGTAGTGGTTAGAGCCTATAAATACCCCTCATGACTCTCCATGAGAAGTGTGGGAATTCATAAGGTTTGTGCTTGTTTCATCTTATTAATAAAAGTATCTTGTTTTCTCCACCCTCTCTCTACTTTCTCTCTCTAAAACTATGAATTCATTCATCATGTTTGATCAACCAAGACCTCCCGAACCACATAAATTACATGTTTTAACGGTCCTACAATTGGTATAAGGAGCCATGTTGTTTGTTTATCGATTTCTTGTGGTTCGAACCACTTTGTGTAAGCTGTTTTTAAAAACATTTTGTGCTCGGAATTTTTTTTCCTATTTGTTTGATAATAGCTTTATACATTAGTTTTATGTATCCTAAGGTCAAAATATGTCAAGTTCCTTATTTTTTAATTGTCACAAGTTGTTGTGTCAATAATATTCATTGGCGTTTTTTGTACCGTATCCGTGATTTTTATGGGTCAGATCCTTGTGGTCAAATATTAGTGGTCTATTTGGATCAAATGTATATCTTCTTAAGTCACTTTTTCTGGGTTTAAAGCTATTCAAAAAAATGGTCAAATTTTCTTGGATGCGGTTTGAGCTTCTCATGTGATGCGGTTTGTCATCAAAAGCAGTATGTGGTTTGAGGTTATCCAGTGCGTTTTGACACAACTGGTGCGGTTTGTCAAGAATATATGCGTTTTGTTACATTTGAGTTGTGTTTTGACCAACTCTATGCGTTTTGAATGTAATGCGTTTTGTCAAAACTGGTTATGCGATTTGATACTGAGATTCCTTAAATCGATTTGTCTTAAAGTAAGAAGAATATCATGCGACTTGTTGACCATGTTGACCACGACCAACACCATATACCATAGACTCCATCAAGACCTCAGGAAACCATCATCAGTCCTTAGAGTTCAACATACAGCGAATTGAAAAGAAGCTACAATAGATCCGACTCAAAACCATCCTCCACAACAAATCCCAAACTATCCTAACAATCCTCCTCATCTCATTATCAATCAAAGACTCCAAACGACATTAACATAATAGATCTCAGTTTCGATTCAATTTTTTTGCAATCTTTTTAAAGATTGTTTCAACTAAATCTACTTCATCATCGACCCTCTTGGAAACTATGTTTCCTCAATATACGAACTTAAAGAAAAGAATGATAACAACCATGTTATTTCCTTCTTTGATTCGTTTCGTGACCAAAAACAAAATGAAACAACAAGTCACATAACCTACCTGAGACCATTCTTTAATGATCTTCAAGCCATTGACTTAAGTCCTTGATTCGTTTGTAGCAGAAAAGAATACATTATCCGTACGGTTATGGGTTTCATTAGAATGATTTAATGTTTTAGGTTATGTGATGATATGAGTTTATGAAGATTTGGTGAGAGGCGTATATGTGAGATGCTGAGATGGGAGAGGCGTATTTTTTTTGAGAGTGAGATTAGGTTAGAGTAAAGTGAGATTATTTAGTGTTAAGTTATTGATTTATATAACCGGTACTTCTGTTGTGGATGGATCAGGTTTCAGCTTGCCTTTGGACATTGGGCTTGTGTTTGAGCTGGGCCTTGTGACTACTTCATTTTCGGATTACACGACCATTTATGTGTAATTGGAATGGTGGATGTGCTTATTGAACTATCACGTCACAATGGGTTGTGTGCACAAATTGTTAGTCACCCAATATTGTTCTTACAATGAATATTCGAATATTTTTGTTTCAAAAATATTGAATATATAAGTTTTTGATTAAATTTGGAAAAAGAGTGGTATTTTTGGTATGGTAAATTTTCACGGAGGGATACAAATTCACGGCTTAAATGAACATTTGAAGAAAAAATGACGACGGGGTTTTTGTACGGTATTTCTTACGAGGAATTGACGTGACATTTCATGGGTGATCTTCTTTATCTTTGAGACGTTGGTTGGTTGGATGCATGTCTCTAGATAACTTGTTGGGTCATTACTGTCACTTTAAGTGATTATGAATTGACAATCTGGTTATAACTGATGTAAGGAGTTACGTTGTAGTCCTTACAGTGTATAACTATCACTTTAAGGAGTTACGTTGTAGTACTCAGTGTCACACGGCCGTTGTGGATTGTTCAAGAATTTAGAACAAGCAGTAAGTCACAAAGTTAGGATGTTTTCTTCCTTTTCAAGTTAGTCGTATCGGGTTATCTCCATATATGGTCATTACAATTAGCCGGTGAATTCAAAGGAGGTTCGATTTTAGGTTGATTTGAGAGAAGTGTTGAGAATATATTTTTGCAACATATTCTCACGGAATTATGCTCAATCTACGGTTTTAATATTGCATCAAGAAAAAGGTAATACGGCATGTACGCAACATTATGATGATTCCGATAGCTCGCAACCATCAGGAGGGAGAAGTTGGTATTTCATCTTTCATGATTTGATTACGAACGGAATTGTGCTTAAGACTAAAGAAGGAGAATTAGTGTGGTACATCGGGGCTTTTTACCAACTTGGATGCAATACTAAGTGAGTTATGTTGTTACGATGTTCCCAGAACTACAACCGTTGTGCCAGAATCAAGAGTCTACTTTCTCTGCTGCGTGTCTGAAGACTAAAGAGATTTTATGAAAGAGAGTTGTCGGTTCAGGAGGGAGCAGAAAAAGAAAAAAGGCTCACTAGTTATGAGGGAGTAATAACCTAACTAGACCATTACAGTTGAAGTTCAGAGCTACAAGGATTTGTGCCGTCAGCGCCAAAGATCAAATGTCGAGATCATCGAAACCATTCGTGTTAACTAGACCATTATCTAGACTACAGAGACTCTGCGCTTCAACAAAGTTAACATTGTTTATTATTATTGTAATTTACTTTGTTAATGTATTTATAGGTCTCATTGTAACCATTCACATGTGACGATATATTGGAGGGAGATTGTTAGCCTCGCTCTTTTATAAAGATAATGTCACTTACGTGAATTGGACTAGATTCGTAGTATACTTTGTCCGTAGGGACTTGTATCGTTTAAGTGGCAAAGTTGTAGTGGTTAGATCCTATAAATACCCCTCATGACTCTCCATGAGGGGTGTGGGAATTCATGAGGTTTGTGCTTGTTTCATATTATTAATAAAATTATCTTGTTTTCTCCACCCTCTCTCTACTTTCTCTCTCTAAAACTATGAAATTATTTATCATGTTTGATCAACCAAGACATCCCGAACCACATAAATTACATGTTTTAACGGTCCTACATAAATGAAGAATTGGATCAGATTGAAGATGAGGATATGGAGGAAATGGATATCAACTGGCAGTGTGCCATGATTGCATTAAGGATGAGAAATTTCTTCAAGAAGACTGGTAGGTAAGTGCGCTTTGATGGAAAGAGACCGGTAGGATTTGATAAGTCAAAACTGAAGTGCTACAGGTGTCAAGAAAGGGGTCACTTTTCTAGGGAATGAACAGTAAAGGAGGCTAATAAAGAAAAGGAAAGGGATTCCTTCTATCCTAGGCATGCTGAGAAGGAAGACAAGAATCAGACTAGGCTGCTTACTTTGGAAGCTGGTGTGGTTAACTGGGGAGTGCATCCTACAGAGGGGATAGAAGTCAAGCATGCTCTCATGGCCATAAGCTCCAGCAGTGAGGTAACTTTATGCTCAAAAATATGTATTGATTCATACAATAAATTGCAGTCCCTTTATGATGAACAGATGGGTCAAATGGGTGATTAAGAAGTTAAATTACTTGCTTATGAAAGTGCTGTTAAAACATTAGAAAAACAAGTAAATAATCTTCAAAAACAAAATGCATCTCTTAATGAAAAGATTACCTTTCAAGGTAATGAAATATTTGAAAAGGATGAGAAGCTTCGAATATAGGAGAATAGGAATGAAGGCAGTTAAAGATAAAGAAGAGCTGCAAAAGAT
>OU343217.1:112842188-112985490 GCA_910596185.1 Chrysanthemum makinoi
TGCAATTCAGCAGAATCCAATACAATTCAGCAGAATTCAATTAGCGATTATGACATCAAATTATGCTTGGCCGAGTCGGATAAACACTTAAACATGAAAACTAAAAATCAATAAAAATATACTAATGAAGACAAGAAACATAACATTAAAACACTAAAAGCACTAAACATAAAACTAAGTAACAAAGACATAAGAAAATAAACAATTAAATCAAAAAGCAGGAAAACTAAAAGCAGAATCAGCAGAATCAAAATAATTGGCAGAACTGAAAAGTTGACTAAACCGAATTTAAAACTTAAACTACTGATTAAATAAGTTCATATAAACTATAAGAACATAAAATTAACAAAGATAAACAACATTTAAACAAGTATGCAAGATTCTAGGATCTAACAACCTCAAAGTGCTCATAATGAGATTGTCAAGTGTCAAATTGACTTTCTACCATGCTACACCCTTTGGTTAGGATTTCACTGAGTCAAATAGGTTACATATAATGTAAATCAAACAAGAACAACACCATTCACAACCATTTTCACAGTTTCATTATTAAATCCAAACAATCCTTTAATGGAACAAGATTGAAGTTTTCATAACAAATGACTGCATAAACCCATCATATAAAATCCAGAGGTCATATTGTGTCAAAATAGACCTTTTTCAGCATAAACAAGATGTCAACCAAGTCTAAGCCTATGAACATCAAAGACTGGCATATTAACAGTCAAAAGCAACATCAAACTACAATCAAATCCAAAACATAACAACCTAAGATTAAGCTATAACATCATAAACCAACAGCAAAGAAACATAGAAACATGAAAATTAAAGCCTATAAAAGACTGAAACAGTAAAATGCAAAAATGGTAAACATGAGCTTACAAGTGAATCCAAGTTGAAACTGAGAATCATGGTCACAGAACACATCCTAAGGCTTTCCACAAAGCGTCTAAACCCAAGGCAATCCACAATTAACCTCCATCTGATTTCACCAAGATCACTTCATTATTTTTGGTTTTTTCATTGTTTTTCTGAATTTAAAGACTAAACTTGTTTTAAGGTCTCTAAAAGCTTGAAAGCTTTTGTCAGGAGCTTATGTGAGCTAATTGAGTCCATAAAACAACTACATAACAAGAATTTAAAATGACTGAAATTTAAATGAATTTAAACAAAACATGAAATTTAAAGGATAATTGAAATTAAACTGAAAATAAAGTTTCATTACACTAATTTAAGAAAGACTACAACATTAAAAGCAATAAAATGACTTGAATTTAAAGAAAGCAGTAAACTAAACTACGTGAACAATGGCTAGCCCCAAAGTTCCAAATTACACTACTTGACCATTGGCTAACCCAAAAAGTATTTTTCTCTCTTCCTTCTCTTCTCTTTTATAACCTTCTGAGTTCCCACTAGCATTTTAGTCAAATCCCACTTTAATTCTTGACCATCGATTGAGCAGAGATGATCCTAGCCTTTAAATTCATTTTTGGCGCCAAAAAGTGATACTAGTTGATTGAGGTAGTACTGCTACAATTAATACTTCTTGTTCACATGTAGAGGTGGAGGGGACATGTTTGGATAGGTTTATGGGCTGGTTGAAGAGTGGGTAACAAAAACAGGGGATTGTGAGGTGAGATAAAGTGAAGATGGTGTGGATGCATTAATTGTAGTTGTGGGCTAGTATAGGTGGAAGGATGGTGGTGAGAGTTGTTAAACAACTGGGGTAGTGAGGTGGAAGGTGTGGTAAAGAAAAGGTGGTAGCAAGTGGCAAAAACCGAGGCAAGGTGGAGAGTGGTTTTGACGGATATTATTCGAGGACGGATATTTTAGTGGAGGTATCTGGCGATACGCATGCCTTCAGCAGAAACCATCATTATCAGCAGAAATCAAACTGTTTCAACTCTTTTTGTACCTGATTCACATAAAAACACATTTTCATGATATTTGTAACATTTATATGGTCACTTGTGTGTTTTTGGTCGTTTTCGTGGGTTTAAACAATGTATAATATATGTGTTTTTAGACATATATCAAATCCCCCACACTAAACTATTGCTAGTCCTTAGCAATCTTTTATGAAGTTTTAATGGATTTTAAAGAACTCTTTACCAAAAGCCATCACTTCTGGAGTAGCCAATTGTTTCAGTTCAAGTAAGAACCTTGGTACAATGATAACCAAATGATTTTGAGCAAATCACCAGCTTTCAACGGTTTTGATTTGTCTTTACGAGAAGCGTTTGCTACGGACTATAACTCTTAGATAAATTATCGAATTATCTTTGGTGGTGATTACCAATTATGGTTTTTCAACGCCTTTACCACAAGCCATAAACTTGCGGGCTAGCCAACTCTTCACTTTTAGGATATGGTGGTGAATACCATACAATTTTGGGCAAATTGCAAGCCATCAACGAATTTGAGATATCTTTACCAAAAGCCGTTTGCTCTGGATTAGCCATCCTTATGTGGGTTAGACATGGTGGACTGATTACCATTTGTTGTGTTTAGTACATAGTACTTTCACTAAATTTTTTTTATTTTAAATTTGGCCATTTTGGGGGAAAAAGGGACTAAAGGGTATATTTATGATCAAAATTAGCTAAATTTCCCCCCACTTAGAAATGAATATTGTCCTCAATATTCAAAGTACCGGCTGTTATGCTGAAACTTAGAACGTAAAAAGATAACATTACTAGCTAAGTGTAGAAACACAACAATTATTCTCATTTTTTAATATGTACAATTTTCATTCATATTTTTAGATCTATATACAAAAGAAAAAGACATTTCAGCACAACACAAGCGTTATCATGACACAAGCGTTATCATGACACACCTCCGGCGGCGGCTAATTTGATAGACCGCCTTTTTGAGGCGTCTAATCAAATGTAGTATAGTGTGTTTTCAAAGCATTGCGAAGGAAGGCGCAAACACAGATCGGTTCTTCCCAACGAGGTGTGTAAGCATAATACAATTGTGTGTGTCTTTGAAATAAGCTTAAGAATCTTTATACGAGAAACAAAAGATAAAATAAGATATATACAAATAATATGAACAAATATAAACAAGTATCAACAAGCACCATTAAGGAGCTTTTTAAATTTTGTTGGTAATGGTGTAAGTTCACTAATTACTCAGTAAACTGTTATGAGTGGGCAAACAACAAGCTCCTATAAACTTCTCAAATTAACTCATGAGAGCTCAACAAACACTGAAACACTGAGTATGATTGGTTAGCCTCACATAAAGCCAAAAATCATAAGCTCAAGCTCAATGAGGAACTTTTCCTAAGCTAAAGAGAATCACTCAACCTCCACTGTTTGCTTCAGTGGAAGGAGGTTAGCTGAATAAAATAAAGGGGGAAAAAGCTATCTAATTTAAGCTACAAATTGAAAAACAAACTTACACATAATAAAAGAAACAAGTACTTGGCAGAATCCAAAAATCTTGAATCGAGGAATCAAATGCAATTCAGCAATAATCAATACAATTCAGAGAATTCAATTAGCAGATTAGCGGCATCAAATTATGCTTGGAGAATCGAGATAAAGCACTTAAACATGAAAACTAAAAATCAATAAAAATATACTAATGAAGACAAGAAACATAACATTAAAACACTAAAAGCACTAAACATAAAACTAAGTAACAAAGACATAAGAAAATAAACAATTAAATCAAAAAGCAGGAAAACTAAAAAGCAGAATCAGTGAGAATCAAAAATAATTGTGAAGCGAAAAAGTTGACTAAACCGAATTTAAAACTTAAACTACTGATTAAATAAGTTCATATAAACTATAAGAACATAAAATTAACAAAGATAAACAACATTTAAACAAGTATGCAAGATTCTAGGATCTAACAACCTCAAAGTGCTCATAATGAGATTGTCAAGTGTCAAATTGACTTTCTACCATGCTACACCCTTTGGTTAGGATTTCACTGAGTCAAATAGGTTACATATAATGTAAATCAAACAAGAACAACACCATTCACAACCATTTTCACAGTTTCATTATTAAATCCAAACAATCCTTTAATGGAACAAGATTGAAGTTTTCATAACAAATGACTGCATAAACCCATCATATAAAATCCAGAGGTCATATTGTGTCAAAATAGACCTTTTTCAGCATAAACAAGATGTCAACCAAGTCTAAGCCTATGAACATCAAAGACTGGCATATTAACAGTCAAAAGCAACATCAAACTACAATCAAATCCAAAACATAACAACCTAAGATTAAGCTATAACATCATAAACCAACAGCAAAGAAACATAGAAACATGAAAATTAAAGCCTATAAAAGACTGAAACAGTAAAATGCAAAAATGGTAAACATGAGCTTACAAGTGAATCCAAGTTGGCGAGAATCATGGTCACGAGAACACATCCTAAGGCTTTCCACAAAGCGTCTAAACCCAAGGCAATCCACAATTAACCTTGCTCCATACAGTTTCACCAAGATCACTTCATTATTTTTGGTTTTTTCATTGTTTTTCTGAATTTAAAGACTAAACTTGTTTTAAGGTCTCTAAAAGCTTGAAAGCTTTTGTCAAAACTTATGTGAGCTAATTGAGTCCATAAAACAACTACATAACAAGAATTTAAAATGACTGAAATTTAAATGAATTTAAACAAAACATGAAATTTAAAGGATAATTGAAATTAAACTGAAAATAAAGTTTCATTACACTAATTTAAGAAAGACTACAACATTAAAAGCAATAAAATGACTTGAATTTAAAGAAAGCAGTAAACTAAACTACGTGAACAATGGCTAGCCCCAAAGTTCCAAATTACACTACTTGACCATTGGCTAACCCAAAAAGTATTTTTCTCTCTTCCTTCTCGTTTTTTATAACCTTCGAGTTCCACTAGCATTTTAGTCAAATCCCACTTTAATTCTTGACCATCGATTGAGCAGAGATGATCCTAGCCTTTGAATTCACTTTTGGCGCCAAAAAGTGATACTAGTTGATTGAGGTAGTACTGCTACAATTAATACTTCTTGTTCACATGTAGAGGTGGAGGGGACATGTTTGGATAGGTTTATGGGCTGGTTGAAGAGTGGGTAACAAAAACAGGGGATTGTGAGGTGAGATAAAGTGAAGATGGTGTGGATGCATTAATTGTAGTTGTGGGCTAGTATAGGTGGAAGGATGGTGGTGAGAGTTGTTAAACAACTGGGGTAGTGAGGTGGAAAGGTGGTAAAGAAAAAGGTGGTAGCAAGTGGCAAAAACCAGGCAAGGTGGAGGAGTGGTTTTGACCAGATATTATTCAGGGACCAGATATTTTAGTGGAGGTATCTGGCGTCGCACAGGCGAAACCATCATTATCAGCAGAAATCAAACTGTTTCAACTCTTTTTGTACCTGATTCACATAAAAACACATTTTCATGATATTTGTAACATTTATATGGTCACTTGTGTGTTTTTGGTCGTTTTCGTGGGTTTAAACAATGTATAATATATGTGTTTTTAGACATATATCAAATCCCCCACACTAAACTATTGCTAGTCCCTAGCAATCTTTTATGAAGTTTTAATGGATTTTAAAGAACTCTTTACCAAAAGCCATCACTTCTGGAGTAGCCAATTGTTTCAGTTCAAGTAAGAACCTTGGTACAATGATAACCAAATGATTTTGAGCAAATCACCAGCTTTCAACGGTTTTGATTTGTCTTTACCTGAAGCCGTTTGCTCTGGACTAGCCAACTCTTAGATAAATTATCAATATTATCTTTGGTGATTACCCATTATGGTTTTCCACTGCCTTTACCACAAGCCATAAACTTGCGGGCTAGCCAACTCTTCACTTTTTAGGATATGGTGAGCTGAATACCATACAATTTTGGGCAAATTGCAAGCCATCAACGAATTTGAGATATCTTTACCAAAAGCCGTTTGCTCCTGGATTAGCCAATCCTTATGTGGGTTAGACATGGTGGACTGATTACCATTTGTTGTGTTTAGTACATAGTACTTTCACTAATTTTTTTTTTAAAATTTGGCCATTTTGGGGAAAAAGGGACTAAAAGGGTATATTTATGATCAAAATTCGCTAGAATTTCCCCCCCCCCACACTTAGAAATGAATATTGTCCTCAATATTCAAAATACTTATTTATTATCTTGAAACTTAGAACGTAAAAAGATAACATTACTAGCTAAGTGTAGAAACACAACAATTATTCTCATTTTTTAATATGTACAATTTTCATTCATATTTTTAGATCTATATACAAAAGAAAAAGACATTTCAGCACAACACAAGCGTTATACGCAGCTAAGCGTTATCTGTGACACACCTCTCCACGTGGCGCCAATTTGACAGACCGCCTTTTTGAGGGGCGTCTAATCAAATGTAGTATAGTGTGTTTTCCAAAGCATTGCAGAAGAGACTGCAAACCTGGGTCGTTCTTCCCAACGAGGTGTGTAAACTGTAATACAACGACTGTGTGTGCTGAAATAAGCTTAAAGAATAACTTTATACAGGAAACAAAAGATAAAATAAGATATATACAAATAATATGAACAAATATAAACAAGTATCAACAAGCACCATTAAGGAGCTTTTTAGAGCTGTTGGTAATGGTGTAAGTTCACTAATTACTCAGTAAACTGTTATGAGTGGGCAAACAACAAGCTCCTATAAACTTCTCAAATTAACTCATGAGAGCTCAACAAACACTGAAACACTGAGTATGATTGGTTAGCCTCACATAAAGCCAAAAATCATAAGCTCAAGCTCAATGAGGAACTTTTCCTAAGCTAAAGAGAATCACTCAACCTCCCTTTGTTTGCCAGTGGAAGGAGGTTAATTTGAATAAAATAAAGGGGAAAAGCTATCTAATTTAAGCTACAAATTGAAAAACAAACTTACACATAATAAAAGAAACAAGTACTTGGCAGAGATCCAAAAATACTTGAATCGAGAATCAAATGCAATTCACATAATCCAATACAATTATTGAAATTGAATGCAGATTAGACATCAAATTATGCCGGTAGAATCAGATAAAGCACTTAAACATGAAAACTAAAAATCAATAAAAATATACTAATGAAGACAAGAAACATAACATTAAAACACTAAAAGCACTAAACATAAAACTAAGTAACAAAGACATAAGAAAATAAACAATTAAATCAAAAACAGGAAAACTAAAAACAGAATCAGCAGAATCAAAAATAATTGAAGCGAAAAGTTGACTAAACCGAATTTAAAACTTAAACTACTGATTAAATAAGTTCATATAAACTATAAGAACATAAAATTAACAAAGATAAACAACATTTAAACAAGTATGCAAGATTCTAGGATCTAACAACCTCAAAGTGCTCATAATGAGATTGTCAAGTGTCAAATTGACTTTCTACCATGCTACACCCTTTGGTTAGGATTTCACTGAGTCAAATAGGTTACATATAATGTAAATCAAACAAGAACAACACCATTCACAACCATTTTCACAGTTTCATTATTAAATCCAAACAATCCTTTAATGGAACAAGATTGAAGTTTTCATAACAAATGACTGCATAAACCCATCATATAAAATCCAGAGGTCATATTGTATCAAAATAGACCTTTTAAAGATAAACAAGATGTCAACCAAGTCTAAGCCTATGAACATCAAAGACTGGCATATTAACAGTCAAAAGCAACATCAAACTACAATCAAATCCAAAACATAACAACCTAAGATTAAGCTATAACATCATAAACCAACAGTAAAGAAACATAGAAACATGAAAATTAAAGCCTATAAAAGACTGAAACAGTAAAATGCAAAAATGTAAACATGAGCTTACAAGTGAATCAAGTTGGCGAGAATCATGGTCACAGAACACATCCTAAGGCTTTCCACAAAGCGTCTAAACCCAAGGCAATCCACAATTAACCTTGCTCCATACAGTTTCACCAAGATCACTCCATTATTTTGGTTTTTCATTGTTTTTCTGAATTTAAAGACTAAACTTGTTTTAAGGTCTCTAAGAGCTTGAAAGCTTTTTAGGGGAGCTTATGTGAGCTAATTGAGTCCATAAAACAACTACATAACAAGAATTTAAAATATTGAAATTTAAATGAATTTAAACAAAACATGAAATTTAAAGGATAATTGAAATTAAACTGAAAATAAAGTTTCATTACACTAATTTAAGAAAGACTACAACATTAAAAGCAATAAAATGACTTGAATTTAAAGCATTAAACTAAACTCGTGAACAATGGCTAGCCCCAAAGTTCCAAATTACACTACTTGACCATTGGCTAACCAAAAGTATTTTCTCTCTTCCTTCTCTTCTCTTTTATAACCTTCGAGTTCCACTAGCATTTTAGTCAAATACCACTTTAATTCTTGACCATCGATTGAGCAGAGATGATCCTAGCCTTTGAATTCACTTTTGGCCAAAGTGATACTAGTTGATTGAGTGAGAATGCTTGCTACAATTAATACTTCTTGTTCACATGTAGAGGTGGAGGGGACATGTTTGGATAGGTTTATGGGCTGGTTGAAGAGTGGGTAACAAAAACAGGGGATTGTGAGGTGAGATAAAGTGAAGATGGTGTGGATGCATTAATTGTAGTTGTGGGCTAGTATAGGTGGAAGGATGGTGGTGAGAGTTGTTAAACAACTGGGGTAGTGAGGTGGAAAGGTGGTAAAGAAAAAGGTGGTAGCAAGTGGCAAAAACCAGGCAAGGTGGAGGAGTGGTTTTGACCAGATATTATTCAGGGACCAGATATTTTAGTGGAGGTATCTGGCGTCGCATGCCTTCGGCGAGAAACCATCATTATCGCCAGAAATCAAAACTTTCAACTCTTTTGTACACGATTCACATAAAACACATTTTCATGATATTTGTAACATTTATATGGTCTTATTGTGTGTTTTTGGTCGTTTTCGTGGGTTTAAACAATGTATAATATATGTGTTTTTAGACACATATCAAGTATCTATTTCCCGGTTAAGTCAAAGATTTGTAAAATCCCGTAGAATTTAAACATGTCTTCCGTTCCTGATGATGTGCAAGCTGCAGGATCGATACTAGTCCTCCCATGTTTGACAGGCTGACTATGAGTCTTGGTCACAAAGAATCGGTACATCTTGCTTAGGAAAGGAGAATGGGGTTAACATCCTTAAGTCTATTGATGAAGGACTGTATCAGGTTGAGACTACTAGAGACATGATTGATACTACTGCAGATGGAACAATAGTTTATGGAATGGATAGACCTAAGATGTATGATGAACTCATTGATAAGGAGAAAAAGAGATTCGATCTTGATATCGAGGGCTTCAAATATTATCCTTCAAGGTCTTCCAAAAGATATCTACAAGATTATCAATCACAACCACGAAGCCAAGGCAGTTTGGGATAATGTCAAGATGCTTCTCTCGGGTTCTGAATTGACTATCGAAGACAGAGAATCACAGCTATATGATGAATTTGAGCACTTTAAGATGAAACCTGAAGAAGGTGTTTATGAATATTACGTGAGATTCCACAAGCTAGTGAATGATATGAGGAATATCAAGATGACTATGCCAAACATTCAGTTGAACTCAAAATTCGTAAACAATATGAATCCCGAATGGCACAAGTTTGTCACGTCTGTGAAGCTTACAAAAGGACTAAAGAACACCAACTATGAGCAATTGTATGCCTTCCTACTTCAGAATGAGAAACATGCTATGTTTGAAAGAAGGATTCTTGAATAGTTCAAATCTCAACCAGGAGAAACAAGCTCATCAAATGATACAAGCGCATTCTTCACCAAAGCATCACAAGTTACACCCCAAATGATTATCATAAGCCCGTTCCTGATTCGGGATATAAGCAACCTAGTTCTGATGAAGTCATGGAGCACTTTATCAATCAAGTGGCTCTTATGGTCAAGCAAAACTTGAATCTCACCCCACACACTAACAACTATCTCGAGCGCATCCAATCGTCAAAATCATGCCACTTGTGAGAGGCGGAATTGTGGTGGAAAATGTGCAAGGAAGATAGAATGCTTATCCTCCACACAATGAACAAGGTAATGTAGGTTATGGGAATCCTGGTGTTGGTGGTGGATATGTTGGAAATCAGAATCGTGGAAGGAATGTAGTTCAAGGTCAACTAAAACCAATCAAGTGCTACAACTGTGGTGGAGAAGGGCACATAGCTAGGGCGTACTCAACAAAATGCCCTCATAACATGATTACTTGGAGACAAGATGTTGTTGGTTCAAGCACAAGATAATGGTGTAATGTTGAATGAAGAGGCATTGTTCTTGACTGATGGGAATGCTAGAACATATGATGGAGATGTGGACGAAAGGTACTCTTTTGCTCAGAACAATCCCAACGCCTTTCAAGTTGAGACTCGATGCATTTGACTCGGGCGTTGATGATGAACCATGTGCACAAACAATCTTCATTGCTAATATTTCTCCAATAACCTCTTCATCTCAACAAGCCAGTTCATCCAAGGAATCTATCATTAAAGAGGTACTCAAACTATATGATGTGGTTGATGAGCAAAAGATTTCCCATGAAGTACAATCTCAAGAGTCATTGAGTCGATATTGATAATATGGGTAATAACAATGTTATCCCATATGAACAATATGTGAAACAAGATGACAGTCTTGTTGTACCTAGTGATGAATCTTCTGCAATTAACAATGAATGCATGCACGATGAATACACTGTATTTGTGCACGATGATTCCTTGACCACTGAACTCAATACCTACAAGGAACAAGTTGCTATTTATGAACAGCGTGCTAAGTTTGAGTTAACTACCCGTGAGCAGGATATGGATAACTAAATGCGTACAATTATTAGAAAAAGTAATTTTAAAGAAGTATTAAAACAAGAGTTAAACTCCTTACAAGAAAAGCTTTCTAAAACTGCTAAGAAAAAACAAGAACTTCAAGAAAATGTGAAAATGCTTAAGCAAGAATTCAATGCTAAGGAATCAAAACTTTTGAATGATTTTTCCAATCTAAAAACTTTGAAAAACAAACTGGAGAATAAGTTGTACGTACAAGGGAATACCATTCAGACTGCTTACATGATCACTAAGCATAGAGTCTTAAGGGATAAGCATAGCTTTCCCTTTGTTGAGGAACCTAGTCCACAGGCTATTAAAAAGGCTAGAGCTGCTCATAATGTAATTTATGATGGTAATGAAATCCTCAAACCTAGGCAGAACCCTAGTTGCATTGAGTGCACTAAGGAAGATAAGAAATCAGATGAAGTCACTAGGGAGAAAATGAATAAGAAGCTAGAAGATCTCAAATGCAAAGAGAAAAACATTATAATCAGTCCCCATGATTACAAAAGGAAACTGGATTTCCTTAAACAAGTTTAAGCCTAGACACTTCTAACTCGAACAAATGTTCGGAAAAAGAAATGGATTTACAAAAAGTTGAACGTTGTTGAAACGAATTCCCCTTGTAGGAAATGGCCGTGCAACTGTGTATCCTCCTAATACACCAATGCATTTAGTGCCTAGATCTATTGCCACTAATAGCAGGACCTTAATCAGCCTATATGTTGTTTATCAAATGTTTGTTGATTTTGAGAAAACGTGTAAGAAGAGAATCACACCTACAGGGATTACTGAGGGGAAAGGGGTTTTGAGCAAATGAAAGAATGTTATTTAACCGAAGTCATGCCTTTCTTTAAACAATTAAAGGACAATTTGAGAGTCTTAAAATTGGAATAAACACCGATATTAAAGAAATGGAAAAGGAATTCGATGCAATGATAGTTGAAGTCAATGATTATGAACAAGAACTAAAATACAATGAAATTGAAAGGAAGAATCTGCATATACTAAATGAGAACTTGATCTCTCAATGTGTTGCTCAAGATGTGTTCTATGTTGCTACAATTCTTCTATTACGCATCTCAATTTCATGAATTATCATTTGCCTTGAAAGTTTCCCATGATCGTGTCATTGAGCTTGAAAAAATGAATTCAAAATTGCATGAAAAAATTGAACAGGATGATCATGATAATCTCGTTAAACATCTTTCAAAATTAGAAGTTGAACATTTTGCTTTGCAATTAAAATATCAACATCTCAAAGAAAATGTTAAAACCTATAATATCAAGACATCGTCGATGCTCTGCGAGTTTGATGCATTTTTTGAAATCAACAAACGTGATGAACAAATTCAAGCTCATTATAACACGATCAAAAGGTTGAAAGCTCAAATTTTGGCGAAAGGTGAAAAGAGGATGTTGGTTCCCATATGCCTCCACCTTTAGATTCTCAGAATTTCCAACTTCAAAACATCATTTATAACTTACAAAAGGAAAATGCTTGTTTTAAAACTGAAATTTCAAAGGTCAATGATCAAAACAAAGAGTTATGTGATTCATTTAAAGTTACACATGATAAACAAATTGAAAAGATAACTTCTTTACTTAATGATATTAAGGATCTTAAGCGTGAGGTGAAAGGAAAGTTGCCAATCCCCAATTGCAAGTACTCTGTTCCTAAAGTCTCTGATTGTGATAAGTATGCTATTGATATGTTATATATTCCCCCCGCCCATTAGGAATAATGAACTTGCACATAAAGCATATCTCTCATCTCTTAAGGAAAGTTTAAAGGGTCTTCGTGAGATTGTTGAAGATGAAAGATTAGAAAAACCTCTTGATAGTACCATTGCCTATGCTTGCATGGATGCCAAACGATCTCAAGAACTCTTAGAGTACATAATTGTCACATGTCCGAAATTTAGCAATAGGCGAGATAGAATAGTAGCACTCAGTTCTATGCCTAAGGATAAGAATGTGACTTTTAATGTGCCTCACAAAACTTTAGAACCCAGTACTTCTAGACCACCAAGGCCAAATGTAGTTTCACCAACTAATATTCTGTTGTTCCTTCTCAGGAGTAATCGGCAATACTAAGGTTAGCGGGTCAAAGCCTTGAGGTAATACAATGCGTAATAGGATCTTGCCGCCAAAGTGTTGAAGAAAAGCTAGTAGAAGAACACCCTAGGAAGAATAAGTTTGAGTGAATAAAATGAATCGTGTTGATTCTAGTATTAGCTATAAGCGTACTGTAATTAATTCGAATTCTGCTACTATTGCAAAACATGTAATGAATGTTTGATTTCCGTCTTAATCATAAATGTTCTGAGAATGAGGTGATTAATGTTGATAATACTCCAGTCAAGAATATTAAAAATGCTAGACATGTTAAGGAGATCTGGAAGCCTAAAAAGAAAAAGGTTAGCCACTGTTGGAAGCCTACAGGAAGAAAATTTAGCAATATGGGTTATCAATGGAAACCTACTGTGAGAAAATTCAAATTGAATGAATCTTGCCCTAAGTTGTCTAGATCCATGCCTTTTAAGAAATGGAAGCCCACTGGTAGAATCATACCTTTAAGAAGTGAACACACCTCACACAGGTCCACTATCACTACTAGTGTTGCAACCAGTACTAATGAGGTCATATCTCTATTCTTGATGTGGGTGCTCAATAATGTGTACTAACCAAGCGGAACCCAATCGTTCATGGGGTTCCAAATTATCCGATTATCCATTCTTGTTTGTGTTCAAATGCGGATTAAATCGTCCTCCTGGTATTTGGACTCAGTCATTCAAAGCATATGACCGGTGACGGTCGCTGCTCATGAACCGTGAGTAAATTTATTGGAACATTAGATTCGGAAGCGACCATTTTGGAGCTATTATGGGATATGGTGATTATGTGGTCGGAGATAGTGTAATTTCGGGTATATGTGGAAGGACTTGGTCATAACTTGTTTTCTGTTGGTCAATTCTGTGATTCCGATCTTGAAGTGGCTTTTC
Source organism: Chrysanthemum makinoi (assembly GCA_910596185.1). NCBI lineage: Eukaryota > Viridiplantae > Streptophyta > Magnoliopsida > Asterales > Asteraceae > Chrysanthemum > Chrysanthemum makinoi. Next base: position 112,856,026 of record OU343217.1, read on the forward strand.
GAAAACATACTTGTTTTGTTAGAGAACTTGTGGTGTAGAATTATTAAGAGGTTCTAACTTATACACCATCTCTATCGATGACATGATAAGTCTTCTCAATCGCTTCTTGTCAAAGGCTTCTAAAACAAAGTCTTGGTTATGGCATCGTCGTCTCAATCACTTGAACTTCGGCGCCATAAACAACCTCTCAGAAAGGATCTTGTCAGAGGCTTACCCAGATTAAAATATGAGAAAGATCATCTTTGCTCAGCTTGTCAATTGGGAAAAAGCACAAAATATGCCCACAAACCAAAACCCACAAACTCAGTAATGGAAGTTCTTCATATCCTTCATATGGATCTCTTGGGACCAATGAGAGTGCAATCGATTAATGGGAAGAAATATATTTTAGTCGTTGTTGATGACTACTCTAGATTTACTTGGGTAAAGTTTTTGAGGACTAAGGATGAAACTCCATTTGTCATCATCAAACTTATCAAGCAACTTCAGGTTCGTCTTAACAACATGGTTAGAATTGTTCGAGCTGACAATGGCACGAGTTCGTTAACCGAGACTTAAGTCAATTTTGAAAGTATTGGAATCATCATCAAAGAGTGTTCCACGAACTCCTCAACAGAACGGTGTAGTTGAAAGGCGAAATCGAACTCTTGTGGAAGCTGCAAGAACAATGCTTATTTACTCAAAGGTTCCAATGTTTCTATGGGCTGAAGCCATTGCCCTGCTTGCTACACCCAAAATCGTTCCCTTATTCACACCTCTCATGAAAAAACTCCATATGAACTTGTCCATAAACGAAAAACTGATTTATCCTATCTTCGTGTGTTTGGTGCTTTGTGCTATCCAACAAATGACGGTCAAGATTTAGGTAAATTAAGAGCTAAAGCAAACATTGGAGTTTTTGTAGGTTATGCACCAAACAAGAAGGGTTACCGAATCTACAACCAAAGAACTCGAGATATCATGGAAACTATTCACGTTACGTTTGATGAGTTGTCCAGCAAATGGCTCGGGACAATCGGTTGGACCCGCACTTCAAATGAGTCCAATTGGTTCATCCCTTGTACCAATTTACTCTCCAGCAACTCCATATGTACCTCCATCTGAAGATGATCTGAAGAAATTGTTTGATCCAATGTTTGATGAACATTATGAGCCAAGTGTCACTGATCTATCAACTCCAACAACAGTTGCTCCTATCGGTAAATGAAGTCAACTCTTCAGTTTCAATATCATTAAGTCAAGAAGCGCCTGCTGCTGATAACTCTGTCTCATCAACAAATCATCAATCATCGAATGTACATCATGGAATTGTTTCTGACACGAATGAAGAAGTTAATCCCTTTGCTACTCCCGAAGATGCTCCATTTGAAAACATCTTTGCCCCGAACCAACACGAACCATCTTCATCGAGGATCTAAACTCTGCTACTTCATCCTTCAACAACAACCACACGAACATCTTAGAAAATGGACACATGACCATCCATTGGATAACATCATTGGGAATCCTTCTCGTCTTGTATCAACTCGAAAACAATTAGCTCGGATGCCTTATGGTGCTTCTTCAACTCCGTACTCTCTAAGATCGAACCAAAAGATGTTAAATGCGCAATGTCTCGAGGGCAATTGGTTTAATGCAATGCAAGAAATTCATGAGTTTGATCGTCTAGATGTATGAATTAGTACACGCTCCGATTGTCAATGATCATTGCTCTCAAGTGGATCTTCAAAGTGAAGCTTGATGAGCGGTGATGTTCGAAAAATAAGGCGATTAGTGGCAAAAGGCTATCGTCGGGAAGAAGGTATCGACTTTGAGGAATCTTTGCTCTGTTGCACGCGTATTGAAGCCATCGAATCTTCTTGGCTAATCACGCTAGCAAAAACATGGTAGTTTATCGGATGGATGTGAAAACCGCCTTTCTTAATGGAGATCTTAAAGAAGTGGTATTCTTCAGCCAGCCATAAGGTTTTGTGAATCCAGAGCATCCTACTCATGTCTATCGCTTGAAAAAGGCCCTTTACGGTTTGAAGCAAGCTCTAAGGGCATGGTATGATACGCTATCAAAATTTCTTCTATCCACCGGATTCAGCAAAGGAGCAGTTGATCCAATATTGTTCACCAGAAAGTCAGGCAAACATTTAATTCACGTTCAAATTTATGTTGATGATATTATTTTTGCCTCGACTGACCCCAATGAATGTGACCGTTTTTCTATGGAGATGGGCTCCAAATTTCAAATGTCAATGATGGGACAAATGTCATTTTTCTTGGGATTACAAATTTCACAAAGTCCCAGAGGCATTTTTATAAATCAATCTAAATACGCTAATGAAATATTAAAGAAATTTGGATTTACCTCCAGTGACCCTGTTGACACTCCTATGGTGGAGCGTACAAAACTGGATGAGGACCACTCAGGGATCATAGTAGAACAAACAAAATATCGTAGTATGATTGGATCCTCGATGTACATCACAGCCAGCACCGGACATTTTGTTTCTTTGTATGCATGTGTGCTAGATATCAGGCTAAGCCTACCAAAAAGCACCTTGAAGCGGTTAAACGGGTCTTTCGGTATCTCCAAGGAACCATTAATATGGGACTTTGGTATCTGAAGGACTCCGGTATGTCACTAACGGCCTATGCAGATGCTGACCATGTAGGATGTCAAGATACACGTCAAAGTACGTCAGGTGGTGCTCAATTTTTAGGTGATAAACTTGTAAGCTGGTCTTCAAAGAAACAAATGAGCACTTCCATATCCTCTACAGAGGCTGAATACATAGCCATGTCATCGTGTTGTGCTCAAATCTTATGGATGAGATCCCAACTATCTGACTATGGCTTTGTATTTAACAAAGTTCCTATGTACTGTGATAACAAAAGTGCCATTGCTCTCTGCTGCAACAATGTTCAACACTCTAGAGCAAGGCACATCGTCATTCGACATCACTTCATCAGGGAACAAGTTGAAAATGGCGTGGTTGAACTATACTTCGTAAGGACTGAATATCAACTAGCAGACATCTTCACAAAAGCTCTTTCTCGAGAACGCTTTGAGTTCATTCTTCCACGACTAGGCTTAAAGAGCCTTCAACCAGAAACGCTCAAACGTCTTCAGGAAGACGTCGAGGAGTAAAGGTGTTCGACTCTATCTATTCTTTGTATATATCTTTTCAAAAACCAAATACAAAAATATAAAACCATCAAAACGAAAATAGAAAAATACAAAACTTTTCAAAATCCATAAAAATCAGAAAATCTTGAAAATCTTCAAAAAATATTGTCTATTTATCATGTTTTTCTTGTCGGTTCGATAACATCTACGGACTTTGAGTTGCCACTCAAAGAATGGCACGGGTCTCTAGATGAAGTTCGAATCTTAATTAAAAAAAAATGTTGAGATGGAGAAAAATGTTGGTTTATTGTCATTTAGACAGAACCCGTTTTCAAAGAAAGAACAGAGCCATGCTTTATCATGTTTTTCAAATCTCATGCTCTGATTTTATATACATTTATCTACTATCTAATGAAATCTAAGTGCTTTGTAAAATAACTCGGACTCTATTTTGATAATCATCTGGACTTATTTGTCAAAATATCTATCTCTCAATCAACAACCTATGTCATTGATTGAGGGGAGAATGATTTCAATTAAATCAAAAAGTTATTTGTCATTCAATTGTTTTCAAAAGATAATCATGCGTGTTTATTCAATGAAGTTTAAAGTCTTAAAATCGATCATTATCGTTAAAACGCTTTCATTATCAAGTCACAATTCTCCTTAAAAAGCTTTCAAAATCAATTTAAATCTACAGAGATCACAAATCTCAAATGATTTGATAATTGTGATCGGGGAGAATTTGTGATTTAAATTGGATTTAAACCGATAAATCGGTAAATGGTTTTATAAGGATGTACAAGTTCTCCTTCCCACATGTGCCAAACGATTTCAATTTTCCATGCACATGTCGAGGGGGAGCATTTATCTTAAACCACAACGATTTGAATCGTGATCAATATGCAAGTTCCTCTAGTATGTGCAAAACTCTTTCAAACCTTAAGGCACATATTGAGGGGGAGCAAGCTTATGAAAACCTCATCCTTCCCGAAAATGCTTTATCTACTTGATTTAATTAGGGAAGTGATGTTGATATCTTTTAGAAAATAAGAATCAAAGAAGTTTTTCGTCTCTTACCTCCGTGTGCAAAACGATTTCAAATACTTGATGCACATGTTGAGGGGGAGCTCTTGTTCTAAAAATATTAAAACAATTCAGTACAAAATGCTTTGATAATATATCTTAAGTATCTGGATTGATTTTCAAATGGTTTTCAATTGGTTCCAATGGCAGATGAACAATACCAAATAGACCAACCAATTTTACTTTTTGTACGGTGATATAAGGATGATAAGGTTAGGTATGTGTTCCCATGATCCGCCAGAACCGGAGGGATCTACCAGGGACTATCCACTAGTTAGTGTAGAGTTCTTAGGTATGATGATAAAAGGAGAAAAATGAGATATGGGAAGAGTGCGGACTCAGACTGAGCTAGTACTGGAATTAACCCAACAAGGTTCTAGCTATGAAGTCTCGGTAAGCACTGAAGGGGTTGAAGAATGAAAAAGAATTGAATGAGAAAAGGGTGAAAAGAAATAGCCCTCCAATAATTCAACCTTAGGGCAGAAACCGGGTTCAATACATATGCTACTGGTGCTTACTAAGGTAACGCCGGTATTGAAGACAAGACGTCATGGACCCAGTGACGCACTGCACTAAAACTTCCCAAGCTACTCAAGTTCCTATTAAAAGGGCTTGTTTCATTCTCACGGGGAACCGACATTATCTATCGACTTTCTTTTAGAGATTGTTGATATTGAAGAAGGAGACCCTCTCCCTAGTCTCCGGCACAGGAAACCAAAAGAGCACTAATTGAGTCTAGAGCCACGAGATCATCATATAAATCTCATTAGGACACTTAATTCCTGAAGACTCACAGTTTCACACAATGTGGAATGTGAGAATATATTTGTAAAGCCCTTTGATTACTTATACCTTATCACACAACAAGAACACGTATAACAAACACCCACGTTATACACAAACAATATGCGTAGAATAGAAGAAAGGAAAAGATGAAGAACTTGGTGACTTGAATATGAATTCGTGTATGTTAGAGAGATAGAGAGAAGAAAGATGAAAACAATAAGTTGTATATTGCTTCAAGGAAAAACACACACACACACACTCAAGCACACCCCTCAAATGACATACTTGAGGGGTATTTATAGTACAAGACAAAGGATGCCCTAAGGCTTGGCCATGGGCCGTATATGGGCTTGGACATGGATTGGGTTACATGAACTTATACAAAGCTAGCTTAACTAAACGTCTAACCATTTAGCTTAGCCCAATCCATGAGCCCTTTGACTATTCTAGCACGATATCTAACACACGTTACAAAGTTCCTAAATGTGAATGACCATCACTTCTAATAAAAACTATTAAGGCTAACAATATTTTTGAGAGTCCTACGCAATATCCTTGTGGTATTGCTAAAGACTTGTTGTGTCATCTGGACTCCATCAATGGAGCGGTTCATTAGTGACTCGTTCCTTGTCCAGGAAAATGAATTGACGGATATCTTTGAAAAACCAGTCGGTGTGCTCAAAATTCTTTCTTCACCCGTACGTCATTTGCGTCTGTGATTTCAAAGTCAAAAGATATTTATGATTGATAAATTGATTTTCCATAAATCCTTCGTTGTATTTCAAAACACTTTATACTAAATACACGATTGCTTTCAAATCATTTTCCATCAATCAGTGAATCTCTATTCGCTGGTTCACTCACTCCGTGTTGTCTTCTTTGAGACGTTCCGGTTTGAGAACAGCTAGAACAGCTGCGAAACCCTGTCAAGGAGATTCTTCGGAATTATAACCGATCACAGGCAGCGATTACTATCTTGTACTGATCAACGGGCCGTGGGCCGTGTACCTCAATTCAACAAAAGTGATCAAAGACACTCTTGTGCGCTTTGTTGCTAACTGTTTTATCTTGAGGAACACCGACGTTTGCAGCTGATAAGAATGGAGGGTCAATCCATAGCCGCATGCTCACACAACACATTCATTTCTAAAGAAATCATGATAAAAGCATCAAAGACTCTGATATTATCACTCCATGCTTCTGCTACGCTGTTGCCAATATCATGAATCAATTAAAGCTTCTGCTACTCTGATAAAAAGATATCATGATCCAGAATATGAGCATGTCGGTCCTTAAGTCACAACATCACATACTATCAACACCACAATGAAAGAGTCAGAGATTTATGGTTGTTGATAATCTCAAAGCTGGTTCAAAGACTCAAACATCACGTGGATCAGTTTAAGACCTCCATTCAAAATCTCAAAACATGCAGTACATGACGATTCAAAGACTACGAGCTAAAGAACAAAAGTGCTTAATCAAAGAAACCAAGAACAACGAAATGTTATATCAGTTTTTAATCATTGTAAGTTGAGGTGACCTCCCTTAGGGGGAGATTGTTGGGATTTAGTAAATCCAGTTCTTAAAGTGTCGGTCACCTCAAGTATGTATGCTCGTTGGAAAGCTAGTAGTCGTAGTAAGTCTATGATAGTATTTAGTTTACTTTGTAACACCGTGGAGGACGGACGGGTATTTACCCACTGTATGCCGATCCCTGATCCACGCCTATAGTAGTGCTATGCTTGTACCCTATAAATACCCTTTGCCCTCCAAGGCAAAGGGTTGGAACTTTCATATTACATTTTTCTTTGTCTCTCTAGGGTTCCCATTCTCTCCCACTTTCTCTATCTAAACCCTTAAACTAAACGGCGCCGCACCTCTTGTTTAACAAACCAAGATCTTACACTGCTGTTAAGCCCTTAGCAGGTTATACTTGAAGACATACCAAACCAAACTTCAAGTATAATAGTGGACCAGTTTCTTTTAATGCTGACAAATCTAAAGGTCCACAAGGCAAACCCAAGCCTCTACAGGCCTGGGTCCCCAAGAGACACTAATTTGTCTTCTCTATGCAGGAACATCCTTATTTGAATATGAGCAATACATGAATCTTTAATAGTGGATGTTCTGAGTAGATGGTTGGTAACAAGGATCACTTGGAGGAGCTTGAGGAAGTACAAGGAGTTTCTGTTGCCTTTGTAGGAAGCATAGGTTAACCTATGCATAGTTAGACTTTTATGGAAGTATTATGAACAATTGTGTGGTGTGATTTGGTGGTTTTGTGGACATCTTTTGATTTCTGTGTTTGCTACAATATCTTTGGTGTGCTTGAACAATATTATTTGGTTTTTTTATGGATTAATTCTAGTGGTTTTGAGTTAATTCTATTTGTGAGTCCTGCATATTGTATTTCTCTTGGTTTTAGACTAATTTTTCAGGGAAATGCAATATCTATCAAAGATAGGGGAGGTATGGAAGATATACTGATGGAAGTGCTACTGTTCAGAGTTAAAATTGGTGATGCCATACTTAAGTCTGTTTGACTATTTTAAGTCTGGTAGTGCAAAATATTACCGTTAGTGCTGGTCGAGGGAAAATTTATTTTTACTGTATCAATAGTACCGTTACCTACTCTTTGGCGGTAAGAAGTATATATATGGATATTATTTAATAAAATCTATTTTTATCCATTATTTACCTTCTTTAATATCTTTAAAAAAAAATCAAATCTTTTCTCTCGATAAAATCTGTTTCACCAGCATTAACCCTAACTTGCGCCGCATTACCAGAACTTGAAATTCACCACTTTTATGGCTCAATTGAAGCTTAACGACAAGCACAACCAAGTAGGCTTCCTTAAGAAGCCAAATGAAAGAACATGTTTCGATCAAATTGTGGATTTCTTGAAGGGGTCTCATATTCGGTATGCTCTTACATATAATCCAATTATTTATATTTCTGCCATCAAGCAGTTTTGGCAGTCAACAACTGCCATCACTCTTGATGATGGAACTATTGCTATAAAAGCAAACATTGATACTTTGGATTATACAGTTACTGAGGAATCAGTAATAAGTTATCTTCAATTGGCTGATGCCTCAGGAACTTCTATGCTATCAAATGATGAACTTTTCAATGGACTTCAAAATATTGGATATCTTACTGATGGATCTTTTACTTTCTGTAAAAGTCACTTTACTCCTCAATGGCGTTTCCTTGTGCATCATATTTTGTATTGCTTGATCTCTAAAAGTGGTGGATGGGATCAATTTGGAAGCACCATTGCTTCTACATTGGTCTGTCTATCCACTGGTAGACTTTTCAATTTTTAAAAAATGATTTTTGATGCCATGGTTACAAATGCAAATAAACAGAAAAAGTTTTTGATGTATCCTAGGTTTTTGAAAATGATTCTTAATGTTGAAACAGCAAATCAGCAACAATACATTACTGTAAAATTTACAAAGAAGATCTTTGCAAACATGAAAAGAAGCTTTGAAAGGGTTGACAGGCCTTTGTTGCCTGCTATGTTGTCCGGTGTTACTAACCCTGTAGGTACAACTGCTGATGCTGAGTCTGAGGAACATGTTCAACCACAAGAGCCTGCACAAAGGGTACCCACTCCATCACCTCAAAGGACTCCAACACCATCACCACAGAGGAATCCTACTCCACCTCTACCTTCCCCACCAGTATATGAAGAAGAAACACCTGAAGTTCTTCATTCCAAACCTTCAACTGCTACTGCATCAGATCCATCAACTCTATCTCAAGAGGAGATCATCAGTCTAATTCCTCAACTTCTGACCATAATTGACAAATTGGAAAATGTTCTCCAGAGGTCATCTAAAGCTCAAGCTGATACTGTGGTTAGATTGGTTCAGAAAGTCAAGAAGTTGGAGGCAAAGTTCAAAGCCAAAGGAATTGCAATCACTGATTCTGAAGGGGAAGAAAATTCTCCCAAACAGGGGAAGAATATGGAGGAAGAAGGGGAATCTAAGTTCAGAACACCAATGAAATCTTCTAAAGAGACCATCAGTCCTCAAGGTCGATAAGCTGCTGAAATCTTAGCCAAGAGTTTAAGTCATAAGAAAAGAAAATCAGAGAAAGAGGCTACAGGTTCTGAAATTACGTTTGGTGGTGGTTCTTCTGCAGTTAAGTCTGGTAATGATCTTGGTGTTAATTATGGCAGTGAAAAAGTTAATCCTGGTGGAGAAATTCCTTAAAGAGAAGGCAAGGGAATATTACAAGAGTCTCTTAAGCCTAAAAGGACCAAGTGACAAATCAGAGAGGATGAGGCAAGTATGGCAGAGATTGCCAGGATTAAAGCTGAGGAAGAAGCTACTACAGCCAAGCGTGAAAGACAAAAGCTGGATGATGAATTTTTGGCTAAATCCTTGCAGCAACCTTTAGTATTAACTGAGGAACAGCAGAAAAGACAGGCCGAGATTTTAGAATCTGCTAAGTACTACACTGATGAAGATTGGGATGTTATTAGAGCTAGGCTGGAAGTAAACATGGAAATTCTACCTAACATTGGAGATGAAGACTTTGCAAGAAAAATGGTTGATATGATCAATGAGAAGAAGAGGCAGCTTAGAGAACAAAGGTACAGGGAAAGGAAAAACAAGCCTCTCACCAAAGGAGAACAAAGGGAGTATATGATCAAATTCATCAAGAGTCAAGGTCATGAAAGTTGGAAGATTACTCAACTGAGGAAGTTGACATTTGATGAGTTTAAAACATAATTTGAGAAGGTGGTGGATCAGGTCAACAGGTTTGTTCCCATGAATTTTGAGCTGGAGGTTTCAGTGACCAAGAGAAAAGGATTTAACATCCAATCTGAAGAAGCCAAAACGCAGAGAGTGGAAGAAGTAGCTGAAGCAGAAAAGGTTGTAGATAAGCCCAATATTGTGCAACAGGAGGAAGAAGCTGAAGTCAAAAAGCCTATCATCAAGTGGACTAGAAGGAAATCTTCCAAGAAAGAAAAGACTGAGTCAAAGAAGGAAGTGGAGGCATTTATGGAGGACGAGGTAGAAGAGCCTCCATCTGAAGAGTTCACTATGGGTACTATCCCTAAGGGTCCAATGGCTGCAAAGATTGCTACTATCAAGATAATCAAGACTGGAAACAAGGCATCTTATCAAGTGATAAGGGAAGACAATACCAGTAATGTATATGTGAATTTTGCAAGTTTGCTGAGTGATATCTCTAGAGATGACTTGAAGTGTTTGTATACACTAATGGTGGAAAAACATAGTGAGAAGAGGCCTGAGGAAGAATATGAGAGAGTTCTCTGGGGAGATTTGAAAATCATGTTTGAAGAACCATATGCAAATGATGAAATCTGGAAGCTGGCTTGTCAAGAACAAGTGATAAGATGGAGATATTTCCATACTTGTCAAGTGCATTGTCTGTATTAGAAACTGCAAATATTTATATGCTAACAGAAGTGGATTATCCACTTCCAAACAGGGTTTGCAGGATTATGCTTGAGAAGAAGCTGCTTGAAGAAAGAAAGGACGATGCATGTTATCAACTTTTGAGGTTAATTGAATCAAAAGCTCAACAACAATAATTTTAAGTGTTTGGAAGAATTTTCTAAGTGTTGTTGGGCAGGTTTTAAAAGTTGATAAATAAAATGGATTTTGAGGGGAGGCACTTGGTGAAAGTACTTTGTACTGTCACAACAAATGGTTATTAGTTCACCATGTCTAACCCACACAAGAACTGACTAATCCATGAGCAAACGGCTTTGGTAATGATATCTCAAATCCGTTTTTGGCTCACAATTTGCCAAAAATTGTATGGTGTTCAACTCACCATATCTGAGTGGATGAAGAGTTGAATAGCCCACAAGATTATGGCTTGTGGCAAAGGCTGTGGAAAACCATGACTAGTCCAAAAGGGTACAACTTTTGGTAAAGACCAATCAAATCTGTTAATAGCTGTTGATTTGCTAAAAATCAGATGGTTATCAATGTACCATGGTTTTATACACCAAAACATTGGCTACTCCAGTAGTGATGGCTAATTGGTGAAGAGACATTAAATCCATTAAATTTTCTATGATTCACCTCTCACAGAAGTTTACACATCTGGAAGTCATGAGAATAGTATGAAACTTTCATGTTTTGATGTACATATAGTCATAGTTGCTGATAAGACCAAGGAGTGCTAAAAGTTTGCTAATATGATGCTGCACATACCACATAATGAAGACAATATCAAGGATGCAGCTTAAAGATAATTCCAAGATCCTCAGGAGTTTAAAAGAACTTGAAGTTCACAAGTGAAGATCAAGTTATGGGAGGATTATTGGGAATTATATTTTGTAATGTTTAAGTCTTGTTTAGTAGTTAAGTCTGGTAGCACAAATAGTTAAGTCTGGTAGATCAGACTTAAGTCTGTTAGTAGTTAAGTCTTCCAATACTAAAGATGTTAAGTCTGGCAAAACAAAGTGTCGTTGGCTAAGTCTGTTTATGTCTAAAACAGAATGGTTGTTAGAGTTATATTAGGAATATATGAACGTGTAGAGATATCTTAGGAGAAGATATCTTTACCCTTCTACAAGTTTGTTAGATAATTAGGGTTTCCTTAGTGTATAAAAGGATTCCTAAGGTGATTAGGTTAACGTACGATTGGTGAGCATTAGCCTTTGTGCAAGTTAATAGAAAATACGAAGTTAGTAATTCTTGTGTTCTTCATACTTATGTGTTAAGATTCCGCATTAACACATTAAGCAATTGCAAAGAGTTTTTCATATAGTAAATTGAATTTATTCAAGTTTACTATTAGTCATTCAAGGCTACTTAGATCCATAAACTTTTGGACCTACACCACGTGCTCTCCTCACTTCATCACTCGATGGTGACTGATTCACAGTGAAAGAACCCGTCAAGTTATGTCACACAAGCTAGCCACTTGTGAATGACTAACCATAAGAAACTTAAAACAGTTCAGACAAACCAATAATAGAGAAGTTGTGTAGTATGTTGGGTAACTCAAACGTGTTAGGTTTGAGCACCGAGATCGTTCCGAACGAGGGTTGAATGGAATTTCCAACTCACGTCCCGAATTTTGTGATTTGAATAAGAGAAAAGGGGATAATATGATGATATCTAAACTACGGGATAAGGAAAGCATATGGAACTAAAATCTATGGGGAAAACCTAAGAATTAAGGCAAACTAAGCAAATTAAAACGCAAATACGGAATTAAAACGAAACGCGAATAAAAAGCAATTACGTCTATTCTAAATTCTAAAAATAACCTAAAATTACTTTTACTCTAAAAATGAAATTAGAAAACTATTTATGAATTAAAACTATTTTTTAGGAATTTTCTTGATTTATTTTGAATTAAAAACTAATTTTTTAACTAATTAAAACTAATTTAAAATACTAGAAATTATGAAAATGAAGGGGAAAAATATGAAGCTATTTTCTAAAAATCTAAAATACCAAATGAGACTTTTCAAAACTATTTTTTTTTATTTTTCTGATTATTTTCCTATTTTCTACAAATTTTAAAACTATTTAAATCTAATTTAAATTGTGAAAAATACCAAATAAAAGGGGAAAAATAGGGAAAAATATTTTTTTGTGCTTTTTATATTTTTCTTAAACTGTGAAAATTAAAAAATTATTTTTTGGAACTTTTTCTGAATTAATTGCAATAAAAGCTATTTAAAAGTGATTAAAAACTGTTTTTAATAATGAAAAATACTAAACAGTGACCAAAAATTATGAAAACTTCAGGAAAATTCTAAAATGTTATTCTAAAGCTATGAAAAATATAAAAACATGGGCTTATGTGGAGAATATAAGGGCTGCAATGCAAACTGATAGGAAATAAGCACTTAAAAATAAGCAAAACAATGCATTAAGCTACCAAACAGTAAATGAAGCTAATGTATGCTAAAATAAGCTAATAGCAACTAATTTACACTACTCCTAACCTCTAATGATCAGTTTACCAATGATTTAAGCAAACTGCACTATAAGCAAAACAGATTTCTGACCCCACTGTTTAAGCAGTTGCAACTGCTTATTCAATAAGCTAAAGTGAAAACTAAAAGTGTGGGACTCAAGACAACCAACCAGAGATACTATATCTAAAAGATCAGCTCATAAGGACTAGTAATGAAGAAGTTATAGATCAAATCAAAATTTTGCTTATGATTGTGAAGATTTAGCTAATGATGCGGCTGAGCAGGGCAGTAAAGGGGCTTATCAGCAGGGCTGAAAAATAAACTACTTAGGAGACTTAAAAAGCTACAAGGGAATTGAAACTGAACTTATTCTACTCTAAACCTATAAATTACTCTAACTAAGTTGAGATAAAGGCTGATAAGGAGACTATTTCCAGTGCAAAAGATTAATGCGAATGAGGACATAAGTAGGACAAATAAAAATTTTGCTCATAAGGCACTAAAATGAGATCTGAACTCAGAAATTGAAAACCACAACTATAAGCTACCTAGAGAACTGAGACTAAATCAATAAGCTCAAGTAAATAAACAAAAATCTATCAATGAAGAGAGCTTTATGGGACTTACTAGGGACTGCAACAGAACAGTGCTGGGACAGAAATGGTGATTTAAGACAGATTATGGAGCTTGCAAAAATCACAGTCTTAACTTGAAAACTTAAATCTATGACTTGAAATGACTTTTTAAAACTAAATTCTAACTCAAATTGATCAAACAGTTAAGCTCAAAACCTTTAAATCCTCAAAATCCAATAATACCAAACACTCCTTCAATATGAACAAGTAACATTTAAACCATAACATTCACTGAAAACTGATTTGAACAGATGTGAAATAGACCAAATTACATTAAAATCATCTAACTAACAACTTGAAATCAGGATTTCACTCAAAATCGTTTTGACTTTTGAATTTTGACAACAGTTGACTAATGTTGACTTTTATCAAAAAACTTGAAATTAAGCAATTTGAAACACTAACAAGCTTACATAAGCTTCAATAAGCTTATGTAAGCTCAAAATTCTTTAAAGAATTAGGATGCTTGAAAACAGGAAATTGATCAAATCTTAAGACAAGTTATTAAAAGGTAAAAGGAAAAAATTGCATTAATGAAGAATGATTACAAACTTAAATTTAAAAGCTTACACTAAACGAAAACATGTAAATGACAAGTAATTAAAAGGTCAAAACTATTCTAAAAACATGAAAAGTTGGACAATCCTCTATGTGACTGATTGAGGGCTTATATAGCTGATGAAGAAGAGAGCTTGGGATCCTTTAAGAAGCTTCTAGGAGATCTAATCACAGCCTTTGATTACCCATCTTGTCATCACATCCATTCTACACCGTTTGATCATTTGAATGAGGTGTTAGGACCAATGAGGGAGCTTCTTTTGTCCACGTTGGCTATTTCTTTGTGTCACACTCTGACAACGTGTCAGAACCTTCTAGACATGTACTTAAGTGAGGGTAAAAGTGGTGGGAGCAGGGTAAAAAGGGTGATGTGATGGTAACAGTAACAATGGGGGTTTATGGTTTTGGGCGCGTTTGTGTACTGGGAAGGATTTGGGCGGTTTGGTTTGTTTATTATTGTTTGACCTTGGGGTTGGTTTTTGACCGGGTTAGATGGACGGGTTGGATGGGATAACATGGAAACCGGGTTGTGATTATTAAACCGGGTAATGGGTGTTTGGTTTAATATTGGACGGGTAAGAGTATTTGGATATTGGGCTTTGGATAACAATTTTGGGCCAAGGCTTTGTTATATGGATTAAGGACTAAAAGTATAACCATGGTGTATAAACAAGGACCATTTATGTATATCTTTGAAATTTCAGGGACCAATGATGTAAATTAGGAAAGGGTAAGGGTGAATTGGGTAAGATATGTAAATGAAAGGTATAAAGTGTAAATGTGGCAAAGGTAAAGGTGAAGTGTGTAAATTTCCAATCTTGATCCAGAAATCCGTAAAATGCATTTTTGAGCTTCAAATCCAATAAATAGCATTCCCAGCATCGGCTTTTGCACACTTCTCTCTCTCGTGCTCGGTTTTTCTTCGGTTTTGGCTCCTTTTTGTGTGTTTTAACATATCCGTACCTGCACAAGCACAAACTCAAGAAAACCACAAATATTAGCAATAAACGGCTCTTTCTTGGTTATTTTGAGTCAATTTTGATATAGAAAAGGTATGTGTTTTAGCACATACCAAAATACTCCAGACGAGACCATTGTCGTGTCCTCACGCAATGCAATCAACTCACGCTTCTAAAACCAAGGATTTCAATCTCTTTCTATTAAACCTAAGAAGAAGTAGCAAAGATTCCTCAAAAGAGATTACGAAAGCCTTAATTCTAAAAACGCCCCGTTTACCTTTTAATTCTCATATATAGATATCACGGTTAAGCACATTCCGATTATGAATGACGGTTTGTTGAACTTTCATGTCGATCAATAACTCCAACATTTTTCAAACGACACGTTAGGATCACGGAGTAGAAAACACAACACAGCGTGAAGTGACCATACGGATAGAATACATCGTCCCTGATTTTTCACAAGTCCCAAACTAAGCGTAAAATCGAAATCATTGTTACATATGAATCTAGATGCTAACACTACCCATGGAAGTTACTTGTGTACTTACCTTTTGTTCCCATTTTCCTATTTCCTCTAGATTTTTTTATTTTTTGTGAGAAATGAATTTCTTCAAATTCTCGTTTCGATAACTTTTATTCCGATAAAGATACAAAGCTAAGTCGATAATTAGTTATCCGCCTTCCCTCAAGAACTATTGTGGTAAAAATGAGGTCCACATCAAGGAATTTTTATTCACTTATACTTTTGACTTTTTCATTTTCATTTTTCAACATTTTTTTTTTTTTTTTTTTTTTAAGCTTATACTTTTATTTATATATTTTGTGATCCACGGAGCTTCACGGGGTAATTCCAAGACTATAGGCTTCATGAAATGAGGATCCGGCATTTTGGCTAGGCTAAGACCTCACTCAATCCCGGCTAAAGATCCAAGGGTCCGATCTCGACACCGCAGCTCACAACTTTACTTATTACTTTATAACTTATCACTTATTACTCATTATTTATTACGGATCCTTGATGTGTACCCAATTTTTAAAACAAAGATTCTTTTAAGAAGATAAAGAACTAACTATCGCCAAAAACTCAACATCTCTAATTATTATTAGACAGATATGGGGTGAAACAATTTTGTGGGAACAAAAAGCCATAAGTACCTTCGATGGGCTCTAAAGAGAACCAACTACTCCACGCTTAGCATCTAAACTCATAAGCAACTCTATCATTTCTCGATCTCTGCAAATTTAAAATCCCAAATAATGAGATCCGCAGATGCTTAGGCGATAATTTTTAGATTACCTATGGTTAAGGGAACAAGCTAGGGCTCAACACGCCCGGTCAAGTCAGAATTCTATTCCTACTCTCACCAGCGGAAAGTCAACAAGGTGTCAAAACATATATTAACTTAGCAAATGCTTCGTCTAAATGAAGTCAAGTCATGCATATTTAAAATCTCTCAGGGAAACTTGCAAAATCTTGGCCTTGTGAGCTAGAATTCGCATTTTATAGCTTCTTATCTAAGAGACTAGCAAACTTTTCAATCAAAAAGACTTAACAAAAGCTTGAAAATTTTTTAAATTTTTCTCATTTTTGCACAATTTTTTTCATTTTCTAAGGAAAAACGGGGTTACGAGAGTACACGACAGAAATAAGCAAGTGCGGTCAAATCAAATCGAAGATTACCCTACCCCAGACTAGAACGAAACATTGTCCTCAATGTTTAAAGCAAGGGTATCACGAAAATCTAAAAGCCGTTTATTAAGTATGCTCAAAGATAAACGTTAGTCGATAAGATTAGGATATCGGATTTCCATTAGCATCGATCATGAAACTCGAGTAGAGAAAAGACAAACTTCGAGCACAAGAGTCTTCATATCGGGAAAATCCTACACACAACATCACAAACAACCAAACACGAGAAATCGAAGAGGCAGACCCCTTCGCGTCACTTATTAGAAAATAGAAAGAAGATAGATGGATAAGCATGGGGTGCCTCCCACGAAGCGCTACTGTTTTTCTTAAACGAGTCGCTAGCCTGACTCGTCCCCGAATTCATTTGTCCTTGGGGAAGAAAATGGTAGAGATACCAGGGTCAAAAACGGTGTCCTCATTCCCGAAGGAATGAGACTGGGTGGGTTGGGTGGAGAATAAAATGGGTGGATAAGGCATATAATGTAAGAAGGATCCATCATCCGGTGGTTTTGCGGGTGGACGAAGGGATGAAGGATCGATATGAGGATATTCCAAAGAAAATGGGAGCTCATGGTAAAAGATAAGAGGTTTAGGCTCAACAATCAAGGCATCCATCCGAGGATCCTTATCTCCAGAAATGATTTTAACAAAAGGCTCATAAATGCATATCCCGGGTTTAAAGATTTTGTCTTCACATGCGGGCTCAATGGGATATGTGATGGTGGACTCGTCAGAGAAAGGTGAGTCAAGCTGATCCATCAAGAAACATCATATCCCCCTCGGGATCATTCATAACAACATCCTCAATACCCGGTAGTATCAAGTCATCAAGAGCAAGAATGAGCGGCTTCCTCAATGATTGGGTCATTTGTCGGAGTATTGGAAATCTCGTTCAAAACCTTGCTCATATCAACATCAAAATAGAATCGCTCAAGAATCGAAGGATAAACATCAGCAATAGTGGGATTGCCACTAATCTCTTCATCAAATCGGAAAGTCTCAAGCTCGGGAGAGAAATCACTATCTTTAACGGAGATAGGAGGCGAACTCGAATTATCGTTTAAAGCTTCAATCTTAGAAATGAGAAGATTAACATTCAACAATGTTTGACGTAATGCTTCATCGTCGATCTCAATATCATCGGGCTCAATCTCTTCTTCTTCCAAATCATTCTCTTCTTCTATAAAGACGGGCTCAAACGGTAAATCGTCGACGAAATCGATGTCTCCATAAGAATCATCATCGGAATCGGAATCGGAGAACATCTCATTATGATCATTAGAAATATCAAGAGAAGGCTCATCACAAATATCAACAACCCCAGACTCTCTTGGGATTGGGATAAAGATCTCAGCACTAGTCTCTTCCGTTTCCGGAATAGTACTAAGATGCTCATCCCCCATTATGAGAGAATCAACGGGTTCAACAATGTTTGAGGAAATAGAATCATCGACCTCTTCCAAAACGACGTCACTTCTCTCAACCGGTGTGAGAAAAGGGAAAGGGTCGGAAATTAAAGGCTCAGAAACGGGAGTGGGATTGCCACTCGGAGGAGTATAATCGTCATCAGAATCAGAATCGTAATAATAGGTAGTTGGACGATGTTGGATCACTTTCGCGGCTTCTTCAGCTAATAATTCACGATAGGTCAGCTGAGGTGGATCTTCTTTTCCGTGGGAAAGTTTTTCAAGAAGATTCTTAAGATCAATCATGATCTCTTGAACTTTTTGATTAAATTCTTCAGAACATGGAGAAGGTGGTGGTTGAACTTCTTGGTATTGTGGAGGTGGGTTATAAGGATAATCATAATTGTTACAAGGAACTTGCTCGTAAACAATCGGATTCTGCATCTGACAATCGGAATTAACGTGCGGACCTCCACAATACTCACAACAGTACGATTGTTGTGACGAATACGGGTAAGGTTCATAACCAAAGGTTGAGTTGTTAAATTGAACTTGACATTGAAAACCTTGGTGAGGACCACCACAGTACTCACAAGAGTATGATTCCGGCTCATGGTACAGAGGTTGGTTAGGAAAATCGGTTGTCTCATAGTTAGGATTGTGGTGAAACTCGGTTCCAGATTTTCCATTGCTACAACCGGGACAATTCCAACCATATTCGGGTCCTCTGCACCATATGCACAAGAGCTGATAAATCGAAGAATTATCTGGATAAGAGTTAGCTATTTCCACCGTTTCCGTGAGAGGCTCTGATTCTTGAACGGGATCCATCTCGGGCTCAGAAAACATATTCCATTCCCTCACCGGAGAGGGAGTAGGAATCGAAGGTTCTCCAAGTAAATTCTTCCACCATGCTTTTATATCATCATCATTATGAAGAGTTCCCTTTTGTTCTAGACGTGCATAAAGACGAGCGAGATCTGGATTTGGATTGATAAAATTCTGGCATACATCACAAAATCCATTCCGACAATTATTTCCGCACCAATCACATATACATTTCAAACACCGAAATTTTTTCTCTTCCATACGGCTTTGGCAATGAAGGCAACGACGATAAGAACATATCTCGGGTTGTGGCGGATGGTCAGAAACATTTTTAGAGTCATCTCGAGATTGTTTGTCGGCTAAGTCGCACCAATAGCAAGATTTTTTAGAACCGTGGTATCCACATCGCTCACATACACATTCTGGATTCAAACAACAATACTGCTTTTCTTCCATACGGCCTTTGCAATGAAAACAATGACGATAATCGATTGTTTCCATGGGAATTGAACATATAGAGGGTTAAGGAGAAAGAATTATCGGGTTCAGAGGATAAAAGAAGAATATTTTTGGGTTTTTAAGAAAATTTTGAAAACACAATCTTTTTGTAACCTTCACGTCAATCGGTGCTCGATAGCTCTCAAAAGTACGCAGCGCTTGAGCGGAACGAAGAGTGGATCGTTCTTCGGTCTGCAATTTAATGTCAAGACTTTCCTTATACCCCGTGTATAGGTTGTACCTTCAAGGTGAGCCGACGTAACAATTAACGTTCGGGTTCTTTTGTTGGTTTTTTTTAATTTTTATGGTTTTTGTAAACACTCTAGGAAGAATATTTAGGTTTTTTAAATGTTTTTGGGTTTTTGAAAAAGATATATATACAAAAACGACGGTAACTTCACTCGGGGAAGGATCTTCAAATGCACGCGATTCGAGACGGAATACGAAAACTCGCTACAAGCCCTCCCCGGCAGCGGCGCCAAAAATTGATTCACAGTGAAAGAACCCGTCAAGTTATCTCACACAAGCTAGCCACTTGTGAATGACTAACCGTAAGAAACTTAAAACAGTTCAGACAAACCAATAATAGAGAAGTTGTGTAGTATGTTGGGTAACTCAAACGTGTTAGGTTTGAGCACCGAGATCGTTCCGAACGAGGGTTGAATGGAATTTCCAACTCACGTCCCGAATTTTGTGATTTGAATAAGAGAAAAGGGGATAATATGATGATATCTAAACTACGGGATAAGGAAAGCATATGGAACTAAAATCTATGGGAAAAACCTAAGAATTAAGGCAAACTAAGCAAATTAAAACGCAAATACGGAATTAAAACGAAACGCGAATAAAAAGCAATTACGTCTATTCTAAATTCTAAAAATAACCTAAAATTACTTTTACTCTAAAAATGAAATTAGAAAACTATTTATGAATTAAAACTATTTTTTAGGAATTTTCTTGATTTATTTTGAATTAAAAACTAATTTTTTAACTAATTAAAACTAATTTAAAATACTAGAAATTATGAAAATGAAGGGGAAAAATATGAAGCTATTTTCTAAAAATCTAAAATACCAAATGAGACTTTTCAAAACTATTTTTTTATTTTTCTGATTATTTTCCTATTTTCTACAAATTTTAATACTATTTAAATCTAATTTAAATTGTGAAAAATACCAAATAAAAGGGGAAAAATAGGGAAAAATATTTTTTTGTGCTTTTTATATTTTTCTTAAACTGTGAAAATTGAAAAATTATTTTTTGGAACTTTTTCTGAATTAATTGCAATAAAAGCTATTTAAAAGTGATTAAAAACTGTTTTTAATAATGAAAAATACTAAACAGTGACCAAAAATTATGAAAACTTCAGGAAAATTCTAAAATGTTATTCTAAAGCTATGAAAAATATAAAAACATGGGCTTATGTGGAGAATATAAGGGCTGCAATGCAAACTGATAGGAAATAAGCACTTAAAAATAAGCAAAACAATGCATTAAGCTACCAAACAGTAAATGAAGCTAATGTATGCTAAAATAAGCTAATAGCAACTAATTTACACTACTCCTAACCTCTAATGATCAGTTTACCAATGATTTAAGCAAACTGCACTATAAGCAAAACAGATTTCTGACCCCACTGTTTAAGCAGTTGCAACTGCTTATTCAATAAGCTAAAGTGAAAACTAAAAGTGTGGGACTCAAGACAACCAACCAGAGATACTATATCTAAAAGATCAGCTCATAAGGACTAGTAATGAAGAAGTTATAGATCAAATCAAAAGGCTGCTTATGACTGTGAAGAAGCTAACTGATGCAGCAGGGCAGTAAAGGGGCTTATCAGCAGGCCTGAAATAAACTACTTAGGAGACTTAAAAAGCTACAAGGGAATTGAAACTAAACTTATTCTACTCTAAACCTATAAATTACTCTAACTAAGTTGAGATAAAGGCTGATAAGGGAGACTATTTCAGCAGCAAAAGATTACTGAATGAGGACATAAGTAGGACAAATAAGCTGCTCATAAGGCACTAAAATGAGATCTGAACTCAGAAATTGAAAACCACAACTATAAGCTACCTAGAGAACTGAGACTAAATCAATAAGCTCAAGTAAATAAACAAAAATCTATCAATGAAGAGAGCTTTATGGGACTTACTAGGGACTGCAACAGAACAGTGCTGGGACAGAAATGGTGATTTAAGACAGATTATGGAGCTTGCAAAAATCACAGTCTTAACTTGAAAACTTAAATCTATGACTTGAAATGACTTTTTAAAACTAAATTCTAACTCAAATTGATCAAACAGTTAAGCTCAAAACCTTTAAATCCTCAAAATCCAATAATACCAAACACTCCTTCAATATGAACAAGTAACATTTAAACCATAACATTCACTGAAAACTGATTTGAACAGATGTGAAATAGACCAAATTACATTAAAATCATCTAACTAACAACTTGAAATCAGGATTTCACTCAAAATCGTTTTGACTTTTGAATTTTGACAACAGTTGACTAATGTTGACTTTTATCAAAAAACTTGAAATTAAGCAATTTGAAACACTAACAAGCTTACATAAGCTTCAATAAGCTTATGTAAGCTCAAAATAACAGAATTAGGATGCTTGAAAACAGGAAATTGATCAAATCTTAAGACAAGTTATTAAAAGGTAAAAGGAAAAAATTGCATTAATGAAGAATGATTACAAACTTAAATTTAAAAGCTTACACTAAACGAAAACATGTAAATGACAAGTAATTAAAAGGTCAAAACTATTCTAAAAACATGAAAAGTTGGACAATCCTCTATGTGACTGATTGAGGGCTTATATAGCTGATGAAGAAGAGAGCTTGGGATCCTTTGAGAAGCTTCTAGGAGATCTAATCACAGCCTTTGATTACCCATCTTGTCATCACATCCATTCTACACCGTTTGATCATTTGAATGAGGTGTTAGGACCAATGAGGGAGCTTCTTTTGTCCACGTTGGCTATTTCTTTGTGTCACACTCTGACAACGTGTCAGAACCTTCTAGACATGTACTTAAGTGAGGGTAAAAGTGGTGGGAGCAGGGTAAAAAGGGTGATGTGATGGTAACAGTAACAATGGGGGTTTATGGTTTTGAAGCGTTGTGTACTGGGAAGGATTTGGGCGGTTTGGTTTGTTTATTATTGTTTGACCTTGGGGTTGGTTTTTGACCGGGTTAGATGGACGGGTTGGATGGGATAACATGGAAACCGGGTTGTGATTATTAAACCGGGTAATGGGTGTTTGGTTTAATATTGGACGGGTAAGAGTATTTGGATATTGGGCTTTGGATAACAATTTTGGGCCAAGGCTTTGTTATATGGATTAAGGACTAAAAGTATAACCATGGTGTATAAACAAGGACCATTTATGTATATGCTGAAATTTCAGGGACCAATGATGTAAATTAGGAAAGGGTAAGGGTGAATTGGGTAAGATATGTAAATGAAAGGTATAAAGTGTAAATGTGGCAAAGGTAAAGGTGAAGTGTGTAAATTTCCAATCTTGATCCAGAAATCCGTAAAATGCATTTTTGAGCTTCAAATCCAATAAATAGCATTTCCAGCATCGGCTTTTGCACACTTCTCTCTCTCGTGCTCGGTTTTTCTTCGGTTTTGGCTCCTTTTTGTGTGTTTTAACATATCCGTACCTGCACAAGCACAAACTCAAGAAAACCACAAATATTAGCAATAAACGGCTCTTTCTTGGTTATTTTGAGTCAATTTTGATATAGAAAAGGTATGTGTTTTAGCACATACCAGTGACAACGTAGACCATCAAATTGCCTTTACGGGTTCTAACAACCCTAAAGGACTCCTTATAAATACTAGACCATTTCCTCGATATGGTCCAAGCTAATCACTGGCCACACTTCCCAGGTATGCCCTGGGAACTCCACAACTAAGTCGATTATCTTCTCGGATAATTGACACAACTCAACCAAGTTGACTCGTAAGCGTTATCCCAACTCGTGACTCCGATCACCTTCTGGGGTGCTTACCGAACGTGAAAAACCAAACGATCAATCACCCCAAACCCTCAATACGTACCTTACGTAAAAAATAAATAAATCCAAATAAAGCTAAAGAAATTTGAAGTTATGAAATGCTATCACCGGAACCTGGGTTTGTCGCTGGAAAAATCGTCGGAAATTAGCTTTATACATGAAGAAGAACAAGATGAATGGTGTTAACCGGTTAAACAAGATTCAGGTAAAAAAAAAAAACTACTTACTTGTGAATTATTTTGTATGTTAATTGCTTGCAATAAAACAATATAAGGTCTTTTATCTACATTGGGCACTAGAATGTGTACATTTTAAATTTTATTATGGACTTTGTCCTAATGTTGAAGCATTTTATTTTCTGAAGAAAATGAAGGGTTTATATTGGAAAATGATTGAAAGATTTAAATGTGTGACTAATAAAAGAGAAGGATTATCTCAAGTTATTTTTATAATTTTAGTCAAGTTGGGGAAGTGTGAGCCATTCGATTTAATCAAATGACTCAAATCAAAAGAAGTTCTTTTGATTTAAGTCATTGGATCAAATCCAATGGCTCACAAACACCCAACTTGACTCAAGTTGTTTTTCTAACTTGAGACAATCTTCCTCCCTAATTTTATGCTTAAATGAATGTGAAATTTGTATATTGGCTTGTGAAAAAATAAGTCTTTTTGCTGTCATTAACACAATATTGACACATAGGATTGAGCATACATTTAGGGTTCATTTAGTTTATAAGTGGGTTTGGATTTAGATATGGATTTGGTTTAGAATTTGGATTTGGTTTAGAATTTGGAGGGAGAAAATATATTTATTAAATGTATTTTATATTAAAAAACTATTATTTGAAAATTTAAATAAAAGAGTATGTGAGAGTAGAAAGTTGTGGGTCTCACGGGTTTTGCTAAAACCTTCTAAAATGATGTGGATGAAAATTCATTCCATCTATCATTCATTTCTCAAAAGAATGAACCAAACAAAACGTTGTTGTCCTAATTCAAAGTACCCAACCAAACACAACCTTAGTCATGCCAATTAAGTATACTAATCGATACTCGTTTATATTTGCTTCTAGGGTAGATGAATGATTACCATATTATATTTTCTTCTATTCATTGTGGTGTCAACTGACCAACCATCAAAGATCAGACTCAAATGACGTTTAGTTGTTTCCTGCCAACTGACGTGAGTTGAAATTAAAACACGACATGATTTGATGGTGATTTGACATAAGTATAATATATTAAAGTATAACAAATTACGACATTAAAATTAAAAAAAAAAAAATTGTGTTACATCAAAGAGAGTAAATATCATAGGTAGGTGTCTTAATCAGGTCGGGCCGATCAGGTTTGAATCAATTCGGGCTCAGTCAAAGTTGGGTCAACACTAAAATAATATATCCGAATTTGACCTTATTAGAATTCGAGTTAGTCAGGTTCGGGTTAATTCGGATCATGTCAACTCGGGTCAACCCGAATATGATTAAAATGGTAACAAAATTACTTATTTGTACTAGTTTAAATAGATAATTTAAAAATAATAATAATACTAAAAAAAAGCCCTTGTTTGGGTCAATGGGGTCGACCCGAAGCCGAGTTAGACAAATATTTTCAACCCGATACCCAACCCTATTTATTATTTGGGTTACTCGTTGACTCGAATAACCCGAATAATTTTTTTGGCCGGAGTAATCTGACACGAGATGCTTAATCGGGTTCGGGTCAATCGGCTTTTTTGGCACCTCTAATCATAGGATGCGTGTTTGTTTGGGGGATGTATAAAGACACTCATTGAAAACTCGAGAATGTTGTAAATTTTTGATGTAAATTTAAGAGGCAATTTCATATCTCTCCTTCTTAAATTTATAAATTTCATATATACTCAAACATGATTTAAAAGCATTGTACATTATGTATTCAATGCTTGCATTTTAGATATATATTAAACTTATCATTAAACAAGTGTGATATATGAAATTAGAGGAGAGTTATTTTACATACCAAGGGACTCATCTCCACCATCCATCTAAAAAGAAATCAATTGATGAGATTAAAAACATTTTATTATTTCACATATTTTTTATAATTTAAATATCTCTTAAACCGTTAATCGTTAAGTGAAAATATTTACACCGTCGCGAAGAGCATTTAATTATCTTTCTATAGACGAGCACTTTGATATACTTTTGAAAAAAGAAAAAAAAAATCGATTTTTTCACGTTTTTTCGTCTTTTTTTATGTTACTTGAAATTTGCATGAAAAAAATCATATATGATATGTGATATCACATGTGATATTACACTAATATCACATGTGATATTGAATATCATATATGATATAACACTAATATCACTTGTGATATTCAAATTAGTGTTTTATCATATATGATTTTTTAATGCAAATTTCAGTAACGTAAAAAAACGAAAAAACTTAAAAAAAAACGTGAAAAATACGAATTTTTTTTTTTGTCGAAAGTATATCAAAGTGCCTATCTATAAAAATATAATTAAATGCTCGTCGCAATGATATTTGTTTTTCCGCTTAACGATTAACGGTTTGAAAGTTATTAATATTTAAAAAAAGAGGATGAAAGTGGGTTTTTTAAAATGTTGGGATTAATCTTATCCATTAGATCAAATAAAAATGGATGGTGGAGATTGATCCCTTGGTATGTAAATAATCTTTTGTCCTCAAATGATCTTAAATCATGAAATTAATCTTAAACTTAAAAAGTATCGGAGGAGAGTTATTTAACATACCAAACTTTTCTTACATACCAAGGGACTTATTTCCACTATCCATAAAAAAAAATCAATGGCTGAGATTAAAAGCATTTTATTATTTCACTTATTTTTTATAATTTAAATACCTCTTAAACCATTAATCGTTAAGCAAAAATAATTACATCATCGCGACGAGCATTTAATTATATTTCTATAGACGGGCACTTTAATATATTTTCGAAAATAGAAAAAATCGTTTTCACTTTTTCGTACGTTGGAATTTTGAAATATCATATATGATTTTTTTTCATGTGATATTTTTTCATATGATTGTAATATCATATGTGATACTGGATATTTGCATGAAATATCTCAATGTATATCTGATTTAAGCACTAATCACATTGACGAATTGCGCATTATCACATGTAACGAATAAAAAAAAAAAAAAAAAAAAATTTAAGTTTTAAAAAAAAAAAAAAAATTTAAACATAAAAAATTTTTTAAAAAAAAATTAATTTTTTTAAAAATTTTTAAATTTTTAAAAAAAAAAAAAACACGTAAAATTATGTAAAAATTTTTTTAACTTTTTTTTTTTTAAATTATTTTTTATTTTTTATGTAATATCATATGTGATACTAGTGTTAAGATCATTTTTTGAAAGTATGATAAATCACATATGATATATACATATCATATATGATTTAACACTAATATCACATGTGGTATTCAAATTAGTGTTAAATCATATATGATTTTTTCATGCAAATTTCAGTAACGTAAAAAAACGAAAAAAAAACAAAAAGGTGAAAAACACGATTTTTTTTTTGTCGAAAGTATATCAAAGTGCCTATCTATAGAAAGATAATTAAATACTCGTCGTAATGATATATTTTTTTTCGCTTGAAGATTAACGGTTTGAAATATATTTATATTTGAAAAAAAGGATGAAAGCGGGTTTTTTTTAATTGTTGTGATTAATCCCATCCATTAGATCTAATAAAAATAGGTGGTGGAGATTCATCCCTTGGTATGTAAAAGATCTTTTGTACTCAAATGATCTTAAATCAAAGTATCGGAGTACTAATTAAATAAAACTTTACTGTGAGGAGAATTATTTTACATAACAAACTTTTCTTACATACCAAGGGACTCATCTTTACCATCAATTTAAAAATAAATCAATGGCTGAGATTAAAAGCATTTTATTATTTCACATATTTTTTATAATTTAAATATCTCTTAAACCGTTAATCGTTAAGTGAAAATATTTACACCGCCGCGAAAAGCATTTAATTATCTTTCTATAGATGGGCACTTTGATATATTTTCGAAAAAAGAAAAAAAAAATCATTTTTTCACGTTTTTCGTCTTTTTTACGTTACTTGAAATTTACATGAAAAAATCACATATATTACACACTAATTTGAATATCAAATGTGATATTACTGTTAAATCATATATGATATGTGATATGATATGTATATCATATGTGATATTACACTAATATCACATGTGATATTACACTAATATCACATGTGATATTACATATCATATATGATATAACACTAATATCACATGTTATATTCAAATTATTGTTTTATCATATATGATTTTTAATGCAAATTTCAGTAACGTAAAAAAACGAAAAAACTTAAAAAAAAAGTGAAAAATACGATTTTTTTTTGTCAAAAGTATATCAAAGTGCCTATCTATAGAAAGATAATTAAATGCTCGTCGCAATTATATTTTTTTTTCCGCTTTACGATTAACGGTTTGAAAGTTATTAATATTTGAAAAAAGATGATAAGAGTGTGTTTTTTTTAAATTGTTGAGATTAATCTCATCCATTAGATCAAATAAAAATGAATGGTGGAGATTGATCCCTTAGTATGTAAATAAACTTTTGTTCTCAAATGATCTTAAATCCTATATTATAAACATGGCAAATCGTATAAAAAGGTATCACACTTAAGGTCAATTTGAGTTTTAGGTATTCAATTTTATTTTTCTCAATTTAAGGTATTCAAGTTATTTTGTTTGCAATGTAAGATTTTTTTGAATTTTCCAAAGGTGTTATCGACCATTTTTTCAGACGAAATGATTAATTAATGTGATATATCGTTATAATTGAGCATTTATAAGTCATTTCGGCTAAAATTATGACCGGTAATCGCTTTTTAAAAGTCGAAAAACCTTGTTTTGCACGAAAAATAACTTCGATACCTTAAATATAGAGAAAAAAAAGTTGAGTACCTAAAATTATAATTGACTTTAACTACGATACCTTTTTATGCGATTTGCCCTTATAAGAGCAATAGGTGTGGTGAGAAGATTTATCTCCTCATTTGGGTCCCACGGGGTGTCACATTACTATAACAAACCCCCGTTACAACTTCTCTTTCACAACTAACCACACTTTCTCATTTGAGTCCCACCATTTTCTATTTTATTTATTTTTATTCAATTTTTCAAATAACTTAAAATTTATTCATTAAAATTAAAAATACAATACAACATATGTATCGCAGTTTAATCTCTGTGTTTTATTTTATGTATCACACTTTTAGTTTCTTTGCAATGTAGTACTCTGCTTTCTTTCTGTAATAAATAAAAGTTCGTATTTTACTTTGGTTCTTCGTACTCGAAAATAATTTTCCATTTCATTTAACTAAAAATAAACATTACAATACCAAAATTTAAGAACACAAGTTTTATGTTTATTGAAAAAAAATAAAATAAAAAAATAAAATTATAAAACGTTTGATACAAACTTGGGCCCCACAACTCCTCCTTTGTCAGTAGAATTAGCTCGTCGTCTGTGTGAGTAGCACTCGTTTGGCGAGAAATGGCGAGCCCACACCGATTGCTCTAAACACGTACTTTATGAGTTTTTTTGAACGACGGATTTTATTAAGAAACTAGCAAGATGCTAGAACTTACAACGAAATAAGATTAGGGTTTTTAGCCAATCAATGAAACTAAAACTAGCCTTACATCTAGAACGAATCCATAAAAAAGAACGCGAAGTCACGTCATCCAAAAAATTCGCCTTAGCATGATCCTCTTGACCGAAAATCTTTGTGTTGCGCCAATTCCAAACAAACCACCACACAATATAACAAATACCTTAAAAAATTGGTTTAAGCTTCGAAGGAAGTCTGAGGGTCGACATCCATATTCACCAGTCTTCAAACGAGCTGATCTCCCGATAATCCATATCCCACCAACGCGCAATCTTACGCATAACACCACTAATGAACTTGCATGAGAAGAAAAGGTGCCTAGACGACTCAACCGAACAATCACACATAGGACAAAAAATGGAATCAATTTCCATACCCCTACGAGATAAAATAAATCTAGTGGGTAAACAATCGTGCTTAAACATCCAAGCGTGAACATTGATCTTAATGGGAACCACATTTATCCATCTAGTCTTCGTATTAGTCGTCGGGAGAAGGGCATCATCAATAAGTTTCCTAAATGATGACACGGAGAATTCACCCGAACCAACTAAAGACCAGTTCCAACTATCTTGTGAATTATTGAGAATAATCCCGTCTACCTTTTCCTTTAATAACTAGAATTGAGCCTGCTCCACTCCTTCTCACGGCTTACGTCTAAACGACTGATCCAAACCTCCACATGACAGCTTTGAAGCAACCTCAATACTTTTCATCGTTTCAAGCGCGTGCAACCGAGGAACTAACCTTTTAAAAGCCACTTCCCCACACCACGCTACATCCCAAAATGAAGTATTTACCCTGTTAATACAAATAAGCCATAAAAACGTTTATTTATATTTTACGATCTTCTAATGTTTTGTCGATAACAAACGTAAAATCATTTTAACGAAACAAATAAAATACGTAAATTGTTTGAACTAATAGTTTCTAACATACTTACGATTTCACATAAAATACTAAAACAAGTATAAGTGATTTTATGATTTAATATTACATATGTACAACAACTAGTGTTTACATATTTGGGTAAAATATACACATAACTAATATGTAGTATATTGGGTAATATAAATGGGTAGAAACTTAAGTATCATAACCCATTGACCAAATACATTGAATGTAGTTGGGTACAACCCAAAGTCCATGACCCATGGAGCTTGACCCAAAACCCATTGCATGACATCATGCTTATATCATATATCGATCATATCCATAACCCATGGTATTGACCCATACCCACAAGACTAGGTACATTGTACTCATTAGATACATTGAATCTACAAGAATACCCATGGATCAACCCATGACCCATGACCCATAACCAAAATACCCATGGGTAAAGAGGAGCGTCCCACGGATCCCTAGATTTACGCTAGACGGATCCCTTGTGGGAGGGATCCGTGGGATCCGAGGAACAGTAGAATTTTTCCTCTATAAATAGTGAGCCATTTCTTCATTTTTTCTCACCCCTTTCTAACATACTTTCCCCTTGAGTTAAAAACTCTCTAACCTCATATCCAAGAGATCTATGTTTGTAGTTTTGTGTTTGTGGGATTCTCTAGGTTCCTCTTAAAGGCGAGATCACCACATTTGAATTCAAGCAAGCTCAAGTCCATGAGTTGCCATGCTTCCTCATCATCAAGACTACTGAAGTCTTCTTGTTGATGATTGTTTTCTTTCTTCTAAGAAGTTTAATGTTGAAGACATTAGTGAAAGATGTCTCAAGGGTCAAGACGAAGACATTAGTGAAAGGTGTCGATCTTCCGTATTGTAGGCATTAGTGAAGGGTGCCTACCTTGATGATGTTGTAATAAGGAGTTGGTCTCCTTTGGGATTAGTCGTTGGTGTAGTGTTGGGTAGTAGTTCCTCCATTGTAATGGAACTCGGTATCTAGCCTAGTACCGGATAAAGGGTAGGCGACGTTGTGTTAGGTGTTGTTCACCTTGGTGTGAAAGAACCCGGTGGTTAGCCTAGTACCAGAAAAAGAGTAGGCGACGTTGTGAAGGTTTATCCACCATAAGGAGTTGGTGTCGTGTAGTGATTACGAACTCTCAAGTAGGTGACTCGAGGAGTGAAGTAGGGCAAGGAAGGTGTCCTTGTAGCCGAACCACTATAAATACTCGCGTTGTGGTTTTGTGCTTCTTACTCTTATCTTTTCATTACATACTTTATATGCTTGTTTATCAACATCAACACACATCCAAATAGATTGACATAAGTCGATCTAATTAGTTTAAAAGTAAGTTTTAATTGGCAAAACTTTTCAACCCCCCCTTCTAGTTTTCCACATTTGGCATCAGAGCTTCGTTACCAAGTTTCTTGAAGTATATTGTACTTTAAAAACTTGATACGATCCATGGTTAATTGAAAACTACAAAGAAGGTTTTTCATAAAAACAAACACCATGTCTTTTAAAACTCTTTATTTGGATGTTGATTAGATAACAACATTTTTTTTATTTATTTTCTATTTAAATGCACTAATCTTCTTTGTCATATTGATTAGTCAAAGCTCATACCAACCAAGCTATAGGAATCGCTTGGTAACAAGAATACCTTCCTTAAGAAGGTATCTTGAACACAAAGGAGCCGGAATTGTCTAGTGACATTTGTTGTGTCATTTGTAAAGACATTCCTAAGTGCGTTAGAGGTATGTTTCTCTACTTATTTCTAAAATGACATTAGCTTGATAAGTAAGTATGCCTACATAGGGATTTATATGATTATCTTTTGTGCATATACATGTATTACATGAAGCTTCATTAGGAAGCCTTTTCTCACATACGTGTTATTTTTTCGTCTAAAGTCGTGGTATATAAAACTTGTGTTTTATTCCATTTAATCCAAAAATCATATCTCTCCAATAATAAAACAAAACGCAAATTTCAAAAATTCCTCATTCCCCATAAATAAACCATCCGTCGCCCACTTTTTCAAATCTTTCATTTTCAAAAATTACCTCTCATTCAAAACTTCATCTTCCTCATCTTATTTCATCTCAAATCAAAACCAAGAAGATTCGTCATCAACATGGTTTACATCGCCCTCGTGCTCATCGCCTTAACACTCATCGCACTTGTGTTCCCTATGATGAAGTTCACATACGGAGACATTTACTTTGTTTTGTTAATCTACATTGGGGGTTATATACCCAATACTTTATATCATTCTTAGCATTGAAATGAAATATTACTAATAGTCTAGTTTATCTAGGTTATTATCATAATGTGTTTATCATTTCTTTTTATTTTATTTCATTCTCTCGTCATACATTAGAAGTCATGTATGCATGCTAAAAGAAAATGTAGGCTAAAACACATATCTTAGTATAAAACTATGAGATCTAAAAACCTAGGTTTTTCATCACGAAATCTGTTTCTGTAACTACAGATCTACGGATCCCGGAAGATATACTGGCCGGATCCCTTTTGAAAGGGAACCGTGTGAACCGTACTACTGGAGAACAGGTTTTCATGCAAATTAAAAACCACTTTCTTTCTAAAAGTAATATTCCACTAGAATGTCAAAATCATAAGTGAGTTAAGTGTCATTGTTGTTAAAAAAAAAAAAAAAACACCATTGTTAATAAAAATCTAGTAAAAACGTTAGATAATCATTGGTTGACCACAAACATCATTTTCTATTAACTCATCATTTCTATAGGTTCAACTATGACGCATGAATATGAGTTTGATTTTTCACTCACTAGCGTCTACACTCCGAACATCTCCCTTGAGCCCAACACACCTGGCAATCATGTCCGTGGGTTCAATAATCTCGAAAACCGTCACTTCCACGAAGGACGTATTGTAGACACCTCTCTACAATTCGAAGAAGGTATCAATACCTCCTTCCGAGCTATAGGACTAGAATTTCTTCTTGAAATCAACGAGAAGATATGTCCAAGGTTCATAATGGAATTCTTCCGTCAAGTTGAACTCGTTCGTAACGAGGATCGCTCTCTATCTCTTTGGTTTTATATCAAAAACCAAAAGTTTACTTTAACCCTTGGGCATTTTGCTCACATCCTCCGGATTCCAAATCATGGACAATGTGCATTCACCGAAGATTGGTCTCTTGATTCTCTCTTCAACTTTCGTGAAGAAAATAGTCCATATTGTTCACACATACCCTCCCCGGAAGATTTAAATCGCATAATATGCAAACCTCGACCATATTACTCCGATCCAAACATTATCTTCACACGGGACATCCGAGAAGAGTACAAGCCCCTTGCACTCATTCTACGTGAAAATGTTTGGAGTCTTAGGGGAAATCGAGAAATCCTTCCCGCTTGTTGTGCTCACATAATGTATTGTTTGCTAACACAACAACCATACAATCTCGTCTACTTCTTCGCAAGGCGAATTGTAAATCTTCAAGGTTCCAAGAATAAACTCATCCCTTATGGAATGTTCTTGACGCGCCTCTATCATAACGTCATGCATTTTCATCCTCAATTTCAAAGTCCATTGTATGTACTTGTGAACAAGATGATGGAACCACTAAACACATCACTCATGAAGACTTTCGTCATTCTTGATTCCACCAACACTCATCAACCACTTGATGATCCTTCTAGCAAAAACGCTCAAGGAACTTAGTAGTATTTCAAATAGAATCAATCCTTTTTGTACTCATGCTTTATCAATGTAATCCAATTTCCTTCATGAAATAAAACATCTTACATTTGATATCTTAGTGATAGAACCTCTTAAACTAACATTGGAATATAATGCATTGTCAAGATCATTGCATACCTTTAGTAAAGGTTCTGCTTAGCAGATGAACGGATCCCAAAGTTTGTACTAGATGGATCCCTACACTTAGGGAACTGTGGGATTCGGCAAACAGAAAAGGCAATTGTAAACATTGTACTTCAAACATGTCCTTAGAACACCTCACTCTAAGCTAAACATAGTGTCTTAAGGAAAATTAAGTCCTTATCAAGTTAAGTAGATCTTTCCTACTCACACATAACTCACCTAAGATCACACTCAAGACTATTGTAGATCTATATTTCACTTAAACCCATTACTCTTCCGCTCTCTAGATCACTCTTCATGTCTCACATGATCCCTCACATCTAGCCTTAGAAATCTTTCGATTATGGCAAAATTTATCATAATCATCCTTACCTCAAAATTGGTCGAAATTGATCAAATTCTAGTTTTCCCATCTTAAGCCTTTAGGATCTTCTCCAAAACATTATCCTAAGTCACTATCTGATCTCTAGGATCATTTAGCTTCTCTTGACACTCTAAAAATCCTTAGTGTCATCTTTGTTCATTCATTGGTACTCACAAAAGTTCCAATTTCTTCCATAAAAGGCAATCATTAGCTACATCACTCATTACCTTCAAGTACTTAAGCACCCCTTCATTTAAGACACTTAGGAGGACTGAAACACTCAAGATGATATAGATCTTAGACCTTAGAAACATCATTTTTACTCTTTCATAGCTGCTGAGAGCCGGATCCCTAGGATTAGCCTAGACGGATCCCTCTGAAGAGGGAACCGTGGGATCCGGGTGACAGATTTTGTAAACTCTAGCTAAAACAATCATTTCAAGCTCATCTTTCTAACTTAAACACTCCATCTCATCTTAAATGAGTTCCTAGATCAGTACAAACTCTGAATTTGACTCTTGTGCATGTTAATCATCACATTCCAAAGAATTTTAGTGGCTTAAGGCTTGAATGCACTTGCCAAATCTCTTGCTTTATAAACCACATTGTTAGGACTTCTAAAGTCATCACCGTCATCCTCATTTTCAGCACTTAAGAATACTTTACAAACCTCTTGATCTCATCATGAGAAAAACTCCAAGTAGCAACTTATCCACAAAAGAACCACCCAAGAAAATTGCTCGTGTTGTACACGAAATTTCTTCAGCCGAATCATCTCCAGTCAAGCCAAAAAATGCAAGGATTTCTTCTCAACCAATCAAACCAATTCCTAAAAGGATAGTACCCACAAAACTACCTATGCCAAACACCACCATACCTCCTAGGCAAAACAATATCATCTCCACTAAACCATCACCATTGGTTCCAAGAGCTATCTCGTTTACATCTGCATTATCATCACCACACCTCTACAATTTAAAGGATTTACCTCCTAGGCCGTCTCATCCTCCTCCGTCGGCAACATTCTCCTCATTAGGAGGAATAATGGTACAAAATCAAGGTGTTGAGTCAACATTAGCTCTGACTTCCTTTTCGCCGTTACCATCATATAATCCTATTTGGATTATGAGAAATCATCAAAGTCAACCACCCGACCATATGGAAGTTGACACTTCTTTACCACCACCATCATTCTTGGTCGAGCCATTTTCAAATGCGCCTCCACCAATCCCTCCGTCGTTTGAGGCTCCACAAGCCGCTTCACTTGATCCGTCGCATCAAGCAATTTCATTTCTTCCACCACCACTACCTAGCCATGACAAAGATTGTTATCATTGTCAACATGTTGAAAGTTTGATACATGAAGTACGAGAAGACTAACGTTTCATGTTCTATCAACTCCTCGAATGTTTCGATGAGATTAAACCTAAACAAACTTGAGCTAGAGGATTTTAGTGGTGTCCTAGTTTCAAGCGGTCTCAGTTAGGTCTAGTAATTCCAAGTCATGTATCGATCATTTTCTTAGTTTTTAGAGTCATGTATATCATATCTCTAGTTTTATTAAATGAGAATACATGCTACTTGCTATATTTCTGAGTATATGATTATGTTGTATAATACATATCTCACTTTGATATTAACATAATGTGTTATATCACCATTGCTGAAATTGATCATCAGCCAGACGGATCCCTCATATTTGCCTAGACGGATCCCTACAAGGAGGGAACCGTGGGATCCGTGATACAGAAAACTATTTTTCTACTAACTTGGATCATATTTGCAGGAAATTGTGCATTATACTTGTTTTCTAACCTTTGTTTTGTAGTTATTCAATTTACACATAAAGACTTTGACACCCTAAAAGCTAGGGGGAGCTTTATGTCAAAACAATACATTGCACATTAATTGCAATATTAGGAGTACATTTCATGACATCCCGTTGCATAATTGCAATCATCAAGGGGGAGCACATTCGTCACATAGACGAAATCTTTTGCAAACTTAGTTGCAAATGAACTAGCTTGGTATTATTTTATTGACTCACTTACATAGGGATGGACTCGTTAAGGAGGAGTAAAGACGAGATCCTTTCCCGTTACTTGCTCTATGATTTTTATTTCTTTCACATGCTTTTCCTAAAACAATGTGTTAGTTTCCTTTCGAAGCTTTTTTTGTTTCGACAAAAAGGGGGAGAAGAAAGTAAAAACTACAAATTCAAACTCTTACGAATTTTAGCTTTTCCTTAAAATAATTTTATGTTTTGTCATCAACAAAAAGGGGGAGATTGTTAATACAAATAAGCCAAAAAACGTTTATTTATATTTTACGATCTTCTAATGTTTTGTCGATAACAAACGTAAAATCATTTTAACGAAACAAATAAAATACGTAAATGGGTTGAACTAATAGTTTCTAACATACTTACGATTTCACATAAAACACTAAAACAAGTATAAGTGATTTTATGATTTAATATTACATATCTACAACAACTAGTGTTTACATATTTAGGTAAAATATACACATAACTAATATGTAGTATATTGGGTAATATAAATGGGTAGAAACTTAAGTATCATAACCCATTAACCAAATATATTGAATGTAGTTGGGTACAACCCAAAGTCCATGACCCATGGAGCTTGACCCATAACCCATTGCATGACATCATGCTTATATCATATATGGATCATATCCATAACCCATGGTATTGACCCATACCCACAAGACTAGATACACTGTACTCATTAGATACATTGAATCTAAAAGAATACCCATGGATCAACCCATGACCCATTACCCATAACCAAAATACCCATGGGTAAAGAGGAGCGTCCCACGGATCCCTAGATTTACGCTAGACGGATCCCTTGTGGGAGGGATCCGTGGGATCCGGGGAACAGTAGAATTTTTCCTTTATAAATAGTGAGTAATTTCTTCATTGTTTCTCACCCCTTTCTAACATAATTTCCCCTTGAGTTAAAAAATCTCTAACCTCAGATCCAAGAGATCTATGTTTGTAGTTTTATGTTTGTGTGATTCTCTAGGTTCCTCTTAAAGGCTAGATCACCACCTTTGAAGTCAAGCAAGCTCAAGTCCATGAGTTGCCATGCTTGCTCATCGTCAAGACTACTGAAGTCTTCTTGTGGATGATTCTTTTCTTTCTTCTAAGAAGTTTAGTGTTGAAGACATTAGTGAAAGATGTCTCAAGGGTCAAGACGAAGACATTAGTGAAAGGTGTCGATCGTCCGTATTGTAGGCATTAGTGAAGGGTTCCTAGAAGTCAAGACACAAGACATTAGTAAAGGGTGTCTTGAAGATCTAGTTAAAGGCATTAGTGAAAGGTGCCTTAGATGTACATTCGATATGGTGTGTTTCGATGTACAAGATAGATTAGCATTAGATCCAAGGATATTGATATCCTTGATGATGTTGTAATAAGGAGTTGGTCTCCTTTGGGATTAGTCGTTGGTGTATTGTTGGGTAGTAGTTCCTCCATTGTAATGGAACTCGGTATCTAGCCTAGTACCGGATAAAGGGTAGGCGACGTTGTGTTAGGTGTTGTTCACCTTGGTGTGAAAGAACCCGGTGGTTAGCCTAGTACCTGAAAAAAGAGTAGGCGACGTTGTGAAGGTTTATCCACCATAAGGAGTTGGTGTCGTGTAGTGATTACGAATTCTCGAGTAGGTGACTCGGGGAGTGAAGTAGGGCAAGGAAGGTGTCCTTGTAGCCGAACCACTATAAATACTTGCGTTGTGGTTTTGTGCTTCTTACTCTTATCTTTTCATTACATACTTTATATGCTTGTTTATCAACATCAACACACATCCAAATAGATTGAAATAAGTCGATCTAATTAGTTTAATAGGAAGTTTTAATTGGCAAAACTATTTAACCCCCTTCTAGTTTTCCACATACCCCGTTCCCAACCTTCAGAGTAATAAAACTGAACAAATCAATACCATGCAGCTTCAACGACTCAATTTCTTTTATAATACTAAGCCATATAGACGGAAAGCTAGCTTGAAACTATTTACCAATTTTGCTGTCTTCACCATGCAAAGATTTAATCATGTTAGGAAATAGAAAATTCCATAGTAAAGAGTCGGTCACCCCAAATATTGGATCAGTTCAAAGACCTCCACTGAAAGTACAAAGCACTCGGACTTTGAAGTTGCACTGCAAAAGCACAAAGATTGCGGAATTGAAGAATTGAAGTCTACGAGCTCAAGAAGAAAGTCAAGAATAGAATGCTAGGATTCAAAATGTGAAGATTGTTAGGAATTAGAAAATTCCATAGTAAAGAGTCGGTCACCCCAAATATTATCTAGCATAAGTTAGCTCGTAGACATATCGTTAGTTATGTTATTTACTGTTTTATTAGTTTGTTATTAGTCTAGTTTAGCATAGTGCAACACCGTGGAGGAAGGACGGGTCTTTACCCACTATATGCCTGATCCACAGCCCGTCAGGAGGGCGTTTCATTTGTAACTATAATTACCCCTTCCATTCATGGAAGGGGTGTGGCTTCTTTGAATCTAACCTTCCATTTGTTAAGCAACTCTCTTCAAGGAACCTCCTCTCAACTCTCTTCATCTATCTAAAATGGCTTTCTTGTTTAATCATTATCCTAGACCACCCGAATCATCAAACAACATAATATTCACGATCCTACAATTGGCATCAGAGCCAGGTTGTGTTGTTTGTGTTGATTTGTGTGGTACGATTCATGGTTTTTGCACTAATCTTGTTGCGGGTTGATGCGGGTTGTTAACTGTTTTTTTATGCGGTTTGGTTTCTGGTTGTGATACGCTTGATTCATGGTTATGTTGTCCTTGGATGTCATTCACTGGTTTTAAAATCCATGTGGTCAATCTGTTCATTTGGCAATTTTTAAGCTGTTTGGTTAATAAAATTGTAAATCTGCAGTTTTAAGTTATTCTTTGCTTGAATCCTGTGTTATAAATGTTAAGCTGTTTTTTCTGGTCGTATTACTGCTGGTGCTAATGTTACAAATCTGGTCCAAAGCTGGTTTTAAACAAGTTTTTATGAAGATTCTTCAATGAGGCTTGTGTGATAAGGTCGAATACGGGTTAGAACTAGTTCTTTTTGCAAGCGAGATAGCTTATTTCTGGGTTAAATATTTGTCTCATTTTTGAATGCGACTTGGTGCATTTTTTAAATGCGAGTTACTGTCACAATGTCCAGATACATCTGAATGCGAGTTGGGTTAACTTACATGCGTGTTGACTAAAAATATTCCAGATTCATGAACCTTATGCGAGTTGTGGACTCGCATTTTTGAATGCGAGTTGTTAATAAGTGAGCAAGTTGGGTTTCTGGTCTAGTTTCAATGCGAGTTACTTAACTCGCATATGGTACATTTGCACTTGCTTTTTAGCGAGTTGCTGCTGAAGCGAGTTGGTCTCGAGCGAGTTGCTTACTAATGTCAAATGCGAGTTGTGCACATAATGCACCTTGACTATTGAGTCAAGATGCGAGTTGTCAAGACTCATAACCTCAGCTGTCAAAGTTTCAATGAGCATGCGAGTTGTCTAAACATAATCAAAGTATGCGAGTTATTGACCATTTGAACCTAATACTATAAAACCTTTGTCTACAGAAAATTAAAAACATTATGATGAAAACAAGACCATGGCAATCAAGAATCAAAACTCAAAGCTTCTAATCCAACATCAACTTCTCAAACCAACTCCATACTATCCTAATCCTATCCTCCATCAACCACTATCACGTTCAA
The DNA here is from genome assembly GCA_910596185.1 of Chrysanthemum makinoi. NCBI lineage: Eukaryota > Viridiplantae > Streptophyta > Magnoliopsida > Asterales > Asteraceae > Chrysanthemum > Chrysanthemum makinoi. Next base: position 112,896,148 of record OU343217.1, read on the forward strand.
GACTCTAAGTATTTTAAGGAAAAGATCAATCATTAGATCTCAGCTCTCTGTCTCGTGGGATTTTTAAAGCAACATCAAGACCTCGAGGGTCTATATCACGAATAGAGTTGTCCATCACAGATCTTTTTCAAAAGTTAAATATATATTCAATCAACTCAAAAAGGAAAACGTTTTGGAAATGATCTCAGTCCGTTCTTCGTGTCATGTGATACTAATAAATATCAAGACCAATGGCCAAATACACGAGAAGAATGACTCTTCATCGATCTATGAGAAGTATTGCTCCTTTTTATTTATTCAAACCAAAGGATTAGAGTGATAAAAACTTTCATTATCCTCTCATTCCTGTTGACTCATCTCTGTTCTCAAAAGGATAAACGAAATCCAAAGATTAATCTATGTTCGAAGTTTATTCCTTAATTGAATATACGAAACTAAGAAATGATCTTAACAATATATGTTAAATCGTTCTCTTAAGGGTCGTTTATATTATCAAATCACAAACGGCTTATTATACTTACCTTGACGTTTCTAAGATTTTGATGAAGTAATCGTTCTCAGCAAGGCTCGAGCCATCCCTGTGGCGAGCGAGATGGGCCACGTATCATGATGTTCGTTTGTGAGATAAGTTGATTATGGAGTTTGAAGTCAGGAGGGTTTTTCTCTTAAGATGGGCGGACTGATTTAGTTATAAGATTAGGGTTTCGAATCTTATGATATCCATGGTTGTATATGTATTGTTCGGATCATAAGCTGAAGTGAGGGAGGCGTTTGTTTGTTTGCTGAATATGATGGAGGCTTAATCAAGTGAGTGATTTTAGGGTTTGTTAAACATTTGGATTTGTGATTGCTGTATGAGATGAAGTATGTGAAAGGGGCGGACAATTGTTGGGGAGTTATATTAGGGTAATGTGAGATATTAGTTTGTGTTTTATACCCACGTTTTAGGGCAATGTCAATTGCGGATTGGATATGGGCCTGAAGGAGCAAATGTTTTCTTTAAATTGAAACGAGTCCAAGGATTACATTGGGCCGTGTGGTGTGACCTGATTTGGATCGGATTGGGCTTTGTTGTATTCACTTGTTTACACTAGTAGTTCATTAATATGGATATATTTTGACCGTCAGTACGTTCCTATCACTTATGGATCCAGATATAAATGAGTTATGTCACTGATTTATTAATTACACTTATGGGTAATATTAGATTATGGTTCAGTTGTAAGTGCGGTGTGTTGAACCAGGTATAAGAATGCTACTGGACATGGGTTTTTTGATTCTAATGTGGTATGTGGTATTTTGATCCGGATGATGAGTCTATTCGATCGGATGAATATTGGATTGGATTGATTATTTGGGCTTGATGAACTTGATGTGTTTACCAAAGTATTAAATGGGAGTGATGTGATCAGCAATTCGACACCACTGATTAATAATGATACTTCACAGTCTAAGCGAAATCCTTCAAGAATCTTCAGCGTCGGTCATGACGTTTCAAGATGTTTGCTTATGACAAGAACTTTTCGTGCAAATGGTTGTACATGTTGATGATGCTTCCGAAAGTTCGAAACCATCATGGGGGACAATCATGTACTTTGATGTTTTACGATCAACCTCAGGGGGAAGTAGTTTATAATACTCGACTTAGTATGGTTTGTGAAGTTGTCTACTCATGGGTTAAGAATTGTTGAGAATATTGTTGATGTTGGAAAATGAACCGCTTCATGTTCCCCTAAAACAGATATTCACTGAAACCAAAGTTGTCATAACACATTCAAGCTGACATTGTTTACGGTTTTGTCTTGATTTTGTAAAATCCCGCGAAAGAAACTATTTTTCGGTTTAAACCATAGAGTTGTAAAATCCCATACTGATGGAACCATTCTGGAGAAATGGAAAGTGTATTTCGGGATCTTATTTGATGTTGGTGTTACGGTTTCTACTTTAAAGAAGGAATAAAAGGGTGTACTTCATAAATTGGGTGTGTGTTTGGATTGTCCTCATGGCAGTTTGGCTATTACAAGGTTTTACGGGGTTATGTGCTCTTAACCATGGTCGGGATGAAACCATTATCAAAGTTCATTTAAATATCAAAGAAGGCTAGATTTGAGCAGTTTAGAAGATGTGACAACGGCGTTAATTCAGGATTATTTATTTGAGGTTGAAGTGAAATATCACGGGCAAGTGTACTTAGAATCTGAAGGTATCGGGGATGGTTGGATGAAGATTCTTCGAGATCCTTGTTCGAGCTTATTATCAAACACAAAGATTTGGAAATCTAGTTATTATTGGGTGACTTTTACCTTTTCTTTTACCACTTAGGGGAATTGGGCTCTTATCACCTCAAGATAACTATCACTTTAAGGAGTTACGTTGTAGTGCTCAGTGTCACATTCAATTGTGGATTTTCAAGAGGTAATGTACGTCTTATACTTGATGGTTGGTTGGTTGAAGAGTATAGAGTACATAGAGAGTACTTAGAGATGCTAATGGAAATCGGCACCGCTCTTTGTTACATATGTGCAAGTTTAAGTCACGAGTTCGGGATAGTTTACTTCAGGGTCAAATTCATCATATTGGGTTTTCTCCATCAGCTGTCACAACAAAGAGCCTACTGAATGATAATGGGGTTGATTATAAGTTTGCCAAGAATAGATGAAAAGAGAGAGATTTATGACGTATGAACACAACAGTTCATGCCTCGTTCTCCAAAGAAAAGAAAAGTGTACGTGTCAGTGCGCTTTATCTTCTAAAGAAGAGAAATCTTCTAATTAATGACCATTCTCATCAACATGCTTCATGCTTTTTCCATGCGCTTCAGTCATAAAGTGAACCGGGCTACCATTGATTGTTTTCATATTCCACTTGCTCAATATAATGAAGATGGCGACATCACGTGCTAAATTTTGCGGGGGAGAAGTGTGAATAGAATACTTTTGGATGATATTCACTTACTTAATCAAGAATGGCATCTCCGTATGCAATTCTTGAGGGGGAGAAGAAGTGTGAATTTTTTGCATTGTTGATTGATATTTGAGAATATAAATGGTCATACGGCTCTAAACTCATGTAAGAACCGAGCTTCTTCTTATCGGGTCATCTTCACATGGAGTTTTTCTCTTCTAAGAGCCATTGGTTGACATCTTCACTCGGATTGATGAGTTTATCGACAAAGTGCTTCCGGTTAATGCTTCACGTATACATCAACATGATGATTCCGAACAATCTCTATGTTCTTGTTTGATGTGATTGGTAGTTTGGTGTTACCATCTTGTGTGTTCATTGTGGCCTGATTGCTGATTTCCGTGATGAACATCTTTCTGTTCTTGTTTGATTTGGAGGGATATTAGTTAAGGGGATTTTCAAGATGTAGGTTAATTAGGATGGTTTTTGGTGGGATGCTTTTTGGTGTGAGTTGAAGATGTTAACTATCTATTCCCCAACTGCACAATCTTGAAGAAGGTCGAGTCTACAGTCTGTTCTACATTTTCTGCTACATGTTAGAAGACTAAAGACGAGTTGCATTTAAAGATCTAAAGACTTCTTCTTAATCTGGGCATTTATCAAACATATTGTCGGTTTAGGGAGGAGCACTAATTGGGAGAGTGTTATATGTCTGATTCAATCCCCAATTAGAATTGCTCATATTCTTTAGCAGTGACTCCTCGAGACGTTGATATTGACTATTGTAATATTGCAGTTGCACTATTGAATAATAATCCGCTCTTTGGTATTCCTTTGCCAAATCTTCACGGATTATTGTTGATGAAAAATGATCCGCTCTTTGGTATTCCTTTACCAAATCTCCACGGATTATTGTGCACTGTGTAAATCAACCACATGAACATTAAGGAAAATGACTACCTCATCCGCTTGAAGACATTATTGGTGAATCTTCCAGATCAGTCTCTATATGTATATCTTTAGGAAGATGGAATTGATGTCGAGGAATCATTTGTTCCGATTCATTAAGTGGGTCAATGTACATCCGGTTGTACATTTATTCACGTGTTGGACATTTGACACAAGTTGATTACTTCGGAGTTAATCATTTATCACTTATTTGAGATTGAAGTTGACTTTCACAAAGGCGTGTTCTTATTTGATAACTTGCTCGGGCTTAAAAATTTGAGTTGAAGACTTGGTTTATCTAGTTACCAGCAGTCAAGATGGATGGTTGAAGACCTGGTTAACTATCACTATTAGGAGTTACTTTGTTTTACTCAGTGTCACACGCATATGACGGTGTGGATAATCGCAAGAGGTGTTAATGTCTCATACTTTGCTTGAGTAGTGAGTACTTAGAGATTTGTTTGAAGCAGAAATTCTCGACACCGTTCTTCAATCATTAGGTGCAAGCTTAAGATACAAATGTGGGGAAGTTGACTTCAGTTTCAAGTATGGTATATCGGGTTTTCTTCATCAGTTGTCACTTCAAATTGTCTACATAAGGGTTGATAAAATAATCAGAGAAAGTCTTCAGCAAGTTGATTCTCACAAGAGTTCAAGTGTTCTTCTTAACAAATTTCTAGTATACGGGCTTATCATTTGTTGCTGATTCTGAAGTATCAAAACCAGAAATGGGAAAGGAGACTAGCATCTAAACGCGAGTAAACTTGATGAACTTAATTCTTCTAAGTGATTGAAGATATCCCGGAGAGACAAATGTTATTACCGCAGAGAAACTCAAGGTTTGACTCATGACGAGTAAAACTTGATGAACTTAATACTTCTAAGTGATTGAAGATATCCCGGGAAGACAAATGTCATTACCGCAGAGAAACTCAAGGTTTGACTCATGGCGTTTAGTGTTTATTCCAACTATGTAGGGGAAGAGAGGTTAGAGAAAGTTTCTAAAGATAAAAGAGGTACACAAGTGTGTGGTGATTTCGATGGTATCGCAATGATCAAGGGAGAGAGATTGTGTACATTGGGGATGCTCAGCTGTTTCACTTGAGTGCTTAATCAGTGATTCAGAGATACAATCACTTATTCCGGAGTTGACATCCGCAGAGACTGTCACCCGCAGAGATAATCAATGACTTGGCCTGCTTCTTCAATGTTATCAGTTATTCATTCCTTGTGTATTGGTATACTTCGGATACTTGAGCTTCATACACGATCATCAGGGAAGAAAAATGTGAACATGGGGAGGTGTTTTTATTCCCCTCATGATGTGTATTTGGGAGAGCTCTTGGGTATTGGTGTACTTCAGGTTCTTGAGCTTCATACACGATCATCCGGGAAGAAAAATGTGAACATGGGAAGGTGTTTTCATTCCCCTCATGATGTGTATTCGGGAGAGTTCTTGAGCATTATACAAAGAGATTGACTGCATCAATTCAACTACTTGGGGGAATTGTTCTCTTGACACCTTTTGGAATGGATCGCTTCAGACGTCAGTTGAAAAGGAAATTTGAGAAGATTGTTTTATGTGTGGGATGATACGATGTTGTTCTTCTATTGGATGATATAACCTCGAACGAAGAATCACGGTGATTATTCTTAAAAGGAGCAGCAGGATCGAGGATAATGGTGTGCTTCTTTGTACACATGGCTAATGGAAGCTTGAAAGAAAGCTTTGAACCTGCTCAGCTAAAGGATTTTTGGTTTGGGGGGAAGCTGCCAAAGTTTCACTTTCAGATGGTTCAATTCTTTCTTCAATACAAGAGCCTCGGAAGATTTGGTGGTGAAAGTTTTAGGGATGATGACTTCTATCTTCTACAACGGGGTTGCTCGATATCCTTATCTCGGTACTCGTATCATCATCTTCTTTAACTATATCATCTAATCTATCTTTGTATATATTTTTCTGTAAAACAAAATACAAAATTAGAAAACCAACAAAACAAAATAGAAAAATATAAAACCAACAAAAACCCATAAAAATCAGAAAATTTAAAAATTCCAAAAATATGTTTTCTCATGACATGTCTTCTGGTATTGATAACATCTACGGTCTTAGAAATGTCATTCAACAATGGCACGGGACCATAGATGAAGTTCGAGCAGGAGGTGCAAATATTCTTTTCATAACACGTCTCAAAATATGGCTTACAGTTATTTCAGACTGTAACCCGCGCTTCAACAAATGGCTTGCAGTTACTTCAGACTGTAACCCGTGCTAAAACTATGGCTTGCTATTATTTCTGATAGCAACCCGCTCTTCAAAAGAAAGGAAAGTGTTGCGCTAAACCAATTTTCAAATATTTTCGTGCACTTATCCTAAAAACAAAATGAGGAAAGTATGTCGAAGGACTGCTGTTCCTACACAAATGTTTTTCCGTCTAAAATTCTTCAGAAAAATATTTGGTGTTTTCAAAATGGTGGAAAATGAGTTGCTTAAAAACAATCAGATTCAGAGTTTTTATAAAATTTGGAAACTCAATCAATGACTTCAGCACTTTTAAAATCTTTTATAAAATGAGTTATTGGTTGAGGGGGAGAATGTTTTCAAATCTATATCTTCTAACGAGCTTTCTTAATTATCCTAATATGCTTAATTAAAAATGATGTTAACCTATGTTGAAGGACTAGGTGCCTAGGATATGATTGCTAGGATTAGATGATTAGAGTTTGATGAACACATTATTCCCATACTTTATATGATCTGATTGACATGTTGCATTGACTTTTATTAGTCGATTGTTGTTTGGGTGATGTCGACCACCATATATTTGTATGTGTGTTCACTAACATATGCAGGTATATTGGTATAAAAGAATGTTCCCGATCCGGATCCCACAATTGAAGATGATTGGATGCCGAAAGGAAATGGTAACTATATCTTGGGTTGACAAATGAAGAAACAGAGCTTAATTGGACTTCTATGGAGAGTTGGCATTCAAAATGCAACGTAAGAAGAAGTCTCGCTGCATCAGCAGATGGTTTTTCTTCCAAACCCTACAACAACAACAACGGAAGCTTCTCAACCACCTAACGTATCTTTGTGCAGGATACCATTTTTAAACAATTTTGAATAATTTGATTAAATTGTTTTGAAAATGGAAAAATATTGTTTTGAAAATAAATTGAACTAAATTTTGAAAATCACCGGACTTCTTTTTATCAAAACCTAAGTCACTCAATTATTGACTTCTGTCATGGATTGAGGGGGAGAGTGATTTAAAATAAAATATTTTCAAACGATATTTCTTCACAAAAGTTCCGTTTTGTACGATAATAAGTGGTGATCTAAAGATTTAATGTTATGTCATGGTATGATTTTTCTTTTGAATCAAGGTCTTTCAAAATGAAATTTTTTCTGTTCTTGTTTGATTGTGAAATTGTTTTGTTTTACTTAAAAGATCTCTTAAAAACTATCATACCTGACACTAACAATCTTTAGTGTCTTAAAATGGTCCTTTTCTGTCATCTTTCAAAATTGAATCTTGCCACGTCTTTCCCCAAATTTTTCTAAATGATTTAAATCAGTTGGGATCACAAATCTCAAATGGTTTGATATTTCTGATCGGGGTAGAGATCGTGATTTAAATCTCAAATATGTTTTAAATAGAATTGGTTTTAGTCCTTTAAAGGCTCTCCTGCCTCCATGTGCCAAACGATTTCTAATACATAATGCACATGTTGAGGGGGAGCATTTATCCAAAAACAAGATGAGTATTTAAACCTGGCCACATTTTCTCCTATGTTTTCTAAACCTTATTAAATCACTTGGGATCCAAAATCTCAAAGGATTTGATATTTTTGATCGGGGGAAAATTTGTGATTTAATAATGAAATTTGATAAAAGGTGATCGTTTTGATTCAATTGTGCAGGCTGCTCTCTCATATGTGCTAAACGCTTTCGAATCTCGAAGCATATATTGAAGGGGATCATTTTAAAAGAAAATAAACTATCGAGGTGCAAATGCTTTTATGTTTTAACATAAAGTACCTTGATTGAGTTTTAAATGGTTTCTTAATGGCTTGTGTGTTCGTTGATGTGCTTCAAAAGAACTCTTGCCTCTATGTGTTATAATGATTTCTCTTATCCTATGCACATATTGAGGGGGAGAATTTACCAAAGAAAATCAAATGGCTTTTTCTATGAAAATTGTGATCAAAGAAAATATTTCAAAGTCCTCTTGCCTCCATGTGCTAAACAATTTCTAAATCATATGCACATGTTGAGGGGGAGGTTTTCTAAATGATCAAAACTATTAAGTTACAAATGCTTTGATCTCGTATCACAAGTACCTTGATTGTTTTTCCAAATGATTTTTCAATTGGTTTCAAGAAGAAAAGAACAATACCAAAAGACCGACCAATTTACTTTATGCATGGTGTTATAAGGATGGTTAGGTTAGGTATTCGTTCCCACGATCCCGCCAGAGCCGGAGGGATCTACCCAGGGACAATCCACTAGATAGTGTAGAGTTCGTAGGTATGATGAAAAAAGGAGAAAAATGAGGATATGGGAAGAGTGCGGACTGAGACAGAGCTAGTACTGGAATAAACCCAACAAGGTTCTAGTAATGAAGTCTCGGTAAGCACTGAAGGGGTTGAAGAATGAAAAAGAAATGAAATGAGAAAATGGTGAAAAGAAATAGCCCTCCAATAATTCAACCTTAGGGCAGATACCGGGTTCAATACATATGCTACTGGTGGTTACTAAGGTAACACTGGTATTGAAGACAAGACATCATGGACCCAGTGACGCACTGCACTAACCTTCCCAAGCTACTCAAGTTCCTCTTAAAAAGGCTTGTTTCATTCTGACGGGGAACCTACATAATCTATCGACTTTCTCTTAGAGATAGTTGATATTGAAGAAGGAGACCCTCTCCCTAGTCTCCGATATAGGAACCAAATGTTCACAATTGAGTCTAGAGCCAAGAGATCATCCACAATATCTCATTAGGACACTAAATTCTTGAAGACTTGCTGTTTCACACAATGTGGAAAGTAAGTATATATTAAGAGTCCTACGCATTATCCTTGTGGTATTGCCAGAACATCTGAGTGGTATGTAAAAGTATTCTCGATGAAGATGGAAATCCTTCTAGAGCCAACATCAAACAAGCTCTTGGTGGGTGACATGTGAGATCCTCTCGTAAGATCAAGCTTGTGACAACTGGATAGAAACAATGGGGAGATTCACTCGTGAATCAACCTTGGTCCAGAATTGGAATTGACGAATACTTTTGGAAAAACCGTTCGATGTGCAAACCTTCTTTTCTCTAGCACGTCGAATGTGTACTTATGTTTTCAAACATAAAAAGTATCTCTGATTGAAAAAAAAATACTTTTGGAAAAACCATTTGATGTGCAAATCTTCATTTCTCTGGCACGTCGAATGTGTACTCTCTTCAAATACAAAAAGTATTTTTGATTGAAAATTGATCTTTCTCATAAAACCTTCGTCGTATTGCAAAACTCTTTCTTCAAGCAATACGCGATTGTTTTCAAATCATTTTTCATCAATCAGTGAATCTCAATTCGCTGGTTCACTCACTCCGTGTTGTCTTCTTTGAGACGTTCCGGTTTGAGAACAGCTAGAACAGCTGCGAAACCCTGTCAAGGAGATTATTAGGAATCATACCTGATCACAGGCAGTACTTGTACTGATCAACGGGGAACCGTGGGCCGTGTACCTCAATTCGACGAAAGTGAGCAAAGACACTTTTCGTGTGTTTTATTGCTAACTGTTGTTTGCAGGTACATTTGGACGGTTGCAGCTGATCAGAATTGAGGAGTCAATCCAAAGCCGCATGCTCACAACATCCATACTTAATTGAAGAAATCATGACTGGTGCATATCTACATAACCTGGCTCTGATATTTCATACTATGCTCCTGCTTCGCTGCTGCAAATATCATGAACCAGTAAGGCTTCCGCTACTCTGATGGAAAGATGTCATGATTCAAAAGTGTGAGCATGTCGGTCCGAAAGTCACAACTTCACATGATGGCAACACAATAAAGGGTGATCCAGAGATTTACTGTGGCTGATGATCTCAAAGAAAGCTCGAAGATCATCAAAGATGTGGATCAGTTCAAAGACCTTCACTGAAAGTACAAAGCACTCGGACTTTGAAGTTGCACTGCAAAAGCACAAAGATTTCGGAATTGAAGAATTGAAGTCTACGAGCTCAAGAACAAAGTCAAGAATAGAATGCTAGGATTCAAAATGTAAAACATGGGGTGACCTCCCTTAGGGGAAGATTGTTAGGAATTAGAAAATTCCATAGTAAAGAGTCGGTCACCCCAAATATTATCTAGCATAAGTTAGCTCGTAGACATATCGTTAGTTATGTTATTTACTGTTTTATTAGTTTGTTATTAGTCTAGTTTAGCATAGTGCAACACCGTGGAGGAAGGACGGGTCTTTACCCACTGTATGCCTGATCCACAGCCCGTCAGGAGGGCGTTTCATTTGTAACTATAAATACCCCTTCCATCCATGGAAGGGGTGTGGCTTCTTTGAATCTAACCTTCCATTTGTTAAGCAACTCTCTTCAAGGAACCTCCTCTCAACTCTCTTCATCTATCTAAAATGGCTTTCTTGTTTAATCATTGTCCTAGACCACCCGAATCATCAAACAACATAATATTCACGATCCTACAAATCACTCTCGCCCATAAAGAAGTCTTTTGAGAAATAAACCTCCACATCCACTTAAACATTAAAGCTCTATTTAACATGAAAAGACTATACACCCCAAGACCGCCTGAATCTTTAGAAGCCAAGACCTTGTTCCATCCAACCCAACTTTGTTTCTTAGAATTTAACTTCGCGCCTTTAAAGAAACGAGATCAAATGTCTTCCATATCTTGAAGCAACTTCATAGGCACTTTAAAAATAGACATATGATATAAAGGAATTGCACCTAAAACAGATTTGAGAAGTGTTAGATGCCCTCCAATGGAAAGAGTTTTTAATTTCCATCTAGATAATCGAGACCTCATTCCGTCAGTAACCTCATTCCAAGCATGAATTCGAGACATGAAATCACCCACTCTTGATCCCAAATAACTAAACGGCGTCTTGAGCACCAAGCAACCAATCTACGTAGCAGCCTGATTCACCTTACTACTATCCACATATATACCCATAAGTTAGCTTTTATTCATATTAATCTGAAGACTTGACGCTCGATGAAAAACATCCAACACCCGCGTAATAGTATCAATATTACTTTGACTCCATTGACCCATGAAAATAGCGTCGTCCGCATAAAACAAATGTGAAATTTGTAAAGAAGGCGCCAGCTTGATCCCGTTATATAATCCAAAGATCCACCACTCTTTGAAACGAAACATGTAAACTCTCCATGACCAAAATAAATAAGAAGGGTGAAAGTAGATCTCCCTGTTTGAGACCTTTGTAGAATTGAAACTCCTTCGTAGGACTTCCATTAACGAGAACCGAACTCCCAGAAGAATGAAGCCAACTTCTAATCCACATGCACCGTTTTTCACCAAAACCGAATCTCCTCAACATGTCTTCAATAAAATCCCATCTAACCGAATCATACGCCTTTTCGAAGTCAACCTTAAAAATCATATTTTGCTTTTTTGACTCTTACACCATTGAACAATTTCATTCATTACAAACGGGCCATCCAGAATTTGTCTATCCGACACGAAAGCTGATTGGATTTCATTAATAAGATCATCAAGAACCAACACCAGCCGATTAGCCAACACCTTAGCAATAATTTTATATAAGCTTCCAATAAGACTTATAGGGCGAAAATCTTTAACCATTAGCATTTGGAACCTTAGGGATTAAAGTAATAAAAGACGAGTTACCACCTTTCGGAATACTCCCATGATTGAAGAACCATTTAATAGCATCACTCACGTCATTTTCAATAAGATCCCAATACTGACGATAAAATCCAAAAGTAAACCCATCCGGCCCGGGAGCTTTATCAACTCCACAATCCCAAACCGCCCTTTTTTATCTCATCTTTAGAAACCTCCCTTTCCAATTCAACCTTCTACTCCATTGTAATTCTATTAACAAAATCCTTGTCTAGGAAAACACGACGTTGTTTAGGCTGATCAAATCTATTTTTAAAATGCTCAAAGAATTCATTCTTAACAAGATTAGGAGAATCCATCCAAGTACCATCAACCAAAACACCATGAATAGCAAGACAACCTCTCTTTTTATTGAGCACACCATGATAGTACTTTGAATTCTCATCCGAGCCACTTCCATATCGGCAATCTTCTCCATTTCTCGAAGCAACCGAATTACATCCTGCCTCCGTTGAACTTCAACATCAGTAGCATCTCCTTTATCAATAACATAATCAGTGTCATTTAACTCAGCCTTTAACACGCTCTTTCTACTTTTCGAACTCTCCTTATATTTACTATACCACTTCCGAATTCTCTATTACAAATATTTAAGCTTATGCATGAGTTTACTATAAGGATTATGTATTGTCACCATAGCTTCGTTCCATGAATCTTCAACTAACTTATCAAAACCATCAATTTCAAACCAAAAATGGAAAAATTTAAATGGAATCGAACCATAGTCGTGATGACTTTCCCGCATGATAATCGGCCGATGATCCGATAAAAATATATCCAAAGATGTAGACGAAATATAAGGACACGAGCACAAAAGATTTTCTGAAATTAGAAACCGATCAAGCTTGCTCATCTTTGTAGCTGATTTGTGGCACCACGTAAATGAGCACCCACTTAAGGGAACCTCCACTAAACCTGCATTAGCGATGAATGAATTAAATGCCTACGCACCACTTATGTTAAAAACAGACCCGAACCTCTCACTAGTATCTCGAACTTCATTATAATCTCCCATAGAAACAACATCAGCATCCCAATTCATAATCACGTCCGATAAATAATTCCATAGCATCCTTTTGTCACTTAACTCTTGAGGGGCATACACCGATATAACAAGAAGACTTTTCCCACTAGGAACCCATACACCTCTGACTATATTAAAATACTCCATCACCGTTACATTATTTTTCTGGAACATATTCGGATCCCATACACATAAAATCCCACTCGACTTGCCAACAGATTCACTATACACATAATCAAACGAATAATTACCCCAACACCTCTTGATGCACCAACGATCAATTTTCTCCATTTTAGTTTCTTGTCATGAAAGAAAATTCACCTTATTAGATACACACAACTCCTTGACCCAGTCATTTTTAGCCTTTTGGGTGAGGCCTTGTATGTTCAAAGATAAAAAATTCATCGATGAACAACGTTCACTCCTTGTTGTCCGATAATTTTTTCCATATTATTTATACATCCCTTCATATCATAACCCATAGTTTGCCCCACATTTACAAGATCATCAATCATTTATATCATCGATCCACCTGAACTTGGTACTTTCGACTTCTTATAATGACCTGAACAAGTAGATTCATTGTTGTCATTCGAATCTCCCATCATCTCCTGACCTTGTATACCCACAACACCTCCGTCTTCCTTATCATCTGAAGATCTATTCTCATCTGAAAAAATATCATGCCTCACCACAGATTCAATACTAACATCTTTTGGAGTGAAACCTGGTGGAAATTTCAAACTTTCTTCTGGTATACCTTCATTATTATTACCATCCCTTTTTTTATTGAGAACCTCGTAAATACCAAACGGATCCTCAGATTGTACATCAACATGTCTAATGGAACTATCATCAGATATAAGTTTATCTGATGCTTCCTCAAAGTTTGTTTGAGGAATTTCTTCTCCGTCACTATCACCAAACCCGTCTTTCAAGTTTCCCAATACATCTCCTTGCTCTTCATCATCATGTAATCCATCATTCACATCATATTCCTCTTCATTTTCCTCCTCAAAGTCAGGCACCCACCCTGGTACCTCAACAGCACGCGCCCATTACATTTTTCCATGGTACACCATTTTAAACGACTCCATCAAAACCGTTTGCAATTTAGTACTTAAGCAAATTCTATTACTGTGATGACCGTCTTCCTCCAACTCCTCTCCATTTAGTAATGTACCCCATCTAGAAGCAATGCGACTAAAAGTGTTTCTAGACCACTACTTGCACGGAACACCCTCAACCTCCACCCACATAACCCTCTCATCAATAACAAAATCCTGATGCGCTTGTATGATTTGAGAGAACCATGAACCCACTGACAGATTAAAATGAAACCTATTCTTGGTATCTTCATCCTGGAACACAATCATAACCCACAAACATCCCATATACTTAAGTACAAAATTCGCTATTCCTTCTTTAACTAAAACAACCTTTAAGTTAGTTAAGGACCTCCTTCACCTTCCCCAACAAACATAACGAAAAATCATCTTGATTCAAGCACGAGTCATCCAACACCATTGTAGGCCTATCTTCCATGACCTCCTTCTGACTTGTATTTCCTTTAACAACGTAAGCATACGAATTAATCGTACTCTTTGTCCTCTCACCATTATGTTGGAAAAATATGGTCAACATGGTTTGAATGACAATTGATAATGTCATTATGTATATTAATGTGAATTCAAGATAAAATTAATTTGTGGTTTTATTTTGATTCATGGCACATTAGTGAAATTAATTGTGACCATTTCTCTCATATCCCTATTCCTTATAAATTGAGAGTTATTCTCTCATTTTCAGACACCAAGAAAAAACTATTCATATCCTCTCCGTTCGTGTATCTTGTTTCTTTGTGTAATCGTTTGTAATAGAGGGAAGGCACGATTTTGGTTCGCCTTGATAACCCGTTTGTGCTAACGGAGTTATCCGTTGTTGTTGTATCCTTGAGATAGACGTTCATGATTCTCAAGCACTGTGAGAGGACGAATCTGTCTTAAGGAAACTGTGAGTATCACAGGCCTCAACATTTTCCTTACTTTTGTTTTTTGTGTCTCAACAATTCAAAGATTTACGGTATCATTTCTCTACACTTTTATGTTTTATGTTATGGTTTACTTGTCTCTAATAGCGATTCACGTAATATATACTACAATCTTAAGACATACTATTTTGCTATTAGTAACTAAAATAACGAGGCATGATATTTTGAAATTTTTTGTTTGTTTTGTTGAAGAAATAATAAAGCTGTGTCGTTTCATAAGTGAAATTATCTAAAGATGTTAAAATATTAATTACACGCACATATTGGGGTGATGAATATTCACATGATTTTTGGGACAATGAAAAAAAAAAGATTTTTGTTTGGTATTTTGTCTTCTCGAATGACCCAAAGGAAGTGATATAACCTTCTTTTTAATGTATTGTCTTTTAGAAAGGGCATGTTAGATAAAGATTTTTTTTTTCCGATTTACAACTGATTTTAAGAGTATGTTGCATTTGACTGTTTGATATAATAACATGCATGTGCAGTATGAACTAAAATGGTTGGTGGTTATGTTTTATGTCCAAATAAATAAATAATAAATCATGTAATTTTATGTCCAAATAATCATGTAATTTTATGGTTGATTAAAAGTGTTCAACTTTACGTTTGAATTATAAAACGCATATTATGGGCTTGATGGTATAATAAAAGGTCATGAATAAGGAAATAATGAGGTTTGTCTTATTTGTTAAATAAAATAAAAAAAGTAAAGTAAAGTAACACCCAATGCCGTCTTTCACTGGTTATGGGTACCCAATACCGTTTCCGGTGTATGGGGGAGGTTAAGATGTAGACAGACTTACCCCTACCTAAGGTAGAGAGGCTGCTTCCAGTTCTACCAAAGGTAGAAAGGACCTCCGGCCTTTTGTAGGGAGTGAGGATCGAACCCCTGACCTCTCGGTTGAGAGGCAAGGGGTTTACCAACTGATCCAACCCTACTTGTTAAATGAGCTTCATTACTATCTAATTGACGGTTATCAAAGCATGCATATTTATAGGGAATTGATACTTGCACTACATTTTTTGATTCTTTCACCACCTTTATGCATTGCAGTATTGTACAGTATAATACTGTAATGCATAAAAGGTGGTAAATGAATCAAAAAATGTGATGTGAGTATCACCTCCCATATTTATATTTGTTAATATTCATGATTATCGATCAATGATTACATGTGAACGGTTAGGGTGAACGAACCGTATGGTTTTTGGGTATTCATATTTGAGAGGAAATAATAATGTGATTATTTCAATTGTTTAATTTTTGAAACTATGTTATATTATAAACCAAAAATTACTCAAGATCATTACGTTTGGAAAATGTGTGAACATACCGATTTGGCTAGCAAATATTGACTTCATAAACGGTAATCGTAACTACTCGATGCGAAAGAAATTTGGTGTAAAATACTTGTATTTGTTTTCTTTTGATATCTTATTATGATATTGACTTGAGTATCTAGTATGTGTTTCAATGACCTAATGTTGGGTATAAACTCATTCATTGGAATGCGTTTTTGGCGTTATTTGGAATCTAAAGTACGTGATGTCACAGTGGTGCAGTCACGTGTGTATCTAAGACACTAAACTTAATTTTTATAATGTTTGAGTTTATATAGGTGAACCATTTGTGTTAGAAAGGAAAGGATTATTGGGATAGTCAATACATCATCTTATTATTTAGAAGATTGTCACCATTAATTCTACAGCAATCACTTATCAATTTCCAGCCAATGCCTCAACATCTTTTCTATATTTAGCTCGTAGTTACTTGTATAAATAGGGCCTTTGTTTATCACAATGAAATCAATAAAAACAGAAAATTAATACAATTGCTCAAGCCTTTCTTAACATGGTTTCAGAGCCAATTCCGATCTCATCATCTACCAATTAACTATCATTCTTTTAGCCTCATTAACCATCAAACCTTAAGCCACCATGCCTGAAGACGGCGGCTCTAATTCTGATCTTGCTATTCAATTAGCAAACCTCCTGAAAACTAATATCAACCAACAATCACAAACTCCAAAACTTTCCGATAACCTTCAGATCAATCTCAAACTAAACAGCCAAAATTACGCTCTATGGACTCGGATGATTCGAGTTGCCATTGGAGGGAAATCAAAAACACTGTTGTCCCACCTAACCAAAGAACCTCCAGAAAAAACAAGTGAAACCTATGAGACATGGGAACAAGAAGATTTAATCGTGTTCTCATGGCTCATTCAAAATATTGAACCTATGATAGCTGGCAACCTTACCGAGTATCCCACTGCAAAAGCGCTGTGGGATGCACTAGTAATCACATATAGCAGTGGAAGAGATAAGCTACAGACTTTCAATCTCCATGTTAAAGCCAATGAACTCAAACAAAATGAGAAATCTCTTGAAGATTTCTGGATTGCTCTTCAAGGGGTATGGGGAGAAATCGACAGAATCGATCCAAACCCCATGACATGTTCAGAAGATATCAAAACATATTCAAAAGTCAGATCTGAACAAAAACTTTTCCAGTTTCTAAATGGACTGGATCGGAAATTTGATCCGATTAAACGAGAAATACTCCGGCTTGATCCTCTTCCGTCCGTCGAAAGTGCTTATGCCACCATTCGTAAAGAAGCCGCT
This sequence comes from Chrysanthemum makinoi, assembly GCA_910596185.1. Classification (NCBI taxonomy): domain Eukaryota; kingdom Viridiplantae; phylum Streptophyta; class Magnoliopsida; order Asterales; family Asteraceae; genus Chrysanthemum; species Chrysanthemum makinoi. The sequence goes on from OU343217.1 coordinate 112,913,622, forward strand.
CACCAGAATATTCTGGGAGCACCTAGCAATGAATTTCAGGGCATAGCCACCGGACTTATCGCAGGCCCCGGTGAGACGGAAGGTGTCGGTCTAGCAACTAAAGGGTACCGCCGGAATGATGGGAAGAGACCAATCATCAAAGATGATAAATCACATCTTAAATGTGAGGAGTGTGGCATGACGAAGCACACCAAAGAACAATGTTTCCAGATTGTTGGGTATCTGGATTGGTGGACCGATGGTCACAAGACTAAGAACATCAAATCAGAAAGAAAGAAGCCTTCCGCCACTCCTGCCACTCATACTAGCACTAGTGGAAGTGATGGCCGGCGATCGAACATAGGGTTTGGGGGGCTAGCGGCAGCCGGGAACAATGAAGAAGAGAGAGACTTCTTTGTAACAGGTAAGAAAAAAGGAAAGGTAGAGGTGACTGGTGTGTGTGTTTCACACACTCCAAGTGGGTTTGCAAATATAGCCCAAAATCAGTCAAAACAAACAAATGGTCCATGGATATTCGATTGTGGAGCGACTGACACAATGACTTATGAAGTTTCTGATTTTACTGAAATATCTAAACCTAGGAAGACTCACATCCAAGCCGCAAACGGAGAAAAAATGGATGTGAAAACTGGAGGAACAATCGAAATTTCTCCAAATATTAAACTTCCTAATTGTTTATATGTTCCTTCCCTGTCACACAAATTGTTATCAATTAGTCATGTGACAAAGGAACTAAATTGTTCTGTTCTAATGCATCCAATTTTTTGTCTCTTACAGGATATCAGGACAGGACGGATTATTGGGCGTGGCACTGAAAAACATGGACTATATTATGTTGATGAAGTGACTCAAAGTGGTACTGTGATGTTAGCTCATGGAACAACAGAGAGAGAAGCATGGCTATGGCATAGAAGGTTGGGTCACCCATCTCATAGTTATTTGCGTACTTTATTTCCTGATCTTTTCTATTTGAATAAATCAATTCCCTATGAAACTTGCATGTTAGCTAAAAGCCACCGACAAACTTTTAAACATAATAATACTCGAGTTGAAGAACCTTTCTCATTGATTCATTCAGATGTTTGGGGTCCGGCCCCGTAATTGGGCGTAATTTTCGATTTTATGTAATCTTTGTTGATGATTGTACACGAATGACGTGGATTTATTTTTTGAAAAATAAGAATGAAGTATTTGATAAATTCACTTCGCTTTTATGCCCGATTCAGACCCAATTCAAAAAAACCATCCAAATTGTCCGGTCAGATAATGGTGGAGAATATGTGAACTCACAAATGAAATTATTTTTTCAAACAAAAGGAATAGTTCACCAAACCACATGCCCTCACACCCCTGAACAAAATGGAGTCGCAGAAAGAAAAAATCGCATTCTACTAGAAATGACTAGGGCGCTCATAATTGAGTCACATGTTCCCAAAATGTTTTGGCCAGAAGCCCTAGCAACAGCCACTTACCTTCTAAAACCGCTTCCAACCAAAATCCTTAAACTAAAAACCCCTCTAGAAACTCTTGAAGAATTCACCGAAATTCCTCCAACTCTCACCCTTCAACCCAAGGTGTTTGGGTGCACTGTTTTTGTCCACATACCCAAATCATACCGGGATAAACTTGATCCGCGTAAAAGTGTGTATTTGTGGGATATGGAATAAATCAAAAAGGCTACAGGTGTTATAATCCAAAAACACGTCGTATGTTCACCACAATGAACTGTGACTTTCTTGAAACCAAGTATTTCTACTCTTCCCAACACAGTGGTCAGGGGGAGGAATCATGTGACACACTGAATTGGTTGACATATGAAGAAAGTTTTCCTGTTCACAGTACCACGTCACTTGAAGCCCATGTTCAATCTAGTCCAAATTCTAGTGCCACTGAAGATATATCCCCCAATCTGATATCCGAGGTAAGTAATTCTCAACCAAGCGATTCTCAAATTAATAACTCTCATGATTTGGTTGAAACCACTGATAACGTAGAACCAGAACAACAAGAATCGACAAATCAAGAGGCTCAGGAGCAAGGAGAACCTGTATTTGAAGAAGCATCAAACAAATACACTCTTCCAGCAAGAGCAAACAGAGGAATCCCAGCAAAACGGTACTCTCCAGAAAGGTTCTCTAAAGGCTCTAAATATCCCATGGCCAACATAGCAAATGGAAACTTGTCAGAAGAAGCAAAGGCATTTAGTGCAAGTCTCTACTCCGAAGAGACTCCTTCAAGTGTAGAGCAAGCCCTTGAATCAGAAAAATGGAAGAGTGCTATGGATGCAGAAATGGATGCACTAATGAGAAATGAAACATGGGAAAAGTGTGTTTTACCACATGGAAAGAAGCCTGTAGGATGCCGTTGGATCTTCACAGTGAAATATAAACCAGACGGAACAATTGATAGATATAAAGCCCGGTTAGTTGCCAAAGGCTATACCCAAACATATGGAATTGATTACTCTGAGACTTTCTCTCCAGTTGCGAAGATTGACACAATAAAGGTGTTATTCTCAATAGCATCAAATCAAGGCTGGCCACTTCACCAATTCGATGTAAAGAATGCATTTCTTCATGGAGAGTTAAAAGAGGAAGTATATATGGAAGCACCCCGGGTTTTCTCACACATTTCCAGAACTGGAGAAGTTTGCCATTTGAAAAAGTCTCTATATGGGTTAAAGCAATCTCCGAGAGCGTGGTTTGGAAGATTTACCTTAGCAATGAAGAAGTATGGGTTCAAACAAAGCAACTCAGATCATACCCTGTTCCTAAAACATAAAGAGGGACGTGTGACATGTCTCATAATCTATGTTGATGATATGATTATCACAGGAAATGATGAAAAGGAAATAAAGAAGCTAAAGGAGGGATTGTTCACAGAATTCGAAATGAAAGATTTGGGGAGATTGAAATATTTTCTCGGAATTGAAGTTCTGAGATCGCAACACGGCATCTTCATTTGTCAGAAGAAATATATCCTAGATTTACTTGCAGAGACGGGGATGATTGATTGCAAACCAAATTGAAACACCTATGATAGTCAATCAAAAACTATACATAGACGCTGAAGCTAAAACTGTTAATAAATACAGATATCAACGAATGGTGGGAAAACTAATATATCTCTCGCATACCCGTCCAGATATTGCATATGCTGTTGGAGTAGTGAGTCAATTCATGCATCAACCTCAAGTGGCACACATGAACGCAGTATTTAGGATCATCGTATCCGAAAGGAACTCCTAATCTTGGAGTTTTGTTTAGACCAAATGGACATTTGAACATTCAGATATATACAGATGCATCTGGCCGGAGACAAAGGAAACAGAAGATCAACCTCTGGATATTTTTCTTTGGTGGGAGGTAATCTTGTTACATGGAGGAGTAAAAAGCAAAAGGTGGTTGCTTTATCAAGTGGCGAAGCCGGTCAATTCGAGGAATAGCCAAGGGAGTTGCGAAGTATTATGGATAAGAAACTCTTGTCAGTAGGGTTTCCTCCGAAAGAATACTCGTGTCATGTGTGACAATAAAGTCGCAATTCAAATCTCTCGAAAATCGTGGCAACATGACAGACCAAACATGTAGAAATCGTAGACATTTTATTAAGGAGAAACTTGAAGCAGGAATTATCAAGCTACCATTCGTCAAGTCTCAAGATCAACTGGCCGATATCCTAACAAAAGCAAGTGAGGAACTCTACAAGAATGTCTGAGCAAGTTGAATTTTGGCAATCCCACCATTCATCTTGAGGGGGAGTGTTAGAAAGGAAAGGATTATTGGGATAGTCAATACATCATCTTATTATTTAGAAGATTGTCACCATTAATTCTACAAAGAATCACTTATCAATTTCCAGCCAATGCCTCAACATCTTTTCTATATTTAGCTCGTAGTTACTTGTATAAATAGGGCCTTTGTTTATCACAATGAAATCAATAAAAACAGAAAATTAATACAATTGCTCAAGCCTTTCTTAACAATTTGGACACAAAGTGTTTTGGTACAACAATTCAGTTTGGAGAATTTGTTGTCAAAATTGCGCATTCATGGGAAATGCGTTGTCTCGTCTAAGACATTAAACTTGATTTCTGGAAATTTTTAACTTAAATGGGTGAAACATTTGGTCACATTATTTATTTTGGTACATCAATTCAGTTTGGACTGGTATATTGTGACAACCGCGATGTCGTGGAAAAATGTCTTTTTCGCATGGTAAGAAATGATTTTTGCACCATTTTTTTTTCTTCGTGATTAGCTAAAAATGAGACATCTTAAACTAGATTTTGAAAAAAAAATGTTAAGCTTAAACAGAAGAATCAGATGATCGTAGTTTGTATTTTAGCACAACATTTTTTTTCAAGCGGCTTATATATATATATATTTTGCTAATATTTGTGTTGATTGGATGTTGTTTGGTACAACAATTCATGGTTGTTATAATACAAAAAATATGTGGTATTTTGTACAATGTTCAAAGCAAAATTGTTTGTTTCATGTGGTGCAAAATATTGTGGCAAAGTAGTGCCTATTTAAAGTTGTTTAGTGCGGTTTTGTGCAACTAATTTTGTAACATGAGAATAAACAAGTCGCTCGATTTTGTGTCGGGTATTGAAAGTTTGGATGTTGCAAATATTCTGTTGTGAATATTGTTGCGAATAATCAAACTACTTGTTATTCTAGAAAGATGAATAATCGTCAAGACTTGTTACAACTCATATTGCTAATAATCGAACGGTTTGTCATTATGTAAGAAATGACTATGTGTTGAATATAACCGTGTAGGACATTTCAAGAAAGAACACACATATAGATGACAACGAATTACGTTGGTTTATGAAACTAACGTGAATGGTGTGATTGTCATCCAATGTGAGCTATAGTCCATTCGTTAAGTTGGACAAATTTTGATTGTGTAAAATGATTACACATTGATTTTATGTGATTATAATCACATAATAAATTGTGATTATCATATAATGATAAGAGATTAAATGTGATTATTTATAATCACAAGTGAATTGGAATGACATGTTATAAGTGTAGAACTTACACATATAACTTATGGGATCCTCCTAAAACATGTGTGGTTTAAGGTGGCGATTTGTCTAAAAGAAGAATGTTAGTAGATGAAGCTATGAGTAATCAGAATGATGCATCTTCTGTCATACGCTTGATTCCTTGGTCTATAGCATGCTAGATTTGGAATCTGTTAATTATGATACGGAAAATAATTAACATGAGGCATTCAAAAAGTTTGTAAACACTAGTATGAAACTTGTGAAGTGACAAATTACTAAGGATCTTGATGTCATATCCATGTGAAAAAAAAAATCTTATAAACAAGATTAATACATTGAAAGAGAGAACCTCTCTACACAATTCTTGAGATAAATTCCATGTGGGGGATTCCGGCCTAGCTAGAGTTCAAAAGAACGTCAACAAACATGAAGTTCTTGCCTAGTTGGAATACTCAAGAATTACCTAGAGCATGATATATTTAGAGTTGCACGAAAATCAAATTTGTACAAACATATTATGTCGATTCGACAACTACTCTCAACATGGGTTATCCCTATTGACAATATGAAGTCATAGAATAACTTTGCGGATCCGCTTGCGAAAAGCTAAATGTGAGAGTTAGTTAGCAAGTCGTGAAGAGGAATGTGACTAAAGCCCTTGAAAAGTTTATATGAAGGAAAACCTAACCCAGCTGACTGGAGATCCCAAGATCTGGGTTCAATAGGACAACCTACTTGTATAAACTGAGGTCACAGTGGGAGAGTAATAAACTCCACATTTATTTAAGGAAGTTAGCAAACTTCCTAGTCCATTCCTATAATAGTGACAATATGAGGTTAAGCATATGGCTTTTAATGATTAATCGAGAATCACCTATGTGAGAGAGAAGTGGGTCGCTTCCAAGGAAATTTGTGGGGGCACAATTCTTAACAGCTCTCACAGAACCATGCTAATGTTCATGACCATAACGAACATAACTATGAGAACCAAAATGTGTCAAGGAGATATTTGTGTGAATATTTATTGTCGTCTACACAAAAAGCAGACAGTTCAAAGACATCAAGTTCTACTGGCTGCTAGGAGGCTAAGTATATTTCACGAGGGAATGCTCAAAGGGTAACACCTACCTATCCTATGCAAATATCAACTGCAAAATTCTATTACATCATCAAGTCATTGAAATTTGTTTCCTTTTATCAATTTCATTCATGTGGGAGATTGTTGGAAAAATATGGTCAACATGGTTTGAATGACAATTGATAATGTCATTATGTATACTAATGTGAATTCAAGATAAAATTAATTTGTGGTTTTATTTTGATTCATGGCACATTAGTGAAATTAATTGTGACCATTTCTCTCATATCCCTATTCCTTATAAATTGAGAGTTATTCTCCCATTTTCAGACACCAAGAAAAAACTATTCATATCCTCTCCGTTCGTGTATCTTGTTTCTTTGTGTAATCGTTTGTAATAAAGGGAAGACACGATTTTGGTTCACCTTGATAACCCGTTTGTGCTAACGGAGTTATCCATTGTTGTTGTATCCTGTGAGATAGACGTTCATGATTCTCAAGCATCGTGGAGAGGACGAATCTGTCTTAAGGAAACTGTGAGCATCACAGGCCTCAACATTTTTCTTACTTTTGGTTTTTGTGTCTCAACAATTCAAAAATTTACGGTATCATTTCTCTACAATTTTATGTTTTATGTTATGATTTACTTGTCTCTAATAGCAATTCATGTAATATATACAACACATTCTTAGTAACACGTTCGCCCCCTTATCATTATGTAACATAACCATTTCTTAAAAGTTGTTAATGGACTGTTTACCACATTCCCCTCAAGCATTGTTCCCTAGATTTCTACATATTAGGACATTAATTGAACACAGTTGCGACTAATTCATTCAAAATCATTATAGTGATTGATTTCGTATACGTCTTAATTGGTTCTACTTTTGTTTGTTAAAATCATATTTATATTGTGTTTCACAACCCACACTAAAAATGTTATACGTATCTATGACTGAGCAAATTTGGTCAACATGATTGTTTGGAGAAGATTGATAAAATAAGGGTATAACTGTCTATTCTACCTTAAGTGATGATTGTTAGTTATTTTTGTGTTTTAATTATACTTACTAGGACATATATGTTATTTTTATTGTTTTGGAAGGATATATATGTAAGTGTTAGTTTAGCTTGGATATATATGTAATTTTTAGGCTTTGTGAAGATATATATGCAATTTCCCCTAATAATAATAAGCTTTTTATTGTCACCTAATCAACTTTATCATAATTTGGATATAACAAATAAGAGCCCAAACAAAGCCCATCATACAAGAACCCTGGGCCTGACTTTATCTCTAAATACCTAATATTGAGAATGAGTCGTCTTCTTCCTTCGTCTTGCTTCAGCCACCTGCAAAAAAAATAAATAAATAAATAAATAAAAAATAAAACACATCACTGATTCACAGTATCACACAACCACATCACAAACACGTCACAAACACAAAGAAAAAAGAAAAAAAAAATTGCTTCGGCGTGAGCTGGTGGCCACGGCGCCAAGACCCACCACCCCAGTCTCGGTGTGGTGTCTCGCGCCATAAGGTGGCGCCGAGGGTGATGGCTCAGGCCAACAACTCTTGTACCCGGTGCTTAAAAAAAAGATGGAGAGCAACTAGAGAGTAGAGACCCAAAAGGTTTTTAACAAAATAGCGATAAGAAAACAAAAATAAAAAAACTAGAACCAAACAAAAACCAAACTGCTTGAATTAATAATCTAAATTTGAGCTAACGAGAGTCAAGGATCGCGTCCCCATAACTCTCGCGAACCCAAAATAGTAATTCTCCATCTGAAGAAGAACATTTGATTTGAGAAACACATCCGAAAAGTTTAAATTTATTTTTTATAATAAGAAATATTGAGGTGGCGTTTAATTTGAAAACATTTTTTTTTCATTTCTTATTTTTTATTTTTGTAGGAAAAAGGAGGGGAATTTTATTTTCACAAGACAATGGAAAATTTAGAAAACGCGTTTAGTTTGAGAAACATGTGTTTGTGTTTTCCATTATGCAAAACTAGAAAACACGTTTGAGTGTTGTTGTTTTCTATCTCAATTCTCTATTCAACTTTATAATATTAAAAAAACATCTTCAAAACACAAAAACAAATATTATAAACTAACAAACTAAATTATAAATAACTAAAAAAATCTAATACGAGAAGATAAAGAATTTAAAAAGTAAAATATGATATTAAATTACATGAAAAAATCTTCAAGCGACTACAATTCGACATAAAAACATTAAATTCAAAATAAAGTAAAATTTCCTATTTCATCCGTTTTATACTTTTTTGTATGTCTTTATCCATTTTGTACGTTTTTATATATTTTTGAAAATATTTATACGTTTTATTAGATGTGCCAAACGGGTCGGGTTGGGTAGGTTTGGGTCATGGGTCATACATGTCATGTTTTAAAAATGGGTCTAACGGGTCATGGGTTAGATGGTTTGGGTCGGGTCGACCCACTAAATTATAGTGTTTTCATTCATTTTTTTACGTTTTCGTTTGTTTTTTTACTCTTTCGTATGTTTTTAACATTTTCGTCCGCTTTTTTATGTTTTCGTCTGTTTTATTACGTTTTCATTTGTTTTTTACATTTTCACCCCTTTTTTTACTACGATTTTTTTTACGTTTTCGTATGTTTTTTTTACGTTTTCGCCCTTTTTTTACGTTTCCGTCTATTTTTTAGCGTTTTCATTCATTTTTTTTTACGTTTTCGTATGTTTTTTTTAACGTTTTCATCAATTTTTTTATGTTTTCGTTTGTTTTCTTACATTTTCGCCCGTTTTATAATGTTTTCTAACATTTTCGTCATTTTATTTATTTTTTTTACGTTTTCGTTCGTATTTTACATTTTCTTACGTTTTTTTCCGTTTTCTAAATTATAGTGTTTTCATCCTTTTTTTTTTTTTTACGTTTTCGTCAATTTTTTACATTTTCGACAAACGAAGCCTAAAAAAACGTAAAAAAAAAAGACGAAAACATAAAAAGAGACGAAAACGTAAAAAGAGACGAAAACGTAAAAATTTAGACGAAAATGTAAAGAATCGGACGAAAACATAAAAAATCGGACGAAAACGTAAAAAACAAACAATAACGTAAAAATAGACGAACGTAAAATAACCGTCGACAACGTAAAAAAAAACTTAAACGTAAAAAACGGTTGAAAACGTACAAAAATTGGACGAAAACGTAAAAAAATGGACGAAAACGTTAAAAACGGACGAAAACGTAAAAATCAGACGAAAACGTAAAAAATGGACGAAATCATAAAAAACTGAAGGAACGTAAAAAACAGACGAAAACGTAAAAAAATGGATGAAAACGGACAACAATATAAGGAAACATACTAAAACGTAAAACAACGGACGAAAACGTAAGGAAAAAGTCTAAAACGTAAAAAACGAATGAAAACGTAAAAAAAACCAGACGAAAACGTAAAAATGTACGAAAACGTAAAAAAAGACGAAAACGTAAAAATTGAGATGAAAACGTAAAATAACAAACGAAAACGTAAAGAATCGAACAAAAACATAAAGAATCGGACGGAAACGTAAAATATCGGATGAAAACGTAAAAAACATACGAAAATGTAAAAAGATAGACGAAAACTGTTGGGATCACGTGTAACTATTATTCAAGTGTCGGTCATTAACTATGTAATAGGTTGCTTAATAGGCTTATATGTTTGTAATAGTGCTAGGCTTATGTAGTAAGCCCATAGGCGTATGCTTAGGCCTAAACAATCCATAGAAAGGGACTAGATGTGTTGTCATAGCTCCCTTGCTTATAAATACATTGTAAACCCTCTTAGGAGGGTGTTGGTTCATTTCATAATACACTTAACGTTTCTTATTCTTGTGTGTGAGAAGAATCTGACCACTCTCTCCTTCATCTCTTTCTATTTACATCTTAACGTACTTGTGTGATCATATCATGGTGACCTAACAGTGGTATTAATCGCCTACTAGTTGTTTGAAATGTTTTGTTGAAGTTTTTTGGTTATACGTATAAGTTTATCTTGTTCATCACAATTTCTTAAGCGTAAACTTTGATTTTAGCAAAGATTGGAAAGTTTTAAGGTTACTATAGTGTTTAGAATCTTAGTTTTGGCAAAAAGTTTGATACTTGACGTGTTTCTAATTATTTTTCACTTGTTTCTTCATGTTCATCAAGTTTTACGAATAAGCAAAAATTTCACTTTAAGTGTTAAGGTTAAAAACTTTCTTGTTAGTTAAGTGTTATTGAAGCTGTTTCATCAAAAGAATCAAGTGTACAACGCGTTTTAGAGCTTAAAAAGTCGTTTTAGTCATTTCTGGTGAGTTTACAAATAAGCAAAATCCTATTCTTACGCGTAACATAAACCCTGATCTTACGAATAACAATACCCTAATGTTATGAATAAGCTTTACGAACAAGCCAGAGTTTACGAATAAGGAATCTCACGAACAAGGAATTTTCTTCAGAATCTTCAAAGTTATTTGCGACTTAGTGTTTCCCTTGCTTGGATAAGCTTGTGAAACACTTCGACTTGTGGATATCTTTCTTACATGGACAAGTTTGAAAGATTTTGGTTTTTTACGTATTCTTACGAATAAGGTCAAATCTTACGAATAAAGACTTTACGACTAAGATCATATCTTACGAATACGGTCCTTTATAACTAAGCTTTGATTTTACGACTAAGGTTACGTATAAGCCACAAAGTTTACGAGTAAGATCATCTTACGAGTAAGAGGCAGTTTACGAATAAGAAGCAGTTTACGAGTAAGCACCATCAACCTTACGACTAAGGAGTTTACGAATAAGACCACTTTTCAACAACAAATCACGTTTCAATCATCTACAAAGATCCATCATCAACACAAGTTTAAAGATGTCTTAACCACCATATTCCAACTACTTTCCTCACCAATATCCTTAGCAGCAACAAAAATATCCTCAACAACAATTCCCGCAACAACCACAATAACAAGTTTATCAACAACAATAATAATTTGCACACCCACAACTACAACAATTCCCTCAACAACTCCTCCACAACAACCTCAATTTGCTAAGTATTTTCAATATCCACCTCAATATGCTATGCATTCATCTATTGTGACACATAAGGGACCTCATTGGTTTGAAAAGACGTGTGAGGCTATCAGCAGTCAACAATCGATTCATGAAGCTGGATCTCTTGATAGACCTCCAATGCTCACTCCCGGAAACTATGTGCAATGGATCAGTCGGTAATTTAGGTTCTACGATCTTAAAAAACCTCATGGAAAATATTTGAAGAAGGTCATCCTTGAAGGTCCTTTTCAAATGTCAACTGTGACAATTCCCGGCGATCCAACGACTAATCCACAAAGACTGACACTACTTCCACTGTCTTTGAGTCTCAACTCACTGAAGAACAGATACTTCACCAAGAAGCTGATGAGCTCGCAATGGAATATATTCTTCTAGGTTTACCCAATCCGATTCTTCGCAGTGTTAATGCTCAGAAAAATGCACAAGACATGTGGGAACACGTTCATCTCTTAATGGAAGGCACTGAACTCAATCAGGAGGACATGGAATCAAAATTTTACCTAGCTTATGAAATGTTCATGATTGATCCAGGGGAGTCATTAGAGTCATACTATCATCGATTCACAAACATCATCAATGATTTGGACAGGCACAACATAATCTTATCCATAATTGCTATCAACACAAAGTTTCTAAGTTGTCTTGGTCCGGACTGGGAAAAGTATGTCACATTCATCCGTCAAGCTAAGAACCTTCACAATGCTAAATATGGGTTGTTGTATGATTATCTGAAGCACCATCAGAAGGAAGTGGACAAAGATCGAGCTCTCCGTGGAATCTATGCACCTTTACCAAATGTTAATTCACTTGCTTTAATTGCTCAATCCTTTGCACCACATTTTCCCCAATTTCCACAGCAGTAACAACACCTCACTTATCCTCAGCAGACACCATCCGCCCAGATCACTCCATATGATCCTTCACAGCAATCAAATGACACTCAACTGGTTCCTTACAACAACTCAGATTCAGCACCTTACAGTGAAACCCAGAATGATGATGAAGAAGCATTCAACACGTTGAATCAAGGATTTGCACTAATTGGTCGTGCCTTCGGGAGATTTGCAAACAAATCCAACAATCATCTTCGTACTTCATCCAATACAAGAAATCAAGCTGTTGTTCAGAATGGAAAGGTTGAAGTTCAGAACAGAAACAATGGACGTCCAATGGGAAATGGTAGCTACATGGGTAGTGGACTTGGGTATTATGCTTCTGGTAGGAACAATATGGCTGCTCCTCAGCAAAGGTTTCAAATTGTTGAGCAAGGAAATGTTCAGAATGGGAATACGGTCCTTCGATGCTATAACTGCAATGAAAAGGGTCATCTGGCTAATGCATATCCAAAACCAAGGACCAGAGGAAGTGCTTATCACAAGGAAGCTCTACTCTTGGCTCTTAAAGATGAAGCTAGTGGAACTCTTACAGACAAGGAAAAAATCTTCATGGAAAATACAGAATCTGATGATGATATGGAAGACTTGCAAGCTAATGCAGATGTGATGTTAATGGCAAACTTGCAAGAACTCCACATGATTGATACAGGCCCAGTTTATGATACTGATGGCTTGTCTCAATTACCGAATCCTAATATGTATCTCATACATGATCTGATATCTCCGCCTACATCTGCATCCGACAAGGAGCAAAGTGTTCAAAATAAGCCATCAACATCTCATCAAGAAGATGATCAAGTTGACCCCGTGGTTACATTTGATGATCCCACTGATGATTATGTTGATACTCACGTTGAAAAAATTGAAACTTCTTTTAATCCAGATCCAGAACTCATGACCTTACTTTTGACCACCCAATCTCAAGCTGAAAAATGCAATGAAATAAATGTAAATCTGAAAGAAAAAGTTGCACTATTGACTGCGGATCTTGAATGCTATAAGACACACGTTGCAAATTTTGAAACAAAAGAAAAACGCGAACAAAGTTTTGAAGTCGCATTTCAAAAGTCGTATCTAAAAGAACAAGATTTAGAAAGACAAATACGAGATCTAGTTGCTTCCAAAAACAATTTGATTTCTTAAATGGAACAAGAAAAATTTTCACACAAACAACAAGTTGACACTCTTACTTCGGAAATTCAAAAAACAAAGCTTGATTTGTCTTCTTGTCAAACTAGTTTTTCTGATTTTAAACAAGCCTTAAGGAAGCGAGTTGATCTGTATCTTGATGAAATTGTCGATTTGCAAAATAAAATCAAAAAGTTTCAAAACATTGTGTATAAACGTGGTGAGTCAATCACAACTATTCAAAAGTTCACTTTAAAGCCAAATCCTGATGGATATGGGCCAAATCTTGCTGATGATAAACCTCGTTTTTTACATAGAGCATTCAAGGCAAATCCAAAGTTGTGTAGTGCCAAGTATCTGCTTGATGAATCAATTGCGCATATTGTTGAATATAATTGTGAAGAGGAACAAGATGCAAAAGAAGAGAGTCGATTAAAAATGAGCACTGTGTAGGATCATACTATTATGTTGTTTGATGATTCGGGTGGCCTAGGATGGTGATGAATCAATTATGCCATGTTTAGAGAGATAAAGAGTAGAGAGGGTGTTTCTAGAGAGAGAAAGTTAAAACAAAAATAAAGGTTAGATTAGAATCACCACCTCTTCCAAAGATGGAAGAGGTATTTATAGTTACAACCTAAACGTCCTCCTGTCAGACTGTGGATCAGGCATACAGTGGGTAAAGACATGTCCTTCCTCCATGGTGTTGCTCTAAACTAATAACTAACTAATTATCTAGTAAATAACGATATGTATACGAGCTAACATATGCTAGACTATAGTTGGGGTGACCGACACTTCACTATGGATTTTCTAAATCCTAACAATCTCCCCCTAAGGGAGGTCACCCCATGAATTACATTTCGAAATCCTAGCATCTATTGTAGACTTCATGCTCTAGCTCGTAGACTTTAATTCTTCAAGATCCGCATTCTTTGTGCTTGACTAGCGATTATTCAAAGTCCACATACTTTGTACTTTCAGTGGAGGTCTTTGAAATGATCCACATCTTGATGATCTTTGGGCTTTCTTTGAGATCATCAGCTACAACAAATCTCTGGAACACCCTTTGTTATGTTGCCTTCATGTGATGTTGTGACTTTTGGACGGACATGCTCACACTTTCTGGATCATGACATCTTTTCATCAGAGTAGCGGAAGCATCGTTGAATGTCTTTGATTGTCATGATTTTCTTTAATTAAGTGTGTGTGCTGTGAGCATGCGGTTATGAATTGACTTCTCAATATCGATCAGCTGCAACCGTCAACAGTTCCTGCAAACAACAGTTAGCAATAAAACACACGAAAGTGTCTTTGTTCACTTTCGTTGAATAAAGTTGCAAGAACCATGGTTCCCCGATGATCAGTATAAATACCGCTTGTGATTAGGTAGAATTCCGAAGAATCTCCTTGATAGGGTTTCGCAGCTTGATCTAGCCGTTCTCAAACCGGAGCGTCCCAAAGTAGACAACACGGAGTGAGTGAACCAGCGAATTGAGATTCACTGATTGATGAAAAATTGATTTGAAAACAATCGCGTATTGCTTAAGAGAAAGAGTTTTGCAATACGACGAAGGTTTTACAAGAAAAATCAATTTTCAATCAGAAATAATTTTTGTGTTTGAAAATGTATACACATTCGATGTGCTAGAGAAAAGAATATTTGCACATCGAACGGTTTTTCAAAAGTATTCGTCAATTCATTTCCTGGACCGAGGTTAATTCAAGATTGAATCGCCCCATTGTTTCAATCTAGTTGTCACAAGCTTAATCTTTTGAAAAGATCTAACATGTCACCCACCAAGAGCTTGTTTGATGTTGGCTCTAGAAGGATTTCCATCTTCATCGTGAATATTTAACATATCACTCGGATGTTCTGGCAATACCACAAGGATAATGCGTAGGACTCTCGATATATACTTACTTTCCACATTGTGTGAAACAGCAAGTCTTCATTAATTTTGTGTCCTAATGAGATTTTTGTGACGATCTCTTGGCTCTAGACTCAATAATGTATATTTGGTTTCCTATTCGGAGACTAGGGAGAGGGTCTCCTTCTTCAATATCAACCATCTCTAAGAGAAAGTCGATAGATTGTGTAGGTTCCCTGTGAGAATGAAACAAGTCCTTTTAAGAGAACTTGAGTGGCTTGGGAATTTTAGTGCAGTGTGTCACTGGGTCCATGACGTCTTGTCTTCAATACCAGTGTTACCTTAGTAACCACCATTAGCATATGTATTGAACCCGGTTTTTGCCCTAAGGTTGAATTATTGGAGGTCTATTTCTTTTCACCTTTTTTCACATTTATTTCTTTTTCACTCTTCAACCCCTTCCGTGCTTACCGAGAATTCATCACTAGAACCTTGTTGGGTTTATTCCAGTTCTGACTCTATCTGAGTCCGCACTCTTCCCATTTCTCACTTTTCTCATTTTTTCATCATACCTAAGGACTTCTACACTATCTAGTGGATTGTCCCTGGGAACTAATACCTAACCTTACCATCCTTATATCTCCAATGCATAAAGTAACGTTGTCGGTCTTTTGGTATAGTTCTTTCCTTCTTGAAACCAATTGAAAAATCATTTGGAAAATCAATCAAGGTACTTGTGATATAATATCAAAGCATTTTGTACCTTAATTGTTTTTTATCTTTTAGAAATGCTCCCCCTCAACATGTGCTGTGAGATTTTGAAAGTGTTTAGCACATGGAGGCAAGAGGTCTTTGAAATATTTCTTTAATCACAATTTCCTTGGAAAAAGTCTTTTGATTTTATTGGTAAATTCTCCCCCTCAAAATGTGCGTTAGTTGTTTGAAATCATTTAGCACATAGAGGAAAGAGGTCTTTGAAGTACTTCCACGATCACACTTGTTATAGAGAAACGATTAGAAAATCAATCAAGGTACTTTATGATAAAAACATAGAAGCCTTTGTACCTTGATAGTTTATTTTCTTTTGAAATGCTCCCCCTCAATATGTGCATCAATTAATGAAAACGTTTAGCACATATGGGAGAGCAATCTCCACTTTTAAATCAAATCGATCATCTTTTATCAGATTTCATATATTAAATCACAAATTCTCCCCTGATCAAAAATATCAAACCCTTTGAGATTTTGGATCCCAAGTGATTTAATTAGGTTTAGAAAACATGGGAGAATATGTGGCTAGGTTTAAATTCTCTTCTTGTTTTTGTTTTTTTGTGTGGATAAATGCTCCTCCTCAACATGTGCATCGTGTATTTGAAATTGTTTGGCACATAGAGGCAGGAGTGATTTTAAAACAATCACCATTTAAATAGATTAGAGATTTAAATCACGATCTCTCTCCCGATCAAAAATTTCAAACCTTTTGAGATTTGTGATCCCAATTGATTTAAATCATTTTAGAAAATTTTGGGGAAAGACGTGGCTTGATTTAATTTTGAAATTAACTGATAAGGATCAATTTTAGACAATAAAGATTGTTAGTGTCAGGTATGAGAATTTTAAAAGATGTTTAGGTAAAAGAAAAATATTTCACAATCAAACAAGAATAGAAAAATTTTCGTTTTGAAAGATCTTTGAGTTTTAAAGAAATCATACCATGACATAACATTAAATCTTTAGATCACCACTTTATTTTGTACAAATGGACTTTTTGATGAAATATCGTTTGAAAATATTTAAGTTTGAAATCACTCTCCCCCTTAATCGATAACCGTAGTCGATGATTGAGTGACTTATGATTAAAATGAAGTCCGGTTGATTTTCAAAATTTTAAGTCCGATTTATTTTCAAAACAATATTTTCAAAATTGTTGAAAAATGGTATTATTCACTACTTGTCATGCACAAAGATACGTTAGGTTGTTAAGTTGCTTCTGTTGTTGCTAAAAGGATGAAAGAAAACCATCTGCTGATGCAGTGAGACCTCTGAAGTTGCATCTATCGTGCCAACTATCCATAGAGATCCAATTAAGTTCCGTTTCTTCTTTTGTCAACCCAAGAAATAGTTGCCCTTTCCTATCGGCATCCAATCATCTTCTTTTGTGGGATCCGGATCGGGAACATTCTTTTAAACCATGTTATCTGCATACGTTAGCGGACATACATACAGATATATGGTGCTCGACAGCACCCAAACAACAATCGACTATTTAATCAAATCAGATAAAGGCACGGGAATAATGTTTTCATCAAACTATAATCATCTAATTCTAGCAATCATATCCTATGCTCCTAGTCCTTCAACTTAGTCAAACATCTTTTTTTGTTAAGTATGTAGGATAATTAGATAAGCCCGTTAGATGATATATATGTAAAAACATTCTCCTCCTCAATCAATGACTTATTTCATGAAAAGCTTTAAGAAGACTAAAGTCATTGATTGAGTTTCCAATTATATGAAAACACCAAGTCTGATTGATTTTCAAGCAACTCATTTTCCACCATTTTGACAAATAAATATTTTTCTAAAGAATTTTAGAATGAAAAACATTTGTGTAGGAACAGCAGTCTTTTTGGCGACATGCTTTCCTCAATCTGTTTTTGGATAAGTGCACGAATTTATTAAAATTGGTTTAGCGCAGCACTTTCCCTTTTGAAGAATGGGTAGCAAATTTGAAATGATAGCAAACCATAGTTTAAGCGCTGGTTACAGTCTGAAGTAACTGCAAGCCATATTTTGAGACATGTGTTGGAAAAAAATATTTACACCTCCTGCTCGAACTTCATCTAAAGTCCCGTGCCATTATTGAATGACATTTCTAAGAACGTAGATGTTATCGATACCAGAAGACATGTCTTGAGAAAAACAATATTTTTGGTCTTTTTCAAATTTTCTGATTTTTATGGATTTTTGTTGATTTTATATTTTTCTATTTTGTTTTTGTGGTTTTATATTTTTATATTTTGCTTTTGATAAAATATTTACGAAGAAGATGATATAGTTTAAGAAGATGATGATACGAGTACCGAGATAAGGATATCGAACAGCCCCGTTGTAGAAGATAGAAATCGTCATCTCTTAAACATTCACCACCAAAGCTTTCGAGGCTCTTGAATCGTCGTCTGAACTTGAACCATATGAAAGTGAGACTTTGGTAGCTTCCCCCCAAAATGAAAATCTCCTTCTTAAGCAGATTCTAAGCTCTCTTTCAAGCTTGCCTTAGCCAGGTGCACAAAGAAGCACACCATTATCATCGATCTTGCTACTCCTTTTAAGAATGATTTTTGTATTAAGTATTTTAATGTTATTTTGTGTTATTTAAGCTACATAAATGGTCACATATGTTATAAAAACTTAATGTCTTTAGCGCGCCTCACATTCATGAATCCCGCGCCTTGGAATGCGCCTCGACTCGAGGCTCTTTGCCCCCTTTGCGCCTTAGTGCGCCTTGAGCCTTTCAAAACATTGGTCAAGAGACCACTTCCCCCCGAGTAGTTGAATTGATGCAGCCCGTCTCTTAGAATAAAGCTCAAAAACCTGAATACACATATACCCATTCAAAGAATAACTGATGACACCACCAATGTACACACTTATCTTTCCTGATGATTGTGTATGAAGCTCAAGAACCCGAAGTACCCGAATGCCCAAAGAGAGAATAACCGATAATATTGAAGTAGCAGACTGAGTCACTGATTATCTCTGTGGATGTCAACTCTGGAATAAGTGATTATCACTGAATCACATATTAAGCTCTCAAGTGAAACCATTGTGCGTTCCCAATGTACAAAATTCTCTCCCCTGATGATTGCGATAACATCAAAATCATCAAACACTTGTGTACCTCTTTTATCACTAGAAACTAACTCTTCCATCTTTTCCCCCACATAGTTGGCATAAGAACACTAAATGCCATGAGTCAAACCTTGAGTTTCTCTGCGGTCATGACATTTTTCTTCCCAGGATTTCTTCAATCACTTAGAAGTATTAAGCTCATAAAATTTACTCGTTTTGCGTTAAGATGCGTGTCTCCTTCCCCCTTGCTGGTTTCGATACTTCAGAATCAACAACACATTATAAGCCCAGATACTTGAAACCTTTTGAGAAGAACACTTGAAATCTTGTGGGAATCAACTTGCTGAAAAACGATGTGAGCAAATCTAATTAGGGATTAAATCTGGCGTTTCACTTTCCCCCAATTAGTGCTCTCCCCAAGACTGACAATCTTTTAGATAATTGCCTTGAATAAGAAGAAGTATTTGGATAATCAAATGCAACTCGTCTTTAGTCTTCTAACATGTAGCAGAAGATGTAGAACAGACTGTAGACTCGACCTTCTTTAAGATTGTCCAATTGGGGAATAGAAGGTTAAAATCTTCATATCACCAAAAGCATCCCAATTAAATTACATCTTGCAAATCCCCTTAAGTAAAATCCCTCTCAATGAAACAAGAACAAAAAGATGTTCAACAAGGAAATCAACAATCAGCCCACAACGAACACTTGAAATGGTAACACCAAACAAACAATCACATCAAACAAGAACAAAAGGTTGTTCGGAATCATCATGTTGATGTGTACGTGAAGCATTAACTGGAAGCACTTGTCGTTAAACTCATCAGTCCGTGAGAAGATGTCAACCAACGGCTCTTAGAATAAACTCCATGTAAAGATGACCCGATAAGAAGAAGCTCGGTTCTTACATGAGTTAGGAGCCGTATGACCACATATTCTCATATATAACTCAACATGCAGAATTATCACACTTCTTCTCACCCTCAAGAATTGCATATGGAGATGCCATTCTTGATTAAACAAGTGAATATCTTCAAAATGTAGTCTTTTCACACTTCTCCCCACAAAAATTGCATATGATGTTGCCATCGCCATTATAATTGAGCAAGTGGAATAAGAGAACAATCATCGGTAGTTCGGCTCACTTGATAATTGATTGCGCATGGAAAAAGCATGAAGCATGTTGATGAGAATGGTCATAATTGAGAAGATTTCTCTTCTTCTAAAGATAAAGCGCACTGAAGCGTACACTTTTCTTTTCTTTAGGGAACGAGGCTTGAACTATTGTGTCCAAACGTCATAAGAAGATTTCTCTTCTTTCAAAGATAAAGTGCACTGAAACGTACACTTTTCTTTTCTTTAGAGAGTGAGGCTTGAACTGTTGTGTTCAAATGTCATAAGAAGATTTCTCTTCTTTCAAAGATAATGCGCACTGAAGCATACACATTTCTTTTCTTTAGAGAACGAGGTTTGAACTGAAGTATTCAAACGTCATAATCTCTCTCTTTACTACATCTCTTGGCAACTTGTTATCAACCCCATTATCATTTAGTAGGCTCTTTGTTGTGACAGCTGATGGAGAAAACTCAATATGATGAATTTGACCCTGAGGTAAAACAACCCGAACTCGTGACTTAAACTTGCACATATGTAACAAAGAGCGGTGCCGAGAGTTCATGCCCCTTTGAACCCCTAAGTAATTTATACTCTTCATCCAACCAACCATCAAGTATAAGATGTACATCACCTATTGAAAATCCACAGTTTAATGTGACACTGAGCACTACAACGTAACTCCTTAAAGTGATAGTTATTTTGTGGTGGTAAAAAGAAAAAGAAAAATCACTAAAAAATAACTAGATTTCCATGTCTTCGTCTTTAAAAATATTAAAAGGTCGAACAAGGATCTCGAAGAATCTTCATCCAACCATACCCGGTACCTTCAGATACTAAGTACACTCGCCCGTGAAATTTCACTTCAACCTCAAATAGATAATACTAAATTAACGCCGTTGTCACATCTTGAGGTTAAAAGCTCAGATCTAGCCTCCTTTGACGTTTTAAGTGAACTATGATAATGGTTTCATCCCGACCATGGTTAAAAGCACATAACCCCGTAAAACTTTGAAATAACCAAACTGCCAAGAAGACAATCCAAACAATCACCCAATTCATGAAGTACACCCTTTTATCCCTTCTTCGAAGTAGAAACCGTAGCTCCAACATCAGATAAGTTTCAGAAGTACTTTTTCCTTTCTCCAGGATGGTTCCATCATCACGGGATTTTACAATTCTATGGTTTAAACCGAGAAATAATTTCTTTTGCTGGATTTTACAAAACCAAGAATAAACCGAGAGATAGATCCGGAAATGCACATTTATTTCACCGGGATGTTTTTATTCTTACGGGATTTTACAAATCTATGATTTAAACGGAGAAATAGATTCTTTCGTGGGATTTTACAAAATCAAGACTAAACCGTAAACAATGTCTGCTTGAATGTGTTATAACAACTTTGGTTTCGGTGAATATCTGTTTTAGGGGAACATGCAGCGGTTCATCAACGGTTCATTCTCCATCATCAACAATTCTTCTCCCATATATAGAATACTTCACAAACCATACTAAGTAAAGTAGTATATACTACTTTTCCTCTGGAGGTTGACCTTATAACATCAGAATACACGTTTTCTCCCCCATGATGGTTTCGAACTTTCAGATGCGTTATTAACGTGTACGACCATCTGCACGAGAAGTTCTTGTCATAAGCAAACATCTTGAAAAATTATGAGTGACACTGAAGATTCTTGAAAGGTTTTTCTCAGACAGTGAAGTATCAATGACATTCTGTGGCGTCGAATATCTCATGGGAATTGCTGATCACATCTCATCCTTTAAATACTTTGGTAGGCACATTTTCCACATATTCTGTCGGCTATTGCTTGTGATCACGCGCCCGAAGAACCTCACTTCAAATCCAAATAAAAAAATACCAAATACAAACACCCCGAAGTCAACTTTGTTCAGCCATCAAATCAAGCCGTGACGTAATAACCTCCGTGGAAATGTATACCCCAAAGTATCACACCGCATAACCCAACAAGTCTCATCAACAAATATCATCATCATCAAATCTCTTCAACACGTCTCATATTATCCAACTCTCATAAAATCCAAATCTTGAAAAATCACATTTTCTCATATCATGCGATCCAATTCTGAGAAGCCTATCTGGTCCAACTCACAAACATGTACATCAGATCCAATTCAAGCCCATATCCGGTTCAACATATGGTCATAATAATTCGAATCTAATCAAAGTTCTCACAAACAATAAATTTTACATCAAATTCAAATCAATAATCCAAATTGATTCAAATTACACATATCAAATCTCACATATCACTATAGACAAGATAATCCAAATCTGTCACATCTTTAATATCCCAAATCTATCATGAATTCGTATAGCCCAAACAGATTATTACCCAGCCTAAAAGCTGTCCAAATTAGACCAAAGAGGCCCTTCCAAGAAATTTCAGCCCAAAAGAGATGTCTGGTCCAACTAGTAACTCATATACCCGATCCAAGTCTCTTGTAAGCCTAATCCCATGGGGTATAAAATACAAGCATATCCTCTAAACGCCCCATCTCCTAAATATTCTCACTAGACAACCCTAATTCCTCTCCTTAATATTCTGCCCCCACTTCCTGAATCTGCTTCTCGTTTCAATAATCTCGTCTAACCCAAGCACATCTCCTCTAAACGAAAATGAAGAACAAAAATCATTTCAAGTCCATCAAATCTGTTCATTAGACCTTGTTTAAGATCGAACACAACCATCTGATAATGACCACACCTTGCTCCATGATTTTATTTGTCGCCTCGAGTCTCAGGTTTGTGTTATTTGGTTATTCATTTACTTACAATCGAATGAGCTGAAAGAGTGAAACGAATTGTTTTGTCCTTTCGAGATAAAATTCGTATAAAAACAATGAAGTTCATCTTCAAATAGATTAATGATGACAAGGTATAACTCTTAAAGAATCAATGATGATATATGTGAGAGTTAACCTAATCTGAAATCTTTACATTTCTTATACCTTTTATAGATCCATGAAGAAAACATATAGCACTTTGAGATCTTAAAAGAACCATTCGAATGTATATGAAATCTGAGATCAATGGATCGTTTATGGTTATAAGAAAAAGGGTCGATGATGGATAGCTTCAAGGATTCAAAGATCTTTAAGATTCTAATTGACACTTGAACAAATCTGAGACCAAACACATTTTTTTTTCGAGAGATGATATTGAGATTAATTTTTTGAACGAGCCTTGCGTATAGATTTGCTTTTGGGGAATATAGAGTTTTGATGTAGAGATTTGTGAATTTGTGATTTGATACAAGCTGTTGAGATAATTGAGATTAGCCAATAAAGAGATTCATTGATAAAGCTTAGTTCTTGTTAATTGCAGTAGAGTATCTGTGAAATGAGGAACTGATGTAAGTTGTTGTTGTTGATTGTTGATGATTAGTGATTAACTGTTGTCTTGAAGCAGAGTGATATAGATAACAATTTCAATTTCTTTTCATTCGGTTGATTTGAGTTTGTCTTCATTAGGTTGACTGGTCAACAAAACGCAACTAGCTTCTTTTCATAAACCGCATCATTTTTTCTTTCAAAACGCATATATCAAAACGCTTTTGACTTATTACAAACCACATGGTTTTTTTTCTTTCAAACCGCTTAAAACTTCAAATCGCATCTTCATGACCTTTCATTACCAAACCACATGAGTTGCTTCAAAATGCATAATCTGACCAAACCGCATAATATTCAAATAGGATCAACGCATACTTTACAGGTCAAACCGCATTATATGTTAAACCGCATATAAGGACAAACCGCATCCAGATTCAATGAATTTGGATAGTTTTCTATCAAACCGCAGTTAACAGATTCAAACAGCACTGAAAAATCGGTGCAAACCACATCGAAGAATGTGTCAAACCGCACTTACGAACAGTATTGTGTAGTCCAGAAGAATAGTTATGACGATTTGAGAATTACACACTTTTTAACAACACATTCAGTATCAGAAAACGACTTGATAAAACCAGTAAAAATCATATTCAAACGAGCTTAAAACTTGTTAATAACTCTTAAAGCCAACTGATTTAAAGAAATAACGACCTAAAACCAGTCTCAAACATGACTTGACACCAGATTCAAGCATGTTTAAACATTCAATCAGCAGTAAAAAGTATCAAACATCACACAACCATATCAAACCGCAGCCAAACATGCACACAATCCATACAAACCGCATACTTAGACAAGTACAAAACCGCTCAATAACCATATGAATCATCAAGAACAACACAACCTGGCTCTGGTGCAATTGTAAGATCATACTATTATGTTGTTTGATGATTCGGGTGGCCTAGGATGGTGATTACGCTCAAATTGTACATGTTTTTAGTAGCATTATCCGTGATTTTATGTATGTTATTTGACTATAATCATATACTTTTGATGCTTAATCGTATAAAAGTGCGTTTGCTAGTTCATTTGTAGCCAAGTACAGGAAAGTGGAGTAAAAGACGGAAAAGAAGTAAAATATGAAGATTTCTCCATGTATGAAGAATTCCCGACAAAAGCAAGACTTGTGGAGTATATTCGAGAAGGTAAAGTCATCAAGTTAGTGGTCCAAAGACTCAAGAATGAAGTTCAAGAAGGGAAACGAGAAAGAAATGAAGAATGAAGTTCAAGAAGGGAAACGAGAAAGAAATGAAGAAATGAAGCTAAAACGAAGACATATGGGAAGACTCGTTGTTCTTGACACACTTTCACCATTTTGGCCGTAACTTTTGCATAAGGAATCCGTTTGACCCCCCGTTCGTGGCCAAGGAAAGCTAAGAGAAAGATCTACAAATTTGGCTTTTGACATTTTCTGTCAAAAGGATCCAACCGATCGGTTGGATCTCGCAACCGGAACGGTTGGAGTCCAACCGAAACGGTTGCTCCAATCTGACCTCCCCAAGTCATGTTTAATGCAATATTAAGTGTCATTAAGCCCCAAGTACGATCATATGGTACTAATAACTCCTAAACCTGCTACTTTATGACACTTTGTGCCGAAGAAACTTACTTGGTGGCTAAGGGTGGCTTCTACCTATTTTGGGTTAGTTTTGTGTGTGTAATTCTTGCCTCCACCCTTAAGGACGAATTTCCACCAAAATTATCTCTCCTGATAGACCACAAACATCTGCCATTTCCAGAAGTATGCATGGTTAGAAGTTGTAGTTGATTGGAGGCTTGAAGGAGTGCTATAATCCTTCACCCTTTCCTAATGTAATATTACTTTGGGTAAATCCTTGTTACTTTTATGATGTTGAATGTTATTGTTCATGTTTGGTTCTTTGATTGTGTTGATTATGTGAATCTTGTGAATGTTGTCTTGATACTTGTTTATTTCATATGAGAACTTGTGATAAAAGGATGTTTGGATAATTGTGGTGTTTGTTTGGAATATGTTGATAACATCATACTTGGTTGAATTGGAACTTGTTCTTGTTTATTGTTTTGGTTGATCATTGTTGAGTTCAGTGGACGAAAGTATTCTTAACAATGGTTAGTTCCAATTCATTAGTCGACGAATGATTTTGGTCTTGTACTTTGTGACGATTGTGCAAGAGAATTAATAAACATAACAAGTAAAGGTTTAATTTGGATTAAGGTCGAACAGAATCTTTTGAATATGTGTTGTCATTATCTTTCAAGTAAATGGAACTTCACGGATTAATAACATCAAAGTATAAGGGCCGAAAGGATTATTTCTTTGTTGTTTAGGCATAAGGCTCATGACATGACCATTTGATTGAGGCTTATGTATATTTGATTTATAAAACACTAGACTACTATTATTGGTTCAAGAGGTCGAAAGGTTACCTTTAATAATATATATTTTCCAAACCAAACATCCTAATATCCTTGTGATCATGTTTCTAAACATGTATGTTCTTTGTGTGCTTGTTCATATTGCTTTTCTTAGTGGTTTGATCCGTGACAATCATACTTGTTACTTGCTTAAACAAACAAACGACACTTGTAGTGCAACCAAGTCTCTTGGGACGACCTTGATTTACCATAAACTATACTACAACTTGACTAGGGTATGCTTGCCCGAATGTGTTCCTTGTTAACCGGTAATTCTTGATTATGAATTTAAAACCCTGATGGAATCCATCAAGTTTTTGGCGCCGGGGACTTGCGTTTGTATTCTTGTGTTTGTTTGTTTGTTGAAATGTTTGCTTGATTCGATTGCTTACTCTTGATGTTTGCGTTTGAATAATTGTTGCTTTGATCTTGTTTGTTTGCTCATGGTGTTTGCTTAATTGCTCATTTGCGTTTTCTGTCCAAATCTCTCATTTTCTCAAAATTGCTTAAATGATCTTTGCATCAAAATCAAGTTTTTGATGTTGGGATTTCGTTTCATGTGTTCTAAAATGCTCATTTCAATGATTGCTTTCAAAGTGTGCTCGAAATTGTTTGCGAAAAAACCCCCACCAAAACCAACCCAAATCAACCAACCGATCGGTTGGCACTCCAACCGGATCGTCTGGAAGCCTCGTACTTAATAAATCAACACGAACCGATCGGCCTGCACCCACAGCCGATCCGGTTGTGTGTTCTGTTAAAAAAAAAAAAAAAAATTAGTCCGTGTGTTTCTTGTTTCGTGTGTTTGTGTTTTATATGTTATGTGATCTCTTGCATGTTTTTGTGTTCTTCTTGTTTGTGTTATCATTGTCTATGTTAGTTTCGTATTAATTTTGAATAAGATTATCTTGTTTTAGATTGTCTTGTTTTAATTTGTTTTACGTGACTAATTATGTATGCTTGCACCTATGTGATTGTCGTTTTTTTTCGTGCTTTTATGCTTATTTTTGTCTTAAGTATTGTTTTATGTTCGTGATAGTTAATATGTGTTTATGTGTTTTAATTACTTGTGTTTAGTTTTATGTTCGTCACCTTTTATGTTCTTGTCTTATTTTATCAATAAAAGTTTTGAAATAAAACTTGTTTAAAAAAAAAATTAGAAAATTTCCTCCAACCGATCGGTTACCCCCCGTAACCGATTCGGCTGGAAGGTTGGTCACATTTGGTTCATTCCAACCGATCGGTCACCCCCCGTAACCGATTCGGTTGGACCAATCGTTAAAAAAAAATGTTTTTCGTATTTTGTTTTTGTACGTTTGTGATTAGATCAAATAAGTTTAAGTGTCTTGTGGGATCATTCCTAAGATACTTGAGCATTATTATTTTTATTTTTGTTCATCATTTTGTCATTTTTAAGTTTTGTTAATTTTTGGTACATGGTGAATAAATAAGTACTTGTTTTTAAATTAAATAAAATTGTTTCGAACTTTGTGGGTAAGTTCACTGGAAACCCTCACGAGACTATAACTCGTCCACTCGGGCCACCGAGGGGTTTAAAGGCTTGTTGCATGCGCTAAATGCAACCGTGATGCCTACGAAAGTGAGTTTTAGAATTTTACGCGTTTTTGTACTTTAGTTTGTTTTTGCAGATTCAATAAGCTCGTGGAGGAAGGATTGGTTGGATCGTGACCTTACACTCTTGGTTGGATATGTTGGATGAGGAATCGATTGATCTCACACGCTTATGCTAGCGTTTGCTTAACATCTTATCATATGGAGTTCAATCGCGATTTCTTTGACCCGGGAAGTTTCATTTCTCTTAGACTTATAGTTCTATTTTTCCTTACTTTACATGCTTCGTAGTTTATTTTTCACAATTGCTTTATGTTGTTTCTTTGTTATTTTTCCTTTGTTTGTTTGTTTGGTAAATTATTTTATAAATTGACTTCTTTTAGTCTCTCGAAAGTAAGGCTCACCCATTGTAAACAAACTGTGTGAGAGGTTTAAGGCGGGTCTCCCTAATTCCCTAAAGAAGTTGGGTTTTTAATATGCTTCGCGCTGACATGCTTCTCCGCTTCTTTGTGCGTTTCAATGGAGCTACCGAGAACTCGTGGGACAAGAATAAGTCATCTTTGTTTTTTTTTTTTTTAAATAAAAATAAAAAATAAAAAAATAAAAAATATTAAAATAAAAACAAAAATAAAAAAATAAAAAATAAAGAAGTAAAAAAAAAGAAAAAAAAGGTCATAACTAGTTTATTTTTCAAACTTTTCTCGTAGTAATAGTAGTAATAATAATAGCAATATTTTTTTTAGTTATTTTTCTTTTGTGTGCTTAACTTAAGTTTGGGGGGAAATATTTTTGTGAAAAGCGAAACTCATTTTTAAATTTCCAAAATTTTTGGGCCAATTTTAAATTTTGTGAACTTGTTTGCCCTTATGATCTAGTTGTTTTCACGCTTATAGGTTAATATTTTAGAATAACTGGATCAATCCACTGGTGAAATCGGTAATTTTGGAAAACTTGAGATGTGTCCTGATTAATATTGCAATCCATTCTGGGATCGATGACATTTGCTAGCACATTTTATAGCCCTTCCACTAAATTGTGAGGATTTGAGCCTATTTCATATATAGCATACATCTTTTATGCTTAGATCTTTTGCTGTGAGTGTGCCGGTGATTTTATTTATTCTAGAACTTGTACTTGTAAATCATCACCAGACCGCAGTAAGATCACATTCGTGTGATATAAGTGTATTCGTGTGATAAAGAGGCATGCTCAGGAATAAAACCCAAATGGCCTTCCATTTTACATCTAATGATATATTAGCTAACCACATTGGTTAGTTAACCACCCACATGGACCCATTTGTTAGCGCTCATCTTTAGCGCTAGATACCCTTAGTACACCCTCTGAGCTATTCTTTTCTTTTTGTTAAATCCAGAAAAATACATAAATATTTTACACTTTAAACCTTAGCCTACCCCTTGTCAATGTCTAAATGGTTGGTTGCTAGTTGCTTGGTTGTTGGATTTATTTTTGATGATTATGAGTTAGCCGCACTTTGCCATTCGTGTGTTCCATTCCTACAAAGATGAAGGTGGCCAACTTCTTATTTGTATTTTTGTGGTGTGTGCTTATTCGAAGTGTGGGGGAGATGTGATGTATGTGAAAAAAAAATGAAAAAAAAATATAAGTCATAAAAAAAATGAAAAAAAAAATATGTGATGACAATTATAGCCAAGGTGCTTATTATTATGAAGATGAAGTACGTTTGTGATATCGATTAGCCAATGTGCTAAGACGTGATATATATATTTGGTGATCGATATGTGAAGAAGAGAAGATTGTAACTATAATCATTTACGGGTTTGCAGATTGTTTGGTAACTAGCAACATGGTTATTAGACTTGACTTTATTTTTATTTTAATACCAATTTCATAAATATTCCCATGTCTTATCCCTTCCCTTTTGGCTTTGTGAAAATATGAAGTGCGTGAATATTTTTAGTGACCATCCGGTTCTTGAAGGATCGAATGACGCGCCAGCGATCTAGTGCATATATTTGGTGACCATCCGTTATGCAAATAACGTGCCAGCGATCCGTGACCATCCGTTGTTTGACTTAATCAAGAATTCGCGCCAGCGATCTATTAATTCTTGTATGTAATATTTGAACATAAGCCTTGTTAACCCTTTTAGCCTATCCCGAATAAAAGCCCTCTTTAGATGTTTGCACTTGGTGCTTACGCCACATCGGTGGAGTTTTGTTTATTGTACAAGCCTATTATAATATTTAGATCATGACTAAGCAATATGAGTGTACTATTCCTTAATACTATCCATCACTAAATAAATAGAGCGTTGAGTGAATTATACTTCATTCCTTTTCGTGAGGTTCTTAGCCATGTTATCAAGCAAGAGAATCCATATGGTATTGTCAAACATCTCAGTTTTTTACCTCTAAAAGCTTAAAACGATGAATCTTATCTTGTACTTGTACTTGGTAGATTTGCATCACATTTTTATTAATCATATTTGATGCACCATGTGGGATTTATTTTTCTTAATTTTTAGATTTGCTTGAGGGCAAGCAAAACCTTAAGTGTGGGGGAGTTTGCGCTCATTTTTTGCTTATTTTTATATTACTTTTAAAAAAATAATAAAAAAAACCCAAAAATATTGTAATTTTCAAAAATTTTATTTTCGTTTGTCGTTTAGGTATGTGTTTAATTTTTCTTTTCTTAGATTTGCTTGAGGGCAAGCAAAGTTTAAGTGTGGGGGAATTTGATAACGCTCAAATTGTACATGTTTTTAGTAGCGTTATTCGTGATTTTATGTATGTTATTTGGCTATAATCATATACTTTTGATGCTTAATCGTATAAAAGTGCGTTTGCTAGTTCATTTGTAGCCAAGTACAGGAAAGTGGAGAAAAAGACGGAAAAAGAAGTAAAATATGAAGATTTCTCCATGTATGAAGAATTGCCGACAAAAGCAAGAGTTGTGGAGTATATTCGAGAAGGTAAAGTCATCAAGTTATTGGTCCAAAGACTCAAGAATGAAGTTCAAGAAGGGAAACGAGAAAGAAATGAAGAAATGAAGCTAAAACGAAGACATATGGGAAGACTCGTTGTTCTCGACACACCTTCACCATTTTGGCCATAACTTTTGTATAAGGAATCCGTTTGACCCCCCGTTTGTGGCCACAGAAAGCTAAGAGAAAGATCTACAAATTTGGCTTTTGACCTTTTCTGTCAAAAGGCTCTAACCGATCGGTTGGATCCCGCAACCGGAACGGTTGGAGCCCAACCGAAACGGTTGCTCCAATCTGACCTCCCCAAGTCATGTTTAATGCAATATTAAGTGTCACTAAGCCCCAAGTACGATCATATGGTACTAATAACTCCTAAACCTGCTACTTTATGACACTTTGTGCCCAAGAAACTTACTTGGTGGCTAAGGGTGGCTTCTACCTATAAATAAGACCATTTTGGGTTAGTTTTGTGTGTGTAATTCTTGCCTCCACCCTTAAGGATGAATTTCCACCAAAATTATCTCTCCTGATAGACCACAAACCTCTGCCATTTCCAGAAGTATGCATGGTTAGAAGTTGTAGTTGATTGGAGGCTTGAAGGAGTGCTATAATCCTTCACCCTTTCCTAATGTAATATTACTTTGGGTAAATCCTTGTTACTTTTATGATGTTGAATGTTATTGTTCATGTTTGGTTCTTTGATTGTGTTGATTATGTGAATCTTGTGAATGTTGTCTTGATACTTGTTTATTTCATATGAGAACTTGTGATAAAAGGATGTTTGGATAATTGTGGTGTTTGTTTGGAATATGTTGATAACATCATATTTGGTTGAATTGGAACTTGTTCTTGTTTATTGTTTTGGTTGATCATTGTTGAGTTCAATGGACGGAAGTATTCTTAACAATGGTTAGTTCCAATTCATTAGTCGACGAATGATTTTGGTCTTGTACTTTGTGACGATTGTGCAAGAGAATTAATAAACATAACAAGTAAAGGTTTAATTTGGATTAAGGTCGAAATGAAACTTTTGAATATGTGTTGTCATTATCTTTCAAGTAAATGGAACTTCACGGATTAATAACATCAAAGTATAAGGGCCGAAAGGATTATTTCTTTGTTGTTTAGGCATAAGGCTCATGACATGACCATTTGATTGAGGCTTATGTATATTTGATTTATAAAACACTAGACTACTATTATTGGTTCAAGAGGTCGAAAGGTTACCTTTAATAATATATATTTTCCAAACCAAACATCCTAATATCCTTGTGATCATGTTTCTAAACATGTATGTTCTTTGTGTGCTTGTTCATATTGCTTTTCTTAGTGGTTTGATCTGTGACAATCATAACCACGACCTTGTTACTTGCTTAAACAAACAAACGACACTTGTAGTGCAACCAAGTCTCTTGAGACGACATTGATTTACCATATACTATACTACAACTTGACTAGGGTATACTTGCCCGAATGTGTTCCTAGTTAACCGGTAATTCTTGATTATAAATTTAAAACCTCGATGGAACCCATCAGATGGTGATGAATCAAGTATGCCATGTTTAGAGAGATAAAGAGTAGAGAGGGTGTTTCTAGAAAGAGAAAGTTAAAACAAAAAGAAAGGTTAGATTAGAATCACCACCTCTTCCAAGGATGGGAGAGGTATTTATAGTTACAACCTAAACGTCCTCCTGTCGGACTGTGGATCAGGCATACAGTGGGTAAAGACCCGTCCTTCCTCCACGGTGTTGCTCTAAACTAATAACTAACTAATTATCTAGTAAATAACGATATGTCTACGAGATAACATATGCTAGACTATAGTTGGGGTGACCGACACTTCACTATGGAATTTATAAATCCTAACACACTGTAAAATATAACAAACCTTTTGATTACTCATAAGTTCCTCATATTTCAAAATCGTTTGTACCTCAAAAGGATAAAATCGACACACCTTGGGTTATCACACAAATAAATGAGTCATCTTTTGACGTTGGTCCCGTTAAACCAATTGCACAAATTAATGGTCATTTACCTTATCCAAGTGAAATTCCACCATTGCCAAAAAGATGTCAAGTTCTCAAATATTTTGATACATTCATGTTTAACATTAAACTTTTGGAAGATGCAATTAAACATAATTCTGAGTTAAAATCTGCTACTTTTCAATCGGCTTATGCCAGAGAACAAAGACAAATCTGTCAAAAACAGATTTTACCTCATGTTCATAATTTGCGTATATGTGCAACACATTGGGAACGGGAATTTTAGAATGAAGTTGGACAAATGATAAAAACTTTCAATGCAACTGAAACATCGATTTCAAATACTAAAAGGAAAAATAAAATTCTTCGAAATCATGTTGATCGACTCTTGAAAGATGTTATATGTGCTGATACTATATCGATTGTGTTGTATTATACTGCTGCATCTGCTTGTGATAATGTTGTTGCTGTTGATACCGTTGATAAGAAAAATGATAATGTGTCTCAACTAGAAATTTTAAAAGCTGAAAATGAGTATCTATTAAAGGATCTTTCGGAGGTAAAACGTCGTCTTCACTGGTGTCAAAATGATTGTATTAATCGTTAAATTACTTTACAAACCAAAATCAACCAGTCAAGTGAAAAATCTTTTGAACCAAAACTTGAACGACTGGATGATGAGAACGCATCTTTGAAATGTCAAATTTTCAAATGTTAACAACAGATTGAAAAATTTAAAAAGAAATACGGAACGATATTTGATTTGCTCAAAAAGACACGTGCTAAAGCATCAAAAGAACTTGATCATCATCTTGCTTACACCCGTGAAATATTAAGTGCTAATGGACACTTACGTTCAGAAAATCAGGAATTAGAACACTCTATCATAAGTTGAAACATAAATTGGTGAAACTTGAGAAAGAAAAATCTAGTAACACAAATGTAATTGCACCTGGAATGTTTAAAGTTGATACTAGAAAGCCCACTGACAAAACACAAGATACTAATGTGATTCCTTCTTCTTCTACAGGAGTAGTTGCCGCCACTTCTAGCGTTTGCAATTCACAGCTTAAGAGCACTCAAAAGAAGAATAGGAATTTTCAATGTAAAAGCGGAACCTAAAATCCCCTGAAGTAGAAGATCATGCTAGGACTTTGAATAAAACACATGTTGCACCTGCTTTAATTATTGCGTTAGACAAATGTAATAGCAAAGGCGATGTAACAAATATTAAATCTTTAAGTACTTTGGATGTTATGTTTGAAGCTTCTTGTGTATTTTATCGCAAAATTATGTTTTCTGGTTGTCATAATAATTGAGTTGCTAAATCTATCTTGTCTCGTAATGGAAAATCTACAAATGGCATTACCTCTAGGCCCACTATTGCTTCTAAGTCTGTGCTTGGACAACCGCCTATTGTAGTTTCTGAGAATATCAATGATGCACCCATGGCTCCATCATCACCTCCTAGGAAGATACCATCACCTAGTGTATTCACTAAGACAAAAGTGTGGAAAACTAGAAGGGGGGGGTTGAATAGTTTTACCAATTTAAAATTCCATTTTTAAATATTTAGATCGACTTATGTCAATCTATTTGGTTGTTTATGTTGGACGTTGATAGATAGATATATAAATGTGTAATGAAAGATAAAGAGTAAGAAGCACATCACCACGACACAAGTATTTATAGTGGTTCGGCTACAAGGACACCTTCCTTGCCCTACTCCATTCCCCGAGTCACCTACTCGAGAGTTCGTAAGCACTACACCAACTCCTTATGGCGAAGAAGCCTTCACAAACGTCGCTTAACCTTTTTCCGGTACAAAGCTAAATACCGAGTTCCTTCACACCAAGGCGAACCACACCTAACACAATATCGCCTACTCTTTATACGGTTCTAGGCTAACCACCGAGTTCTTTCACACCAAGGAGAACTAATCCTATCACAACGTCGCCTACCCTTTATTATGTACTATGCTAAGCACCTAGTTCCATTGCAATGGAGGAACTACTACCACGCTACACCAACGACTAATCCCAAAGGAGATCTACTCCTTTACAACATCATCAAGGATATCAATATCCTATGATCTAATGCTAGTCTATCTAGTACATCGAAACACACCATATCAAATGTACATCTAAGGCACCTTTCACTAATGCCTTTGACTAGATCTACAAGACACCCTTCACTAATGTCTTGTGTCTTGAATTCTAAGCACCTTTCACTAATGCTTCTAGTCTTGACTTCTAAGCACCTACCACAAGTGCTTATGATGTAGACGATAGATACCCTTCACTAATATCTTCGTCTTGACACTTGAGACATCTTTCACTAATGTCTTCAACACTACACTTCTTTTGAAGAAACAATGGAATCATCAACAAGAGGACTTCAGTAGCCTTGATGATGTGGAAGCATGGCAACTCATGGACTTGAGCTTGCTTGACTTCAAAGGTGGTGATCTTGCCTTTAAGAGGAATCTAAAAGATCACACAAAAATAAAACTACAAACATAGATCTCTTGGATCTGAGGTTAGTGAGTTTTTAACTCAGGGAGAAAGTGTGTTAGAAAAGGGTGAGAAATAATGAAGAAATGGCTCACTATTTATAGAGGAAAAATCCTACTGTTCCCCGGATCCCACGGATCCCTTCCACAAGGGATCCGTCTAGCGTTAAGCTAGGGATCCGTGGGACGCTCCCTTTTACCCATGGGTATTTTGGTTATGGGTCATGGGTTGAACCATGGATCTTTAGCTAGATACAATGTATCTTTGAGTGCAATGCACTTGGTCACTTGGGTATGGGTTGATCCATGGGTTATGGATATTATCCATATATGATATAAGTATGATGTCATGCAATGGGTTATGGGTTAAGCTCCATGGGTCATGGGCTTTGGGTTGTACCCAACTACATTCAAAGTATTTGCCCAATGGGTTGTGATACTTAAGTTTCTACCCATTTATATTACCCAATATACTACATACTAGTTATGTGTATACATATTTATTACTAAATCATAAAATCACTTATACTTGTTTTAGTGTTTTATGTGAAAGTGTGAATATGTTAGAAACTATTAGTTCAAACCATTTACGTATTTTATTTGTTTCATTAACATGATTTTACGTTTGTTATCGACAAAACATTAGAAGATCGTAAAATATAAATAAACGTTTTTACGGCTTATTTGTATTAACAAAAAGCACGGACTAGTTGGACTTGGCATAGATGGTTACAAAGTACACCTGGTTTTAAATGGTTACCTAAAATTATTAACATGTGTGCTACAACTATAACTGTAACGGAACCCACTAACTCTACGGGTTCCACCTCTGCCTCTATTCCACCTTCGTCGTCTATGTGTATTGTAGGTGATACAAATTATTCTCTAGATTGTTGATAGTGGCTGCTCCCGGCACATGATAGGCAACATCAAACTTTTATCAAACTTTGTTGCAAAGTTCATTGGCACTGTCAGTTTCGGGAATGATCACTTTTCTGCTATAATGGGCTATGGAGACTACATCAATGGGAACATCGAAATTAGCAGAGTTTCCTATGTTGAAGGTCTTGGACACACTCTTTTCTCAGTCGGTCAATTTTGTGATGGGGATTTGAAGTTGCTTTTCGGGAGAAAACTTGTTTCATTCGTGATCTACAAGGAAACGATCTCATGTCAGGAACCTGTTCATCAAGACTTTACACAATTTCAATGCAAGAAATGGTTGCCTCATCTCCCATTTTCCTACTCTCTAAAGAAACATCAACAAAATCATGGCTGTGGCATAAGAGACTTTCACATTTGAACTTCAAAACCATAACTGATCTTGCACGACACAAACTTGTTGAAGGTCTTCCAAGATTTCAGTATTCAAAATACCACTTATGCTCAGCTTGTGAACAAGGAAAAACCACTCTTGCACATTTTCCTTCGAAGGTTGAACACAGTACTCAACATGTTCCTCACCTTCTTCACATGGATTTCTGTGGCTCGATGCGTGCGCAGACGATTAATGGCAAACGCTACATTCTTGTAATCGTTGATAACTTCTCAAGATGGACTTGGGTTTATTTTCTTTGAAGTAAAGATCAAGCTCCACATGATCATCACCTTTCTCAAAAAATTCAAGTTCAGCTTCGCAACATGGTCAGACAAGTCAGAACAGACAGAGGAACTGAATTCTTGAATCAAACTCTTCGGGAATATTATGAGAAAGTGGGATTGAGCATCAAACATCCATTGCCAGAACACCCGAACAATCTGGAATCGTCGTACAAAGGAAATTATGGAGATAATTCATGCTAATTTTGATGAGCTTACATAAATGGATTATGAGCAAAATAGCTTAGAACCCGGACATAACCGTCTTAACTTCCCAGAATCATTAGCTGACCAAACCTTTCAACTCACTCGTCGTCAAATGGAAATGTTGTTTTCTCCTCTATTTAATGAAGACTTTGATCAACGTGCTCCAGATGTATCAAATGTTTCCACAGCTAAACCTGATCAAATTTCAGTCCCTGATACACCTGAAACAACACAACTATTGCTGATGCACCTCTAGTGGAATCTCGAACAACAGCTGAACAAACCGCTTAAAATGACAATGACCAAGCTGATGATCCTTTAAACCAAAATGTACCTGAACCTGCGGATTATGATGGAAATGCATTTTTCAACCCTTTTGAATCAGAAACAACCAATCCAGATGTTGCTGAATCTTCTACCAGCCATTTGGATCCACCTAATCTGCACAATGTATATCAACACCAACCTTTAACACACAGATGGACCAAAGATCATCCTCTTGTTAATACTATTGGCAACCCTAACCAACCAGTCGTAACCAAACAACGCCTTCACACTGACGGTGAAAAATGCATTTATGCACTCACCGTCAGTAATACCGAACCCAAAAATATTAAGGAAGCAATGAATCATGACAAATGGATTGAATCCATGCAAGAAGAGCTGAACCAGTTCAAACGTTTAGAAGTATGGGAATTGGTTGAAAGACCAACAGGGGTCTACGTCATTGGTCTAAAATGGATTTGGAAAAACAAGGTAGATGCTGAAGGAACGGTCATTCGAAACAAGTCACGTCTGGTGGCTAAGGGTTATAGACAGGAAGAAGGTATCGACTTTGAAGAATCACCCGCACTGGTTGCTAGACTTGAGGCTGTGCGGATTTTTGGCATTCGGGGCTCACATGAACATCACCGTCTACCAAATGGATGTCAAAACTGCATTTCTAAATGGAAAACTTTGGGAGACGGTGTATGTTAGAAAACCAGAAGGATTTGTTGATACAGAGTTCCCTAATCATGTCTACAAATTGAACAAGGCTCTCTACGGTCTCAAACAAGCCCCTCGGGTGTGGTATGATAAGTTGTCATCCTTCTTGCTTGCTCATAATTTTATCAAAGGATCAGTTGACCCCACACTGTTTCTTTAATATCACGGAGAACACATTTTAATTGTTCAGATTTATGTGGATGACATCATTTTTGGTTCAACCCACTAAAAGTACTCAAATGATTTTTCAAAACTAATGAAAACAAATTTTGAAATGTCAATGATGGGTGAACTTACGTTCTTATTAGGACTTCATGTTCATCAATCACCCCGTGGTATTTTCCTAAGTCTGTCCAAATATGCTCTTGATATTTTGAAAAAACATGGTATGCAAACTTGTGACACCTATAATACACCAATGGCTCATACCAGTAAACTGGATGCTGATTTACATGAGAAACTTGTTGACCCTACAAAATACCGTAGTATTATTAGGTCTCTCATGTATCTAACAGCTAATAGACCCGATATTGTATCTGTTGTATATCTATGCTCCCGTTATCAGTCAAGACCCACTGAAAAACACTTCTTAAAGGCTAAAAGAATCCTCCAATACATCAAGGGAACCATTAACTTGGGGATCTGGTATCCGAAGGATACTGGTTTTGAACTAATAGAATTTACAGATGCTGATCATGCAGGGTGTCTAGATACACGTAAGAGTACTTCTAGCGATTTACAATTCCTTGGTGATAAACTAGTGTCATGGCAATCGAAGAAGCAGGACTGTACATCATTGTCGTTAACTGAAGCAGAATATGTAGCCATGTCTTCGTGTTGTGCTCAAGTCATCTGGATGAGAACATACATCATGGATTATGGTTATGTATTCAACAAGATCCCGGTGTGTTAGTGCAAATATTACGATATTTAATCTATACATTCCCACATTTTTTGTTGATGACAAACGTGTAACTTGTAATACATAACGTTAAATGTATAAGTTACTTGTAAATTAGATTTTGTCTCAACATACTCTCAACACCTCTCGACAACTCAAGTCCTTGTATGCTACAACACAGGTTCGTACATGTTTGTTATGTTGCGTTATGATCAAACCCCCAACAAACCATTAAACATGTTTAGTTAAATAGTTTATGTATAACATCTAGTGTTTGCATATTGGGTAAATATATACATAACTAGTATGTATTATAATGGGTAATATAAATGGGTAGAAACTTAAGTATTTGACTCATTGACCAAATACATTGAATGTAGTTGGGTAAAACCCAAAGTCCAAGACCCATACCCAATGTCTAAATACATTGTACTTTGTTGGGAACTCAAATCCATGAACCATGGACTAGATGCATTGCATCTTGTAAATGCATTGAATGTACTTGATACCCATGATGCATAACCCATGACCCAAAACCCATGGGCAAAAGGGAGCGTCCCACGGATCCCCAGTAATACACTGGACGGATCCCTCAAGTAAGGGATCCGTGGAACAGTAGCTGTTTTTCTTCTATAAATAGCAAGCCACTTCTTACCATTTCTTCACACCTTTACACATAGTTTCTCTCCACCATTTCTAGGATATTTAGATCATTAGGAAACATGTAAACCACCCTCATCTCATATGATCATAATGCTTCTAACTTTCATTTGTTGTAAGCATACTCCCGAAGTGATCCTCCAAAGCAAGCTTAGAGATCTTGCATCCTTACCTACTGAAGTGATCACCCATCACAAGCATACAAGCACATGAATATCTTCTACAACAAGCTTGGGAAACTTGTCATCTTTATTCGTAGAAGACTAACTACATCATGCTTAGTGTTTTTAATGTTTAGTTTAGGATTTCATATCCATTAGACACATTGTCTAGTATCATATTCTTGTATCTATGACTAGACTAGATGGTTTATGTGTTTGTGCAATAAAACACAAGGTTTGTAATGTTTGGCCACAAAACATAACGGATGTCGTAGATGTGTCATGAATCTATGACTAAACTAGATGGTTTATGTGTTTGTGTCATAAAACACAAGGTTTGTTATGTTGGGCCACAAAACATAACGGGTGTCATAGATGTGTCGTGTTGGTCGGGTAGTGGTTCCTCCTTTGTAATGGAACCCGGTATCTAGCCTTGTACCGGATAAAGTATAGGCGACGTTATGATAGGTTTGGTTCTACCTCGAGGAAGAACTCGGTGTTTAGCTTAGTACCAGAAAAAGTGTAAGCGACGTTGTGTAAGGTTTTCTCTGCCGAGAATGGAGTTTGTTGATCTATTGAAGCAACTCTAGAGTAGGTGACTCGGAGAGTGGAGTAGGGAAAGGAAAGTGTCCTTGTAGCCGAATCACTATAAATCCTCGTGTTGGTTTGTCTATTCTTTTACTTATCATTTTACTTTTATTCTTGCATTAAATTTTTTATTTTCTATGTGGTTGATGTCTATGTTTGTGATGCATACTTGGTCTTTCATATAGTCATAAACTATATTTAACACTTTACATATTATGACACGCTTAATCAAGAAAAAGCAACCGGACTAATAATGGTGAAACTTGATTTACAATGAACCATTAATCTTGCGGAATCTTATGTGATATTAAGGGGTTAGCCTTACATGCCGTAATGGGTTAAATGCATCCTCGCGTCGAGATTAGCAAATGCAATGGTTTATACTATATTTGAAACAAAAGTTTTAAGTTTGAAACGGAAACTTATTCACCCCCCCCTCCTCAACGTTTTCACAATTTGTATCAGAGCGGGTTGGCTCTAGTTTTTAAAACAAATGGTTTTCAAAACGAGTAAGGTCATTGTATCAAATTTTTGGTGAAGTCAAGCATAATATGAAAAGTGTTTTGTTGATTTTTCTCTTTGAAGTTTTGTTGTTTGATATCTTGTTAATCAAGCTTGAATAAAGGTAAAAATGGATAATATAACTTCACTAAAGTCTACAAAGGTTAAACCTTTTCGTCGGGTCAACACATGCATTTTTGTAATTCTGTGTCAGATCCACGGATCCCTCAAGCAAGGGATCCGTGGTATAGAAGACAGTTTTTGTCTCAATTTCAAAAATTCATAACTAATTAACCGTAAGTCGTTAGAAGTTGTGCCACCTATTGTTTTAAAGGTATTTGAGTCTACTTTCATTTAAAAATGATTTCATAAACTGAGTCAAATCAAAAATTTAAAGAACCATTGATTTATAATAGAAAGTCATTTTTTTGTCATAACTTTTGCACAAACTTTTGATCTAATTGGAGACGGATGTTTTCATCTTTGAATAACAATGTGTACTCTTTTGAAATTAAGGTTTTGATCATATTTATAAAAGAAACTAATCAAGCTTGGTATACATGTTTATATTTAATACAAAGTGATGAAAAGAACTTTCATATGCTATGCTAAATGATAAATTGTCTTCCTTGCATTACTTGATTATTTGCTTATCTCAAATAGCTTTTGTGCTTGTTTGATTGAATAAAATATGTGGTTTCCTTACCTTGCTATTCATTCTCTTGCTTGTCGATTTAGTAATTTTCTACTAATCAATGTGCTACTTGAAGGAGTATTTGGGATAACATCTAGTTGTGTCAAAAATGTTAGTTTTATAAGTTGAAAAATGTATAAAACATATAACACACTAAATGGCTTTTTGATTGAGTTTTTCATGTGTGCAACATAAATGTTTTATGTGCTTATATGATTTCTTGATTTCATATTTTCTTGTATCATTTTCTAAAAACAACAAGAATGTACATCGGATCATAACCTACACTTGTGTTGATGATGTACTCTCCCGTTTTCCTTTTCATGATCGCTCTCCAAGCCTCATAGTAGGATTGACAACTTGATTATTTCATCCGATATACTCAAGTAAATTATTTTGCAGCGCAAATATAATTGTTCGTATCCGAAAGTCCAAACTCGTTCTTTCCAACAACATATGTTGAACTAGCTCATCCAATCATTTTTTTTGTTCACCATATGGACAACTTTTAATTTTTTGACACCTTCGTCAC
Source organism: Chrysanthemum makinoi (assembly GCA_910596185.1). Lineage (NCBI taxonomy): Eukaryota > Viridiplantae > Streptophyta > Magnoliopsida > Asterales > Asteraceae > Chrysanthemum > Chrysanthemum makinoi. The sequence goes on from OU343217.1 coordinate 112,955,368, forward strand.
CTTAGTTGTTTCAAGTATAATATTAATAAAAACGAAGCAAAGTATGCTCGTTGTTACTCTTCGATAGGCCATTATAGGAATATAAATTTTCCTAACTTGAGAATGAATACTGGAGAACTTATTGCACTAGAAACTCAATTTGACCTAACGGTTGAATTGCTTCCTTGATAGAAGTTGGGTATGTGGAATCGCCCGTAAAAATGGTTGTGTTTAGCCGTAATTGAGCACCGCTAGTAATAGTCTCATATTCATTCTCTCACTTGAGAAATTTATACTCCTATGTTTTCCTAAGGTAAGTTTACAATGGAAATATGTTGCATTGTCTTAGGATTACTAATCAAACAAGTTGAAAAATTAATTTTTCTTTTAGTTAATCACAACCACTTGCCTCATCAAGCGATTATCTTGCTTTGATCGAGAAGAGCTACATGACTTCATGGACGAAGCTCATTGTATGCTAATCACCATCCGTAATGACTAGATTGTCCTAAACTAGCACCTCACAACTCTTTTGTATTGAACACCATCATGTGCTCTTTTATTTCTAGACACATACCTTGCATGTCATTGTTAGTGTAAATGATTTACTAATCTAGACCGTAAATCTATTTTGTGCTTCTTGAATAGTGCTTGTTAAGTTTGCTAAACCTTTGTGTTATTTGTGAGCTCGATCTCATTTGATTGCCTATATGTGATCTCTACATGCTCTCCTTGCTTTTCTTAACGTGTATACATGTATGCTTGCTGTAGAAATAATTTGTTTCATAATTTGAAACATAGAGCAAAATTCTGCGACTATTCTGCTAAGAAAATCTGTGTCAGACGCCGGATCCCTTAGATATAACTAGACGGATCCCTCAAGTGAAGGATCCGTGGGATCCGGGGTGGACAGAAGTTCCTTTTTAGCCTCCTTGCATCAATCCAACATTCTAGACCTTATTGGACTAGTTAAACATGCTACATTAGGATCACTTAAACTTTCCTTAGGCCCAGTTGATCTCACATTCACTCATGGATGACTCAGGATCACATTTGAAGTATTTTTTGATTTATCATTACTTCAAAACTCACCATCTTTCCGCTCCAATGTTACACATTGTTCCTCTCATCCCAAAACACCTAGTTTGATATTTCTCTCAATTTTAGCAAATTGATCTTAGTCATCCTTACCCCAAAATAACTAGTTTTCCATTTCTTATTATTTTTAAGGAATTTACCAAATCTCTCTTAAGTTATCATCCGATCTCTAGGATCATTTAACACCATTTGACACTCTCAAATTTCTTAGTGTCATCTTTGACCATCCGTTGGTGCTCATAAAGCCCCATTTCTTTCCAATAAAGGTAATCATTAGCTACCATCTATCATTTTTTGATCACTTAAGTCCATCTTCATGTAAGACACTTAATAGACTGAGTAACTTAGGATATGTAGATGCTAGACCTTGCTAGAACCCAATCACCTCTTTTTCACCTCATCTATTAGCCGTATCCCTAGACTTAAGCTAGCTGGATCCCTCTAGTGAGGGAACCGGTTGAACCGTGGAACAGTAGTTACATTATCTCTTTAGATAATCATTTCAAATTTCCTTTTTCCACACAAGCACTTGTTCAACACTTAGGATTATCAGTTTCTTATATGTTTATACATGAGTTGCATTTATATGATTCTTTACGTGTTCTTTCTTTTCATTTCATGATTTTATGTGAACAATTTATCCATTTGTATAAATGTTTTCCTTTTGTACTAACTCTTTTGGATTCTTGTAGGATGACAATGGTCGATTTCATCATCAAATCAAGTTGTGCTCATTCGCAGATTATTTTTATATTCCTAATCTTGCATCATCCTAACCATCTTCCTCCACTTTTGTCACTAGTCACAATGATGATTTTTATCATTATCACCATGTCCAAGGTCTAGTTCATGAACTACAAGATGAAGTATATTTCATGTTCTACCACATCCTACTTGTGTCAACCACAACCTCAAACCACAAACTACTTGTGTCAACCACATCCTACAAGTGTCTCACTACCACTACAATTCATGGTCGCTCAACCATCCTCCACAAACATCTATGTTGTCAAAAGCCAAGTGAATTTCGTAATGAAATGCGTCTCATCCCTAAGTACATTTTTTCTTACCTTGAACAAACCTTACAACCTCTAAATCAACCATGATGACGCAAGTAGTAGGATTATTCTGTTTTTGACATTAATCCTTTCATTGTAGGTTCATATATATACACTTTGATGTGTATGGGATTCTCGTCTATTTATGGACGAAATTTTACACTAATTTTTTTTAGGTTCACGCATATACATGGGTTTGTATATGGCACACTTGTATTCAGACGAGGTTTACATTTTTTTTGTAGGTTCTTCTTGACGCCCTCGAGCTAGGGGGAGCTTCCGTCGAGCATTTACAAAGTACATGATAACATCAAATAGTCCTGAATATTAAGTGTCAATTTCCCCCGATAATGCTCGTTATTTATATCATTTATATGGATTTACGCTTGTTTTCCATTGTTTTCCACTTTCAGGTAAATTACGAGCATTAGAGCTATAGAGACGCGGAAATGGAAACATTACTAAAGATTTATCATAGTATGCCTATTTTGAAGAAGTTACGGCGTAACTCCTCTCTCACATTACGCCGTAACTATTGCGTGACTCAGACTACCAACGTATCAAGAGGTTACGGCGTAACTCTTCCCAAAGGTTACGACGTAACTACATTAGGTCAAATGAGGATCCAAGCCGCTGATACTTACGCCGTAACTATTGCATCACTTACGATGTAACCGTGTTTATTGAAGACTACGGCGTAACCACTTAGTAGGTTACGCCGTAACTAGCAGATCTAGTGCATTTGCGACGTAATAGAAGGTTACGGCGTAACTCCTATATTGGTTACGCCGTAACCCAGACCTGGCCTATAAATACCCCACGAATTCCAGCATTTCTAATCATCCCATTCCACACACAACTCTCTGAGAACATGGGAAAAAGCTCAAGGCAGGTCTATGGGAGCATACGGAGCTGTTTCGAAGGGAGAAGTCACTCCATTACGATAAGCTTTAGCATTTTATATTTCTTTTACTTTCAATTCATGTATTTCATACATTTGAATATTGAATTGATTTTCATGATTAATATGAGCGGCTAAGCACCCTTTGGTGCTAGCCTAGTTATGATTCCTTAATTGTTTTGTTTGCGTTTACCTTTACTTCCGTACAATTATTTCTAAGTGTATGCATGCATAGTTCTTTGGTAGTCACCCTTGGTTCGGTAGTTTTGAATGGCGGTAGAGGCCAATTGCCTAGGAGATATGACCAACTGACCCTTGGTGAGCGGACTGAGATGGGAAGGGTAAGATATGACCAACTGACGACCCTTTCTACTTGTGCAATTTGACCAACTGATCACCTCTCGTTTGGATGAACTTAAGAACTGGAGGGTGTAGTGTCTAAGTTCCTAACGGCCAGGCACTCACTATTTTGAATATAGCATGTAGCGGTACTTAATGACTTGGCTTAGGGGACCAGGAACAACAGGACTTATGACGGTGCGCCTGATTTCTCCTGTGGTGGCATCTTTGCTGATAGGTTAGGGCGAATTGCCCAAATGCTGTCCTCTCGAATTTGACCCAACCTGAAGTAATTGGAAGTAGGTAGACGTAGACATAACTAGCTAGGAGGATTGACTAGGTTAGCAACACTATTCCTCTATTGATTTCCCTTTACCTATTTATCTGCTTTTATTCTGCATTAGTAGTTTAATTAATTAATTCCCTATCGAAACAATTATTCTGTGACACTAGACTTAGTAATTATCCAACACTCATAGCTCTTGGGACGACCTCGGCTTTACCATTTACTACACTATACGCGACCGGGTACACTGCCCGTTAGTGCATTAGGGTAGACCATAGGTATAGCGAGACACTATAAATATTAAGACCTGGTCAGTAAAACCTGCATCAAGTTTTTGGCGCCGCTGCCGGGGAGCTATTTTAGGATTTTATATTAAGTCTGTTTTTAATTTTCTTTCTGATAATGTCAGGATACAAAACTCGCAGCTCGAGGCCTTTTCTGGCCACCCAATTCGATGACCCGGAGAAGCAATTTCGTTGAAGGAAAATCTATTCTCCGGTTCCTATTCACAACATCTTCTTATTCTACGAATCAGACCAGTCAGACGCAGAACTGGAAGTCATCAATGAAAATAATATCGATGATTTAACCATGGAGCAGTATTTAGAGCAACCGAATGAGAACTGCCAACGAAGCTTCACTCAAGACTCTCACACTGAAAAATACTCTATTCCAGATCATATTATTCGAGAGTTGCATGAACTTGAGTTTTCTGGAAACGAAGATGAGGACGCTCAGAATCACGTAGAAGAAGTTCTCCACTTGTCTTCTCTTTTCAACATCAGAGGTACTCCGAGTTATTCAGTCACTGCAAAGATCTTTCCTATGACTCTTTCTGGGACAGCGAAAAGATGGTATAACAAACTCCCTCACGATTATAAAGGAGAGTGGGGTAAACTTAGAAAAGAATTTGTCCTGCAATTTTGCCTCCCTTCAAAAATGGCCAAGCTTCTTGGGAAAATTTATCAATTCGTTCAGATTGGGGAAGAAACGCTTTACCAAGCATGGGAAAGATTCAACGAGCTTCTCTATCGACGTCCTTCACATGATTTAAACAAACATCAGATCGTATACGTCTTTTATCGTGGGATTAATGCACAAACACGAGAGCTTCTCGATTCACCAAAACCAATTCCTAGCATGACTCCTGATCAAGCCCTGGAATGTATTCAGCGAATTTATGAGCATTGCTACAAATGGCACATAGATACAGGGTACAGACCTATAGACAATTTTGATCACAAGGTAATGAAAACAATAACTAAGCAAGAATACAATTACGGGGAGATCTTCGAAAAACGTAGGATAGAAAGAGAAGCTGAAGCATGTAAAGTTGAAAAGGTTAAGAGCGTGTTTGGAACCAAAACCGGGGGCGATCTTGAAAGAAAAATTCTCGACCACATCAGGGAATCAAGAGAATGAGATGATAGGATTGAAAAAGTAATGAAGAAATTCGTGGATAATACAATCTCTTCTCTCAAAATGCACGATGATAGGATTAAAAGATTGGAAAAGAGTGTTAGTTCATGTTCAGAAGTTATCTCTGATTATTTAGCAGCCAAAGAGGAGGAAGTTTTCCACACTATAGAAACTATCCTCGAAGAACCTTTGATCTTTTCGGAAAAAGTTAAGCGACGAATCAGCATGGAGAAACAATCACTTCTGGACCAAACTTTGCTGGTAAACCCTCCTACCAATGATTTTGATATTACGCAGGAATTAAGTTATGATGAGACTATTCGTCTCAACGAAAGATGCTCAGCAGTTTTGAGGAATGAGCTATCGCAAAAGGAAAAAGATCCAGGATGCTTTACTCTCCCTTGCTATATCGGGAGTCTAGACATGTGTAATGCCCTAGCAGATCTTGGAGCTAGTATCAGTATAATGCCTCGTTCGATGTTTTTGCGTATGGGAATTGGTACCTTAAAGCCGGCTAAGATGAAAATTGAAATGGCTGATCGATCGATGCAATCACCATTAGGAATTGTTGAAAATGTGTTGGTGAAGATTAAGAAATTCCTTTTCCCAGTAGATTTTGTGATTCTTGACATTCTGGAAGACAACAAGATATCGGTCATTTTAGGAAGACCTATGCTTTCCACGGCTCACACTAAGGTAGATGTCTTTGCCGGAAAATTGACCCTTGAAGCTAATGGAGAAATTGCCGCTTTCGGACCTAATGAACATTTGTCTACCCCGAAGAAGGTATGTGCAATTGACCCTGTAGGCAATTTTGGTGAAGCTTTAGAAAAATTTCTTAGCGACCCCCCGAATCCTGGAGAGGTTGACTCGGGGAAAGATTTTGATGTTTTCGTAAATTTTGAAGAAGAAAATAATTTGGGATTAAGTGCTGAGGACCTCTCAAGTGATGTCGAGATGACCCATTGGCAAGATAAATTTGTTAAGACTTTTTCACAGCCAATTCAACCTAAATTTCATGAGGTAGGAACCCGCATTCATCACAGAAACCCCTACTATCTTAAGATCTCATGTAAAATCGGGTTCATCGACTTCCACCCATTTATTGACACGACGTCCCCGGTCAATATCATGTCAAGAGAATTCTACAGCCAAGTTATGAAGAAGGAATTAGAATACAGGGGAAATAACTTTCTGGGGTTTGCAACTAACATCCATGTCTTTGTTGGGACCCATTCATTCTTGATGGACTTTATGGTTCTAGACGACGTAAGTGAATTTGTGGAGGATGGACTTACGGGTATAATTTTAGGAAGGCCTTTTCAGGAAATGTCAGGTTTAGATAAAAATGAAAAAGAAGGATTAGTATGGTTGAAGATTAACGATGACAAGACGATCTTCAAAATGCCGAGAACGATCAAGAACTTTAGAAACTGGACCAAGAGGCAGTTAAGCCAAGCTTGACTTTTACTCAATATCAGTGAGGAAGACAAAGAAAAAGGCGTTGATCATCCCCACCAGAAAATCAAAAGTTTCTACTCAGGCTGTTTAGAATTGGGAAATGACTACAAAAGGGATGAGAATTTGGTAAGTTGGATCCAGCGTGGAGACTGACATGTCCACGAAATGACCGACAAGCACTGGTAGCCCCGTGGCTCTGAGTCTAAATTAAAGACTCATTATAAAAGAAAAGTGCTCTTTCGGGAGACAACCCGAAGTATCCCTTTCTTTTGTTTTTATTTTTCTGTTGGGTTTTGTGTTTTCTAACCATTGTTGCAGGAAACGAGGAACGAATTGCTGCTGCAGTTGCTGATCTGAACAGAGTTACGACATAACTCATCTTGGTGATTACGCCGTAACCAACGTTTTAGCAGCAGAACTCTTGACTCATTACCAATTACATCGTAATTCCATCTCAGTGGTTACGCCGTAACTACTCGCTTTTACAGCTCATACCAGGTTTTGAAAGTTATGGCGTAACTCCCTCATAGGAGTTACGACGTAACTTTCCTCTGCTTTAATTCTTTCATTTTAAAACACAGTAACCTTGTATTAGTATTTAAGTGGTTTAAAAGGCTTGTTGCATACGCTAAATGCAACCGTGATTCCTACGAAAGTGAGTTAGGTTGTTTTTCATTTTTTTTTCTTTTTAGAATTATGCTTGTCGGTAGTGTGATTTCAGGGATTGAAGTTTGTTCATGATGCTTAAACGAAGGCACGGTTCTTTTTCGTGGGCCTTCTTCTTTTTGGAGAAAATTTCAGGGAAGTTCTCGCTCTAATTATACCTTTCTCTTCACCTTTATTTTAATGCCTAGTACAAAAGGGACTTTGTACAATTCAAGTGGGGGGACGAGAGTAGAATTATCTCTTGAACTTTATTTTTCCCTCATTTTTCTAGTTTATTTTGAAAAATTATGCCATTTTTAAAATTTTGACATGTTTTTCCGAACCTAACTAGATTAGACCTTAGCCGAGCACATACAACCCTTAACATTACATGGTGAGATTAGCCTTATCCGTTTCCTATATTTTACCCCAAATCCACCAAATTATGAGTGTGTCGGTAGCTTGTAAACTTTAGAACTTGGCCTTTACATCATTTCGAGACCATAGACGAGGTATGTTGAGTTAGCTCGATGTATTTGGACTTTTCAGTTTTAGAAGGCAATATTATAGGATTATCACCCAAACAACCTACCATTGTGAGTCTATCGATTAGTCACCTCGACTTTTCGACCCCCATGTGAAACCCTTTTGTTGCACTCACCTTTAGTGCAAGATACCCCAAGATACACCCTTCTGAGCCATTCATTTCATTTTGTCAACCCAATATATTGTTTTGTTACACCTATACACCTTAGCCTACCCTGTAGTCTTTATTTGTGATTGGGAAGTCATCATTTGCCTAAGTTCAAGGTTCGAGTGGAAAGGTTTGGAAATCAAGCTTTCATCGACAACATTTATGAAGATCATTGAAGACCCCCCGAATTCCCATTGTTCATCTCAAGTGGGGGGATGTTATGTTATTATGTTATGATTAAAAAAAAATTGATTGAGTTATGATATTGTAAAGTGCGATGTTATAAGCACTATAGTATGAGCTTTATTGATTAGTATCGAGGAGGCCACCTCGGTCACATTTGAAGATTGGAGTTGGTAGTTTTGCCAACAGAAGAAGAAAAAGGTGGTGTGCCCATCACTACGTCCTCTAATGACACATCTACCTTGCATTTCATGATCCAGTTTCTAGACTTCTAAGCTTGAACTTTGGGCGGACGGTAAGTGGTGATGACTTGGTTATAGATTTAGACTACCTGTTTGTTTTTCATTTTACACCAATTATATATCCCATGTCTTATCCTACCCTTTAGTCATGAAGCATGTCTAGGTGATGCAGCAAGCAATCTTTGGTGTCTTGGCCATGGATATGGTCATGTATCATTGATTTTGTCCACTTCGCCGTGACATATTAGTAATGACGAGTCACCCCTTAACCTTTGTCGTGTCTACCCATATTGCCTTCGAGAATTGTTTAGCCCTTAACTCTAGTGGTGGAGATTTGTGTAACCGCCAAGCTTATGATAGAATACATGCTATGACTGTGCGATTGAGGGATCACCCCGAAATTGACACTTAGAATAGTTGAGAGATTTGAGTGTTTGTTCCCCTTTCGTGAGGTGTTCGGCTTTGTTTTATTCTAGCATAAGGGATTTGTAAACTCATATTTTCCAGGTTTTGGGAGATATCTTTTTAGGAATCTATCTAATAAGGTCTACTTGAGGGCAAGTAGAGTTCAAGTGGGGGATATTTGATAACATCAAATAGTCCTGAATATTAAGTGTCAATTTCCCCCGATAATGCTCGTTATTTATATCATTTATATGGATTTACGCTTGTTTTCCATTGTTTTCCACTTTCAGGTAAATTACGAGCATTGGAGCTATAGAGACGCGGAAATGGAAACATTACTAAAGATTTATCACAGTATGCCTATTTTGAAGAAGTTACGGCGTAACTCCTCTCTCACATTACGCCGTAACTATTGCGTGACTCAGAGTACCAACTTATCAAGAGGTTACGGCGTAACTCTTCCCAAAGGTTACGACGTAGCTACATTAGGTCAAATGAGGATCCACGCCGCTGATACTTACGCCTTAACTATTGCATCACTTACGACGTAACCGTGTTTATTGAAGACTACGGCGTAACCACTTATTAATTTATGCCGTAACTAGCAGATCAAGTGCATTTACGAGGGAATAGAAGGTTACAGCGTAACTCCTATATTGGTTACGCCATAACCCAGACCTGGCCTATAAATACCCCACGAATTCCAGCATTTCTAATCATCCCACTCCATACACAACTCTCAGTGAACGTGGGAAAAAGCTCAAGGCAGGCCTAGGGGAGCATACAGAGCTGTTTCCAAGGGAGAAGTCACTCCATTACGATAAGCTTTAGCGTTTTATATTTCTTTGACTTTCAATTCATGTATTTCGTACCTTTGAATATTGAATTGATTTGCATGATTAATATGAGCGGCTAAGCACCCTTTGGTGCTAGCCTAGTTATGATTCCTTAATTGTTTTTTTTGCGTTTACCTTTACTTCCGTACAATTATTTCTAAGTGTATGCATGCATAGTTCTTTGGTAGTCACCCTTGGTTTGGTAGTTTTGAATGGCGGTAGAGGCCAATTGCCTAGGAGATATGACCAACTGACCCTAGATGAGCGGACTGAGACGGGAAGGGTAAGATATGACCAACTAACGACCCTTTCTACTTGTGCGATTTGACCAACTGATCACCTATCGTTTGGATGAACTTAAGAACTGGGGGGTGTAGTGTCTAAGTTCCTAACGGCCGGGCACTCACTATTTTGAATCTAGCATGTAGCGGTACTTAATGACTTGGCTTAGGGGACCAGGAACAACATGACTTATGACGGTGCGCCTGATATCTCTTGTGGTGGCATCTTTGCTGATAGGTTAGGGCGAATTGACCAAATGTTGTCCTCTCGAATTTGACCCCACCTGAAGTAATTGGAAGTAGGTAGACGTAGACATAACTAGCTAGGAGGATTGGCTAGGTTAGCACCACTATTCCTCTATTGATTTCCCTTTACCTATTTATCTGCTTTTATTCTGCATTAGTAGTTTAATTAATTAATTCCCTATCGAAACAATTATTCTGCGACACTAGCCTTAGTAATTATCCAACACTCATAGCTCTAGGGACGACCTCGGCTTTACCATTTACTACACTACACGCGATCGGGTACACTGCCCGTTAGTGCATTAGGGTAGACCATAGGTATAGCGAGACACTATAAATATTAAGACCTGGTCAGTAAAACCTGCATCAGTGCATCATATGACTTACTCGTCCAAGGACGAATATAATTTTGCACTAACTTTTTGTTTTGTATATTTTCAAAATACACTAGGAGAACTTGACGCTCTCAATAAAGGGGAGTTTTTCGTCAAAGCAAAAACATTGCAAATTTTGCAATACTTTCGTCTTAGCCTTCCTAAGATGCTTGACGCCCTTAACAAGGGGGAGCAACCGTCAAGGGGGAGCATGTACACATTCATTCTTCAAAATTCCATTATGTTTTAAGAAAAGGGAGATTTCTTTCTCATCATTTATTTATTATTATTTTTCCTTAACACTAACCTTGATGTAGGTTAAGCCTAAAAAATTTGATCCATTAATCCGTTGGCAACAATGGTTATAATTCAAAGGATCTTTCTATGTTTTTTTGTATGATTCTCTAGGTTCCTCTTAAAGGCGAGATCACCATCTTTTGAAGACGAGCAAGCTCAAGTCCATGAGTTTCCATGCTTCGTTATCATCAAGACTACTAAGGTTCTCTTGTTGATAGTTCTCTTCTTCTAATAAGAAGTGTAGTGTTCAAGACATTAGTGAAAGATGTCTAAAAGAGTCAAGACATAGGCATTAGTGAAAGGTGCTTAACGTCCGTGTCAAAGGCATTAGTGAAGGATGCCGAAAGAGTCAAGACGTAGGCATTAGTGAAGGTGCTTGACGTCTAAGTGTCAAAGGCATTAATGAAGGATGCCAAAAGAGTGAAGACGAAGACATTAGTGAAAGGTGTCGAACCTCCGTGTCAAAGGCATTAGTGAAGAATGCCAAGGGTGTACAATCGATAAGGTGTATCGAAGTAAAATTAAAAATAGGGTGTATTCAAGGATATTAATATCCTTGATAATGTTGTAATAAGGAGTGGGTCTCCTTTGGGATAGGTGCTGTGCAAGCTCAAGGTCATGAGTTGCTAAGCTTCGTCATCATCAAGACCACTGAAGTGAATCTTGTTGATAATTCTTCTCTTCATCCATTAGTGTTTCGTGTTGAAGGTATTGGCGTGGTGTGCCAATTGGAGCAATAAGGTGTTTTTATTTTAACTTTACTAGGGATGATGCAAACTCGCCATTCTTGGGAGAAATTAAGTTTAAAATCCAAGGACACACCCTTTTTGTTTCGACAAAAGGGGGGAGAAGAGTGTAAACGGAGAAGGTAATGTATAGGAAGTACAGACACAAGTAACTTTGACATTTTACCTATATATTACGTTTACATATATTTTGTCACAATCAAAAAGGGGGAGATTGTTAGTGCAAATATTACGATATTTAATCTATACATTCCCATTTGTTTTGTTGATGACAAACGTGTAACTTGTAATACATAACGTAAAATGTATAAGTTACTTGTAAATTAGATTTTGTCTCAACATACTCTCAACACCTCTCGATGACTCAAGTCCTTGTATGCTACAACACAGGTTCGTACATGTTTGTTATGTTGCGTTATGATCAAACCCCCAACAAACCATTAAACATGTTTTGTTAAATAGTTTATGTATAACAACTAGTGTTTACATATTAGGTAAATATATACATAACTAGTATGTATTATAATGGGTAATATAAATGGGTAGAAACTTAAGTATTTGACTCATTGACCAAATACATTGAATGTAGTTGGGTAAAACCCAAAGTCCAAGACCCATACCTAATGTCTAGATACATTGTACCTTGGTGGGCACTCAAATCCATGAACCTTAGACTAGATGCATTGCATCTTGTAGATACATTGAATCTACTTGATACCTATGATCCATAACCGATGACCCATGACCCAAAACCCATGGGAAAAAGGGAGCGTCCCACGGATCCCCAGTAATACACTGGACGGATCCCTCAAGTAAGGGATCCGTGGGATCCGTGGAACAGTAGCTGTTTTTCTTCTATAAATAGCAAGCCACTTCTTACCATTTCTTCACACCTTCACACATAGTTTCTCTCCACCATTTCTAGGATATTTAGATCATCAGGAAACATGTAAACCACCCTCATCTCATATGATCATAATGCTTCTAACTTTCATTTGTTGTAAGCATACTCCCGAAGTGATCCTCCAAAGCAAGCTTTGAGATCTTGCATCCTTACCTACTGAAGTGATCACCCATCACAAGCATACAAGCACATGAAGATCTTCTACAACATGCTTGGGAAACTTGTCATCTTCATTCACAAAAGACTAACTACATCATGCTTAGTGTTCTTCATGTTTAGTTTAGGATTTCATATCCATTAGACACATTGTCTTGGATATTGTCTAGTATCATATTCTTGTATCTATGAATAGACTAGATGGTTTATGTGTTTGTGCCATAAAACACAAGGTTTGTTATGTTGGGCCATGAAACATAACGGGTGTCATAGATGTGTCATGAATCTATGACTAGACTAGATGGTTTATGTGTTTGTGCCATAAAACACAAGGTTTGTTATGTTGGGCCATAAAACACAAGGTTTGTTATGGGTGTCATAGATGTGTCGTGTTGGTCGGGTAGTGGTTCCTCCTTTGTAATGGAACCCGATATCTAGCCTTGTACCGGATAAAGTATAGGCGACGTTGTGATAGGTTTGGTTCTACCTCGTGGAAGAACTCGGTGTTTAGCTTAGTGCCTGAAAAAGTGTAAGCGATGTTGTGTAAGGTTTTCTCCGCCAAGAATGGAGTTTGTTGATCTAGTGAAGCAACTCTTGAGTAGGTGACTCAGGGAGTGGAGTAGGGCAAGGAAGGTGTCCTTGTAGACGAACCACTATAAATCCTCGTGTTGGTTTGTCTATTCTTTTACTTATCGTTTTACTTTTATTCTTGCATTACATTGTTTATGTTCTATGTGGTTGATGTCTATGTTTGTGATGCGTACTTGCTCTTTTATATAGTCATAAACTATATTTAACGCTTTACATATTATGACACGCTTGATCAAGAAAAAGCAACCGGACTAATAATGGTGAAACTTGATTTACAATGAACCATTAATCTTGCAGAATCTTATGTGATATTAAGGGGTTGGCCTTACATGCCGTAATGCGTTAAATGCATCCTCGCGTCAAGATTAGCAAATGTAATGGTTTATACTATATTTGATACAAAAGTTTTAAGTTTGAAACAGAAACGTATTCACCCCCCCCCCTCTACGTTTTCACACGGTGTACTGTGACTCAAAGAGTGCTATTGCAATCTCGTGCAACACGGTTCAACATTCAAAGTCAAAGCACATTGCTCTTCACTACCATTTCATCAAAGAGCATGTGGAGAAGGGAATGGTGGAACTATACTTTGTAGGTACGGAACACCAATTGGCGGACCTTTTCACCAAAGCCTTACCACCCGCAAGATTTGCTGACTTGGTTCATCGAATTGGTATGCGGTGTTTGACTCCAGAAGAGCTGGATAAATTTTAAAAACTATCTTGAAAAGTCAAACACCAAAACCATATTTTGTTAATAGTTATCAAAAATCAAAATACAAAAATATAAAATCATATAAAAACCAAAAATTTTAACAAAACAAAAAATCAAATGCATTCATATCATCACATTTACTCCTCAACAACCTACATCAACGATCCAAATTCATTTTGATAATCCGTGGCTTGTTTGAAAAATCTGCAAGTGCCACAACGTTTATATGATTATTGTATACAAAGGTTTTTGATTTTATAATGATCCAACAGATAAATTTTTCGCAAATGGATTTCTAAGGATCGTTCTTGTGGAAAACTAGAAGGGGGGGTTGAGTAGTTTTGCCAATTAAAACTTCCTTTTAATCTATTTAGATTAACTTATGACAATCTATTTGGATGTGTATGTTGGATGTTGATGAACAAGCATATAAAGGTAAGTAATGAAAAGATAAGAGTAAGAAGCACAAAACCACAACACGAGTATTTATAGTGGTTCGGCTACAAGGACACCTTCCTTGCCCTACTCCACTCCCCGAGTCACCTACTCGGAAGTTCGTAATCACTACACCAATCTCCTTATGGCGGAGAAGCCTTCACAACAACGCCTACTCTTTTTCCGGTACTAGGCTAACCACCGGGTTCTTTCACTCCAAGGTGAACCACACCTACACAACGTCGCCTACCATTTATAAGGTACTAGGCTAAGTACCTAGTTCTTTTACTCCAAGGTGAACTACACCTTCACAATGTCGCCTACCCTTTATTAGGTACTAGGCTAAGCACCTAGTTCCATTGCAATGGAGGAACTACTACCACACTACACCAACGACTAATCCCAAAGGAGATCTACTCCTTTACAACATCATCAAGGATATCAATATCCTTGGATCTAATACTAGTCTATCTTGTACATCGAAACACACCAAATCAAATGTACATCTAAGGCAGCTCTCACTAATGCCTTTGACTAGATCTACAAGACACCTTTCACTAATGTCTTGTGTCTTCACTTCTAAGCACCTTTCACTAATGCTTCTTTGTCTTGACTTCTAAGCACCTTTCACTAATGCTTCTTTGTCTTGACTTCTAAGCACCTACCACTAGTGCTTTATCCTATAGACGATAGATACCCTTCACTAATATCTTCGTCTTGACTCTTGAGACATCTTTCACTAATGTCTTCAACACTACACTTCTTTGAAGAAAGAAAGGAAACATCAACAAGAAGACTTCAGTAGCCTTGATGATGAGGAAGCATGGCAACTCATGGACTTGAGCTTGCTCGGCTTCAAAGGTGGTAATCTTACCTTTAAGAGGAACCTAAAAGATCACACAAAAACAAAACTACAAACATAGATCTCTTGGATCTAAGGTTAATGAGATTTAACTCAGAGGGGAAAGTGTGTTAGAAAAGGGATTGAAAAGGGTTAGAAATAATGAAGAAATGGCTCACTATTTATAGAGGAAAAATCCTCATTCCCCGGATCCCACGGATCCCTACCACAAGGGATCCAGCTAGCACAAAACTAGGGATCCGTGGTGCTTCCTCTTTGCCCATGGGTATTTTTGGTTATGGGTCATGGGTCATGGGTCATGGGTTATGGGTTGATCCATGGTTTTCTTTCTAGATACAATGTATCTTAAGGATACAATGAACTTGGTTAAGTGGTATAAATAAAACCATGGGTTATGGGTCAAAACCATTAGCTAGTTTTTACCTATTTAGTATACACTTGATTTTACCCATTTTAGTATATACTTGTTTTTACCCATTTTAGTGTATACATGTTTTTACCCATTTATGTTACCCAATATACTACATACTAGTTATGTGTATATTTTATCCAAATATGTAAACACTAGTTGTTGTACATATGTATTACTAAATCATAAAATCACTTATACTTGTTTTAGTGTTTTATGTGAAAATGTGAATAAGCTAGAAGCTATTAGTTCAAACCATTTACGTATTTTATTTGTTTCATTAATATGATTTTACGTTTGTTATCGACAAAACATTAGAAGATCGTAAAATATAAATAAACGTTTTTACGGCTTATTTGTATTAACGATCTCCCCCTTTTTGTTGATGACAAAACATAAAATTATTTTAAGGAAAAGCTAAAATTCGTAAAAGTTTGAATTTGTAGTTTTTACTTTCTTCTCCCTCTTTTTTTAAAAAATTGTTTGAAGGAAGGCAACACATTGTTTTTAAGAAAAACATGTGAAAGAAAAAGTAAAAAGAGATAGAGAGCAAATAACGGGAAAGGATCTCGTCTTTACTCCCCTTTGACGAGTCCATCCCAAAGTAAGGGCGTCAAGAAAGTAATACTAATCTAGTTTGTTTGCAAATAATTTTGCAAAAGATATCGATCTGAGATGAATGTGCTCCCCCTTGATGATTGCAATTTTTTCAAAGGGATGTCACGAAATGTAAACCTAGTATTGCAAGTAATTTGAAATGTATTGCTTTGACATAAAGCTCCCCCTAGCTTTAGGGTGTCAAAGTCTTCATATGTAAATTGAATAACTACAAAACAAAGGTTAGAAGTCAAGTTTAATTCATAATTTCCTGCAAATGTGATTCAAGTTAGTAGAAAGAAAGCTTTCTGTCTCACGGATCCCACGGTTCCCTCCTAATGGGATCCGTCTAGGCAATTCTGAGGGATCCGTCTGGCTGATGAGTAAAATCAGTAAAGAGTGGTATAAAAAGAAATGTTAATACCAAAAAGAGATATGGATTATATAATATACTCATATACTCAGAAATATAGCAAGTAGCATGTAATTTCATTTAATAAAACAGGAGTTATGATATACATGACTCTAAAAATAAGAAAATAGACAATACGTGACTAGGAATTTCTAGACCAACTAATGCTTGATGCTAGGAAACCACTATAATCTTCTAGCTCAAGTTTTGTTTAGGTTTAATCTCGTCGAAACGTTCGAGGAGATGATAGAACGTGAAACGTTGGTCTTCTCGTACTTCATGTATCAAACTTTCAACATGTTGACAATGATAACAATCTTTGTCATGGCTAGGTAGTGGTGGTGGAAGAAATGACATGGCTTGATGCGAAGGATCAAGTGAAGCGGCTTGAGGAGCTTCAAACGATGGAAGAATTGGTGGAGGTGCATTTGAGAATGACTCAACCAAGAATGATGGTGGTGGTAGGGAAGTGTCAACATCCATATGGTCGGTTGGTTGACTTTGATGATTTCTCATAATCCAAATGGGATTATATGATGGAAACGGCGAAAAGGAAAGGGAGCAGAATGTTGAATCAACACCTTGATTTTGAACCCTTATTCCTCCTAATGAGGAGAATGTTGTCGGAAGCGGAGGATGAGGACGGCCTAGGAGGCAAGTCCTCTAAATTGTAGAGGTGTGGTGATGATAGTGGGGATGTAAATGAAATAGCTCTAGGAACCAATGGTGATGGTTTGGTGGAGATGATATTATTTGGCCTAGGAGGTATGGTGGTGTTTGGCATACGTAGTTTTGTGGGTACTATCCTTTTAGGAATTGGTTTGATTGGATGATGAAGGATTCTATCATTTGTTGGCTTGACTGGAGATGATTTGGTGGAAGAGATTTCGTGTATAACACGAGCCCTTTTCATGGGTGGTTCTTTGGTGGATAGGTTACTACTTGGGGTTTTCCTCATGATGAGATGATTTCAAGAGGTTGCAAGAGCTGAAAGTTATGATGAGAGTGATGACTATGGAGGTCCTAACATAGTGGTTTATAAACTAAGAGATTTGGCAAGTGCATTTAAGCCTTAAGCCACTAGAATTCATTGGAATGTGATGATTGACATGCACAAGAGTCAACTTCAGAGGTTGCACTGATCTAGGAACTCATTTAAGATGAGATTGAGTTTTTGAGTTAGGAAGATGAGTTGAAATGATTGTTTTAGCAAGATTTGACATAAACTATCATCCGGATCCCACGGTTCCTTCCTCAGAGGGATCCGTCTAGGCTAATCCTAGGGATCCGGATTTCAGCAGTTATGAAAGAGTGGAAATGATGTTTTCTATGATCTAAGACCTATATCATCTTGAGTGTTTCAGTCCTCCTAAGTGTTTTAAATGAAGGGGTGTTTGAGTACTTGAAGGTAATGAATGATGTAGCTAATGATTGTTATTTATGGAAGGATTTAGAACTTTAAAGAGCACCAATGGATGAGCAAGGATGACACTAAAGATGAGAGTGTCAATTTAAGCTAAATGATCCTAGAGATCAGGTTGTGACTTAGAATTGTGTTTTGAAAAATATCCTAAGGGCTTTGAGATGAAAAAAACTAGGATTTGATCAACTTTGATCAATTTTGAGGTGAGGATGATTTATGATCAATTTAGTCCTAATTGAAAGATTTCTAAGACTAGATGTGAGGGATCAAGTGGAAAATGAAGTGTGAGTTTAAGAGCGGAAGAGTAATGGATTAAAAACAAAACGGTAGATCTACAAGCATTTTAGAGTGTGATATAGGTGAGTTATGTATGAGTAGGAAAGATCAACCTATCTTGATAAGGACTTAATTTTGCCTTAAGGTACTATGTTTAGCTTAGTGTGAGGTTTTCTAAGAATGTTTTTGAAATACAATGCTTGTAATTGCATTTTCTGTTCGACGGATCCCACGGTTCCCTAAAGATAGGGATCCGTCTAGTACAACATTTGGGATCCGTCCATCTGTTAGGAAGAACCTTTACTAAAGGTATGCAATGATCTTGACAATGCATTATATTCCAAGATTAGTTAAAGGAGTTCTAAGATATCAAATGTAAGATGTTTTATTTCATGAAGGAAATAGGATTACATTGATAAAGCACGAGTAGAGTAGAATTGATCCTATTTGAAATACTACTAAATTCCTTGAGTGTTTTTGCTAGGAGGATCATTATGTGATTGATGAGTGTTGGTGGAGTCAAGAATGAAGAAAGTCTTCATGAGAGATATGTTTAGCGGTTCCCTCATCATGTTCACAAGTATGTACAACGGACTTTGAAATTGAGGATGGAAGTGCATAACATTATGGTAGAGACGCGTTAAGAACATTCCATAAGGGATGAGTTTGTTCTTGGAGCTTTGAAGATTTACAATTCGCCTTGCAAAGAAATAGGCGAGATTGTATTGTTGTTGTGTTAGCAAGCAAACAAGACAACATGTGAGCACAACAAGCGGGAAGAATTTCTTGATTTCCTAAGGCTCCAAACATTTTCACGTAGGATGAGTGCAAGAGGCTTGTACTCTTCTCGGATATCCTTGTAAAGATAATGTTTGGATCGGAGTAATATGGTCGAGGTTTGCATATTATGCGATTTAAATCTTCCGGAGAGGGTATGTGTGAACAATATGGACTATTTTCTTCACGAAAGTTGAAGAGAGAATCAAAGGACCAATCTTCGGTGAAGGCACATTGTCCATGATTGGGAATCCGGAGGATGTGAGCAAAATGCCCAAGGGTTAGAGTGTACTTTTGGTTTTTGATATAAAACCAAAGAGATAGAAGCGATCCTCGTTACGAATGATTTCGACTGACGGAAGAATTCCATTATGAACCTTGGACATATCTTCTCGTTGATTTCAAGAAGACATTTTAGTCCTATGGCTCGGAAGGAGGTATTGATACCTTCTTCGAATTGTAGAGGTGTCTACAATACGTCCTTCATGGAAGTGACGGTTTTCGAGATTATTAAACCTACGGACATGATTGCTTGCAGTGTGTGTTGAGGGTTGAGAGAGATGTTGGAGTGTAGACGTTAGTGAGTGAAAAATCAAACTCATATTCATGCGTCATAGTAGAACCTATAGGAATGACAAGTTAATAAAAGGAGATGTTTGTGGTCAACTTATGATAATCTAATGTTTTTACTAGATTTTTATTAAGAATGGTTTTTAACAACAATGACACTTAACTCAAGGTTTTGACTTTCTAGTGGATTATTATTTTTAGAAAGATAGTGGTTTTTAATATTGCATGAAAACTGTTTTCCAGTAATACGGATCCCACGGTTCCTTTACAAAAGGGATCCAGCTAGTATATCTTCCGGGATCCGTGGATCAGAGCAATGTAGAAACAGTTTTGATAAAGAAATAGGTTTTACAGTTTTATACCACGAAATATGTTTTATCCTACATTTTCTTTTAGCATGCACACATGACTTCTAATGTATCACGAAAGAAAATAAAAATGACAAACACATTATGATAATAATAACCTAGATAAACTAGATCATTAGTAATATTGCATTTCAATACTAAGGATGATACAAAGGATTGGGTATATGATCCCAATGTAGATTAACAACACAAAGTAAATGTCTCCATATGTGAACTTCATCATAGGGAACACAAGTGCGATGAGTGTTAGGGCGATGAGCACGAGTGCGATGTAAACCATGTTGATGACGAATCTTCTTGGTTTCGGTTGAGATGAAATGAGGAGGAAGATGAAGTTTTTGAATAAGAGAAATTTTGAAATTGGAGGATTTGAAAAAAAATGAGGGTTTTGTAGAGTGGTCGACGGTGGGGTTTTATAGGGAAGTAGGAATTTTTGAAATTCGTGTTTTGTTTTATTATTGAATTTAAAAGAAATAAAACAAAGTTTTATATACCACGACTTTAGACGCAGAAATAAAACAGTATGTGAAAAAGGCTTCCTAATGAAGCTTTATGAAAAAACATGTATAAGCACAAAAGATAATCATATAAATACCTAAATAGGCATACTTAATTATCAAGCAAAAAATAAAAAGAAAATCATACCTCTAGCGCACTTAGGAATGTCTTTACAAATGACACAACAAATGTCACATAGACGATTCCCGCTCCTTTGCGATTAAGATACCTTCTTAAGGAAGGTATTCTGGTTACCAAGCGACTCCTAAAGCTTGGTAGGTATGAGCTTTGACTAATCACCATGACGAAGAGGATTAGTGCAATTAAATGAAAAAGTAAATAAACAAAATGTTGTTATCAAATCAACATCCAAACATATAGTTTTAAAAGACATGGTGTTTGTTTAAAAAAAACTTTCTTTGTAGTTTTCAATTAACCATGGATCGTATCAAGTTTTTAAAGTACAATATACTTGAAGAAACTTGGTAACGAAGCTCTAATGCCAATTGTGGAAAACTAGAAGGGGGGGTTGAATAGTTTTGCCAATTAAAACTTCCTTTTAATCTATTTAGATTGAATTATGACAATCTATTTGGATGTGTATGCTGGATGTTGATGAACAAGCATATAAAGGTAAGTAATGAAAAGATAAGAGTAAGAAGCACAAAACCACAACACAAGTATTTATAGTGGTTCGGCTACAAGGACTCCTTCCTTGCCCTACTCCACTCCCCGAGTCACCTACTCGAGAGTTCGTAATCACTACACCAATCTCCTTATGGCGGAGAAGCCTTCACAACGTCGCCTACTCTTTTTCCGGTACTAGGCTAACGACCGGGTTCTTTCACTCCAAGGTGAACCACACCTACACAACGTCGCCTACCCTTTATAAGGTACTAGGCTAAGTACCTAGTTCTTTCACTCCAAGGTGAACTACACCTTCACAACATCGCCTACCCTTTATTAGGTACTAGGCTAAGCACCTAGTTCCATTGCAATGGAGGAACTACTACCACACTACACCAACGACTAATCCCAAAGGAGATCTACTCCTTTACAACATCATCAAGGATATCAATATCCTTGGATCTAATACTAGTCTATCTTGTACATCGAAACACACCAAATAGAATGTACATCTAAGGCACCTTTCACTAATGCCTTTGACTAGATCTACAAGACACCTTTCACTAATGTCTTGTGTCTTCACTTCTAAGCACCTTTCACTAATGTTTCTTTGTCTTGACTTCTAAGCACCTTTCACTAATGCTTCTTTGTCTTGACTTCTAAGCACCTACCACTAGTGCTTTATCCTATAGACGATAGATACCCTTCACTAATATCTTCGTCTTGACTCTTAAGGCATCTTTCACTAATGTCTTCAACACTACACTTCTTTGAAGAAAGAAAGGAAACATCAAAAAGAAGACTTCAGTATCCTTGATGATGAGGAAGCATGGCAACTCATGGACTTGAGCTTGCTCGACTTCAAAGGTGGTGATCTTGCCTTTAAGAGGAACCTAAAAGATCATACAAAAACAAAACTACAAACATAGATCTCTTGGATCTAAGGTTAATGAGATTTAACTCAGGGGGGAAAGTGTGTTAGAAAAGGGATTGAAAAGGGTTAGAAATAATGAAGAAATGGCTCACTATTTGTAGAGGAAAAATCCTACGGTTCCCCGGATCCCACGGATCCCTACACAAGGATCTGGCTAGCACAAAGCTAGGGATCCGTGGTACGCTCCTCTTTGCCCATGGGTATTTTTGGTTATGGGTCATGGGTCATGGGTCATGGGTTATGGGTTGATCCATGGTTTTCTTTCTAGATACAATGTATCTTAAGGATACAATGAACTTGGTTAAGTGGTATAAATAAAACATGGGTTATGGGTCAAAACCATTAGCTAGTTTTTACCTATTTAGTATACACTTGTTTTTACCCATTTTAGTATATACTTGTTTTTACCCATTTTAGTGTATACATGTTTTTACCCATTTATGTTACCCAATATACTACATACTAGTTATGTGTATATTTTATCCAAATATGTAAACACTAGTTGTTGTACATATGTATTACTAAATCATAAAATCACTTATACTTGTTTTAGTGTTTTATGTGAAAATGTGAATATGTTAGAAGCTATTAGTTCAAACCATTTACGTATTTTATTTGTTTCGTTAATATGATTTTACGTTTGTTATCGACAAAACATTAGAAGATCGTAAAATATAAATAAACGTTTTTACGGCTTATTTGTATTAACAGTTCTTATGAACAATTTGGGTATTTTTGAAAATGATTGTTTTTGATGAAAACTATTGGTGAGAAATGTTTAAAATCAAGTTTATAACAAGTTTTCATCAATCAATTGTACCCAAAAACGTCAATTGATTGAGTTTGAGATTTAGGGTTCATACGACCCATTTGAGGTTTTCAATTCTGATGTGTTCTGGTAAAAATTTGTGAACAAGAATGTGTTTGTGTGTGATAATAAGCATAATTTAACATCCCAATTAGACCAGAAACCTCTAAATTTTCAAAATCACAAGTTTAGGGTTTAAGTGCACGTCCAGGAAGAATTCCTTGATTCTGTGGAAAAAAGTTGTTAAAATGTGTTTAGAATCACTCAAATGCACCCTAAGATCACTCAGAAACAAACAGAATTTGATTCAGTTGGATAAATCTCTTATTCGAAACGTTAGGGTTTAAGGGTTTAAGAGTTCTTATGAATAAGGAATTTAGTGTTTGAACAGTTGTATCAATGCCATTTTTGTGTTCTTAAGGGTGTTTGAACTGAATTGTAACAATTGGTATTGATGTGTTGTTAACAGGAGGATTAATCGTAGAGATTGAAAATGTTTTTGAAGTTTACGAATAAGAAAACATCTTACGAATAAGAAACAAAAAAAAAATCTTGCGAATAAGAGTCGTCTACAGTCCAAGAAATTCGTAAACTTGGAATGGTTTACAAATAAGGCATAATTCTTACGAATAAGGCTTATTCTTACGCGTAACCTTATTCTTATGAATAAGGGAACTACGTTACGAATAAGCTTCATTCTTACGAATAAGCACTATTCGTAAACATAAGAATATTCTTATGAATAAGAATAATGTTTACGAACAAGTCTTACTCTTTATGAATAAGAAATGTTCTTACGCATTAAACTTATTCTTACGAATATGCATCCAACTTTACGAATAAGGATTCAAGTTACGAATAAGTTGCTGTGTTACAAAACTGTTAACTGTTACAAATAAGTCACAAACACATGTTGTCTAAAAGTTTACAAATAAGCATACAAAATTCAAATGTTGTGTTTTAAGGGATAAATAAGAATGTAAAATTCAAAATTAACACGTTCACTTAACTTATCGTCACAACTACGTGAAAAAGGACAAATGTGACTTAGGACATGTAACAATCATCAATCTGATAACATCAAGCAAGGACTTAGAAAATGAATCGGACTAATGCTAACACACTGTGTCTTTCAATTATTGTTTCTATGTCTAATGTCTTTTAGATCACATAAAATGGATGCACAACAATCTGATATCAATGCTCCCGTGGAACTCACAATGGCCAATACTTTCCCACAAGGTTATGACAGAGCAATAGGAAAGAACAACATCCATGTAGACTTCAACAACTTTACATGTTCTGAATCTTCATGTCGAATTGCTGTGGACATCCTCCTCGACCACCCCTACAAACGCATGCTTACAAAGTCATCATCAATTCTCGAATTCTACATCCATCAGTTCTGGCACACTATGGAAAAGATTGATGGGGAAGATGCTGTCAAATGCACTTTACACAACCGTGAAGTCACTATCACTGTTGAGGATCTTCGTTCAGTACTACTACTTCCTGCAATTAACTCTCCAGATGACTACGTCAAGAGTCCTACGGAAATGGAGATTCTGGATTTTCTAATAGCTATTGGATATGATGAGTCTGCTGGGATAATCACCACTCACTCCAGAGTTGATGTGAAATACATTCTACAACCATGGAGGACTCTCTACATCATGATTGCCAAGTTTGTATCGGGAAGAGACAGCGGTCATGAGCATCCCAAGCTGCCCCACTTGCAAACATTCTGGGGTATGGTCAATGTTCAGCACATTGACTACGCAAGCCTCATATGGGAGGACATGATGCAACACCTCAAGAAGGGAGGTTCAAAGACCCTTTTTGTCTAATTCACCAAGCTGATAATCCATAACATTCTCAAGAAGCATGAGGACATCCCGAAAAGACTTGATGACCTTGCAAAGCACACTGTAAAGAATGAGCCAACTCTAAAGACGGTTAGGTTTCATATGTCCAGCACTAGAAACAAGGTGCTGAACTCCCTGCATGCCTTTTTGCAGAAAAGGTTAAAGATGCTCCTTCATACAGATACTATAAGCAAGCTCTTGAAGCATAGCGTGTCGGGTTCATGGATGAAGTCACTCAGACTCCATCAATTAAAACAAGAGCTAAGAAAGCTGGAAGTTCAGGAAGCACGACAAAGAAGTCAAAGTCAAAGATCTCAAAAAAAGAGTTGTGTTAGTACAAAAAGTGTGATGTGTTGTACTGGGTGTGAGTGTAGCTTGCCAGACTGGGCTAACAAGCTACTAATGGGCTGATCTTGTACTAATCCAAGTAGTTTGATCGGTTTCTCTACACAAGAAGAGTAATTTGTTAGCCTTATCAAGGGGACGGACCCCACGATTAGACTTCGGCGTGAGAGTAAGTACACATCCTTGTCATAGAAAGTAAGAGTATGTGTGCGTAATTATGAAAGCAAAAGTTGTACCTTGTTTGGGGATTAGAGCCCCTTTTATAGGCGAGGCTTACCGCTAGGGTTTACTAGTTACTCGCATATAGTGGTTAGTCGCCGGAGCCGGACCCTTGTCGGACAAGGTTCCATGTTAATCGCGGATGGGACAATAAAGATACCTTGAAGGTAATCGGCGGTTCGCCCCGATGGTTAGATCTCGCCATGTATCTTGCGCTGTAAGCATCTTTTGGTGACAATAGCCAATACCTACCTCGTCATTGGGCTTAACTACTGTTGGTCCAGAGCTCGTAGTTATTTTTATCGTTGTTGGGCCAGGACCCCGTGTATGTATAGTACATATTGGGCCTAGTAGGCCTGTTATACATATTATACGTCATCAAGTCCCCCAGTCTAGTGTGTGCACTGCGTGCGGGTGTTGTCGCGTGCGGTGGGTGTTACTAGACTTGAGTCGACTGAATACTTTTTCTCTCTGTGCCTTTTTTGAAATGCCCTTTTGATGCTTCCTTCTTTTTAGGGATTGCCACGTCATCCTATCCCCCCCCAGTCTGGCATATTTATTGCATGCGGTTATTGTCGCGTGCGGTGGGTATTTGCTAGACTTTAAGGTTGACGGAGACGTTTCCTTTTCTCACTTTTTTGACGCGTCTTTCTCACATCTCCGTTCTTTTAGGAAGTGTTTCGTGCGACGTGGGCGCTTGTCGACTCTTCGTTTTCTGCTTTGATTTGACCTAATGTCTCACGCGCTCTTTTTTACTCTTGATCTTGATCGTTTATTCCGATTTTCTTTGACACGCGTCATCATCCAAATTTGGGTGTCCCCTTAGTATAAATATTTCCCTTATTTTACTAGTTTCATTTTTCTTCCTCTGTTTTACTTTCACCATCGTTGTCTTGTTGTATCTTTTTGAGAAGAGAATTCCTTCATCCATGCATCCTTTATCCGTTCGCTATGAGTTTGATTCTTGACATAAAGTGTGGTACTCCTCCAGAGACATTTGGTTCCTTCCTTAGGATTTATCATATTCCTTTGGAGGTTCGTCCGAAGCTTCCTTCTCGTAAGTGTACGATGCATGAGTGTCCTTCTGGGAAAATTGGTTTATATACCCGCTTTTTTGCCCTTGCAAATTTTCGTCTGTCTCTGTCTGTTTTTCTTGTTGATTTGATTAGGCATTATCGCATTAACGTTTCCCAGCTTTCGGTTCTTGGTACGTGCAAGATTTCTCATTTTGAGATCTTGTGTCGTGCTCATGGCATCACACCAACGGTTGGTTTGTTTCGTCACTTTTATGTTAATTCGAAGTCCAAATGGTCGTTTTCCTTCAGTAAACGCTATGGTGTTCCAGTGGTTTATACTAAGACTCTTGATTATGTGAAAAGTTAGAACAACCATTTTTTCTGGGTTGATGACTTTGCTTGTCCTGTTTTGTTTTCTTGGCATTCTAATAAGAATATTTTTAAAGACCCTGTCGCTCTCATCCCCGATGAATACGTTAATTGACCATTATTATGGCTCTTGCTGCTAACCCCTCTCCTTTTCGGGTATTCCCTGAACCCTTTCTTTGCTGGGTTGGCCTGAGCCATTATTATCCTTTAGGTGAGGATGTGTACTCTAAGTTTCTTCATGATGACCGAACGGGTGAGTTTTCTTTCTTTATCAGACAAGAATGAGTTGGCCCTCGAAATACATTGGGCCTCGGAACCTCTTAAGGTTATGATGACTACGCGTCTTCTTCAGGAGAGGGAGCCAAGCATTATGAAGATTGTTGTTCGCCGTACAGTGCAGCTTATCCCCATTTCTCCTCCCATTCCGGGAGAGGATGAGCCGAGGTGAAGTTAATATTATTTTTGAGCCGAAGGTGCCGGGTGTTAATATTGGGGTGGATCGACTCATGAGGCTCACGGATTACGATCTCGACCCTGCTACTTCGGTCCCGTTGAAAGAAAAGAGGGTTCTTTACTGAAAGTGTCCCGGAATCTTCTAGTCTTTCTAAGAGTTTGCCTCGTCGACTTTCTACCGGGTCCATCTACTCAAGATGGCGTTCCGGTGGCTTTATTAGCTAGTAGTGTCTTGGAGGCTGAGTTAGGTTACTCGGTCCCCATACCAGGTTGTGCCTTTCATTACCTCTTCTATCTCGACTACTCGAGCGGGTTGAGCTTTTAAATCGCCGGGCTCCTCCATCAGGCGTGAGCCCTTTATTGGTCCTCCTCAAAGTTTGGTTATTTCCTCTAATTTTTCTTCTGATTCTAGTACCTCTGCTGTTGGGGCTGAGGTTACCTCTTGTACCAGGTCCGAAAATATTTTAGGTGTTGTTGCTACCACCATTTATGCAAATGTTTCAGCTGTTGTTCAAGTATTGAAGAATGTTTCTCCTTTCTTTAGTTCGCCCTCCAGCGGAGGGGCCAATAAGAATGTTGAAGATCTTGCTGGTCCTTCCGCTAGTCAATCTTTGGCTAGTGATGCTCGGATTGCTATTGGGTTTGATCCTCTGAGGTCACAAGAGCGTTATCTTCTGGATTGGAAAGTGTCCAATGGATCTCTTCTTGACAATCCTTAGACTGCCAGAAACTGTTCGCGATGGGGTTGCCCTCTAGGATTTTTCTTGCCGAGATGAGCCATGATCAATTGCTTTCATGTTTCGACATCCTGTCAGCTCGTCACTTGTGCTTTGGTTCTGAGGTGCGGATGCGTGCGTGGAGCCGCTATTTGCAAGAGAAGGAGAGGTTATCTACCAGGTGAGGTCTCCAAGTTGACATGATTCATAGGATGGAGTCCCAGTTGGCACAGGCTGAATCTAAAACTTCTGAGATGCTATCTCTTCATGGCCAGGTATCATCTTTGGGAGCAGATGGTAAACAAAATGAGGTATTGCATGCCAGGATTAAAGAGCTTGAGTCTTCTGTTTCTGGCAAAGATATCGAGCTTGGGGCGGGTGTACGATGTGCTTTAATCTTCTCTTGAATCTGCAACGAACCTTGTTAAACAAGTTTTTCTTTCTTGTTTTCTCTCTTCTTCTTCCTTCCACTCCCCCCTTTTTTATTTATTTTTATTACCTACAGCTTTTGTTATTTTCAGGTACAACTTTTGGAGGGTGAATGTTAGGACCTCCTACGCCCACGTGCTTTGTAACTTGTTTGTTTAAGTGGAGCTCTTTATAAAGGTTGTCCTTTATTTGAAGGAAAGGCTCCACCCATGTTTGCTTGCTGCTATGTCGGTTCGCCGTTGCTTGTTATCCAAGGTTTAAGCTTATCGTGTCGTGTCTGGCATTCTCGCAAGATTACCTTGATAAAGCTTTGAGTGCGCCAGCCGTCGCGTAAGCGTGCTATTGACAAAGGATGCAAGATGGGCTTGCCGGGCAAGTAATCGTCATGGTGCGCCAAGACATCTCTTTCCCGTGTTGAGGCTTTTGACCCTCCTAAAGGTGACTATGAGAACGCTTCTTCCAAAGTGCCGTGGTGTCCAATTCCCTAACTTGCCGTCCTCATTGGAGGCTCTTAAGGATTCTGCTGTTGAGGATGTTATGCATTTACTTCGTCCTGGGGTGTCCTTTGCTGACTCGTCCGCTATTAACCCTTAGTTTTACTTGGATCAGCTGACCGTTCCTGCTGAGCATTCTGGGGGCTCTGCAGTGAGGGAGTCTCCTCTTTCCACTTTGATCAAAGATTACTTCGATAGAGCGAGAAAGGCAAGAGATGGTTCTCTGCATGATTGGTTAGCTCTTGCAGATACTTGGTATTCCTAGGCTAGCCCTTTATCTCTGCGGAAACTTTCAGCGGATTTTCACTGCAGGTCCGGTTCCCCGAGCATCGAACGTGACTTGAGCATGGTGGTGATGCAAGTGGCCTTGGTGCGGATGAAGCTTGGGTAGTCCGGGGATGGACCCGCTTACGCACCCTTCCCAGAGTGTAGTTTGTTGTTATGATACTTTTGTGTTGCCTATTTTCATGTCTCTGCCGGGCTTACGACTTTTTATTTCAGACTATCTATCGTATGCATATTTTGTTGTTTCAAACGCTTTAGTATTTGCTATTTTAATCTTCACACCGATGTGCCTATTATAACAGCTTTTCAATACTTTGTGGGTTATTCCTCGATATTACTTGCAACATCTCTACGATCTTGAGAGTTAATTTGAGGTTATCAGCCTTTTGTTATTCGAATAACATTGTATTGGTCTTCCCAAAATGGCGTGCCGCTTTTCTTACATATATATCGTTTCTTTTTTAAGTACGTGATCATGAAATTTTAAAGTAAAAGTCGGGTAGTTGTAGCTGCTTCACCTTTTTTCATTCAACATAAAATATTACAATATAAAAAGATAGATTGTGACATTGACCTCCTCCGCTGAGTCCACAGGGATCGTCGCTACACGCGGATGTATGTAACATCTCTTAAGATTGCAAACGCTCCATGTCCTGCGGAATTGAATTTCCCGCATCTATCCTTCAAATTTTGTATGCCTTTTTCTAATGCTTCCTTGACCTCGAGGGTCCTTCCCATTTTGGGTCCTAATTTCCCTCCCTTCTTCTGGTTGCCATTGTTAAGTGTATACCAAGTCTCCCGACTTGAAGCTTGTATTATAACTCCTCAATTATAATATTTCTCCATTTGGCCTTTGCTTTTGCTTTTACGATACGCTTTTCCTTCTTTCTTCAAGGAGATCCAAGTTCATTTCCAATGCTTCATTGTTTTCTTCTATGTTAGCCTCCGCTGTCCTCCATTTGGCATTCCTATCTCAGTCGAGATGAAAGCTTCTGTTCTATATGTCAATGAGAATGAAATCTCTCTGTTGCTGGATTTAATCATTGTGCTGTGTGCCCATAATGCATACTTAATGCTCATC
>OU343217.1:112985590-113096735 GCA_910596185.1 Chrysanthemum makinoi
CTACCGAGCTAATTAGGGGAGTATTTGTTTCTTTATTTTTAATTACCTTCCATTATCATAACTTTGATACTTTCGGGGAACATTGGGGACAATGTTCAGTTTATGTGTAGGGAGGGAGAATAAAACGGGAACTTTGAAACTATGCTTATCCTTGATTATTTGTCTTGTCCAATTTCATTTGTGTTATAAACCATGAGAAATATCGGTTAGGGTAATTTTGTCACCAAATTTAAAAATTTTCATGACATGTAGGAGTGGGCCATTAGTCTCAATAAAGCATCTCATGGATAGGAAGTTATATGACTAGCACAAAACCTTTTACCACTCAAATTCCACCCCAAAAACTGTGAGGTTTGCCCCTAGATTTGTAGGAATTAAAGCATTCATCTTTAATGCCTCGAGAGTGTACCGGTAGTCTAACAGATTCTAGAACTTGTTTTGTGATGCATCTCGAGATTGCTAGTGATACTTGTGTAGTTAGGAATAACTAAATGATAAGAGGCATTGGGATAACCCTTGTTTGATACCCGTATTATAATTACTTCTTCCACATCGGTTGAGTAATTACCTCACACCCTTGCGTTGTACTCATCTTTAGTACACGATACACCTAGTTAACCCCTCAGGGCCTATCCTTTTTGCGGTTCTCGTGATGTTTCGGTTTTCCGGAATATCAATGAAGAGAATTGTTTATAATCCACCCCCAAATGTACACCCAAATTGCCTTAGCCTACCTTGCATACACTCACTTTTAGTGCATTATTGTTATCATACTAAACCCTTAGTTCAATTATCTAGTTACTTGAATAAGTTGCTAAGTCGGGTCATATCTTTTGTATACAGTTTTGGGACGATTGGGACTCATGGGAAAAGTTAAATTTTATGAAGTGACGGGAAGGAACGTTAAATTCAAATTCCCTTTATTTACGTAATAATGTACTCCAAGTGTTTTGATATTTTCAATTCGAGTCAAATTAGTGTTAGAATAATAAAAACTCAAGTGTAGGGATGTGCCTATAAATCCCTTATATATTGATGTTATCGTAGAGGATGGTAGAGTAAAAGTGTATGAAAAAAAATCGAAAAAAAATAAAAAAAAAGAGAGTGTTGAAAAAAAAATGAAAAAATGAAAAAAACATATGGGCTACCATCCTACATCTATCTTCAAATTTATGTTTGTTTGTTTCAAAGTTATATAGAGTTTAGAGTGTCGAATCTTGGCTTAGCAACGCCATTCTTCTCTTGCATGTAATATAAAGATTTTTGACTTGCCACCACTAAATCGCCTATCCAACCAAACCCTTTGTTTTCCCTACCGTAAGCCTAACGTTACAACCCTTTAAAAGACCTCTTAGATAGTTTTTCCTAGGTGCTTACGCCAAAGCGGTGGAGGTTTGATCTAGTCTCAAGCCTATGGTAATCTATGTACTAGGACCGGTTAATGCGTGTTTATCTTCCATTTCTAATTTGATATATTTCATATACACCCGAGAGATGAGAGTATCCAAACACCACTTGTGAGGTGCTAGTATGTAATTTCCGTGCTTGTTATGAATTTTGTGGGGCTTATACTTGTTGTGAATTGTTCTAAACCAATGCTTCATGCCCCCTAACTTATAAATTAATTGGCCAAAAGCACATTTGCTTGAGGACAAGCAAATACCAAGTGTAGGGATATTTGATAAGGATTTAAAAGGTACACTTTTGAGGGGTCATTTAAGCCTTTAATCGACCACTTTTATATCCGTTACTACTTAATTTCGTTCCTTTTTACTTTTTAGGTCTCTTGAAGGTAAAATGCTGGAATGACACATATTTGGACGAAAAGACGTGAATATGTGAAGAAAATGGCTAAAGTCAAGATCAAGACACTCAAGCTGCTGGAAGTGCACCCGACGGCGTCACGGATAAAGGGCGATGCCGTCCTTCTAATTGCGACGGCTCAGGAGTGAAATTGCTATTTTGTACCTGACGGCGTCAGGCTATTAAGAGTAGGACGTCACAACTCAGACGACCTAGATCCAGATTCAGATGGCATCAGAAGATGAAGGCGGCGTCACAACCACAACGTGACGCCGTCACAAAGTTGACTTGGACAAGAAGAAACCCTAATGGCAGCGATCCGACGGCGTCATAATTAAAGAGTGACGCCATCGCAGTTGTAACTCTATATATAGAATTCGAATTTTCAGACTTTGAGAGAGGTAGAATTGTGGAGTAAAAACCTAAAATGATTTTGGTTTGTCTTGGGCAGTATCTTAGGGTTCTGATACCCTATTTTACATCAAGATAAGTAATCTACTTCATTGATTTCATTATGTCTTCAATTGTATGTGTGTATGCTTCCATGTTTACATGTCCGGCTAATTTACTTGTGTGTTTGCCTAGATCTATGAAACTTAGTTATTAATTATTGATTGGTTGTCTCTTATCGTAATTGTAATTGGCTTAGGATTGCAATAGGCCATCGTTGTGTTTTTAATGCTTGAGTAATCTTTGTGAACATTAGTTATTTATAATCGCCTAGAGTTATTGTAGGCTAAAATCGAAAGATAACCTTAGAGTTAGTTTACGAATCCTAGAGATTTTGTAGGCAATAACCTTAAGGTATCCTCAAAGAGTTAGGGAAAAAAGCATACCCTACGACCTTAGAAGACACAACGCGTTAAGAATAAGGACGTGACAATTCAACCATCAATAAAAGATAACTAGGGAGTAATAGTATCTAGATAGACACATTTTTAATCATCATACGAGCACACATCAATTAGACATAGATTACCCCTTAGCTTAGTTAATTAGATAATTAGAATAGTAGAGTAATTGGTAAAAGTACCACCCCCAAATCCAATACCCCGAGATCGTACCTTTCAATTTTCTAAAAAATATAAAAAAGATAAAAAAATAATCTTCTTCAACCCCAACCTTAGCGTAGTAATTTCTCACTAGCATTCCTATTCTCTTAGAGAACGATATCAATCCTAAGGCTTACCCTAATACTACACTACAACGATTAGGTTCACTGCCTAGGTGGTTGAAAAACTTGCTCGAAGAAAAGGAAGTTTCCTTTGACCCCGAACGCGCGTTGTACGCGTATCAACCTTCCAATCTATCTCTGGTAATGGGTAACCGTCTTTTGGACATGCTTTATTGAGGTATTTGAAGTCAACACACATTCTCCAGCTTCCATCGTGTTTTGTTACCATCACAGGGTTAGCTAACCAACTATGGGAATGTACTTCTTTCATGATTCCCGCATCCACGAGCTTTTCTACCTCTTCTTGGATTGCCTTGTTTCTCTCCGGTGCCTGACCTCTTTTCTTTTGCCTTATGGGAGTTTACCCTTCGCGTATGTTTAAATTGTGCTCTGCTATGTGTCTTGGGACGCCCGTCATATCCGCCGGACACCAGGCGAATATATCTAAGTTCTGCTTCAGCAGGTCGCACAGCTTCTTACGTCCTTCGATTGACAAGGTTGATTCAATGGCTATTGTCTTCTCTAGATGCTCCGGATGTATTGCCACGTGTATTCGTTTTTCCATTTATTGTTCTGTTGTAACTTGTGGCGTTGGTTTGGAAACCATAGTGCATTCCAATGAGACCATCCTCCTACTGCGAATCGTACGCACTCCGCCTTCTACTGAGATTTTTATCATTCCATGTGTTGTTGAAGGTACGTCCTACAATTTTTGCACCCCCGGCCTTCCTATAATTCTGTTATATGGCGATTGAGACCTTACAATCACGAAGTTCATCCATGCTGATGCTGAATGTTCATCATCGCCGATTTTAGTTAACAATGATATCTGCCCAATCAGCCATATTACTTCTCCTCTAAATCCAATAAGGGGAGTTGTGGCAGGCATCATTTGCCTTCTTATTTCGGGCTGGAGTCTTTCGAAGCAATGCTCGTATAGGATTTATGACGCGGAACCTCCATCAATGTACATGCGGTGTATGAACTGCCCACCTATTTCTGCTTCGATGATCATTAGCCCGTCATTTCCATCTTCTTCAGCAAGTGATGGGAATGAGATATTCTGGTTTGGGTAAAAGCTTTGTGTAATTTTTTGTCGTATCACTCGCTACTGAGATTGCACCATCGGGATTGCGAGAGGTTTATCTTTTCCTGACGTTTCCCCTTTTCTGGGCGCTTTAGACTGGTCCTTGCCACTATTTTGTTTGAGTTCCTTTATCGTGTTCGACAGCTTCCCGGTTCTTAGCAGTACTTCTATCCGCCTTTTCAGGTGCATGCATTCATCCGTGTTGTGTCCCACCTCTCCATGGAACTCGCAATATTTGTTGGCGTTCCTTTTCTCGACCGGTGTGAGCATTGGTGGAGGAGTTTTAAATTTCGCCTTTTCCAATGCCAATATTTCCTTGGTGTCTTGGAAAAGAGGGTAAACATATCGTGCTTCCTTTCCAACTGGAGTTGATTTCTGTACCCTTTCTTGAAGCCTTGCTTCTGCCCAGATTCATGCGATTTCCATTGCACTTGGGGCAGCGATCTCTTTTTTTCGTGATTGCCTGCGGCTATTTCCCCTCGGAGGAAAGATGCGGTTACCTTCATCATCTTATCTACCGAATTGGGTATATTATCATGCAACCTTTTAATTAACTCGGGGTTAGTAATCCCATGCATGAAGCTGGAGACCTTCATGACTTCTGGAGCTCTTTTGACATCTCTGCTTTCCAGCTTGAACCTTTTCACAAAGTCTTCTGTGGTTTCTCCTTCTTTCTGTTTGATGTGATGGAGTTCCACAGGGTCCTTTTTTGCACTTTTTTTGCTGAAGGAAATTTGATAGGAAGATTTCTTTCAGCTCATCATAACTGTCTACCGATTCTGGTGGAAGATCGTCAAACCATACCCTAGCGGATCCAGTGAGTGTGGAGTTGAAAATGTGGCACCATGTTGGCATGGCCCAGCATTCTACTTTTTCCGCTGCTTGAAAGATTTTTAGGTGATCTTCCGGATCTTCACTTCCATCGTATGTCTTCACATTGGTAAGCATTCACGTCTTCTTAGGTATATCGAAATAGCGAATGCGTGGAGTGAACGGGTCAGTCTCCTTGCACACCCACGGCCTAGCTAAGTCTTCGTCCTCGACATCCGACTTTTACCTTTTTGATTCGGACCTCCAATGCTCGTCCCTGTTATCTTCGCTTCAGGAAAGTCGATCGGTCTTTCGCGAGTATGTTCGACTATCTTCGTATTCTCCGGAGTAAGGTTTCGTTCTTTGCGAATAAGAATGGTGGTGGGTGCCTCCATCCTCTTTTTCAGATTCGCGACGACTGGCTCTTCTTTGGCTCCGGAGCACGCGGAGATGCTTTTTTCTCTATCCCCAAGCCTATGGAACGCGCTCTTGCGCAGCCTTCTGAACACCTCCTCTTTTTTAGCGGTTTTCTTTCGCGTTGATCCGGGACGGCTGCGCCTTGGCTCGGAGTTTTCTCTTGTGTTCCGGCGCTTTCGAGATTTGATCTTCTTTCTCAGATCCCTCTCTTGCATCTGCCTCCCAGATTCGGATTGTTATGATGCTTCACGAAAATCTAACCGAGTTTTTAGCATTTCTATAGCCTTGACTCTCCCTTCCTATTTCCGAATTTTCTTTGTCATAATTGGTAAGATCTGGTCGTAGTACTTGTCGCAGTACTTTTTGACGGCTGCGCTGGACGCGGGCCCGTCAAATCCTTCCAGATCTATGATGTTTTTCTTTCCCGCCGTGTTCCGCACCGCTTGAACACGGGAGCATGTGTTGGATCAGAGTGAGCTCCTACGGTGAGCATTTTTTCAGAACGCAGTTGTGTATTGGGTCCTACGGATGGCGCCAACTTGTTAGTACAAAAAGTGTGACGGGTTG
The DNA here is from genome assembly GCA_910596185.1 of Chrysanthemum makinoi. Classification (NCBI taxonomy): domain Eukaryota; kingdom Viridiplantae; phylum Streptophyta; class Magnoliopsida; order Asterales; family Asteraceae; genus Chrysanthemum; species Chrysanthemum makinoi. The sequence continues at coordinate 112,991,449 of OU343217.1, forward strand.
TACTGGGTGTGAGTGTAGCTGGCCGGACTGGGCTAACAAGCTACTAATGGGATGATCTTGTACTAATCTAAGTAGTTTGATTGGTTTCCCTGCACACGAAGAGTAGACCGTTAGCCTTACCGTGGGGACGGACCCCACGATTAGACTCCGGCGTGAGAGTAAGTACACATCCTTGTCAGAGAAAGTAAGAGTATGTGTGTGTAATTATGAGAGAGAAAGTTATACCTTGTATGGGGATTAGAGCCCCTTTTATAGGTGAGGCTTACCGCTAGGGTTTCCTAGTTACTCGCATAAAATGGTTAGTCGCTGGAGCCGGACCCTTGTCAGACAAGGTTTCATGTTAATCATGGATGCGGACACATGATACTTTCAGCAGGCCGATGGTTCGACCTGCCATGTATCTTGCGTGCGTCTTTTGGTCTGGACTATAGCCAATTTCGTCATTGGGCTTACTGTTGGTCCAGAGCTCGTAGTTATTTTTATCGTTGTTGGGCCAGGACCCCGTGTGTGTATAGTACGTATTGGGCCTAGTGGGCCTGTTATACATATTGTACGTCATCAAGTTGTAAAGAGGAGAATTCCTACTCAAGTTGTCAAGCCCGAACCTTCTCCTGAGCCCACATCACAACAAGATGAGGACTCAGAGACTGAATCAGATGAACGCATTTTCTATGATGAAGTTCATGTTGATGACTCTACAAAAGAGAAGTAACAGAAGAAAAGTCCAACACTAGAGAAACTTGAGGAGGATATCGACTCCTACATATCAGAGGATGAAAGTGACAAGACTAATAAAGGGAAGAGACCTCTAAGTGCTGAAGAACAACAAGACACCGACTCTAAGCATGATCCGGAGGAGCAAGAAGAAGGATAATTTCAGAAAACTTTAAAGCAGAAGAGGATGGAACATCAAGCCTCTAACTTTGCGGCTAATCAACCCTGCGGGGTAGGAAGTTCAAGTAGTGGGGATCCACATATCGAAGAACCTACTCATGTCACCCAAATCCAATCTGATCCGGTTAATCAACCCGGTAAGGGCACAGGTGACAACACCAAGGTTACCGTTCATGAAGAGAAACCACAACAACAAAAACAAGAAGATGAGGAAATGTACGATGTTGAAGGAGATTATCATGATCATGAGGAAAGGATCACTAATAATGACGTTCTAGAGGCTGCAAAGGAGATTAAACATAAAGAGGCTGAAGCAGAAGCGGCTAGGGCTGAAGAGGAACATTTAAAGAAGGAACCGAAAATTATATCGTCGACAACCCATCTCACAAACCTCAACCATCTTCTGAAACACCACTTGACACCTCAACAAGACCTGAATCATCATTACACTCATCCCCTCCACCAACACATACAAAACAAAATAAGTTAAGAATAAAGCTGATACGTGGATGTCTCGTGCAAAGACTAAAATTCAAAAGGCGGTGCATCAATCCCAGACAAGAAAACAAAACCGTTTACAAGCACAAGTCAACACATTGTCTGACTTGGCCACTGACCTAACTGCACAATTGTCCTCATTTCAAGAATCCAATGATGCAATCCATAAGTTTCTCTCAAGGGATGTTCAGGGAGAAATGAATCAGCTAATCATCAACTACGTTCGGACATTTCTTATTGAAAATGTTCCTGAAGTCAGAAGAGAACTCTTTGTTGGGAATTAAACAAGAGCAGCACTAATTGTGCTTAATACTGCCAAGCATAGAGACTAGACTACTAAAGAATACGCTAGTAGTACTAACTGACTTAGTACTGGTAGTACATATGGTTTGTATAGGATATGCACAGGTTTTGTATTTTAAGAATAGATATTGTATATCTTATACGGTTTTATAGTGATAGTTTTCTTGTAAAGGACTCCTTGTCCTATTAAAGGAGGTCCTAGGTTATTTTGACATATATGCCAATACACAATCAATTAGAACTGTCGTGCTAAGAACTTCAAGGTTGTATACCCTGATACTAGCCAAAGTATCCGCATTATTGCTTAATAATATTGAAGTGTTTTTATTATTACTTTGTCCATTACATATTCACTGTTCTATTGATTATTCTTCTAAGTGTTACCAAGTAGATTCCGCATACTTGATTAACATTAAGCTTTGTTTCATTCACAATTGTTTTGGATTCACCCAAAGCAATATACTTATACAAGCTAAGTAGATCCAAGGTTTGGGACTCACAAGTGGTATTGGAGCTTGTGTATCTGAAACTCTGAATTAGAAGAAGTTCATTCCAACCAAGAAAAAATGGAAACTGAAACCAACCAAACACATGTTACTGCAAAGATCCCCAATGTGAAGCAAGGAGAATATGATGTGTGGAGGATAAAGATTGAGCAGTATTTTCTAATGCTGGACTATAATCTCTGGGAGATAATTGAGAATGGTAACTCCTTTGTTGTAGTGCCCATTCCAGGCAAAGAAGGAAAACCTCAAACCATTCCAAAGCCAACATCCAATGATGAGAATATCAAAAGAGAGAATGATCTAAAGGCAAGAAGGTTGTTGCTAATGTCTCTCCCTGATGAAATATTATTGACCTACTCCAAGCATCAGGATGCAAAGAAGTTGTTTGAAGCTATTGAAGATGGTTTTGGTGGGAATGAAGCAACCAGAAAGACTCACAAGACTCTGCTAAAATAGTAGTTTGAAAACTTCTATGCAACCAGTGTATAAACTCTTGATTCCATATACAATAGGCTTCAAAAGATTGTTAGTAAGTTGGCCATTCTGGGTATGGATTTCTCTATTGAAGCTGTGAACTCTAGGTTCATGAGAAGCTTATCAAGTGAGTGGAATACACATGTAGTGGTTTGGAACAACAAGCCAGACTTTGAAAAGATGAAGGTTGTTGATCTGTACAACAATTTTAAAATTGTTGAGCATCAAGTTAAGAAATCCCTTACAACTCCCAACTCAAAGCCACAAAATCTAGAATTTGTGGCTCAACCTAGCATTGGCAGCACCAATGATGTTCTTGAAGTTGGTACTGCTAGTACAAATTTTGGTACTGTTGGCTCACAAGATACTTCTAGTAGCCTGAGTAATGCCATTGTCAATGCTTTTTTAGCTAGTCAGCCAAATGGATCTCAGGTTACACATGATGATTTAGAGCAGATACATGAAGATGACTTAGAAGAGATGAACATTAAGTGGCAAGTGGCTCTCCTGAGTTTAAGAGCAAAGAAGTTTCTTCAGAAGACTGGAAAGAAGAGCATCATCCACAATGATGAACCTATTGGATTTGACAAATCTAAAGTGGAATGTTACACCTGCATAAAGCTTGGACACTTTGCTAGGGAATGCAGGAGCCCAAGGTCTCAGGATGGAAGAAACAGGAGCAGAACAGTCAATGGAGAAGATTCATCTTCCAAGGCTATGGTGGCTATTGATGGAGTTGGGTATGACTAGAGCTTCTCAGCTCATGATGAAACAGCTCCTCCCAACATGGCACTAACTGGACCAAGCCACTTCCTCTTATCGGCAAAATTGAAAAATCGAAGATTCCCTTTAAGTTCTTCTTCAACAACGACCTCGAGTTTCTTCAATACGGAAGCTCTATTAGCAAGAAGTATGCTACATCTTTGACATTCAACATACCTGCTGCCACATTCTCCAACAAGGCCATCGAAGAAGACGCCACTAGCTTGTTCATCGACAAAGAGGTGGAGTACGACAAATATGCATTGTTAGGGATTCACCACTGGTGAGAAAGGCATAGGCTTTTCTACAAAAGCAGCAAGCTCGACAAGTCTAACAAGGATGTCAAGCATGACCAATGGATGGTTGCTATAATGTCTATCTCTACGGCTACCAAATGGGATTACTCCTTCTTGACCAAGATCATGGTGAAAAGACAAGATGAAAAGGAGTACAATTTCTCAGAATTTGACTTTCCTGACTTGTCTCTCAATGACATTGAAGACATGTATCTACTCAAGGTACAAGGAAGGATGCGTCAGTTTCTGATGGATATACAATTGAAGTACATCACTGCTCCCCTTATCTTCAACCGAAGCAAGATCATACAAGAACGTGTTGTAGATCTCCATCTTGGTGTTGAAAGTTACCAGAAACAACTCAACCTTACGGAACTGCTTCTACACTTCAACGAAGTCAACCAAGAACCACAATACAAACTATTCCATAAACCAAAATTTAGATTCGTCTACAGAAGCAAAAATCACCATAATTGCTTCATGGCATTTGATAAGATCCACAAGTTCTGTGATGATACTCTAAAGATGGTTTGAGATGGCTTGACTTCTTGTTTGAAGGATATTCAGTTAGGTAAAGGTAAAAGATGGAATTATCAGGATCAATGGGATGTTTGAAGGTTTGTTAATAGGATCGAGGAAAGGTTGAAGCACCGTGGTCAAATGAGGAGGCATTAAAGCTACGTGGGAGGAAGACCGAGCTTTCCTGTTCTGACGTTTCAACGTCCACAGTAGTTGGTTAGTGTTGTGTATAACATTTGGTTTTCTTTTTTTTTATGAAAGTGAAAGTATTGTAGATAGATGAAATGTTTACATAGTCTGAACATTTTTGCAGAAACAGACCACTACAAAAGAAACAGACCTATCTAGGAATGAAATAATACAAACTATACTAAGAGACAATAGTATTCTAATCATCAATACAAAACAAAATTCTTCAAACCAAAATATATCCAACTAGTGCAGATTCAGTACTTCATTCTCTTTATTCTTCAGTCTTTGTGGACTCTATGCATCTTCATGTTCCAAAGTAATTCCACATCCCTTACAGCCGGGGATTCTTTCACTAATAGATTTAGTAACTTCAATTTGACATTTTCCATAATTTCTACAACCAATATTTCTTCTTTACTTTTAGCTTTCCCAAACACTCTTGTATTTATCTCTTTCCATATATGATAAACAACAGCCCCCATTACCAATCTTCTCAGGATGCTCCAGATGCTATTGTTACATTTTAGTTGAGCAAATCTGTTAACAGTATCTTTCCAGTTCATAGATGATTTCCACTTGATCAATTCCTGCATTTCCCCCCATTTCTTAAAAGAGTATTTGCATTGGAAAAATAAGTGATCATGAGAGTCACTGCCATTGCCACATAAAGCACATTCCAAAAATTCATTATTCTTCCATTTTAAGATTCTGTCTTGTGTGAGCAGTTTGCCTTGAACAGCCATCCAAAGTATAAAGGCATGTTTTGGAATACATTGGTTAAACCATACCATCTCATACCAAATCACTTTTTGCCCACTCACTTTCAAATCATTCCACACTTGTCTGGTAGAAAACACAGTCTTTTTTCCATCCTGATCAACCCATTTGATAGCATCTTTCTCCAATTTACTCAACAATGGAACTTGAATATTATACAGGACATGGTGTTTAACAAACCAGTCAATTGGCCATTTCCAAACATTTCCTTCCACAGCTTCACCAAGTTTACAAGAGTCCTTCATCCTAGCATTTTACATATCTCTCTTAGTGATGTATTTACATAACGGCCCCTCATTGTGCCATTTATCATACCACACTGACACATTTCTTCCATCACCAATCTGCCACCATATAAAGTCCCTGATTCCATCTCTCAATCCCAGAATATTTTTCCAAAATGGGCTGCAGTTTTTCTCAATAGGAATATCCCAAAAGTTTCTTTCCTTTAATTTTTCCACATTAATCCATTTCACCCATAGGGTTTCTTTCTTAGCTGCTATGTTCCACAGTTGTTTCATCAATAAGGTTTCATTCCATGCTTGTAAGTTTTTTAGGCCTAAACCTCCTATATCCTTTGGTTTACAAACTGATTCCCATGCTACTTTAGCCTTCCCCATAACCAATTCCCCTCTACACCACAAAAAACTCTTCAACATCTTATTAATCTCTTTGATGACTGTTTTAGGAATGGCAAAGACTGAACTCCAGTATACTTGCATAGAACTTAACACAGAGGCAGTAAGTTGCAGCCTTCTAGCATATGAAAGTGATTTATTCTTCCAATCAGATATTCTATTCCTTACCTTTTCAATCAAAGGCTTACAATCAGATACACTTATATGTTTTGTAATGAGGGGTATTCCAAGATATTTGACGGGCAACTTCCTAACTGAAAAGGGTAAAATATTCAAAATACTATTTTGGTCCATGTTATTCACACCCCCAAAGAATACTGTACTCTTATGTAGATTAGGCTTTAAACCAGATACACTGCTAAACTCCTCTAAGGTTCTTTTTATTACTTTGACAGAGTGTAAATCACCATTACAGAAGACCATTAAATCATCAGCAAAACAGATGCGTGTGATCTTAAGCTTCTTACAAATAGCATGGTATTTGAATTTGCAGTCATCCCTAGTGTTCTTGATCATCAATAAATTCAATACTTCCATAAAAAGAGTAAACATACATGGTGATATTTGATCCCCCTGCCTCAAACCTCTACCCCCATTAAAATTCCCTACTCTCTCCCCATTCACATTAATAGTGAATTTAGCACTAGTAATGCATGCCATCACCCAATTGACCATTTTATCATGAAAACCAAACCCTTTTAATATACAACAGAGGGAACCCCAATCAACTGTGTCATAGGCTTTTTGTAAGTCTATCTTAAAGGCACATTTCTTTCCTGAATTCTTCCTATTATACCCTCTAAGAAGCTCTTGGGATAGAAAAATATTATCAGTTATCTGTCTACCTGCTAAAAAGGCACTTTGGCTATCACTCACCAATTTCCCAAGAATTACCTTTATTCTATTTGTTAAAATCTTACTTATGCCCTTATAGATTACATTACAGCAAGCTATAGGTCTGTAGTCTGTAACTTTAAGAGGGGTTTTGATTTTAGGCACAAGTGAAATGATAGTTGCATTTACCTCACCAAGTAGCTTCCCAGATTCAAAAAACTCCTTAATAGCTCTGCATACATCCTCTTCCATAGTCTTCCAAGTTTCTTTGAAGAATTTAGATTTGTAACCATCTGGACCAGGTGCTTTATCATTATCAATATCAAAAATGGCTTCTCTAATTTCCTTGTTTGTCACTTCCTTGATCATAACTTCTGCTTCTTCTTGTGTCATTCTTGTTTCAAATATGTTAGGGTATTCATTCAATGATATTACAGAGTCCTTTGTACCTAAAAAATTCTGAAAGTGTTTTAAGAATTGTTCAGCAACATCCCCATTTTCAAATCTTTGACCATTACCCTCACTAACTTCTACAATCCTTCCTTTATGTTGTCTGCCTTTAAGGACTTTGTGAAAATATGCAGTGTTTTTGTCACCTTCTTGAAGCCATTCCACCTTTGCTTTTTGATATAATAGATTCACTTCATCCCTTTTTGCATCAGCATATTCTTCCAATTTTTCACAGCATACTTTCCTTAAAGCTTCATTGTGAGGATCTTTCTCCATTTCACCTTGAATCTTCTTCAACTCCCCTCTACACTTTCCTACTCTTTCAAAAACATTTCCTTTTTCCCAGCTGAGTTTGTTAAGAGGTCCTTTCAAACTTTTCAGTTTCCTTACCAACTTATACATATGATACCCAGGTATATCCTTTTCCCATTCTTTATCAACAACCTTCTGGAAATCTTCCTTCTGAATAATAAAGTTTGAAAATCTGAAAGCTTTCTTCTTTTTTACTATTTCACTAGCCATATGGATGATAGATGGGGAGTGATCAAAGACTAGGAAAGGTAAAAATATACCATGAGCTTCAGGGTTCTTGATCATGAAATTTTCATTTACCATAATCCTATCAAGTTTCTTCAGGGTTTTGCACTTGGGATTTTTCAAACTCTTTGTCCAAGTGAAGAAGAAACCAAAGCTATTAATATCTTCAATCTCAATATCATTTATACATTGTTGAAAATCCTTCATATCAGATGATGAAGAAGAACTCCCATTAGAATGCTCACAGACATCTAAAGTTACATTGAAGTCCCCTTCTATGACCCATGGGTTGTTATTAACAATAAGCTTTTGCATTTTCAAATCCCTCCATAGATCCATCCTCTCATTCCCTGAATTGCTAGCATATACTACACTAAAATAAAACTTCACTTTCCTATCAATAGATTCAACTACAAAAAACATACATTGTTTAGACACTGCCAACATCCAAACTCTCAGCACATTTGTGTCCCATCCTACCATTATTCTACACCCCTTGTTATTATCTTCCCCATTAGAGCAATATTCCCAACTTCCAAATATGTTTTCACAAGTTCACTGTATCTTCTGAAATGTTAGCTTTTTAACCTCTTTTTGCTTATCATTTGTATTGAGGCCCCTTATATTCCAAGTTGCTAAATTTATATCTATTTTCCTATCCATTTCTCTCTATCTGTTTTTAAATCTCACTTATCACAATCTCTCTATCTGTTTTTGCTCACTGATATAATCTCTCTATCTGTTTTTCCTCACAAAACACACAGCTCTCTATCTATTTTTACTCCCTTTCACAATCTCTCTATCTATTTTTCTCACTTTGCACAATCTCTCTATCTATTTTTGCTCACTATACTCTCTGTCTGTTTTTTTATTCTCTCAATTCTTTTTACTCACAATTCACTCTATCTATTTTTATTCTTTTTTAGAATTCTCTCTGTTTGTTTTTCGCACAAATTCAAAATGAAAAACAAAAGGAAACAAACGGAAAGAAAGAAAAAAACTATTTCTGATGAAAATAGCTTATGCAAGGATATTACCCCCTGCACCTTCCACTTCATTCCTTATGACCATATTCTTCCTCATATTCTTCTCTACCACTACATCATCTTCAAATTCCAATTCTTTTGCAGCATCAAGTAGTTCCTTCTTGTCTCTATAGTATCTTTTCATATTAGTATTCCATTTCTCCTTATCTTTTTTAGTAGGTTCCACTTTACCTTTTAAGAATACATCCACCACTTCCCTTTCCTTAAAAGTAGGTACCAAAGCTTTTTCATTCACCAAAGAATCCAATAGATAGAATCTATTGTTTCCCTGAACATGTTGTTTTGCTTTTCCATTAACACTACCTTGTCCACCTTTTTCTTTATGTGTTTGACTTTTTTCCTGCACATCTTTTGAATTTATGCTATCTTTCCCAGTCTTCTCAGTTTCTCTATTTGATGATGCTTCATCATTTTTTTCATTTATGTCCCTCTTCCTAAATATAAATCTTCCCATATGTTGTTTCTGATTGTTCTCCTTAGACTTATTATTACCCTTATATTGATATGTATAATTCCTGTTCTGACCATATTTCCTCAAACCATAGTTATTCTTTGCATTGTTCTCACCTCTGGACCTCTTGTTAAGCACCTCCGTGAACACATTTTCATTAGGTTTCTGTGCTCTTGTCTCAGCCACAACCTTTGGTTTCAAGTTGCATTTCTGCACATCATGCCCAAAGACCTTGCAATGCTCACAAACAGAAGGCTTCCAAGCATATTCAACCTGCACAACTTTTTTCATACCCTCAGTACTGTATTTTCCTTTGTACATAATCTCTATTTTATCCTTTATTACTTTTTCAGCATCAATCTCTACTAAAACTCTTGCAAAACCAATTCTTCCTTCCCCTTTAAGACACATTCTTGTAGTAACATCATCCATGATAATTGGTTTACCCAAACTGCTAGCAAGAGCACTTATCCCCCTTAAACTCCATGCTTCCATAGGAATATTCAACAACTTAACCCACACTGGCAGTTTTTTAGGCTCAGCTTTATCTAGACATACATCAATGGTCCACCTTTGTACAAACATTGGCTTGTTGTTCACCATCCAAGGTCCATTATTGATCACCTCATTAATTCCCTCATTGTCATGAAACTTAAAAAAGAATATGCCACTTTCATTAACAGTGATTTCTTTTAGTCCAAACTTATTCCACATTCTCCTGGTGTGGTACCTAGCCTCATTCAAATCCATTCCACAGCCCACAAATTGACCACACACAGTTAAGTCCCATTTTTTACTCCCATTTTCTATTATCTCATCATCAAACACTACTACCTCATCACCACTATCAGTTACCTCAGTAGGAATCACAAGTAGCTTATTATCTAACTTTGAAGCAGCAACAATGTCAGCAAATTTACTACTTCTATCCCATGCCCCATTCAATTTTCCAGTCTTATTCATATTACCATTCTTGCTAGTATCCTCAGTATTGTTACTTTGGTTACTCCCCACATTTTTTACATTTGGCTCAGTATTCACAATTGGCCTATATTTTAAAGAATTATTCACAGTACTTTTATCAATTACTTCCTTTTCTAATTCAACAACTACTTTGTTAGCACTATCTGAACAGATTTCAACATTATTCACAGGTATATCAGTTTTAGTCTTATTAACACCATCAATATTCATATCAGTTGCTTCCATATGGGTACCAGAACTAACCTGACTTTGCAAAGTAGGAAAACCATCTCCCGATAGATCCCCCATGAATTCACCACCTCCTTCTGTAACCTCAACATTTCTTTCTCCCTTACCAGCATCCCTACCTCCATTATCCTTATCAACACCTCCATTACTCTCTCCAGTATTATCCTTATCATTATTCTTAACAGAATTAGTCATCTCCGTATTCTTATTCCCAATACTATGGATTGAATCCCCAAATTTCAAAGGAACCCTAGTTTTCCTTGTTGTTCTCTTTTTATGAGACATTACAACAAATCGTGCACTAGGATTGATGATGTACCCTCCTAACAGCTCGAAGGACCCTCTTTCGAGACGTGTTGAAGCCCTTCTATTCGAAGGCCCAAGTTAGGTCTCCAGAATATACGTAGGCGTCAAACCATTCGTAAGCACGAAGGTTACCTACGGGGAATTCGCCATTCGAAGCCCTAAGCCCTTCGGGGTATGGTTGACGAAGGAGTAACAGATAGGAGAACCTTCTGACTTAGTCAAACCCACGATCTCCCTCTCTTAACTGGCTTCCCCGCCAAGTTTGAGAACGTAGGTCACTAAGCCCTAGCGGTTACCCACAAACATGGGACGCCCCCATGTTCTCCAACATTCGCGCAGAGGTGCCCCTAACCCTATTTCTTCCACTATAAATAGGTTGGACGGGCAAAGGACTATGGTAAGCTCATTCAACACTGATCTCTTTACTTACACACACTTATACAACCATAACTTATACTTACTCTCACGCCGAAGGTGGTTCGCAGGGTCCAACACCTACGTAATCACTTAACGTAATGTCTTCGTATTTCTTATTCTCAGGTGAAAGACAATCTTGGCTTGAACACACACCCCTCATACCTTTGATCATCATCGAAGCCTGGTAGTGCAATTTATTGTACAATCAGTGGCGCCGTCAGTGGGACCCGCTACTATTAGTCTAGTAATCACCAAGTCTTAAAACCTTAATCGATTACGCTACCTTTCCGGCATGGAACCAGGAAGGGAAGATACACCTCCACCAGGTTTCTCTACCCTGGTCCCTCTCAACAAAACTAACACCGATAATCCCCCCCCCCCCCCCATAACAGCCTCCACCTTCACTACACAATCTCGTTTGGAAACCACTCCCGTACATCACGCCTCAACTTCCGCTAACCCTATTCTAGAAATTAGCCCTGCCTTCGTTGAGGCAAAATTTGAAGCCTTAGAGTCTTTACTGAGGGCTCACAAGAGGCAAGTTCGCAACACTGAAATGCGAAGGGAACTGGAGTATTCCAGTGAGGAATATGATGAAGAGATTGAGGTAGATGAGAGGCCTCGACCGATTAACAGGGGGCGTTCGGACCTACAAAATGGTTCTCCTTCCATAAGAAGGCCTAATGGAAGGACTGTGGGTTTTGAATAAGGTCCCGGGGGAGATCCGGGAAGAAGGGAAAGAGTACAAGGTGAAAGAAGGAGCGAGAACTCTAACTAAGGAAGCAACCCAGTAGGGAACGGAGGGGTAAACCTGCCACCTCTCCTAGCTGCCCACTTAGGAAGAGAACGGATGGGGGCTCCGATACCCCCATCATATGTCTCGAGTGTCAGAGGACCTCCTCCATACTCAGGGATGAATCAGTTACCCCCTCCGGGAATGAACCCCTACCTACCTGCTCAAACCTATAACACCTACCCTCCGAATGGTTCTCTCCACAACCAGAGTTACCAGCAAATGCCCTATGGACACATTCCTGCACAGTCGATGGGTGGAAATCCTTCATATCAACTGATGATGCACCCTCTGGATAGCTCGAAGGACACTCCTTCGAGTAGTGTCGAAGCCCTTCTATTCGAAGGCCCAAGTTAGGATTCCAGAATATCCATAGGCGTCAAACCATTCGTTATCACGAAGGTTACCTCAGGGGAATTCACCATTCGAAGCCCTAAGCCCTTCGGGGTATGGTTGACGAAGGAGTAATGGATAGGAGAACCTTCTGACATGGTCAAACCCACGATCTCCCTCTCTTTCCTGGCTTCCCCGCCAAGATTGAGAACGTGGGTCACTAACCCCTAGCGGTTACCCACAATCATGGGACGCCCCCATGATCTCTGACATTCGCGCAGAAGTGCCCCTAACCATATTTTTCCACTATAAATAGGTTGGACGAGCAATGGATTATGGTATGCTCATTTCACACTCATCTCTTTACTTACACACACTTATACAACCATAACTCATACTTAGTCTCACGCCAGAGGTGGTTCACAGAGTCCTACCCCTGCGTAATCACTTAACGTAGTGTCTTCGTATTTCTTATTCTCAGGTGAAAGACAAGTCTTGGCTGGAATATACACCCCTCATACCTTTGATCATCATCGAAGCCTGGTAGTGCAATCTATTGTACAATCAGTGGCGCCATTCGTGGGACCACTACTATTAGTCCCGTAATCACCAAGTCTGAAAACCTTAACCGATTACACTACTTTTCCGGCATGGAACCAGGAAGGGAAGATACACCTCCACCAGGTTTCTCTACCCCGGTCCCCCTCAACACAACTACTAAGCGATAATCTCGCCCCTATAACAGCCTCAACCTTCACTACACGATCTCGTTTGGAAACCACTCTCGTACATCACTCCTCAACATCCGCTAACCCTATTCCAGAAATTAGCCCCTCCTTCGTTGAGGCAAACTTCGAAGCCTTAGAGTCCTTACTGAGGGATCATAAGAGGGAAGTTCGCAACACTGAAATGCGAAGAGAACTGGAATATTCCAGTGAGGAGTACGATGAAGAGATTGAGGTAGATGAAAGACCTCAACCAATTAACAAGGGGTGCTCAGCCCTACGAAATGGTTTTCCTTCCATAAGAAGGCCTAATGGAAGGACTGTGAGTTTTGAAGAAGGTCCCGGAGGATATCCGGGAAGATGGGAAAGAGTACAAGGTGAAAGGAGGAGCGAGAACTCCAACGGAGGAAGCAATCCAGTGGGGAACGGAGGGGTAAATCTACCCCCTCTCCTAGCTGCTCACTTAGGAAGAGAAGGGATGGGGGCTCCGATACCCCCATCATATGTCTCGAGTGTCGGAGATCCTCCTCCATACTCAGGTAAAAATCAGTTACCCCCTATGGGAATGAACCCTTACTTACCTGCTCAAACCTATAACACCTACCCTCCAAATGGCTCTCTCCCCAATCAGAGTTACCAGCAAATGCCCTATGGACACGTTCCTACATAGGCGATGGGTGGAAACCCTTCGTATCAACCTTCTATAGTTTTCCCGGCATACACGCAACCATTTCCTAACCCGTATAACGCTACACCTATTTATCCGACTCCACATAATCCTTACTATACCGAGGTCTCTGGAGCTTGCACGCCTTTTGTGAAGTGGATCGAAGACTACCCTCTACCCGACGGTGTAAAGATGCCCACTCACATAGGCACCTACGATGGGAAAGGTGATCCTGATAACTTCCTACAGTTGTTCGAAGGCGCTATCAAGATGCAGAAATGGGTCATGCCCGTAGCCTGCCATATGTTCACTTACACTCTCCGAGACTCCGCAAGAATATGGTGGAATGGACAAAAGTTGGGGAGCGTTGTAGGTCTGGACGACCTTAAGGTTAAGTTCCGATCACATTTTAGCCAACAAAGGAAGTACACCAAGACCCATCTAGCCGTGCATACCATCAAGCAAAGGGACAACGAAAGCACCAGGGCCTTCGTTACAAAGTACACCGATGAGACTTTCCAAATTTTGGGTTTGCATGAAGATCAGAGGATCTCTGGTTTTGTACATGGCCTCCGTACTCGAAGATTGGTGGAATTCCTATCCACCGATCTTCCTACCACTTATAAGGCACTGATGGAGAAGACTTACACTTGGATTGAGTCCAAGGAAGTAGCAGCGAACGGGGCTCTAATAGAGCAAAAGGAAGCTTCTGACAAGTTCTCCAGAGGGTCCTCCTGGGAAGGATCCAAGAATAAGAAGAAGAACAGAGACCGCTTCACTCCGTACAACAAAAGCTCTAATCACGGACTCTTGGCGAACAAGGTTAAATCTCCCAGGGAGATTCTGGCTACTGAGAAAGCCGCCAACTCCTTTGATCCACAACCTCGTATGTCAGTGCGAGGCAAGGCTAGGTACATGTCGAAGTATTGTCACTTTCATGAAGACCATGGGCACGACACAAACAGCTGCAGAGAGCTGAAGAAGCATATCGAAGACGCGGTACGATCCTGACAATTGGCACACCTGGTTAAAGGCATCAAGAAGGGAAAAGACTAGTTCTCCGATACCCAAATGGGTGAATGGAAGGGGAACGAAAAGGAGGCTACCCCTGCAGAGGCTCCAATACTAATGGTGCACAGGGAGGATCCAACCTTGAAACGAAAGGAAGCAGATGGGGAGCTGGGAAGCGTAGGAGAAATAACCTTCCCTTCCATCCTAGGGCAGACACCTTCGACTGACCCCGTGGTCATCAAGGTACGAGTCTCAAACAGGGAGGTAAATCGAGCATATATGGATTGTGGAAGCTCCTGCGAGATCATTTATGATCATTGTTTCCTAAAGCTCAAGTCATCCATACGTTCACGAAGGGTGGACTCGAAAACACCTCTGGTAGGGTTCTCCGGCGAACACTCATGGCCCCTGGGAGAAGTACCGTTTGAAATCACCATAGGCGAAGGCCCCTTATCCCGCACAGAGACACTCACCTTCGTCATAGTCAGGTCGGATTCTCCTTATAATTTGTTAATAGGGAGAACAGCTATGCAAAAGATGGGCATTGTTGTTTCCACCATACATGCTGCTATTAAGTTCCAAACCCCCTTCGGAGTAGGAACTGTTCATTCTAATTTTGGGGTGGATAAGGGTGTATATGGTGTGAAAAGGATCAAAGAAGAATTGGAGGAGCCTCCAATAGCAATTCTAAGTTGCACAAATGCAGAAGAGCGAGTTGTAGTTAACCCCAGCTACCCTGACCAAACGGTGGTAATAGGAAAACAACTCCCGGCAAATTTCAAGGCGAAGCTCACAGAACTGTTGCGGACTAACCTTGATATTTTCGCTTGGAAATATTCTGACATTGCTGATAGACGGACAGTCCTTCGGAACGGAGCATAAACTCAATGAGTATAAACACATTGAGCCAATAAAGCATAAAAGGAGGAGCTTAACCCCCCGAAAGAACCGCCGCAGCCTGCAAAGAAGTTGATGAACTGACACAAGCAGGCATCCTAAGGGAATTTAAATACCAAACCTGGGTAGCCAACCCAGTAATGGTTAAAAAGAGCAACGGAGGGTGGCGCATGTGTGTTGACTTCACTGACATCAACAAATCATGCCCGAAGGATTGCTACCCCCTACCAGAAATTGACTGGAAAGTAGAATCCTTGGCAGGCTTCCAGCTAAAATGCTTCCTAGATGCCTATAAAGGGTATCATCAGATCCAGATGGCTAAGGAGGACGAAGAAAAGATAGCCTTCTATACAAGCAAAGGTGTCTACTATTACAGAAAGATGCCCTTCGGATTGAACAACACAGGGGCAACATACCAACGTCTCGTAGATAAAGCCTTCAACAAGCAGATAGGCAGAAATTTCGAAGCATACGTTGACGACATGGTTATCAAAAGCAAGACAGAGGAGGATCTACTCCTCGATGTGCAAGAAACCTTTGACAAGCTTCGGGCTATTAACATGAAGCTGAACCCTAAGAAATGCTCTTTGTGTTAAGAGAGGGCAATTTCTAGGGCATTTAATTACTAGCGAGGGGATAAAAGCTAATCCCTCCAAGGTCAAGGCAATTACCGATCTCCAAGCCCCTAAGTGTCTAAAAGATGTGCATAGTTTGAATGGGAAGGTACAAGTGATTTTTGTCGAAAGGGGCGGAAGGTCCCTACCATTCTTCAAAACACTTAAAGGATGTGTTGATAAGAAGACTTTTCAGTGGAGTCAGGACAGGAAGCGCTTTAGAAGATGAAGGAGTTCATCGAAATCCTTCCAACACTTACAACCCCAATCAAAGGCGAGGTGTTGTTCATGTACTTAGCATCCTCAATGGAGAGTATTAGCGCAGTCCTTATGGCAGAACGAGACAAGCGACAGATCCTAATTTACTTTGTCAGCAGGGTCTTGTAGAGGGCGGAGATCAACTATCCAACATTGGAGAAGTTAATACTAGCTCTAATCTACGCAGCAAGGAGGATCCGGCGATATTTCCAGGCCCATCCGATCACAGTCTTAACCGACAAGCCACTCAGATAGATCTAGTTGAAGCCTAAAAAGTCTGGAAGGGTGGCTAAATGGGCTATTGAACTGGGAGAGCATGAAATAGAGTTCAAGGGTCAAAACTCTATTAAAGGGCAAATTCTCGCAGACTTCTTTGCAGAGACGCCCTCCGAGCCAGACACAGAAAAGGAAGAGCCCAAAGCTAAACTCACTCAAGTACAGGATGACTAGACACTTTATACAGACAGAGCAACCAGCTCCGATGGTTCTGGAGCAGGTCTAATGCTGGTCAGTCCTGATGGGAAGGAGCATACATATGCTCTTCGTTTTGAGTTCGAAGCCACAAACAATGAATCGGAGTACGAAGCCCTATTAGCGAGCCTCCGTTAGCAAATGATATGGACGTCAAAGCTTTTGCCGTTTTCGTAGACTCCCAATTGGTAGCAAAGCAAGTGCGAGCTCCTATGAAGCAAGGCGGCCCGTCATCAAAGATACTTAGACAAAACAAAGGAGATGCTGGAGAGCCGATTCTACATCATCCAACATGTTCCTAGGAATTAGAACAAGAAGGCAGATGCAGGGAGCAAGCTAGCCTCTATGGCCTTCGCACATCTCACCAAAGAAGTACTCGTCGAAGTCCTACCTGAAAGGTCCATTATTCGCAAAGAAGTTACGGACGTGGTTCACGAAGAAGGAGAGACATGGATGACTCCCATCAGGCAATATCTGATAAGTGGTCTTCTCCCTGAAGATCCCAAGCTAGCAAGGAAAATTCGGGTTAAGTCCCCACAGTACCGGCTAATAGGGGAAACCCTATATAGAAGGTCATTTCTATCACCTTGGCTAAGATGTGTGGGACCCAAGCAGGCTACAAGTATTATCGCTGAAGTCCACGAAGGATCTTGCGGCCTCCATG
This sequence comes from Chrysanthemum makinoi, assembly GCA_910596185.1. Classification (NCBI taxonomy): domain Eukaryota; kingdom Viridiplantae; phylum Streptophyta; class Magnoliopsida; order Asterales; family Asteraceae; genus Chrysanthemum; species Chrysanthemum makinoi. The sequence goes on from OU343217.1 coordinate 113,008,994, forward strand.
CAGGACCTCACTCAGTTGTCTCGAAGATAATGAAGTTGGGCTATTATTGGCCTTCAATTCAAAGGGATGCGGCAGAAATCATTCTCAAATGTGAAGCTTGTCAGATACACTCAAACATTCCCAAGATGCCGAAGCAGGACATGACAAGTGTGACATCCGTATGGCCCTTCTCTCAGTAGGGAATTGACATCGTAGGACCTATGCATGTGGCTCCTGGAGGAGTCAAATTCTTGCTGGTGACGATTGATTACTTCACTAAGTGGTCAGAGGCTAAACCTTTAGCCTCCGTTACGGGGAGACAGATCGAGAAGTTTGTGTGGGAGCACATTGTATGTAGATTCAGAGTTACACACATCATCATATCCGACAATGGAAAGCGGTTTGAAAGGAGTCTTCTCGACTTGTCAAGGGCTTAACATAAAACATCTGGACATCCGTTTATCATCCACAAGGTAGCGGTGGTGGAGGTCACAAACAGATACATCGTCAAAGGGATCGAGAAAAGGCTAGGATGAACTCACCATGGATGGGTGGACGAACTCCCTCAAGTACTATGGGCTCATCGTACACACCCTAAGTCAAACAATGGTGAAACCCCCCCATTTAACATACGGACAAGAAGAGGTCATCCCTTCGGAACTAAGTGTACACGGGCGTGTGGCAACGTATGATGCCTCCTGAATGATGAAAAGATCAGGGAGAACCTTTATCTACTAGAGGAAAGAAGAGAGATAGCCTCCATCTGAAAAGCCATACGCAAGCATAAGATCGAAGGCTACTATAACAAAAGGGTCAGGCCTTCTACCTTCAAGCATGGGGAATATGTGCTTTGCCTCAACAGTGCGAGCAAAGAAGAATACCATGGAAAACTGGGACCTACTTGGGAAGGACCTTACATGGTAGCTGAGGCCTACGGCAACGGAGCCTACAAATTGAACACTCTTCTCGGAGAACCCATCGACAAGACATGGAATGGTATAACCAAAGTTCTATGTTTAAGAAGTCTTTTACTTTTTCATTCTTGTAATTAGAAGCTTCTAAAGGGAAAGCAAACATTATTGGTAGTTGTCTTAGTTTTCATTTCAAGAATGATGTAATCCTCTCTACCAATTTAATGATAAATAAGACATTTCCCACAAATCTCTTGCTTCGTTTCTTAAACACAAAGATTTGTTCAGCCAAGTCGTTTATGAGTTTCAATGTCGAATAAAAGGGCATATGGCGTAACGAACGCCTTGTCACTTAAGCCTATAAAAACATTCACATTAACTCTCCTAGTAGTTTTTGACACTTGTGAAAATATAAAAAAAGTCATGATACTTAAAGGATTAGAGATAGTGTGGGTCGCGACCCTCTGTCAATGATCAAATTTGGTTATTATATGCTTGGTGTTGTAATTTACACACAATGAGGTTGTTTAACCTTAGATTGTAAAAGTTAAGCGTCGGAAAAATGGCGTAAGAGAAGTTCACAATACACAAAACAAATGATAGCTAAGTGTGCAGAGGTACTCCCCCACACTATATCATTCAAAATAAGGGCTAGTACCCTTGTACCTGCATAAGGAGCCTAAGCCCCAATGAAGTTGTCTTTGGCCCAAGGCCTTACATCACAAATATTCAAATTGTTTAGAGAACCAGACAAACATTGCCAAATAACATAAATTGTCTTAAAGGGTACATGCCACCCTTGAAACCAAATAACTGCCAACATGGCAGCCTTCAATCCTGCTTCTGGGTAGATGGAGTCGGAGATGGTTGAGTACGGGCAGAGCAGACCATTTTCTTGGTAGAGTCGTAGGCTTAAGCTTGCGGGGCTTCTTGGAGAGGAGGTCTTCTAGAGGTGCCATAGGATCTTTGGTAGCTTCAGCTAGGAAGGAGTACTTTGCGGTTGCAAACGCATTTCCTGCCTCATCGTATTGACTTTAGATGTGGGACGGCAGCATTCAATCTTGGAGAGGTCTACGGGCTTACCTGTTTTGGCAGCCTCCTCCAAAGCCAAGCACCGTCCATGGAAGATAGCTGATTTGATGACCTTCCACATTTGTGCTCCCAACTCATTGCGATAGAGTTCCATGGCTATGTATGGCACCACTTTAGACCACGACCTCCACGCGGTCTTTTGCAACATCTTGTACCACATGCTGAAGCCATCAACTTCCTCCCTTAACTTAACTTCTACCTCTCCAAGCCTAGATCTGTCACTCTCTAAACCAGCACACTTTGCTTCAAGCACAACATTTTGACTGTTAGGCGATAACCTTAGCCTCTTCCAATTTGTGCTTGCCATATTCATGTCAGTTGGGCTATCTTTTCCGCAGATCTTGGACGGCGGATTCTTCTCAACATCCCTCTCAATCTCGTCACATTTAGCCTCCAGCTTAGCATACTCTTGGTCCCTGTGCTTCTCTCTTTCAAGCATGACATCCATCTCTTGTCTCGCCTTGGTAACTACCCTGAGTAGTTCCCTAGTTCGACCATTTAGATGGTTGTCCAACACCGCTTGCCTAGCAACACTCTTGTCATGTAGATCACAGACCCCTTCGATGGACATGTTGTCCAATAGTCCTTTCCATTTGGAGGGGGTAACATGATCCACGATACGGTGGGGACGAGCATTGGGAAGCTCTTTCGTATCTGGAAGGCCTGCAACCAATGCACAAAAGTTTAACTACTTATAGATTCATGTTAATAAAAAAAAGGACATTGCTTACCATGCATCTCTACAGTCTCATCTGCGGCTCGAAGGAGACTTCACAAACTTCTTGCCTTGGCACTCTTACGCCTCACGGCCCTTGATCAGGGTGGGTAGATTTTTCCTCTGTTGGTGGACTTGACTGCCTTGCCGTGTTCCTTTCTACTCTTCAATCCTCAGCTATCCTGTAGAGCCTATGGCGGGACATCCTCCTCAAGATCGTCCGAGCGCCACATTCTTAACAAGTTGAGAAGGACACTCCAGCGCAGCTTGGGGTCTGAGGCAACAGGTTTCGGATTCGGAGCATCCACATCATTATTGTTGACAGATGTGGAGGGAGATCCAACATCGTAAGACTCTTCGGGCTTCTCAGCAGGCATGAAGCTCAAGTCTTCATCCAAATCTTGGTACATGAAATTCCTGAATGACATTTACGCAAAAAGGAACAAGAAAAATAAATATCATGCTACATTGGTCCTACTTAAATAAAAGTGGAAAACATAATTTGTCCATGGTACATGATAACATGCTTCTTGGAGACCCTCCACTCTGGAAATCCCACCATGAACAAGATAGGCTTGGGGAACACTTGCACATCAACAGGATATCTAAAGCCAATAGCATGGGTTCCCGCACCTCATATGGTAAGGGGTCATTGTATCGTTTTGCATCAAACATGTACTCCTTACTCAACAACTTCGGATAGTTGGGTGGTACAACAGTGTTTTGAACATAGAAAAAGCTGCCTTTCCAAGCTGTTATGTTAGTGTACACTCTCCCAAACAGATTTGGCACATCCGCCTCAGGCCTCTTAGCCAAGGTTAACCAATTTCCCCCAGGATACAAGTTCGAAAACCCCTTAACACCTTTAGAGTTGGTTCATAGCCGTATGCTTTACACATTACTATGAATGTGGTCAGTTTGGCTAAACCAAACGGGTTGAATCTAGAAATATGCACCTTGTAATACTGCATAAACTCTAATATAAGTGGGTGCAGTGGAATCCTAAGGTTGGAATGGCTAAATGCATGCGTGTATAGCTGATGAGTGCTTATTCACTCATCGTTTTTACCCGCCTAAGACCTCAAAAATGACTAAAAACACCCAAATATGCTCAAAATATGTTAAAAATATCCTCGGAGTGTGTTTTGTGTCTTGTAGGTACAAAAGGATTGAAACGGGCGAGCGGACAAAATCGAGCCAAAATCATAAAAGTGCTGAGAAGCTGGTGCTGGGATGTGATTTTCTACGATCGTTGATAAATTGAAGACCCAGACACGTTTCTAGAGTGGTTTTGGAAAACCATCTTAAAACCCTCCCCATCACTAAACCAAATACCACCCACGACCTTTCCCTTTCCCTCTTTTTTACACCTGCTTCATCCCTTTAACCAGAACAAAATCAAACCCTAAACCCACTTTACCCAAATCCCAATCCCACTCACTCCATCACCCAATGCTAAGTCACAAGATGACCATGCCACCGTGGCAATCCAAAAGGCAAAAAGTATCCACAGACGGCTCTGATTTACTCTTGGGATGTACCTAACAATTCAATGGTGCAGTATCAATTCAAGAAAGCGAGAAGATGGTTTTGGCTTGTTTGCACTCACGAGAAAACACAAGAAGAAAAGCCAAGAAAAAGGAGAAAGCATTTTTTTTATTCACGTATAAATAGATATTAGATGTCTAGTGTAAAGATTGTCTAGAATCAGATTTCTAGTCCCATTTTTATTTTCTTCGTCATTTAAATTCAATTGTACTCCTTTATTTTCAAGGCAATCTTAGTTTATTTGTCAATCCCATTTTCGATTCGCAGTTCCTAAATTCCTTCAATGTTCTTGAGCTTTGTTATTTGTGTTTTAAAACTGTTTGTTAAATAATTGTTTAAGTGAAGTGGAGCTTTTTGGTTAAAAGTCTCATAGAAATCTCTTTGAAACCTGTTTTTTCTCAAGTTTTTCTCCAAGAACCTGTTTGGAATTAGCTTTTTTTTTGTGGGTCATAATCTCTTTTGGACCATTCTTGAGGTTGAAATAAGTCGCATTCAAGTGCAAATCAAATTGTTGTTTATCGTTAGTTTTCATTTGTTAAATTTGGCTTGGATATTTTTTTTTAGTCTAATTTTCTTCCTCTTCTTTGTCATCATATGATCCATGGACCCTTGTTTTAGTTTAGATTCAGGGGTGTTAGGATTAGATTTAGGATCCCATTTTATGTATTCATTTAGTTTAAAGATAGGTAATGATAGGTCGTAGCTTATCTTTTAATTTAGTGCCTTCTTGATAGCTTATTTATGCCTTAGAACCACTACCTTTTGTCGGTACATTACCTTGTGACCCTAAAGTCACGTTGTGATTATTTATAAGCTGTCAAGGGACCCTCCTTTGCCCTAGTTTTGCTTTTCTAGATTCTCAGTAGTGTAGGATTAGATTTCCAGCTTATTTTCCCTTTTTAGAGAGCTCTAAGTAGCTTATTTATAAGCTTTTAGACCACCCTTTAGGCATTCTGTGAGAGCAATGAACCAGAGTGTCTTTTAGTTGGCTTATTGGACTAATCATGTGCTTATTTTGATGCCCCTTAGTTGCTTTTAGATATTTAGATTAGGTAGCATTAGGAGTGTGCTTATATTTAGCTTATTAGGTGCTCATTTGTAGCTTTTAGATCACTTATTTCCATGTTTTAGTTTTTAGAATCCCCTTAGTTAGCTTATATAACTGCTTGTTCTCATTATTTTTATAGTTTATTTCCTCATTTCTTATCTCACTTTAGTTTAATTAAGCTTGTTCCTTAATCTCATTGCTTATGCAATCGCTTTTCTTGCTCATTGTTTGCTTAAAAGTGGCTAAAGGGTCATTTGTTTAGAAGTTTGTCCAACAGTTTAAATAAGCTTTTCATAACAGCTTTTAGCAAGTTTTCATTAAAAAGTTTTTTCAAAACTCCCTTATTTTGATTCTTTAATTTAAGTTGCAAAAAGACAAAAAAATAATAATAATAATAAGTGAAAGGGAGGTGGGAATTGAACCCACGACCTCCACTTCTAGGAACACAACACACCCACCACCTTACCATCTGAGCTAGACTAGTTTCTTGTTTAAGTTCACCTTAGTTAATTATTTAAACACAATTAGCAGTTTTACCTTATTAGCTTATTAGGCCTTTTTGACTGCTTATTTCAAAAGCATCCGCACCTTTTTTATTTTTCTTTAATTCAGTTTCATTTAAAGTATTTTTAGTAATTTCCTCAGATTTTTATAAATTAGTTTAGTATTTTTTAATAATTAATTTAGTTTAAATTCGTTTTTAATTCATAATAAATAAAATAAAAGTCGAAAAATACCCGGCTTTTTCCTAAAATTATTTTTAGTCATTTAGAATGTAGGAAAGTTGTTTTCGCACTCATAGGACTTAAATTGCATTTTTACTTTCTGGGCTCGGTGCGTCCCGGTTTTTCACGTTTTTGCATTTTAGCACCCTAGGATGTAGTTTAGCATCATTTTATTGTTCCTTAGGCTTAGTAGTTGTTTATTTAGTGTTTAAATTGTTTTACTTGCTTTATTTTCATTCCCGTTCTTTATTTTGTAGAATAACGTAATCCAAAACCCAAATTCGTCTAACCAATTCAAGTCCAAATCACGAAACTCAACGACTCCGTCAATTTCACACCTCGTTGGGACCGCGACCAGGAAATCACTTTCCGGTATCACTTTATCACACCGTGAGATTTGGCGTTAACCCTTTTCCTAAAAGGTTAATTTGGCGGGTTTTACGGTTAATTTGATATATTGATATTGTGTTTATTTCACCACACTCACAACGATCGAATCAATAGCCCTACGAAACCTTGTGGAGCATCAAAGATACCCTGACTAGACTTGGGTAACATGATCTTATACTCCGGTTGGATGGAATAATCGGCTAGATGGTCGTGTAGATCTTGCGCACTTAATGTACATTTGGTTTAGTAAAAATATTTTTGTATTTTTGTATTTTTATAAAAACTATAACTTCACGAGGAAGGTTCTTCAAGTCACAAATCGCAAAAATCACAATATTGTCGCAACACACCTCCCCGGCAGCGGCGCCAAAACTTGATTCGTCTTTTTGAGTGTGGTGAAATAAACACAATATCAAGAGTGAATTACATAAATCGTCCTTGTAGTTTAGTAAAAATTACGGATCTTGTCCCTGTGGTTTTTTTTTAGCGGGTTTCGTCCCTGTGGTTTACAAATGTTACGGATCTTGTCCCGTCGACCGGTCCCAAAAGGACCTCCCGCAAATACTTTCTAGCGTGAGGGCTAACGTCATATTTTGGTTTTAACGATCGGAGTTAATTACATAAATCGTCCTTTTGGTTTGGTAAAAGTTACGAATCTTGTCCCTGTGGTTTATTATAATATTTTTTTTTTTAAATTAATTTTTTTTAAAGAAAAAACATTTTTAAAAAAAAAATATTATAATAAACCACAAGGACAAGATTAAATAACCAAACCACAAGGACAATTAATAAGTAACTCCGTCGTTAAAACCAAAATATGACGTTAGCCCTCATTAAAAGTATTTAGGAAGTCCGGGACCGAGTCGGCGAACAAGATTACCAAAACGCTCCCTTAAAACCCACGAGACAAGATCATATTACTTAAACCACAAGGACGATTTATGTAATTCACTCTTGATATTGTGTTTATTTCACCACACTCAAAAGCGAATCGGATTGGCGGCGTGCATGAAATATTGTGTTTTTGCATTTATGACTTGAAGAACCTTCAAGTTATCGCTATAAAAATACAAAAATACAAAAATATATTTTCTTTTCTTTATATATGTAAAAGATAAAAATAAAAAAAGATTTTTGCTTGTTGTTTTAAATAAAATAGAACACACAATCAATATAACACTTCTCAACTTGAGTGTTATCATAATAAGTTCCCGAACAAAATATTCAAAACTTGCCTTTGTGTCACTTGCGTGAATACGCTTGTGATTATTGGTTTAAGTTCATTGTGTTTTGCCTCGGTCTTGTTTTAATTGAAAGTGTTGTTTTGAAGGTGCATGTGCACTTTCGTTTTGAAAAATCCAAAAATATTCTTCTCATTCCTCTCGATCACTTAATTCTATTCATTTAACCCTCTACATGTTTAATTCTCATGGCGACGATCGATTATCGTCGTTGTTTCCACTGCAAAAGCCGTATGGAAGAGGATCAACTTTATTGTCAAAATCGGGATTGTTTATGTAAGCGATGTGGAAGGATGGGTGCGATCAAATATTGCTATTGGTGCGAATTATCCGATAAAAACTCTCTCGATGATTCTCCAAGTTTTCCGACCATCATACAACCCGATATTTCTTCTATTGTTTACGAGCCCAAACCGTCGAATTAATCAAAATCTTTTGCGATTTACGGTTAAGGTTAAGAGAAAAGAGCAAGAACCGGAGACCAAAATGGAAGTGGTGGAAATTGCTAGCTCTAAGAGCACACCACTTGTCCCTCCCGGAATCTTCAAGACGTTTTTTAGAAGATTTCCTTAGGGACGGAATGAACATGATTGATAACTACCTTAATGAAATTCGTCTAAAGTTAACCGGAAGTACCGCTACAAATACAAATTGTGATGTTGTTGAGCCCTCGATTCCTACTCGCGTACCAGAGATATCTTCGTTCGATCCGCGATTATTGCTACGGTTGTGGAGCGATGTTACCAAAAGGATTTCGTTGCTACAAATGTATGTGTGAGTGGTGTGGAAACTATCTTACTGATGGATTTTGTTCGATTTGTGCCGAGAATTCATGCGCTTATGATTCTAATCCTAATTCCTTCAATTTTCCTCAGAACGATTTCAACTATGTTGGGATCCGAACTCAACTAGAGTGTATAGTAACAATGATTGAACATGCACAGCGGAATAATAAGAACACAATCAAAGTTACCAACAAGGTTTTTCTTATCAAACTAATGATCCTCTATGGATCTTTTCCCCCTCTCTAAAGAGGTTTTTCTTAAATGTTTTTATCAAAAGTTATTCAATACAATAGACCTAAGTTCCTTTTATAGATAAGGAACACTATTCCCTTTCTTGGGAAAAGAACAAGCATGCAACTAAAGTACAAGCATGCAACTAAATAATAAATGTAAAGCCCATACGCATGCCCATGCAATCCTTGGGCAGTCCACTAAAGCTAACCTCGGGCAGTACAAAAATAAAGATGGGCTAGCATTAAATATCTGCGCCTCCATCCTCGTGGATTCACTCTATTAGCATAATCACGATTTGCTTTACTTTGTAGAAATGTAACCAGCAGAGATCCACTTGTGCTTCAGCAGAAACCACGGCTTCACTACTTCAGTAGATTCCACGGCCCGATACTTCAAGCTGTTTCACTACTTCGGTAGATTCCACAGCTTGATACTTCAATTGTTTCACTACTTCATAGATTCCACGGCCAGTACTTCACTGTTTCACTACTTCATAGAATAACTTCAAAGATAGTTCCTACTTTGTATGTTTATTTTACTTGGCAGAAACTCTTCTTCGTGAGAATCCATTGTTTCTCGATGTGAATCAACGTTTCCTGAAATTCCCAACAATCCTCCCTAAACTGGAATTTAAATGATAGATTGTAGAAGCCAAGAGGATTGGATCATTTAAGTTCGGTTTCGGAACTTTAATAATTTCAGAACTAGAGGATTGAAACATTTAACGAAAAAATTTCCCAACAATCCTTCCCAACAATCTTTAACACTTGAAACCAGAGGATTGTACTTGAGCAGTAACAAATAACCAAACAATTACATCTCTATGATGACCAAACTTTGAAACGCCGTCTTTGCGGCAACAAATGACATATGGTACATCAATACATATTAGTTTCAAACTATTCTCATCACATCCATGTGTGTTAACTCTCGTGAGAGGTGAATCATTGAAAATAATGGATTTGATGTCTCTTTACCAATAGCCATCACTAATGGAGTAGCCAAATGTTTAAGTTCGAAAACTATGGTACACTGATAACCATCGGATTTATTGGCAAACCAGCAACCATATAACGGATTTGATATGTCTTTACACGGCCGTTTGCTCGGGACTAGCCAAATCTTTGATGGAATGCCGTCATCATCATGGTGAGTTGATTACCATTTATGGATTTCAGCAGCCTTTACCACAAGCCATAATCTTGTGGGCAAGCCAACTCTTGTGTCGAGAAAACATGGTGAGATGAAAACCATGAGTGGTGGGTAAGAACCAACACCAAAACCTGCAATCAAGAATGAGTAGAAACCGAACACATGCGGGTTAGAGGTTTTTTTTTTAATCACTAAACACAAGACATAACACGGATTTTTTTTTTTTAACTAAGAAAGAATAAAAATATAAAATGTACAAGATACCATCAAGCGGCAGAAACCAAAGACATTTGTAGTGTCGTGAGAAACACTAAGCCTCCCCTTAGGCATATGAGGATCCAAACAATTTGCAAAATGGTTAGACTAAAAAATTACAACAATAAGCCTCCCTTAGGCTTATGCCTCCCCTCAATCAATGCACCGACCGCGGACTTTTGTTCTTGGGTACCCGGAATGAACGTTTCCTTTGAGTTTTCAAGAATAACATGTTGAGGGCTTAACAACAGTTGCCACACTAACTCCACCATGTGCCTTATTCAAATGAGATACATAAGGTGTATATGACTTAAAATATGAACTTTTAGGTCTATATGGCATAAGCCTAGCATTCTTGTTCCACCACCATGATGGCGGTGAAGAATATCCTCCACCGAGGGAACTGGAAAGGCCTATTAAGCTTGTGAGCAAAAGCGGATGCATACACCTTTGGTTTACCAAGGAGGCTGGTTTTTGCTCGCTGTGTGTGCAACTTTGGGAACAAATGGAGAAATACTAGCAACATTAGTCCATATGGGTCTAGAAGTCTTATGGCCAGAGGAAACACCCATCCTTTTCTCATGATAATCACAGTCTTTAATAAGATGGAGTTTACTACCACACACAAAACAAGATTTCTTCTTAAACGACTTATTCTTAACACAACTTTGTTTATTGCATTTAAACTTATCAGAAACAGAACTAGTAGCAAACTTGTGTTTATTAGAATAAGCATCTGGCTTTGTTTTGAGCTCATCCTCAGCTACTATGGACTTGGGTGTGGTCATGGGTGTGCTGCTAGGTGAGTCAGACTTTTCACTTGAATCACATGAGGCATAGTCAGTGGACTTTAGGTGCATGACTCGTCTTGTAGAACAAGAGGCAGTCGATGAATTCTACTAAGGTCCGGTAAGTCACTTGACTTTTGCCATATAAATGGTGTGATCCATCAAAGTCAACGATGTGGTGTGTCGGTAGGCATGAATTCACCTCTAATAGGTCCGGGACGGACATGCAAATCACCTTCTTTTTTAAAATTAGCTAAGCCTGCTTTGGTGTTGATTCGACCATCATTCCTAGCTTCCAATCCTACATACTTTTGAAAACCTAAACCTAGGCGGAGGTTACAGATTGATTGTTATAGATTTCTCTAGCCGATTGTCACTGAGATTAACCATTGTTTATGCCTAGCTATTTCCTCAGCTAGTTTTTATTTAAGCTCTAGGTTCTCGGACAAAGCTTGGCCTTTGCTTTCTCGAGATATTTTCAAATAATTATTTGCAACTTCTAGATCACTTTCTAGCATTCTAATCTTTTCCTCATAAGCCACTTGATTCTTTTGAAACCATACCTTTTGTCTTTCTAGTGTTTTTAATGCTAGTTTATGAGCTTCATTATCAACGTAGCATTCATTATACTTAGATTTCATATCATCATAGGCTGCTTTTAGTTCATTATATCTCTCTTTACAACTATAATCACAAGTATGTACCTGAGAGATGCCCATGAAAGCAAATGGCAGACTAGCAAATCCTTCAACATAACCTTCACATCAACTTCCTTGCTCATCTTCAAATCAGTATCACCAAACCATGCTTTGATAGCATTCCATATAAGATTTCCATCATCCATATGGCGAAAATCTGCTACATGATCAGCAGGAATAGATTTAAGCAAGATAGTTGCGGCCTTTGACTCTCTTTGTGTACGCAATGTGTTCATCATGATCGTTGGAGGACCGAATAATGAAGTTACCATCACGATCATTTCCAACCCTTTTAAACATTTGCCATTTTGGATCACCTTCCAGATATTCATATCATTATTCTTGATCTAGTGTTCCATCTTTTTAGCCCGACCGTACTCATCATCCATCAAATAAGGAAATATAACATCATCCCTATTATTATCAAATTCTGCCATGTTGAGGAGAAAAGATTGCACAGAGCTGAATGTAGCAGTAAAATTCCAGCAACAACCTTATGAAATGATGGTGTCTGCAGCAGTTTTCTGGCACGTGTATCTTTTGACTGAGACCTCAGATCAACAATCCCTTCGGTGGAAAGTTAGATGAGTATATATAGAAGCTCCAGCCAAAATTTCAGCCTGATCCAACGGTTCACGAAAAGTTATGATCGTTTGAAAACTGTGCTGCTTGAAACATTACGAATTTTTAAGAACTGCGAATTTGTATCGCTCTTGAAAAACCTTGTAAACTCAAGATCGAGAGCCACCCGCTCTGATACCAATTGTTAAAACACAAGATCCGAACTCAACTAGAGTGTATAGTAACAATGATTGAACATGCACAGCGGAATAATAAGAACACAATCAAAGTTACCAACAAGGTTTTTCTTATCAAACTAATGATCCTCTATGGATCTTTTCCCCCTCTCTAAAGAGGTTTTTCTTAAATGTTTTTATCAAAAGTTATTCAATACAATAGACCTAAGTTCCTTTTATAGATAAGGAACACTATTCCCTTTCTTGGGAAAAGAACAAGCATGCAACTAAAGTACAAGCATGCAACTAAATAATAAATGTACAGCCCATACGCATGCCCACAATCCTTGGGCAGATCCACTAAAGCTAACCTCGGGCGTACAAAAAATAAAGATGGGCTAGCATTAAATATCTTGCGCCTCCCATCCTCGTGGATTCACTCTATTAGCATAATCACGATTTCCTTTACTACTTCAAGAGAAATGTAACTTCCGAGAATCCACTTGTGCTTGCGAAACCACGGCTTCACTACTTGATAGATTCCACTTCATTGCTTCAAGCTGTTCACTACTTCATAGATTCCGGCTTCATACTTCAATGCTTTCACTCTTCCGAGAAGAACTTCAGCATAGTTCCTACTTTGTATGTTTATTTTACTTCAGCAGAAACTCTTCTTCAGCAGAATCCATTGTTTCTCGATCAGCAGAATCACTATTTCACAGAATTCCCAACAATAGGGAATAGTGTTCCTTATCTATAAAAGGAACTTAGGTCTATTGTATTGAATAACTTTTGATAAAAACATTTAAGAAAAACCTCTTTAGAGAGGGGGAAAAGATCCATAGAGGATCATTAGTTTGATAAGAAAACCTTGTTGGTAACTTTGATTGTGTTCTTATTATTCCGCTGTGCATGTTCAATCATTGTTACTATACACTCTAGTTGAGTTCGGATCTTGTGTTTTAACAAAACTACCCCCTCCTCGGAGCATACGAACCACAACCGTACTATCAAGAATTCAATGATACATCGTTTGAAACTTCTCTCCTCAATACCTTTGTTGTGCAAATTGTTGGGGTCCTCATTTTGATTATCAATGTCAATCATGGAATCAAAACTATGGGCTTGACCCTTGTTATAACACTCCTTGTTTTGACAATTTCCAACCCCATAATTTCCGTCATTGAACCATATCCGTCATTGATCAACATCCTCGTGAGAAAAGTATTCTAGAAGAACTTCTCAAGATCAAAGCATCTCGCTCAGAAAATCTATGCTAGAATTACTTGAAGAAGAGGAACGAGCCGCTCAGATTGAGAAATGTATAGAAGAAATATGAATCGAAGAAATGGCACTTGCAAGACGTGTTCGATGGCTCACGACTTACATTGACGATGATGAGGATTCCATTCAAATGAAAGAATATTATGAGTGCTTATCTGCTGGAATCACACCCGAAGAACCCGTTAACTCTCTAAGTATGGGGGATGAGCATCTTAGCACTATTCCGGAAACGGAATCGTCTTGTGTTGAGAACCTTGTCCCAACCCCAAGTGAGTTCGAGGTTATCTCCGGTGATGTGTGTGATGAGCCTCTTGATGATGATTCTTCTTCTCCTCTCACCCCTAATGATTCTGTTGAGATGATCTCGAATCTGAAATGATTATCGACGTTTGATGATTCTTTATCGTGTGACAGGAACATGGTATGTGGAGGAGCTACCTTCAGGCTCGTCGACAGAAGAAGTGAGAGATGTTGATCCCAAAGATCTTGATATGGACGATTTTGAACCGATGATGAAGATATTCGTTGTGTTCGAGAAACCTTTTGCTATGGCGTTCACTAATCCTCTGTTTGACTTTGATTCTAAATTCACTCTAGTTTCGGATAATCCCATCTTTGATATTCAGAATGAGGATAGTGACTCTTACATGGAGAACCTCCTTATATCTCCATCTTTTCCCGAAGAAAAGAATAGTGGCAATCCCACTTCGACATTAGACCTTCTCGAGGAGTTCTCCGATGAACTTGCTCTCGTTGATCATTCTCCACCGGAGATGATGATGTGCACCGACTTTCTTTCTTGGGATGACTCGATACCCGGGTTTTAGTGGCGATTATGGCTTAGGTCCATCATCCACCCGTCTGCCTGCTAAACCGCCGGATGATGGAACCTCTTCTAAGCCCGACATGGATGTTTTCATTGCTTTAGTGGTGGATAAGATTTACGAACATTTCGTCAATGTTCCTCAATCTAATCTTTTGCCCACCCATCCCACCCATTGTCATGAGATTGACACTTTGCCCTCCAATTTCTTCTCCATGTCTTAACTCCTACGGGAGTGAAGATACCATCTTTGATCCCGGCATTTCTCTTTCTCTTGAGCCGGTTATATCTCATCGAATGGTACTTTCATCACATTCAATGTCTATCCAAACCACTTGAATGAAAGTCCGATGGAGATTTTCTCTTCCACTTGCTCCCCCATGGACCAATGAATTGAGTCGAGTCAAGCTAGCGACTCGGTTAACAAAGATAGCATTTCATGGGTGTTCACCCATGTTTCGACATCTTTCTCTTTTCTAACAACTAAGTGTGGAAACCTCCACGTGTTTGCTTCTTGTGTTTGCTCATATTTTCAGGGAATCCCTTTGATCGTGATGATTGATTTCTGTTTTCAATCCGCCCAATATCCGATCAATTTTGCTAACGTTTATCGGGGATATGTTTTCAAAAATCCTTTTGTGTTAAATAACAGATTTCGTCCACACACACTTTGTTAGTGGTATTACCTTTTCCGTTCGATATAGTATCGGCGGTAGGACTTTGAATATTGAGGGCAATATTCAATTCTAAGTGTGGGGGATTCGTTGAATTTTGTCACATTTGTACCCTTTAGTCCCTAGTACCCCGTTTTGGCCAAAATTAAAAAAATTTCATAAAAAGAAGTGCTTTGCACAAAATAAAGTGTTAATGCTTGGTATTAATGGTAGTTTAGTCTTGATTAGGTTAGAACAAAGGGTCCGACTACGCTAGAGTGTTGATCTAGCTGCTCTCTTAACAATTAGGCTAAGTTTTTACGAGTTGTGCAAATGAAAATGCTAAGCGTGGAGTAGTTGGTTCTCTTTAGAGCTTATATAAGTAATCTATGGCTTTTTCTCCCAGTAGCTCCTAATTGAACCTAAAATACGTGCTCATTGTCAAACTTTTGAACATTCAAATCGTCTTGTTACAACAAAAAGTTTTTAAGCAAAATTGATTTAGAGCTCAAGTTCAACTTTTTATTTAAATTTTTTGTTAGGATCCAAATATTATTGTGTTGATGATTCGGGTGGTCTTGGATGATCAAAATACATGTTTACCATTTTAGAGAGAGAAAGTAGAGAGAGGGTGTTCTTGCTAGAGGTTTACACAAAAGTATGGAATGTTAGATTGAAAGCACCACCCTTCCATGGATGGAAGGGGTATTTATAGTTACATGAAATACGACCTCCGATCGGCCTGTGGATCGGGCATACGGTGGTAGAAGACCCGTCCTTCCTCCACGGTGTTGCTCTAAACTAAACTACGCTACAAACTAACTAATAAAGCGCAAAATAACGTATTAACGCACGACAAATCTACGAGCTAACATATGCTAGATAATATTTGGGGTGACCGACTCTTCACTAAGGAATTTTCTAATTCCTAACAATCTCCCCCTAAGGGAGGTCACCCCATGTTTTACATTTCGAATCCTAGCATTCTATTCTTGTCATTGTTCTTGAGCTCGTAGACTTCAATTCTTCATTTCAACAATCTTTGTGCAATAGCAGTGATTCTTCAAAGTCCGCGACGATTTGTACTTTAAGTGGAGGCCTTTAAGTGATCCACATCTTTGATGATCTTCGAGCTTTCATTGAGATCATCACCAGCGTAAAATCTCTGGATCACCCTTTATTGTGTTGCCATCATGTGAAGTTGTGACTTTCGGACCGACATGCTCACACTTTTGAATCATGACATCTTTCAATCAGAGTAGCGGAAGCCTAAGCGGTTCATGATATTTGCAACAAATGTGAAGCGAAAGCATAGTATGAAATATCGAGCAGTTATGTAGATATGCACCAGTCATGATTTCTTCAAATTAAGTGTGGTAGCTGTGAACATGCGGCTTTTGATTGACTCCTCAATTCGATCATTTCCGCAATCGCCGGGTGTACTGCATCTGACGGTTAGCAATAAAGCGCACTGAAAGTGTCTTTGATCACTTTCGTTGAATTGAGGTACGGCCACGGTTCCCGTTGATCAGTACAAGTGCACTTTGTGATCGTAGGATTCCTAAGAATCTCCTTGACAGGTTTCGCGGGTTTCTGTTCTCAAACCGGAGCGTCTCAAAGAAGACAACGGAGTGAGTGAACCAAATAATTGAGATTCAGCGATTGATGAAAAATGATTTGAAAAACAATTGCGTATTACTTAGACGAAAGAGTTTTGCAATACGACAAAGGTTTTATGAGAAAGATCAATTTTCAATCAAAATACTTTTTATATTTGAAAATAATACACATTCGACGTACTAGAGAAAAGAAGATTCGCACATCGAACGGTTTTTCCAAAAGCATTTTTTCAATCAGAGATACTTTTGAATTTGAAAATGAATACACATTCGACGTGCTAGAGAAAAGAAGGTTTGCACATCGAACGGTTTTTCCAAAAGCATTCGTCAATTCCATTCCTGGACCAAGGTTGATTCAAGAAAGAATCTCTCCATCGTTTCTATCCAGTTGTCACAAGCTTGATCTTTTGCAAGATTTCACATGTCACCCACTAAGAGCTTGTTAGATGTTGGCTCTAGAAGGATTTCCATCTTCATTGTGAATATTTTTACATATCATTCGGATGTTCTGGCAATACCACAAGGATAATGCGTAGGACTCTTAATATATACTTACTTTCCACATTGTGTGAAAAGCAAGTCTTCAAGAATTTAGTGTCCTAACGAGATATTGTGGATGATCTCTTGGCTCTAGACTCAACAGTGCATTTTTGGTTCCTTTCTTGGGAGACTAGGGAGAGGTCTCCTTCTTCAATATCAACAATCTCTTAGAGAAAGTCGATAGATTATGTAGGTTCCCGTGAGAATGAAACAAGCCCTTTTAAGAGGAACTTGAGTGGTTTGGGAAGTTTTAGTGCAGTGCATCCGGGTCCATGATGTCTTGTCTTCAATACCGGAGTGTTACTTTAGTAACCACCGGTAGCATATGAATTGAACCGGTTTTACGCCCTAAAGTTGAATTGATGGAGGGCTATTTCTTTTCACCCTTTTATCATTCATTTC
Organism: Chrysanthemum makinoi; assembly: GCA_910596185.1. Taxonomy (NCBI): domain Eukaryota; kingdom Viridiplantae; phylum Streptophyta; class Magnoliopsida; order Asterales; family Asteraceae; genus Chrysanthemum; species Chrysanthemum makinoi. The sequence goes on from OU343217.1 coordinate 113,026,613, forward strand.
TTTTTAATTCTTCAACCCCTTCATGCTTACGAGACTTCATAACTAGAACCTTGTTGGGTTTATTCGATTACTAGCTCATCTCATTCGCACTCTTCCCATTCCTCATTTTCTCCTTTTTCAATATTCCTAAGGACTCTACACTATCTAGTGGATTATCCCTGGGAAGATCCCTCGACTCTGGCGGGGATCGTGGGAACAAATACCTAACCTAACCATCCTTATAACTCCATACATAAAGTAAAATGGTCGGTCTTTTGGTACAGTTCATTCTTCCTTGAAACCAATTGAAAAATCATTTGGAAAAACAATCAAGGTACTTGTGATATAAAATCAAAGCATTTTGTACCTTAATAGTTTTGATCATTTAGAAATGCTCCCCCTCAACATGTGCATATGATATTGAAATTGTTTGGCACATGGAGGCAAGAGTTCTTTGAAATAATTTCTTGATCACAATTTCCTACGAAAAAGTCATTTGATTTTCTTGGTAAAATTCTCCCCCTCAATATGTGCATAGGATATTTGAAATCATTTTATCACATAGAGGCAAGAGTTCTTTTGAAGCACATCCACGATCACAAAATCCATTAATAAAACCATTTGAAAACTCAATCAAGGTACTTTATAAATTTTAAAAATCTTTCGTACCTCGATAGTGTATTTGCTCCCCCTCAATATGTGCTTCGAGATTCGAAAGCGTTTAGCACATATAAGAGAGCAACTGCACAATTAAATCAAAACGATCACCTTTTATCAAATTTCATTATTAAATCACAAATTCTCCCCGATCAAAAATATCAAACCCTTTAAGATTTTGGATCCCAAAATGATTTAATCTAACGGTTTAGAAAACATGGGAGAATATGTGGCTCGGTTTAAATACTCATCATGTTTTGGATAAATCCTCCTCCTCAACATGTGCATTGTGTATTTGAAGTCGTTTGGCACATGGAGGCAGGAGTGCCTTTGAAGGACTAAAACCAATTCCATAAAAACATATAAGAGATTTAACTCACGATCTCTACCCCGATCAAAATTTCAAACCTTTTGAGATTTGTGATCCCAATTGATTTAAATCATTTAAAAGATTTTGGGGAAAGACGTGGCTTGATTTAATTTTGAAAAATGACAGATAAGGACCATTTTAAGACATTAAAGATTGTTAGTGTCAGATATGATTGTTTTAAAAGATCTTTAAGTAAAATAAAACAATTTCACAATCAAACAAGAACAGAAAAAGTTTCATTTTGACAGATCTTTGAGTTTTAAAGAAAATCATACCATAACATAACATTAAATCTTCAGATCACCACATTTTATTAGCATACAAAGCGGAACTTTTGTGAAGAAATATCGTTTGAAAATATTATATTTTAAATCACTCTCCCCTCGAACCATGACAAGTCAATAGTTGAGTGACATAGGTTTTGATAAAAAGAAGTCCAGTGATTTTCAAAATTTAGTCCAATATATTTTCAAAACGATATTTTTCCATTTTCAAAAACAATATTTTTCAAAGTTTTAGAAAAAATGGTATCATCACGATTATCCTGCACAAAGATATGTTAGGTGGTTGAGAAGCTTACTGTTCTTTGTAGGGCTTGGAAGAAAAACCGTCTGCTGATGCGGTGAGACTTCTTCTTACGTTGCATTTTGAATGCCAACTAAGGTCAGATTAAGCTCTGTTTCTTCAATCACTTAGAAGAAAACCATCTGTTGATGCAGTGAGACCTCTTACGTTGCATTTATGCCAACTCTCCATAGAAGTCCAATTAAGCTCCGTTTCTTCATTTGTCAACCCAAAGATCTAGTTACCCTTTCCTTTCGGCATCCAAACATCATATTATGTGGGATCCGGATCGTGAACATTCTTATACCAAGATACGCATCGTTAGTGAACACACATACTGAATATATGGTGGTCGACATCACCCAAACAGAAATCGACTAATAAAAGTCAATTCAACATATCAATCAGTTCATATAAGGTATGGGATTAATGTGTTCATCAAACTCTAATCATCTAAACCTAACAATCATATCCTAGAAACCTAGTCCTTCAACATAGGAAATTATCATTTTTAATTAACGTGGATAATTAAGAAAGCGTTAGAAGATATAGATTTGAAAACATTATCCCCCTCAATCAATGACTCAATTTGTGAAAAGATTTTAAAAGTCTTTGAAGTCATTGATTGAGTTTCCAAATTTAATAAAAACTCTGAACTCGATTGATTTTAAGCAACTCATTTTCCACCATTTTTGAAAACACACAAATATTTTTCGAAGAATTTTAGACGGAAAAACATTTGTGTAGAACAACAGATCCTTCGACATACTTTCCTCATTTTGATTTTAGGATAAGTGCACGAAATATTTTGAAAATTTGTTTAGCGCAACACTTTCCTTTCTTTAAGAACGGGTTGCTATCGGAAATAATAGCAAGCCATCGTTTTAAGCACAGTTCTGATGCAGTAACGCAAGCCATATATTGAAGCTGGTTCTGATGCGAAATAAGCTGTAAGCCATAAATTTTGAGACATGTTTAGAAAAAGAATATTTACACCTCTGCTTTCGAACTTCATCTAAAGTCCCGTGCCATTATTGAATGACATTTCTAAGACCACAGATGTTATCGATACGAGAGACATATGTGAAAACAATGTTTTTGGTATTTTTCAATTTTCGATTTTTATGGGCTTTTGAGGATTTATATTTTTTCTATTTTCTTTTTGTTGGTTTTATATTTTTGTATTTTGGTTTTTTATAAATATATACAAAGATAGAGTAGATGATATAGTTAAAGAAGATGATGATCACAGTACCGAGATAAGGATATCGAAGCGGCGTCGTAGAAGATAGAAGTCATCAACTCTTAAACATTCACCACCAAAGCTTCGTGGGCTCTTGAATGAGAGAAATTGAACCATCTGAAAGTGAGACTCTGGCGGCTTCCCCAAACAAAAATCCTTTAGGCGAAGCGATTCAAAGCTTTCTTACAAGCTTCCCTTAGCAAGGTGCACAAAGAAGCACACCATTATCATCGAACTTGCTGCTCCTTTTAAAGAATAATCATCGTGATTCATCGTTGTGGGTTATATCATCAAGAAGAACGAACGTATCATCCACTCATAAATAATCTTCTCAAATTTCCATACCCACTGAGGTCCAGGCGATCCATTCCAAAAGGTGTCAAGAGAACAATTCCCCAGTAGTTGAATTGATCACATCGGCCTCTTTGTATAATGCTCAAGAACTCTCCCAAATACACATCATGAGGGGAATGAAAATACCTTCCCATGTTCATTTTTCTTCCGGATGATGGAGTGTATGGAGCTCAAGAACCCAAAGTACACCAATACCTAAGAGCTCTCAGAATACCACACACATCATGAGAGATAGAAAACACCTCCTATGTTGCATTTTCTTTTGAATGATCGTGTATGAGCTGATATCGAAGTATACCAATACCCAAGGCCGAATAATGATAACATTGAAGAAGCAAGCCAAGTCGATTATCTCTGCGGAAGACAATCTGGATGTCAACTCGGGAATAAGTGATTATATCTCAAAATCACGATTAAGCACTCAAGTGAAATGAAAGAGCATCCCCAATGTACACAATATCTCCCCGATCATTGCGATACCATCGTAATCACCACACACTAGTGTACCTCTTTTATCTTCAGAAACTTTCTCTAACATCACTTCCACGAGTTGAAATACTAACACTAAACCTTGATGAGTAAACCTTGAGTTTCTCGTGGTCATGACATTTGTTTTCCCGGATATCTTCAATCACTTAGAAGAATTAAGTTCATCAAGTTTACTCGCCATGAGTCAAACCTTGAGTTTCTCTGCGGTAATAACATTTGTCTTCCCGGGATATCTTCAATTTCTTAGAAGCATTAAGTACATCAAGTTTACTCGTGTTTAGATGCTTGACTCTTCCCCCCTTTTTGGTTTTGATACTTCGAATCGGAACTCTTTGAATGCCCAAATACTTGAAATTTGTTGAGAAGATCGCTTGAAGTCTTGTGAGAATCAAGATGCCGATAATGTGAGCAAGTCTAATTGGGGATTAAATTGACATATCACTCTCCCCAATTAGTGCTCTCAAGACCGACAATCTTTTGATAAATGCCCGTTAAGAAGAAGTCTTTAGATCTTTAAATGCAACTCGTCTTTAGTCTTCTAACATATAGTAGAAATGTAGAACAGATGTAGACTCGACCTTCTTCAAGATTGTCCAATGGGGAATAGTTAACATCTTCAACTCACACCAAAAAGCATCCCACCAAAAGCATCCCAATTAACTTACATCTTGCAAATCCCCTTAACTAAAATCCCTGCCAATCAAACAAGAAACGTAAAGATGTTCATCAAGGAAATCAGAATCGCCGAAACAAACACACAAGATGGTAACACCAAACTACCAATCACATCAAACAATGAGAGATTGTTCGAATCATCATGTTGATGTATACGTGAAGCATTAATCGAAAGCACTTTGTCGATAAACTCATCAATGAAAGTGAAGATGTCAACCAACGGCTCTTACAAGAGAAAACTCCATGTGAAGATGACCCGATAAGAAGAAGCTCGGTTCTTACATGATTTTAGAGCCGTATGACCATTTATATTCTCAAATATCAATCAACAATGCAAAAATTCACACTTCTTCTCCCCTCAAGAATTGCATACGGAGATGCCATTCTTGATTAAGCAAGTGAAAATCATCCAATGTCTATTCACACTTCTCCCCGAAAATATAAGCACATGATGTCGCCATCTTCATTATAATCGAGCAAGTGGAATGAGAAAGCAATCAATGGTAGCCCGTTCACTTGATGACCGGGCGCATGGAAAAAGTATGAAGCATGTTGATGAGAATGGTCATAGAGAAGATTTCTCTTCAAGATAAAGCGCACCGACACGCATACACTTTCTTTTCTTTAAGAACGAGGCATGAACTATTGTGTTCATACGTCATAAGAAGATCTTCTTTAAGATAAAGAGCACCGACGCATACCTTTTCTTTTCTTTAGAGTACGAGGCATGAACTGTTGTGTTCATACGTCATAATCTCTCTTTTTCAATCTCTTGGCAAAACAAGTAATCAACCCCATTATCATTTAGTAGGCTCTTTGTCGTGACAGCTGATGGAGATAAACCCAATATGATGAATTTGACCCCTAAGTAAACTAACGAACTCTCGTGACTTAAACTTGCACATGTGTAACAAAGAGCGGTGCCGAGAATTCATGCTCCATTGAATCTCTAAGTACTCTATACTCTTCAACCAACCAACCATCAAGTAATAGACGTACATCACCTCTTGAGAATCCACAATTCAATGTGACACTGAGCACTACAACGTAACTCCTTAAAGTGATAGTTATTTTGTGTTGGTAAGAGCCCAATTCCCCCAAGTGGTAAAAGAAAAGGTAAAAGACACCCAACAATAACTAGATTTCCAAGTCTTTGTTTTTTATAATAAGCACGAACAAGGATCATGAAGAATCTTCATCCAACCATCCCCGATACCTTCAGATACTAAGTACACTCGCCCGTGATATTTACTTCAACCTCAAATAAATAATAGTGAATTAACTCCGTTGTCACATCTTCGATTAAAGCTCAACTCTAGCCTCCTTTGACGTTTAAGTGAACTCGATAATGGTTTCATCCGACCATGGTTAAAAGCACATAACCCGTAAAACCATGTAATAACCAAGCCGCCATGACGAATATCCAAACACACATCCAATTCATGAAGTACACCCTTTTTATCCCTTCTTCAAACAAACAGAGCACCAAGATCAAATAAGATCCGAATTACACTTTCTCTTCTCCAAGATGGTTCCATCATTACGAGATTTTACAACTCTATGGTTTAAACTGAGAAATAGTTTCTTTTTCGAGGATTTTACAAAACCAAGAATAAACCGTAAGATAGATCCGAAATGCACATTAATTTAACGGGATGTTTCCATTGTCACGGATTTTACAAGTCTATGATTTAAACCGAGAAATAGGTTCTTTCGCGGGATTTTACAAAATCAAGACAAAACCGTAAACAATGTCAGTTTGAATGAGTTATGACAACTTTGGTTTCGTGAATATCTGTTTAGGGAACATGCATGGTTCATCAATGGTTCATTATCCAACATCAACAACATCATCAACCATCCAATAAATACTGGAAAACACATCATTCACATATTCGTCGGCTATTGCTGTGACCACATGGAGAAGTAAACCCGATATACCAAACTTGAACAAGAAGTAAAGTTCCCCAGATTTGTTACTTAAACTTGTACTAATCCTTGTGAAAAAGAAACGGTGTACCCAATGTACAAAACCTCTTGACATTCTCAACTAAGTGAGACACCGAAGTGATAGTTACGTTGTGGGTTAAGCGAGAAAGAATCACAACCGTAATTAAATAGCCAAGTCTTTATCACCCTCTATAAATGCCCAAACAAGTCATCTTCGCGGAATGGTAGAAAGAAGGAGGACGAAATAAGTGAACGCCCCTGAAAAACTTCACTTCAAATTCCAATGAGAAATATCGTACAAACAACCCCGTAGTCAACCATATACCCATAACAATTCAAGCGGTGACAGAATATCCTTCGTGAAAATGCATAAACCAACGTATCAAACCCCATAGCCCAACAAATCTCATCATCAAATCTCATCACACACCAAATCCTTTTTATCAAAACATATGATTAAATCTCATCCAGTCACAAATCACATGATCAATTAATATCACGCACGTCTCAAATCTCATCATAAATCAACTCACACATCATCCAATAACTTGAGAAGTCCATACGACCCAATCATGTGAACGGCCCAAACTTGGTTATATGCAAACATCAAGGTCCGGTTTACGAATGGATCCAATACCCAGTCCAAAACCAAAAAAATAAACACCATTGGTCCCAACGTAAATTTGGAATTACAATATTAGACCATTGATAACATTTGTACACATATTAGACGAGAATGTGAATATCAATCATAAGATTTTAGTACAAATGTCACTAGAAACGAGATCCAATTTATTCACCTCAAGTATTCGTTCATCCAAGTAACACATAACAAGTCCACTTTGGCCCATGAATGGATTATCACAAAGGCCAATCAGTTGCGGACATGCGGCCCATTGACTGACACTCGGCCCATATTACCAGCAAATAACCCGATCCATATGGTTAATCTTAGTTATAAAAGGTGATACCCTAATTTTAAGGTCATAGATGTAACCCTAATATCACTATCACCAAAACCAACGCCTCTCTCCAGCTTTGCATCTTACTGTTCTTATCACACAACTAAACGCAGCATATCAATCAAATCCAATCACATATCACATCATTAATCTCCACCAATCCCTAATAGCTCACCAATATTTCAGTCCGCCCCCTTTTTTTTTTTTTGAATATATGATCGAATAGGTGCAAGGACAGACACAAGACAACTCATACGAGTTCGTCCTCGCCACAGAGATGGCTCGAGGGTGTTTATGTGACAGCTACAGAGATGGCTTCAAATGATCACGGCATCAAGGTAGGTTTTATTAACATTTTTTTTTGTTGTTGTTTTTGAGTCATTAACGAGCCAAGGACATGGGTTAACACACTTGTTACACTCATTTCCTTATTCGGATATTAACAAAAAAAAACGTTTTAGATCCATGAAGCACACGTTCATCAGTGAGTAGATCTATATAGATCTATGTGTTTAAAGAACCTTTCACCAAGATGAACAAAGCTGAGATCAAGTAATCGTTAGGATATAACCATTATATTTGAAATCCGAAGCATAATTGATCTATGATGATGTGGTTTAAAATTCCTCGAATGATATGAGGCCATTATGTTTGAACACCACACTGAGATCGTAAGAATATCTTAGTATTTAATATGGATGCGGATTGATTATTGTATGTTGTACTTTTGATGAATCAAAGACATGGCTTAACAATATTGTTAAAGACATATCTTTAAATTCGAATATTTGAGAAACAAAAACTTTTGTATCTATGATGCAATCTTACGTTTCAATGGCCTTTAAGTATTGATAAGATTTTGGGTAAAACGAGGAATGTGAGCAGAGATTCTAGGTGTTGTGGTATTGTATACGAGAGATGTGGTTGTGAGATGTGATTTAAATCGAGTCTTGGTTTTGAGATGTGGTGGAGTCATTTATTGGTATTATGTTTGTGAGGTCGAAGTTAAATCTTTAGGTCAGATACACATAACAGCTTTCTTCATCTTCATTTTTTTTTGTCAAGTCGTCAAGTCAAGTCAAGTCGCTATGAGTCAAGTCGCTAGCATAGTCTTTAGGCCAAGTCGCTAGCACAAGTTGCTACGACTTGTAAAGACAAGTCGCTATACTTCTTCAACCTTATAAGTCGCTAACTTTTACCGTTACAAATCGCTAACATTAAAGTTTGACTCAAAAGTCAAACCGCCACCAAGTCGCTTCATTTAATACCACAACTCGCTAACTTGTAAAGACTAGTTGCTAGCAGATTAAGACCAAATCGCCATTGACTTGTTAACCATACACAGAATCTGGACACAAGGAACAAGTCGCTACTGTTGCACAACTCGCTACTGTAAAACACTGAATCCGGACACTTGTTTATCCAACTCGCTAGCATGAATATCAAAATGTTATTTTTCGTTCATACACAAATTTACCCAGAAAATAACAAGAAGATACACCTATTAATCCGTTTTGACCATAAAAACTTGACCTGTTATGACTACATCAAAATGACCAAAGATATGACTTATACAAACCATGAGGACACACCAACAATCAGTTAGAAGCTGTTATATCAATGTAAACGGAAACAAAAATTTTCCGACCATAAAAAGATGTAAAAAACAGTTTTAACACTAACCAAAAACCCACCATAACCATGATACTAAACCACACAAATTAACACAACACAAAAACCTTGGCTCTTGATACCAATTGTTAGGATCCAAATAATATTGTGTTGATGATTCGGGTGGTCTTGGATGATCAAAATACATGTTTACCATTTTAGAGAGAGAAAGTAGAGAGAGAGGGTGTTCTTGCTAGAGGTTTACACAAAAGTATGGAATATTAGATTGAAAGCACCACCCCTTCCATGGATGGAAGGGGTATTTATAGTTACATGAAATACGACCTCCTATCGGCCTGTGGATCAGGCATACAGTGGGTAAAGACCCGTCCTTCCTCCACGGTGTTGCTCTAAACTAAACTACGCTACAAACTAACTAATAAACTGCAAAATAACGTAACTAACGACAAATCTACGAGCTAACATATGCTAGATAATATTTGGGGTGACCGACTCTTCACTAAGGAATTTTCTAATTCCTAACATTTTTGGAAAAGCATACTTTCTTAAAATCAGAATAATATTGCAAAGTGAAAGTATCGTAAAAGTGCTTGAATGATGCAAAAGTAAATTGTAAAAAAAAAAAAAATTGAAAAAATAAATGTGAAAAAAGTGAGAAAAATCAAAAAAATGAAAATGAAAATGAAAAAAAAAGAGTTCCTAATAAAAGTACTTGTTGCTTATGAATAAATGTGCGAAACTTGATTTTTCTTGAATTTAAATCGAAAGTTGAACTAGGATTCGTCAAAGTTGTTTAAAAATTTGACGATGATTTAGAAATTCTTGAAGTCAAAGACCGAAAGCTCGATACTATTCTCGAGGGTGAAAACCTAGCCTCCTTAAATGGACAAGCTGAGAAGAAAGTCGCTACATGGAGTGATCTCGCATTTGAATCTCGAACTTAAATTATCGCGGTTGTTATCCATTTAGGTTTAGTTTTAACTTAACGGTAGCCTCGTAAATCTTTGGAATCGAATTCCGCTAATTCCGGTACTATTCTCCGTGAGGTGTCAAAAGCCCGGTCACCTAAAGCCAACTGGTTTGGTATGTGCCGAGAAGAAAGCCGCTACATGGAAGATGCCCTTTCGATCCTTAGACTTTCGTAGTTTCCGGGGAGTTAAAATTTTAGTTAAGTGGATAGCAACCATAACAAGGTCGGTTTCGATGGTCAAACTTTTGAAAATGAGCACACGAACTTAAATTGTATAAACTGTGGGAGTAAAAAGTTAAGTCTCGACTTACATAGATTATTTGTATAAGTTAGCATTTTGCCAAAACGTTTGCACAATAAGTTTAGACTTAGTTTGAGAGTATAAAAAAGAGGATGACGATTACAATTCCCTGGACACACCCATTTTGTGTGAATCCCGTTCCATGATACCACTTTTTGTTAATCAAGCATGTTGTTTACGTTTCAGTTTAAGTTTTTCGCATCAAATAAAAAGTCGAAACGGGGTAGTCTTGGTAATCTTGAGTCTTTCATTACTTCACGATTATTGTTGGGACTAGCAATTGCGTAGTGTGGGGGAATTTGATGAGTGCTTATTCACTCATCGTTTTTACCCGCCTAAGACCTCAAAAATGACTAAAAACACCCAAATATGCTCAAAATATGTTAAAAATATCCTCGGAGTGTGTTTTGTGTCTTGCAGGTACAAAAGGATTGAAAACGGAGCGAAAACGGACAAAATCGAGCCAAAATCATAAAAGTGCTGAGAAGCCGGTGCTGGGATGTGATTTTCTACGATCGTTGATAAATTGAAGACCCAGACACGTTTCTAGAGTGGTTTTGGAAAACCATCTTAAAACCCTCCCCATCACTAAACCAAATACCACCCATGACCTTTCCCTTTCCCTCCTTTTTACACCTGCTTCATCCCTTTAACCAGAAAAAAATCAAACCCTAAACCTACTTTACCCAAATCCCAATCCCACTCACTCCATCACCCAATGCTAAGTCACAAGATGACCATGCCACCGTGGCAATACAAAAGGCAAAAAGTCTCCACAGACGGCTCTGATTTACTCTTGGGATGTACCTAACAATTCAATGGTCTGTATCAATTCAAGAAAGCACAGAAGATGGTTTTTGGCTTGTTTGCACTCACAGAGAAAACACAAGAAGAAAGAAGCCAAGAAAAAGGAGAAAGCATTTTTTTTTATTCCTGTATAAATAGATATTAGATGTCTAGTGTAAAGATTGTCTAGAATCAGATTTCTAGTCCCATTTTTATTTTACTGTCATTTAAATTCAATTGTACTCCTTTATTTTCAAGGCAATCTTAGTTTATTTGTCAATCCCATTTTTCAGTTACGCAGTTCCTAAATTCCTTCAATGTTCTTGAGCTTTGTTATTTGTGTTTTAAAACTGTTTGTTAAATAATTGTTTAAGTGAAGTGGAGCTTTTTGGTTAAAAGTCTCATAGAAATCTCTTTGAAACCTGTTTTTTCTCAAGTTTTTCTGTCCAAGACACTGTTTGGAATTAGCTTTTTTTTTGTGGGTCATAATCTCTTTTGGACCATTCTTGAGGTTGAAATAGGTCGCATTCAAGTGCAAATCAAATTGTTGTTTATCGTTAGTTTTCATTTGTTAAATTTGGCTTGGATATTTTTTTTTAGTCTAATTTTCTTCCTGTCTTACTGTCATCATAATGTCCATGGACCCTTGTTTTAGTTTAGATTCAGGGGTGTTAGGATTAGATTTAGGATCCCATTTTATGTATTCATTTAGTTTAAAGATAGGTAATGATAGGTCGTAGCTTATCTTTTAATTTAGTGCCTTCTTGATAGCTTATTTATGCCTTAGAAACACCCCTTTTCTACCCGTCGCTACTGCAAATGCCCCACAAAGTCACCTTGACAGATTATTTATAAGCTGTCAAGGGACCCCCCCCTTTGCCCTACTTTTGCTTTTCTAGATTCTCAGTAGTGTAGGATTAGATTTCCAGCTTATTTTCCCTTTTTAGAGAGCTCTAAGTAGCTTATTTATAAGCTTTTAGACCACCCTTTAGGCTGTTGCTGTGAATGTTGCACTGAGAGTGTCTTTTAGTTGGCTTATTGGACTAATCATGTGCTTATTTTGATGCCCCTTAGTTGCTTTTAGATATTTAGATTAGGTAGCATTAGGAGTGTGCTTATATTTAGCTTATTAGGTGCTCATTTGTAGCTTTTAGATAACTTATTTCCATGTTTTAGTTTTTAGAATCCCCTTAGTTAGCTTATGCCAACTGCTTGTTCTCATTATTTTTATAGTTTATTTCCTCATTTCTTATCTCACTTTAGTTTAATTAAGCTTGTTCCTTAATCTCATTGCTTATGCAATCGCTTTTCTTGCTCATTGTTTGCTTAAAAGTGGCTAAAGGGCTGTTTGTTTAGAAGCTGTCACCAACAGTTTAAATAAGCTGTTCATAACAGTTTTTAGCAAGTTTTCATTAAAAAGTTTTTTCAAAACTCCCTTATTTTGATTCTTTAATTTAAGTTGCAAAAAGACAAAAAAATAATAATAATAATAATAATAATAAGTGAAAAGGGAGGAGGTGGGAATTGAACCCACGACCTCCTGCCTACCTGCGGAACACAACACACCCACCACCTTACCATCTGAGCTAGACTAGTTTCTTGTTTAAGTTCACCTTAGTTAATTATTTAAACACAATTAGCAGTTTTACCTTATTAGCTTATTAGGCCTTTTTGACTGCTTATTTCAAAAACAGTCCGCACCTTTTTTATTTTTCTTTAATTCAGTTTCATTTAAAGTATTTTTAGTAATTTTCTCAGATTTTTCTAAATTAGTTTAGTATTTTTTTAATAATTAATTTAGTTTAAATTCGTTTTTAATTCATAATAAATATAATAAAAGTCGAAAAAATACCCGGCTTTTTCCTAAAATTATTTTTAGTCATTTAGAATGTAGGAAAGTTGTTTTCGCACTCATAGGACTTAAATTGCATTTTTACTTTCTGGGCTCGGTGCGTCCCGGTTTTTCACGTTTTTGCATTTTAGCACCCTAGGATGTAGTTTAGCATCATTTTATTGTTCCTTAGGCTTAGTAGTTGTTTATTTAGTGTTTAAATTGTTTTACTTGCTTTATTTTCATTCCCGTTCTTTATTTTGTAGAATAACGTAATCCAAAACCCAAATTCGTCTAACCAATTCAAGTCCAAATCACGAAACTCAACGACTCCGTCAATTTCACACCTCGTTGGGACACGACCCAGGGAAATCACTTTCCCGGTATCACTTTATCACACCCGTGAGATTTGGCACGTTAACCCTTTTCCTAAAAGGTTAATTTGGCGGGTTTTACGGTTAATTTGATATATTGATATTGTGTTTATTTCACCACACTCACAACGATCGAATCAATAGCCCTACGAAACCTTGTGGAGCATCAAAGATACCCTGACTAGACTTGGGTAACATGATCTTATACTCCGGTTGGATGGGATAATCGGCTAGATGGTCGTGTAGATCTTGCGCACTTAATGTACATTTTTGTTGTTTAATGATAAACTTGGAATCCATACTTCTATTTTAAACTACAAGTAAAGAGCAATATTTACCTTTGTTTTCGAAGATGTTGTGCGCCCAAAAAGGTTTACTGCGTGAAAAAGAAGACGAACAGAGTAAAAGTGTTTTAGGGTTTCAACAACCACCCTTTATATACTCTTTTTTACCGTCTTTAAAGCCACACACGTGTCCATCATATTTACTCTTATCCGAATTTAAATACTTTTTAAATTTCAAATACAAGTCTTTTGGTCTCCGGGTAAGATGGGAATATGTGATTACTGTAACGGGCAGCTTGGGTATTTAGTTGGCATTAAATGCTTAGTTAGGCGATAATTATCCCCTAATTGATAATCTTAGCAAGCAGAGGGAATTTTTCGAAGCATGAAGTCGAAGCAAAGGCCTCTTCTCGCCATATGCATCACTTTCGACCGGGCTTGATTATGTACCCTTCGGATAGCTCGGGACACTCCTTCAGTAGTTCAAGCCCTTCTATTCGAAGGCCCAAGTTAGGGTTCCAAAATATCCATAGGCGTCAAACCATTCGTTATCACGAAGGTTACCTCAGGGGAATTCGCCATTCGAAGCCCTAAGCCCTTCGGGGTATGGTTAAGAAGGAGTAATGGATAGGAGAACCCTCTGACTTGGTCAAACCCACAATCTCCCTCTCTTTCTTGGCTTCCCCGCCAAGATTGAGAACGTGGGTCACTAACCCCTTGCGGTTACCCACAATCATGGGACGCCCCATGATCTCCCATATCGTGCAGTATGCCCCTAACCCTATTTCTTCCACTATAAATAGGTTGTACGGGCAATGGATTATGGTATGCTCATTTCACACTCATCTCTTTACTTACACACACTTATACAACCATAACTCATACTTACTCTCACGTCGGAGGTGGTTCGTAGGGTCCTACCCCTGCATAATCACTTAACGTAGTGTCTTCGTATTTCTTATTCTTAGGTGAAAGACAAGTCTTGGCTGGAATATACACCCCTCATACCTTTGATCATCATCAAAGCCTGGTAGTGCAATCTATTGTACAATCATCAACCTTCTACAGTTTACCCTGCATACACACAACCATTTCCTAACCCGTATAACCCTACACCTGTTTATCCACCTCCATATAACCCTTACTATGTTGAAGCCTCTGGAGCTTGCACACCTTTTGTGAAGTGGATTGAAGATAATCCTCTACCTGACGGTGTAAATATGCCCACTCACATAGGCACCTACGATGGGAAAGGCAATCCTGATAACTTCTTACACTTGTTCGAAGGCGATATCAAGATGCAAAATTGGGTCATGCCTGTAGCATGCCACATATTCACTTACACACTCCGAGACTCCGCAAGAATATGGTGGAATGGACAGAATTTGGGGACCATTGTAAGTCTAGACGACCTTAAAGCTAAGTTCCGATCACACTTTAGCCAACAGAAGAAGTACACCAAGACCCATCTAGCCGTGCATACCATCAAGCAAAGGGACAACGAAAGCACAAGGGCCTTCGTTACAAGGTATACCGATGAAACTTTGCAAATTCTGGGTTTGCACGAGGATCAGAGGATCTCTGGTTTTGTACATGGCCTTCGGACTTAAAGCTTGGTGGAATTCCTGTCCACCAATCTTCCTACCACTTACAAGGCACTGAAGGAGAAGACTTACACTTGGATTGAGTCTAAAGAAGTAGCAGCAAACGGAGCTCCGATAGAGCAAAAAGAAGCCTCTGACAAGTTCTCCAGAGGGTCCTCCTGGGAAGGATCCAAGAATAAGAAGAAGAATAGAGACCGCTTCACTCCCTACAACAAAGGCTCGAATCATGGACTCTTGGCAAACTTGGTCAAATCTCCCAGGGAAATTCTGGCTACCGAGAAAGCCGCAAAGTCCTTCGACCCACCACCTCGGATGTCAGCGTGAAGCAAAGCCAGGGACATGGCGAAGTATTGCCATTTTCACGAAGACCATGGGCACGACACAAACAGCTGCAGAGAGCTAAAGAAGCAGATCAAAGAGGCAGTACGATCCGGAAAATTAGCACATCTGGTTAAAGGCATCAAGAAGGGAAAAGACAAGTTTTCCGACACCCAACTGGGTGAATGGAAAGGAAACAAAAAAGTGGCTACACCCTACAGAGGCTCCGATACTAATGGTGCACATGCATGATCAAACCTTGAAACGAAAAGAATCAGATGGAGAGCTGGGAAGCGTATGAGAGATAACATTCCATTTCATCCTGGGGCAGACACCTTCGACTGACCCCGTGGTCATCAAGGTACGGGTCTCAAACAGAGAAGTAAACCGAGCGTACATAGATTGTGGAAGCTCCTGCGAGATCATCTATGAGCATTGTTTCCTAAAGCTCAAGTCATCTATACGCTCACGAACGGTAGACTAAAAAACACCTCTGGTAGGGTTCTCTGGCGAACACTCATGGCCCCTTTGAGAGGTACCGTTGGAAATCACTATAGGCGAAGGCCCCTTATCCCGCACAGAAACACTCACCTTCATCATAGTCAGGTCAGATTCTCCTTATAATTTACTAATAGGGAGAACAGCTATGCAAAAGATGGGCATTGTTGTTTCCACCATACATGCTGCCATTAAGTTCCAAACCCCCTTCGGAGTAGGAACTGTTCATTCTAATTATGGGGCGGATAAGGGGGTATATGGTGTCAAGAGGGTCAAGGAAGAATCGGATGAGCCTCTAATAGCAATTCTAAGTTGTACAGATGCAGAAGAGCGGGTTGTAGTTAACCATAGTTACCCCGAACAAACGGTGGTAATAGGAAAGCAACTCTCGGCGAATTTCAAGGCGAAGCTCACAGAACTGTTGCAAACTAACCTTGATATTTTTGCTTGGAAATATTCTGATATGACAGGGGTCCCGAGGGCATTGCTAATAGACGGACAGCCCTTTGGCACGGAGCATAAACTCAATGAATACAAACATATTGAGCCAATAAAACAGAAAAGAAGGAGCCTGGCCCCCGAAAGAAACGTTGCAGCCTGCAAAGAAGTTGATGAACTGACACAAGCGGGCATTCTAAGAGAAGTCAAATACCAAACCTGGGTGGCCAACCGAGTAATGGTCAAAAATAGTGATGGAGGGTGGCGTATGTGCGTTGACTTTACTGACATCAACAAAGCATGCCCAAAGGATTGCTACACCTACCAGAAATTGACTGGAAGGTAGAATCCTTGGCAGGCTTCCGACTAAAGTGCTTCCTAGATGCCTATAAAGGGTATCATCAGATCCAGATGGAAAAGGAGGACGAGGAAAAGACAGCCTTCTACACAAGCAAAGGTGTCTACTGTTACAGAAAGATGCCCTTCGGATTGAAGAACGTAGGGGAAACATACCAACGACTCGTAGATAAAGCCTTCAACAAACAGATAGGCAGAAATCTCGAAGCATACGTTGACGACATGGTTATTAAAAGCAAGACAGAGGAGGACCTTCTCCTTGACGTGCAAGAAACCTTTGACCAGCTTCGGACTATTAACATGAAGCTGAACCCTAAAAAGTGCTCTTTTGGTGTCGAAGAAGGGCAATTTCTAGGGCATTTGATCACTAAGCAGGGGATAAAGGCTAATCCCTCCAAGGTCAAGGCGATAACGGATCTCCAAGCTCCTAAGTGTTTAAAAGATGTGCAAAGTCTGAATGGGAAGTTAGCCGCTCTAAGTCGATTCTTGTCGAAGGGGGCTGACAAATCCCTACCGTTCTTCAAAACTCTTAAAGGATGCGTTGATAAGAAGAGTTTTCAGTGGAGTCAAGACGCGGAAGCTGCTTTTTAGAAGATGAAGGAGTTCATTGAAATCCTTCCAACACTTACAGCCCCAATCAAAGGCGAGGTGTTGTTCATGTATTTAGTATCCTCAATGGAGAGCATTAGCGCATCCTTATGGCGAACGGGACAAGCTACAAATCCCCATTTACTTTGTCGCCAGGTCCCGCAGGGGCGAGATCAACTACCCAACATTGGAGAAACTAATACTAGCTCTTATCTACGCAGCAAGAAGGCTCTGACGATACTTCCAGGCCCATCCAATCACAGTCTTAACCGACAAGCCACTCAAACAGATTTTGTCGAAGCCTGAAAAGTCTGGAAGGGTGGCTAAATGGGCTATCAAACTTGGGGAGCATGAAATAGAGTTCAAGGGTCGAACCTCTATTAAAGGGCAAATTCTCGCAGATTTTTTGGCAAAAACACCTTCCAAACCGGACACAGAAAAGGAAGAGCCCAAAGCCAAAGTGCAGGATGATTGGAAACTTTATACAGACGGAGCATCAAGCTCCGATGGTTCCGGAGCAGGTCTAATGCTGGTCAGCCCTGACGGAAGGGAGCATACATATGCTCTTCGTTTTGAGTTTTAAACCACAAACAATGAAGCGGAGTACGAAGTCCTATTAGCAGGCCTTCGATTAGCTAAAGATATGGAGGTCAAAGCCCTATTAGCAGGCCTTCGATTAATGCAAAGTTTTCATAAGACCAAGTCAAACCCACATTCACAACCCTATCAAGGATTTCCCGGCAAGATAAGGATCGTGGGACATTAACCAAGCGGTTACCTAAAATCATGGGAGACCCCCATGATCCTCGCATCAGGTACGTGAGCATGCCAGAGCCTAAGTTATGCGATAAAATGCCATTATGTCATGCATTA
The DNA here is from genome assembly GCA_910596185.1 of Chrysanthemum makinoi. Classification (NCBI taxonomy): domain Eukaryota; kingdom Viridiplantae; phylum Streptophyta; class Magnoliopsida; order Asterales; family Asteraceae; genus Chrysanthemum; species Chrysanthemum makinoi. The sequence continues at coordinate 113,044,710 of OU343217.1, forward strand.
TAAAACAAAGCCAAGTTTATACACAAACCTTGGTACCTTTCGATAACTCAGCGTATGTACAAATAGGTTCCAACAAAACTCGCTTATAACTAAAAGCGAAGTTATATGGAAAAACCTAATACACACGCTCCTTATATAACAAAGGGTTTCTGGACTACTTAGTCTAATCTCATGCCTCGTACGAAGTCATAACATTAGACTGGGGGGCTTAATAAGGTATCCACCATGATTGAGTCAGATGTGGAATATTGAAAACAAGTATATCTACTTTTATATTTGATTTGACAAAACAAAAGTAGTAGAAATTGTTACCAATTCTTTTTTTACAAAGCAATGATAAGTCTAAAGCCATGCACTCTTCGCATGCATAACATTAGACTGGGGGGCTTGATAACGTACCCTCCGCTCGCTAACGAAGCGCTATCATCACTCGTACTTAGCTTACCATTTGTACAAAGGGTATGATGTACCCTCCTAAAGGACGAAGCCTATGCCTTCGTCCTACACATAATGTTGGTGTAAAGTCATTCACAATGGCTACTGTCACGGCCTCCGTCACTGTTCGGAGTCTAGCCTCCGTCATGGTTCAGAGCTTGGCCTCTGTCAAGGCCTCAGTCACTGTTCGGAACCTGGCCTCCATCACTGTTCGGAGCCTGGCCTCCGTCATGGTTCGGAGCCTGGCCTCTGTCAAGGCCTCCGTCACTGTTCGAGCCGCCTCCGTGAATCGCTTCGAGCCTGGCCTCCGTCACTATTCGGAGCCCCCTCCGACAAGGGTCGAAGCATAAAGGTCATAGCCTCTCTACCTGTGAACGTGGGTATGATCGAGCTGGTCAAACAGAATCGGTCAAATAAGATCGGTCAAAGAACTGGTCACCAACCATGATCTTAGCCATGATTTTAGCCATGACCTTCGTTACGCCATGACCTCTCCAATCGCTTCCACACACCCTCTCAGAATCGCTCCATCATCTTATTATGCCTATAAATAAGGAAGTCATCACAGAGGTATGTAACCTAACTTAACATAGGAGATCTCATTTTCTACACCTCAATACTTTCATGAATAATCACCATAACTGATTCTCACACCGGAGGCGGTTCACGGGGGCTTCCCCCCACGCTCCGTCTAACGTAGTGTCTTCTATTTCTTATTTTCAGGTTATCTTGCACTCGGCATCACCACCATCACCCCTAACTCCGTCAATCACCATTGACGGCCTGGTATGTGCATATTAATGTACAATCAGTACCAATTCGAGAAACTCTTGATAGACATGAACTTTGATGGGTTTAACATCCTTTTCAAGGTATGTTCACACCTTCAAGGTAGTTATTAGAGCTAGTTGTCACCTAAAAGCTGACAATGAAACTCTTTAACTATAAAACGTAACCGTGTCTCGCGGGGATTTGTCTATCAGGAGTCGATCAATTCAAAAAGTGTGAGCTCTACCCTCACTATGCAGATTTAAGTCAAAACTCATAAGCACATGTGGAGGGGGAGTATTTCTGAAAATACAAAATTCTCAAAGTGTTACAAAACATGTTTCAACTCATAAATGCTTTGAGTGATTATCAAGTAAATGGTTTATGGCAACATTGGATAGTCATGGAGTTATAAGGTGACTAAGGTTAGGAAAACACGTCCTATGATCCGCCAGATCCGGAAGGATCTACCCAAGGACATCACCAATAGTTAGAATTAGAAGTCCTTAGGTATGATTGAAAAAAAAGGAGAATATGAGAAACGGAGAAAGAAGGAGTTGAAGAATTAAAAAGAAAAGTTAAAGAAAAGAGAGAAAAGAAATAGCCCTCCATATGATTCAACTTAGGGCAGACACCGGGTTCAACTCATATGCTACTGGTTGTCACAAAGATGACACCGGTATTGAAGACAAAGTCATCATGGACCCAAAGGACGCACTCAAGGCTAAACCTTCTAAACCACTCAAGTTCTCTCAAAAGAGCTTGTTTCATTCTCACGGGGAAACCCTGCATAATCTATCGACTTTCTCTTAGAGATGGTTGGTATTGAAGAAGGAGACTCTCTCCCTAGTCTCCGCATAAGAAAACCAAAGCGCACTAATCGAGTCTTGAGCCACGAGATTCATAAAAAGATCTCTTAGGAACACTTAATATTTCATCACTTGTTATTCAACAATAACGACACAAGTGATATATTCTAGAGTCCTTCGCAGATCTTAGCAATCTGCCGAGAACATTTATGAGAGGATTTACAATTGTGATCCTCAGTGATTGAATGGAAACTCCTGCCAGGGTCAACATCAAACACCCTGACAGCAGGTCACTTCGGTAATCCCTTGTGGGTTACGCTTAGTGTGTCTCAAACGGTCTACAGTCGTGAGGTGATGCTTCGGTGTACCTCAGTGACTCACCTGAATTGTAGATATACTTCGGTATATCATGTTAGCCTTCTTGAGGGCTTCCAGTTCAGGAACAGCCTTTGTAAGAATTAGAGATGTGTTTTCATACTATGCTGATAACACCCTCGACATTTGAACTTGTAAGTGCTGGAAATCCCGCTAAGGAGATTCCTTTCGAGCATCGAATCCTGAAGACGTGGGTCATTACTTGAATTTATTCAAAGTAATGATAACTGTCCCTCAACGGGATTCGGACGGCTGATTTTCCCGACCAAGGTGAATGGAATCAAGACATTCATCCGTAAAACAATCGTAGTGGTCAATTCTTTAAGAAAAGTACACCGTGATCGATTGATATTTTTCACTAACATATTCATGCAGATAGATGATTGTTACTTGGAGGAAAGACCGCACCATCTCCCCACGCTCATACCAACATCACAACACATAAAAGTTCTCTCAAATTCAAAGGCAACATAAAAGTAAAGATGATTCTTCGTCAAATTCAAAGAAGCTACAAAGTTTAAAGACTCGAGAACTACTTTACATTTGGAATTTAAAATCAAAAGAAGTGTGAGCATGGTGGAGAAAGACGTGGAGACACCTAAACCACAGAAGTTGACGAATAGTGGACAACAACATATGATCACCACATCCACAAAGAACAAAGAACAAAGAAAACAAAAGACGTCAAAGCTGATAAAGTCAAAGAATCTAAAGCATGTTTACTCACACGAAAGAAGAATGCTAGAAAGACGTCAAGCAACCATATTAACCAAGATGACCAACCCTTAGGGGGAGATTGTTGGGATCACGTCACGTATAACTATTATTCAAGTGTCGGTCATTAACTATTTAATAGGTTGCTTAATAGGCTTATGTGTTTGTAATAGTGCTAGGCTTATGTAGTAATCTCATAGGCCTATGCTTAGGCCCAAACGATCCATAGGAAGGGACTAGATGTGTTGCCCTATCTCCCTTACCTATAAATATATTGTAAACCCTCTTAGGAGGGTGTTGGTTCATTTCATAATACACTTAACGTTTCTTATTCTTGTGTGTGAGAAGAATCCGACCACTCTCTCCTTCATCTATTTCTATTTACATCTTAACATACTTGTGTGATCATATCATGGTGACCTAACAAAAACGTAAAAGAACGGTAAAAAAAAAAAAAAAAAAAAAAACGTAAAAAAAAAAGAAGAAGACATAAACGTAAAAATAGGGTCGAAATCGTAAAAGAACGGAAAAAACGTAAAAAATCGGACGCAAACGTAAAAATGGACAAAAACGTTAAAAATCAGACGAAAGCGGATGAAAACGTAAAAAATCAGACAAAAACGAAAAATTCGGACGAAATCATAAAAAACAGACGAAACATCAAAAAACTAATGAAATTGAAAAAAATGGACGAAAACGGACGACAACATAAGGAAACGGACGAAAACGTAAAAACCGGGAAAAAAATGTTAAAACGGACGAAAACGTAAAAAAACAGACAAAAACGTAAAAAACCGGACAAAAACGTAAAAAAAATAGACGAAAACGTAAAAGAACTGACGAAACGTAAAAATGAAGAAAAAGTAAAAAGTCAGAAGAAAACGTAAAAAATCGGACGAAAACGTAAAAAACAGATGAAAACGGAGAAAACAGTCGAAAACGGACAAAAACATACAAAATCATATAAAAACGGATAAAAACTGACGAAAACGTATAAAAATGAGCGAAAACGGATTGGGGGTATTTTAAAGGAAAATAGGTGAAAACAAAAAAAAAATGTAGTTTTGTGTATTAATGTTGGAAATAGGAATTTTGTGTTTTGTAAAGAATTTTATTAGAAAACACTAATTTGAACGTGATATCTGTTTTTTTTTTTTTTTTTTTTCCATACAATATTTTGTGAAAATTAAAGGTGTTTTCCTTCGACTAAATGCACCCTGACGATTTATGCATTTATTAGAGCACAAGGTGTCATAACAAGGCATAACTTCGTCGTCGCGCCACCTCAGCGCCACATCAGCATCCCATTTTCCCACAACTAACCACAACAAACCCCCTCCTCACTCATAACAAAACTCAACCTCTTCATTTGGGCCCCACCACTACCACTTTATTTTTTTCTTTTAATTTTCATTTCCAAATAAACTAAATAAATTCATTTCATTCAAATTAAAAATACAATACATAAAAAAACAACACTTACTAATAAAAACGATACGAAAAAAAAAACGACACGGGTAAAAAAAAATACAACACACGGGTAAAAAAACGACACGGGTAAAAAAAATACAATACTACTGTAACACCCCAACCCGACAAGGGTAGAAGTGTCACATTCTGGTGTCATATCAGAACATACAAATAAAATTCTTCAAACGGAAGTCTTAAAGAATAACGTACCAAGTCATTTAAACAAAAGATTTACAAGGAAAATTACAAAATCCAAATGTCTAAAAATAGACCAAAATTCCAAAACAATAGCCCACCAAAATGAGTCCAACTAGAAAGGTAACTAGGGTTGGTCCACTCAGATAATCCAACTCTCAGCCCATCAAAGCCCAGCTTCAAATCTAAAACCCTCGCCGCAGAAAAGAAATGCGGCCGAGCTTAAAAAGCCCAGGAAGATATAACAAAACAAAAGCTAAATAAAATCCGAAATGCAAAATGAAAGAAAGGAAACGGATAACAAAGTTACAGCGAAAAGAGAACAATGAGTCAATGAGGATCCTACAGAACACAATTATACAGATATCCAATACGAACAGATAACAAGGAGAACGAAACAAAGCAAAGCATCGACGACATACAAACAAGCACATACAAACCAGACATACAAGAACTGAAACATAAGCAAGCATAGCAGGCGTCGCGTCCACACAATATATATGTCATACAATCAATTCAGGAAGTTAGAAGGCATACAAGCCAAACAGATATCTACAGAAAAGCGGAAGCAATTAATTAAGTGAGCATGGCAATTCACACAGGTCAAAACCCTTAGTTGAAAACATAACCAGATCATAACAAGGAAGTACTAATAGCAAGTCAACACATGGCAGTCACACGTAATAAATAGGAATACAATATAAACGATATAATTAAATGAATTAAAGACATAGCAGTGCAATTAAACAAATTAACAAGCCAGACGTCACAAGATTGACCCATTTACCCAATCAAACCGTAGCATAGGCAGAAATGTAAACATGGCAGGTCAACCATAAACATATAAGAATACAACAGGATAGTCATAGTCCACGAGATACCGAACAAAGCATACATAATAAACCGACAAAACTATCGATTACACATTAGTATAGTCATCAGACAAATCAGAGAGTCACATAACAGTGAGGTCACATATCATCATATGAAGATAGGTAACTCAGATAACCGCATAGTAATCACATCATAGCAGGATGATCAGTAGTCACATAAAACATGAATAGCATAATCAAATTCAATAAGCATATAATAACCCGGTACGTGAATGGAACGATAGTCTGAAGTAACGGAATGAGAGTGTGACAGATCAAAGCAATGGAATATATATATCTTGGTAGTAGAGTGAGTCATATAAAGGTACTGAGTAATGAACAATTAACGTAGCATATAGTGCGTTGGGAATACAAAAGGTACAATATAGCATATCAAAGGTGTAAGGGTTGTCAGAAATCTACCACGAGCCCGGAACATATCATATCATATCATAAGTAACCATTGTATTCAGAGGGGTGACCTCGGAATACCATACATAATAGGAGGGGAGACCTCAGTAACAAATGGAGTAGCTAGCTCCCGGAAATGTGAAGACGCGGATTGCACCCGACATCATTCACCATATATATCTCCAAACAGATCAAATCCCTCGAAACATATCATATCTAGGATGCATCCATACGCCCCCAGTGGCCAAATCATATACAAAGCATATCATATCATAACATATCATAATAGGGACTGTGGAACATCACTCAACCACACTAAAGTCATGCCATTGGTGCATCAATGACACGGTCAGGTTACCTTCCTGACTAGGAAACATATTTGGCTCGGGTATCAATCTGACGGGTCAAAGCATAATCATATCATATCATAAGGGTTCATATCAAAGTTCATATCAAAGTTCATATCAGAGTTCATATCAGAGTTCATATCAGAGGGAGCATAGCAAAGTCATAGGGAAACCCTAATAAGGAGGCTTAGAGTAAAGCATAACAGTTCAAGCTAGTATCGAAAGATGTATACGAATCATGAGAAACCTTAAGAGTAAGGTCAGAATATCTGTACCTCAATCAAAGCAAGCAGAAATAGGAAAGTAGGGTCACACGAAGAATCAATCCCGCCATCCGAAACCTATGAATTTGATAACGCTTATTAAGATCAGATTACTTATTTTAGACGGCTTTCCATTTTTAATAGGTTTCCACTTTTAGCAGGTTTCTCATTTTAGTAACTTTCTATTTTAGGCAAGCTTCTATTTTAGGTAAGTTTCAATAAATAGCAGGTTTCTATAATTAACAGGTTTCCGTACTTAGCAGATTTAGTCATAATGATATAATCAAAGTCATATTAGGTTAAAATAGTGAAAATAGTGTTATTATACTTTAAGGGTCTTTTAAGCCAAGTTTTACAAGTTTAGGGTTTAAACCGTCATTATTACAAAGTATGGGGTCATAAGTGTAAATATATCAATTTTACTCATTTTACTCATTTTAGTCCCTTATTGAGCATGTTATCATATCAAACCCCCAAGTTTCAATAATTTACAAGTCTAACCTTTAATTTATATAAATCGTATATACATGAAACCTTAGTTTTAATTTTCGATTACCAGTAAAGTTTTTAAACCATTTGAACTTGATTAACACAAGATTGTACAATTCCCTTTATGTAATAGCTTAGGTCGTGACACCCTCATCCCATTTAAGAATTCATTCGACTCATATAAAAACAAACCAAACGAGACCCTTAACCAATCTTGTTGTCGATTTAAATCTAAACCAAGGATACATATATATACGCATGTTTCAAGTCCCTTTCATAAATTAAACAAAACATGCACATGTCGTGCCTTTGTGGGTCACATATGGGTCGATTATCTGCTTCTCCATTCGTTAATTTATATATTCAAATTGTGCTTTCATGTGACAGAGGTATGATTTCATGCGTATTATATGTGATGAGTCTTCTTATTATGCGATGGCCATGCATTCAAAAAGAGGTCCACTCAGGTCATAGAAAGAAGGATATCTCACTTGATGCTTCACGTGTGCTTAAACATGATTTTATGCAGCTTTTTCATTAGATTTTTACATAGTCTAGTTTTCTTATTTCATGTAACATATCTTATTTGTACAAAAAGCATGCGCAAGGGGACTAACCCCACGACTAGAAACAAGATTTGTCGAGACGAGGAGATGGTTAAATGAATACCTTTGTAGCGTGAAACCAAGAAGAAGGAAAACAAGATCAAAACCAAGCAACCCATCGCCCTATAGGGCTTTATAACACCATGCCCAGCAGCAGCCTAAACCATCAACAAAACCCACGCAACCTCGAACCAAGATCCACGTTTTCAGCAGCTTACGGACCACGTACAAACCCTTCTTGAATTCCCTTGTGTGTCGACAGAAAAATGATGGAGAAGAAGGCCCTTTGCCGTCACTTTTGGTTGAGGAGGATTAGGGTTTTTAAGTTTAGTTTAGGACTTGGTAAATGGTAGTATTTATGAGATTAAATGGGAATTAAATGGGATTAGTGGGATTTGCTTTAGGCGTGAGATTTAGGCCGAGAAATAGGAAGTGTGGCCAATCAAATATATTTTCCATATTTACAAAATTTACTTAAGCAGTATTTAATTTAAATGTGTTAATAACTTGTACATGTACTAGTCCAAATAACTTATATAGTGTAATATTCATTTTGTAAATGTAAGTGTATGTTAGATGATATTGTATTACATAATTCATTTGTGCGTTTAGTGTTAACATATTTAACGAGCTCGACTTTATTTTACGAATCTCATGATTATAAATTTGGGGGCAAAATAGTCTTTTCACGTGTTTTAGATTTAAGGGTTTTACAACTCTTCCCCTCTAAAAAGAAAATTTTCGTCCTCGAAAATTGAAGTCACAAAGGTATACAGAGACATACTAGTTTAAGGCAGACATAGCAATCCATAGTCTCACACAGATCATAATGATTTCTGCTACAAAGCGCACAAAACTTATATAATAACAGTATGTCGATGCGAATCTCTCAAAGAGGTACGAATTCTAAACGAACATGAGGAGTGCCAAATAACTTAATATAGGTCATAGTCCATTCACGCACCAACCCAGGCATTTCCCAAGACGCCGTCGACAATTTCAATAAGTTCAAATTATATGATCCGGTATTATCACGGTGATCGAGGCCATAATACTTGCATCACATAACAAGTCCTTATTGTCATCATATTCTCGTCCGGGTCATGACAATTCACATAACCAATATGACATCACAAATGATAACATACGTAGCACAAACCAAAGCGACTAGATTCACAAACATGCAGCATATAATACATCAAACCAACTTACCATAACGTAAAAGAAAGAAGGCCACCAACTTGCTCTGAATCGGTTCCTCATGACTCATTATGACGATTCAAAGGGACAAAGTGAGATAAGACCAAAATGCTAGACGATGAAACTTCACGATTCAAACCGAATTCTGAACGAATCAAGAAAAGTAATGCCGATCAAAATCACATAACAGAATATCAAACCGCCTCAAAACGCATGACAAACAAATCGGAGTAACACAAGTCACGCCCAAATCATATGAAGTAGATGAATCTTCTCAGACACCAGTTGAATCTTGTCTCCGTCTTTTACGTCTTTGTTTGATCCGTCCAGCTTCCTCCAAGATCAAAGACGGCAGCCGGGTGTGACTTCGCTTTTAACCTCTCCAGCTCGTGGACCTGCTAAAAGAACGCGATGGTCGCGCAAGATCATCTTCGGCTCCACGGGTAGTCTCCACCTAACGATCGACAAACGGATGTACGAACACAAAATAACAAAGTTCGATGCGAAAAGAAGAAGGCCAAATCAGTGAAGACAAAAGAATATCAAAGTCAAATCTGAACGATAATAAAAATGAATCGAAAGAGATCAGAACAGACGGAAGCCTAATGTCTACCCAGTCCTCACAGGTCAATCCTAAGATAAACAAATAATTGTAACACCCCAACCCGACAAGGGTAGAAGTGTCACATTCTGGTGTCATATCAGAACATACAAATAAAATTCAGAATAACGTACCAAGTCATTTAAACAAAAGATTTACAAGGAAAATTACAAAATCCAAATGTCTAAAAATAGACCAAAATTCCAAAACAATAGCCTACCAAAATGAGTCCAACTAGAAAGGTAACTAGGGTTGGTCCACTGTGATAATCCAACTCTCACCCATCAAAGCCCATCTTCAAATCTAAAACCTCGCCAAGCAGGAAAAGAAATGCGGCCTGAGCTTAAAAAGCCCAAGGAATGATATAACAAAACAAAAGCTAAATAAAATCTGAAATGCAAAATGAAAGAAAGGAAACGGATAACAAAGTTACAGCGAAAAGAGAACAATGAGTCAATGAGGATCCTACAGAACACAATTATACAGATATCCAATACGAACAGATAACAAGGAGAACGAAACAAAGCAAAGCATCGACGACATACAAACAAGCACATACAAACCAGACATACAAGAACTGAAACATAAGCAAGCATAGCAGGTGTCGCGTCCACACAATATATATGTCATACAATCAATTCAGGAAGTTAGAAGGCATACAAGCCAAACAGATATCTACAGAAAAGCAGAAGCAATTAATTAAGTGAGCATGGCAATTCACACAGGTCAAAACCCTTAGTTGAAAACATAACAGCGGAAGTACTAACAGCAGTCAACACATGGCAGTCACACGTAATAAATAGGAATACAATATAAACGATATAATTAAATGAATTAAAGACATAGCAGTGCAATTAAACAAATTAACAAGCCAGACGTCACAAGATTGACCCATTTACCCAATCAAACCGTAGCATAGGCAGAAATGTAAACATGGCAGGTCAACCATAAACATATAAGAATACAACAGGATAGTCATAGTCCACGAGATACCGAACAAAGCACACATAATATACCGACAAAACTATCGACACACATTAGTATAGTCATCAGACAAATCAGAGAGTCACATAACAGTGAGGTCACATATCATCATATGAAGATAGGTAACTCAGATAACCGCATAGTAATCACATCATAGCAGGATGATCAGTAGTCACATAAAACATGAATAGCATAATCAAATTCAATAAGCATATAATAACCCGGTACGTGAATGGAACGATAGTCTGAAGTAATGGAATGAGAGTGTGACAGATCAAAGCAATGGAATATATATATCTTGGTAGTAGAGTGAGTCATATAAAGGTACTGAGTAATGAACAATTAACGTAGCATATAGTGCGTTGGGAATACAAAAGGTACAATATAGCATATCAAAGGTGTAAGGGTTGTCAGAAATCTACCACGAGCCCGGAACATATCATATCATATCATACGTAACCATTGTATTCAGAGGGTGACCTCGAATACCATACATAATAGGAAGGGAGACCTCAAGAAAAAATGGAGTAGCTAGCTCCCGGAAATGTGAAGACGCGGATTGCACCCGACATCATTCACCATATATATCTCCAAACAGATCAAATCCATCGAAACATATCATATCTAGGATGCATCCATACGCCCCCAGTGGCCAAATCATATACAAAGCATATCATATCATAACATATCATAATAGGGGACGGTGTGGAACATCACTCAACCACACTAAAGTCATGCCATTGGTGCATCAATGACACGGTCAGGTTACCTTCCCGACTAGGAAACATATTTGGCTCGGGTATCAATCTGAGGGTCAAAGCATAAATATCATATCATAAGGTTCATATCAAAGTTCATATCAAAGTTCATATCAAAGTTCATATCAGAGTTCATATCAGAGTTCATATCAGGGTTCATATCAGGGTTCATATCAGAGGGAGCATAGCAAAGTCATAGGGAAGCCCTAATAAGGAGGCTTAGAGTAAAGCATAACAGTTCAAGCTAGTATCGAAAGATGTATACGAATCATGAGAAACATTAAGAGGTAAGGTCAATATTCAGACCTCAATCGGCAAGCGTAAATAGGAAAGTAAGGTCACACGAAGAATCAATCCCGCCATCCGAAACCTATGAATTTGATAACGCTTATTAAGATCAGATTACTTATTTTAGACGGCTTTCCATTTTTAATAGGTTTCCACTTTTAGCAGGTTTCTCATTTTAGTAACTTTCTATTTTAGGCAAGCTTCTATTTTAGGTAAGTTTCAATAAATAGCAGGTTTCTAAAATTAACAGGTTTCCTTGCTTAGCAGATTTAGTCATAATGATATAATCAAAGTCATATTAGGTTAAAATAGTGAAAATAGTGTTATTATACTTTAAGGGTCTTTTAAGCCAAGTTTTACAAGTTTAGGGTTTAAACCGTCATTATTACAAAGTATGGGGTCATAAGTGTAAATATATCAAGTTTACTCATTTTACTCATTTTAGTCCCTTATTGAGCATGTTATCATATCAAACCCCCAAGTTTCAATAATTTACAAGTCTAACCTTTAATTTATATAAATCGTATATACATGAAACCTTAGTTTTAATTTTCGATTACCAGTAAAGTTTTTAAACCATTTGAACTTGATTAACACAAGATTGTACAATTCCCTTTATGTAATAGCTTAGGTCGTGACACCCTCATCCCATTTAAGAATTCATTCGACTCATATAAAAACAAACCAAACGAGACCCTTAACCAATCTTGTTGTCGATTTAAATCTAAACCAAGGATACATATATATACGCATGTTTCAAGTCCCTTTCATAAATTAAACAAAACATGCACATGTCGTGCCTTTGTGGGTCACATATGGGTCGATTATCTGCTTCTCCATTCGTTAATTTATATATTCAAATTGTGCTTTCATGTGACAGAGGTATGATTTCATGCGTATTATATGTGATGAGTCTTCTTATTATGCGATGGCCATGCATTCAAAAAGAGGTCAACTCAGGTCATAGAAAGAAGGATATCTCACTTGATGCTTCACGTGTGCTTAAACATGATTTTATGCAGCTTTTTTATTAGATTTTTACATAGTCTAGTTTTCTTATTTCATGTAACATATCTTATTTGTACAAAAGCATGCGCAGGGACTAACCCCACGACTAGAAACAAGATTTGTCGAGACGAGGAGATGGTTAAATGAATACCTTTGTAGCGTGAAACCAAGAAGAAGGAAAACAAGATCAAAACCAAGCAACCCATCGCCCTATAGTGCTTTATAACACCATGCCCAGCAGCAGCCTAAACCATCAACAAAACCCACGCAACCTCGAACCAAGATCCACGTTGCAGCCTTACGGACCACGCATACAAACCCTTCTTGAATTCCCTTGTGTGTCGACAGAAAAATGATGGAGAAGAAGGCCCTTTGCCGTCACTTTTGGTTGAGGAGGATTAGGGTTTTTAAGTTTAGTTTAGGACTTGGTAAATGGTAGTATTTATGAGATTAAATGGGAATTAAATGGGATTAGTGGGATTTGCTTTAGGCGTGAGATTTAGGCCGACAAATAGGAAGTGTGGCCAATCAAATATATTTTCCATATTTACAAAATTTACTTAAGCAATATTTAATTTAAATGTGTTAATAACTTGTACATGTACTAGTCCAAATAACTTATATAGTGTAATATTCAATTTGTAAATGTAAGTGTATGTTAGATGATATTGTATTACGTAATTCATTTGTGCGTTTAGTGTTAACATATTTAACGAGCTCGACTTTATTTTACGAATCTCATGATTATAAATTTGGGGGCAAAATAGTCTTTTCACGTGTTTTAGATTTAAGGGTTTTACAACTCTTCCCCTCTAAAAAGAAAATTTTCGTCCTCGAAAATTGAAGTCGCAAAGGTATACAGAGACATACTAGTTTAAGGCAGACATAGCAATCCATAGTCTCACACAGATCATAATGATTTCGGCTACAAAGCGTACAAAACTTATATATAACAGATGTCGATGCGAATCTCTCAAAGAGGTACAGAATTCTAAACGAACATGAGGAGTGCCAAATAACGAATATAGGTCATAGTCCATTCACGTACCAACCCCAGGCAATTCCCAAGATGTCGTATGATTTCAATAAGGTCAAATCATATGATCTCGGTATTATCACGTTGATCAGACGTCATAATACTTGCATCACATAACAAGCCCTTATTGTCACCATATTCGGTCCCGGGTCATGACAAACCACATAACCAATATCACAACAAAACATATCATATACAGATAGCAATTAACATACCAAAACCACCAGATACACATACATGCAAAGATATAATACATCAAACCAACTTACCATAACACAAAGAAGGGAGGCCACCCACTTGCTCAAAACGGTTCCTCATGACTCATTACTGACGATCCAAAGGGAAAACTGAGATATTACCAAAAAGCCAAACGATAGAACTTCACGATTCAAACCAAATTCTTAACGAATCAAGAAAAGTAATGCCGATCAAAATCACATAACAGAATATCAAACCGCCTCAAAACGCATGACAAACAAATCGGAGTAACACAAGTCACGCCCAAATCATATGAAGTAGATGAATCTTCTCAGACACCAGTTGAATCTTGTCTCCGCTTTTTACGTCTTTGTTTGATCCGTCCGCTTCCTCCAGAAGATCATGGTGTCTCCAGCAGACAGTCGGGTGTGACTTCGCTTTACGAACCTCTCCAAATCGTGGACGCGCAAAAGAACGCATGGTCATCAAGATCATCTTCGCTCCACGGGTAGTCTCCACCTAACGATCGACAAACGGATGTACGAAGACAAAATAACAAAGTTCGATGCTAAAAGAAGAAGGCCAAATCAGTGAAGACAAAAGATTATCAAAGTCAAATCTGAACGATAATAAAAATGAATCGAAAGAGATCAGAACAGACGGAAGCCTAATGTCTACCCAGTCCTCACAGGTCAATCCTAAGGTCAACAAGACGAAACCTGGGCTCTGACGGAAGTCTTAAAGAATAACGTACCAAGTCATTTAAACAAAAGATTTACAAGGAAAATTACAAAATCCAAATGTCTAAAAATAGACCAAAATTCCAAAACAATAGCCTACCAAAATGAGTCCAACTAGAAAGGTAACTAGGGTTGGTCCACTCAGATAATCCAACTCTCAGCCCATCAAAGCCCATCTTCAAATCTAAAACCTGCCGCAGGAAAGAAATGCGGCTGAGCTTAAAAAGCCCAAAGGAATGATATAACAAAACAAAAGCTAAATAAAATCTGAAATGCAAAATGAAAGAAAGGAAACGGATAACAAAGTTACAGCAAAAAGAGAACAATGAGTCAATGAGGATCCTACAGAACACAATTATACAGATATCCAATACGAACAGATAACAAAGAGAACGAAACAAAGCAAAGCATCGACGACATACAAACAAGCACATACAAACCAGACATACAAGAACTGAAACATAAGCAAGCATAGCAGGTGTCGCATCCACACAATATATATGTCATACAATCAATTCAGGAACTTAGAAGGCATACAAGCCAAACAGATATCTACAGAAAAGCGGAAGCAATTAATTAAGTGAGCATGGCAATTCACACATGTCAAAACCCTTAGTTGAAAACATAACAGCGGAAGTACTAACAGCAGTCAACACATGGCAGTCACACGTAATAAATAGGAATACAATATAAACGATATAATTAAATGAATTAAAGACATAGCAGTGCAATTAAACAAATTAACAAGCCAGACGTCACAAGATTGACCCATTTACCCAATCAAACCGTAGCATAGGCAGAAATGTAAACATGGCAGGTCAACCATAAACATATAAGAATACAACAGGATAGTCATAGTCCACGAGATACCGAACAAAGCACACATAATAAACCGACAAAACTATCGATTACACATTAGTATAGTCATCAGACAAATCAGAGAGTCACATAACAGTGAGGTCACATATCATCATATGAAGATAGGTAACTCAGATAACCGCATAGTAATTACATCATAGCAGGATGATCGGAGTCACATAAAACATGAATAGCATAATCAAATTCAATAAGCATATAATAACCCGGTACGTGAATGGAACGATAGCCTGAAGTAACGGAATGAGAGTGTGACAGATCAAAGCAATGGAATATATATATCTTGGTAGTAGAGTGAGTCATATAAAGGTATTGAGTAATGAACAATTAACGTAGCATATAGTGCGTTGGGAATACAAAAGGTACAATATAGCATATCAAAGGTGTAAGGGTTGTCAGAAATCTACCACGAGCCCGAAACATATCATATCATATCATAAGTAACCATTGTATTCAGAGGGTGACCTCGAATACCATACATAATAGGAGGGAGACCTCAGAACAAATGGAGTAGCTAGCTCCCGGAAATGTGAAGACGCGGATTGCACCCGACATCATTCACCATATATATCTCCAAACAGATCAAATCCCTCGAAACATATCATATCTAGGATGCATCCATACGCCCCCAGTGGCCAAATCATATACAAAGCATATCATATCATAACATATCATAATAGGGACGGTGTGGAACATCACTCAACCACACTAAAGTCATGCCATTGGTGCATCAATGACACGGTCAGGTTACCTTCCTGACGAGGAAACATATTTGGCCTGTATCAATCTGACGGGTCAAAGCATAATCATATCATATCATAAGGGTTCATATCAAAGTTCATATCAAAGTTCATATCATAGTTCATATCAAAGTTCATATCAGAGGGAGCATAGCAAAGTCATAGGGAAGCCCTAATAAGGAGGCTTAGAGTAAAGCATAACAGTTCAAGCTAGTATCGAAAGATGTATACGAATCATGAGAAACCTTAAGAGGTAAGGTCAGAATATCTGTACCTCAATCGAAGCAAGCAGAAATAGGAAAGTAAGGTCACACGAAGAATCAATCCCGCCATCCGAAACCTATGAATTTGATAACGCTTATTAAGATCAGATTACTTATTTTAGACGGCTTTCCATTTTTAATAGGTTTCCACTTTTAGCAGGTTTCTCATTTTAGTAACTTTCTATTTTAGGCAAGCTTCTATTTTAGGTAAGTTTCAATAAATAGCAGGTTTCTAAAATTAACAGGTTTCCGTACTTAGCAGATTTAGTCATAATGATATAATCAAAGTCATATTAGGTTAAAATAGTGAAAATAGTGTTATTATACTTTAAGGGTCTTTTAAGCCAAGTTTTACAAGTTTAGGGTTTAAACCGTCATTATTACAAAGTATGGGGTCATAAGTGTAAATATATCAAGTTTACTCATTTTACTCATTTTAGTCCCTTATTGAGCATGTTATCATATCAAACCCCCAAGTTTCAATAATTTACAAGTCTAACCTTTAATTTATATAAATCGTATATACATGAAACCTTAGTTTTAATTTTCGATTACCAGTAAAGTTTTTAAACCATTTGAACTTGATTAACACAAGATTGTACAATTCCCTTTATGTAATAGCTTAGATCGTGACACCCTCATCCCATTTAAGAATTCATTCGACTCATATAAAAACAAACCAAACGAGACCCTTAACCAATCTTGTTGTCGATTTAAATCTAAACCAAGGATACATATATATACGCATGTTTCAAGTCCCTTTCATAAATTAAACAAAACATGCACATGTCGTGCCTTTGTGGGTCACATATGGGTCGATTATCTGCTTCTCCATTCGTTAATTTATATATTCAAATTGTGCTTTCATGTGACAGAGGTATGATTTCATGCGTATTATATGTGATGAGTCTTCTTATTATGCGATGGCCATGCATTCAAAAAGAGGTCCACTCAGGTCATAGAAAGAAGGATATCTCACTTGAAGCACTCACTTGATGCTTCACGTGTGCTTAAACATGATTTTATGCAGCTTTTTCATTAGATTTTTACATAGTCTAGTTTTCTTATTTCATGTAACATATCTTATTTGTACAAAAAGCATGCGCAAGGGGACTAACCCCACGACTAGAAACAAGATTTTTCGAGACGAGGAGATGGTTAAATGAATACCTTTGTAGCGTGAAACCAAGAAGAAGGAAAACAAGATCAAAACCAAGCAACCCATCGCCCTATAGTGCTTTATAACACCATGCCCAGCAACAGCCTAAACCATCAACAAAACCCACGCAACCTCGAACCAAGATCCACGTTTTCAGCAGCTTACGGACCACGTACAAATCCTTCTTGAATTCCCTTGTGTGTCGACAGAAAAATGATGGAGAAGAAGGCCCTTTGCCGTCACTTTTGGTTGAGGAGGATTAGGGTTTTTAAGTTTAGTTTAGGACTTGGTAAATGGTAGTATTTATGAGATTAAATGGGAATTAAATGGGATTAGTGGGATTTGCTTTAGGCGTGAGATTTAGGCCGACAAATAGGAAGTGTGGCCAATCAAATATATTTTCCATATTTACAAAATTTACTTAAGCAATATTTAATTTAAATGTGTTAATAACTTGTACATGTACTAGTCCAAATAACTTATATAGTGTAATATTCATTTTGTAAATGTAAGTGTATGTTAGATGATATTGTACTACGTAATTCATTTGTGCGTTTAGTGTTAACATATTTAACGAGCTCGACTTTATTTTACGAATCTCATGATTATAAATTTGTGGGCAAAATAGTCTTTTCACGTGTTTTAGATATAAGGGTTTTACAACTCGTCGATGATTTGATGATATTTCTTGACTAGACGTTCCTGCCTCTTGCGGATGATTTCTGCTTTCACCGGGTCAGGATTGGTACTCGGATCTATCATGAGAAAATCCATCTCGATCTTCTCTTGCCACGTTCTTTCCTTCTCCCGCCTCGCCTCGTAACAAGCCCTTTGAGCATCGGCTTTTTGAGCATATATTAGGATATATGTCCCAAAAACTACTCGTTTGACTTCCACCGAAGCTTGCAGCGCTTGACGTTGAAGTCGATTGCTTTCTTCCGGCCGTTTGCATCCATCTCTTTCTGGCCGAGATCGTTTGTCCGGCCCGAATATATCCTCGAGACATGTAATGTCAATAGGATCTTCGGCATCCCACTTGGGATAATTTTTCAAAACAGCCCAACATTTTTCATACAAAACTCCCTCCCACCAAAACGATGCATAAAGTTAACTTTGGCATTCTCGACATGATCTTGATCATTTTCACCACTTCGACGCTGAAGATGTTTGTAAACAAGCGTTGAACTTCGGCAATCACCGTTAATCCTTGACCATTTACCCGTTATCATATTCTTGCCACGCTGGTTATCGGTTGTCTTAGAATTGAACATGTCGAGAATGTCGTTCCAAAAGTACTCCTCCGGACGGTCATTGCCCATATCTCTATCTTGGGAAATTTCTATCCAACACTGCGCAAGTAACATTTCTTCAGACTTGGTCCACTTCCTCCTGTCCGCTTGTGCTATGACTTCAACATCTTCGTCATCGTCCCTGTCCAAATCTACAGCAGCTTTTTTGCCTTCGACTTTTTGCCCTCGCCTTTGCCGGTTCACGTGCTTTTGGAACTTTGAATTGTGAACCGGACGGTTGTGATTCTATTTGGGGCAACTGTGGATTTGTGACGGGCTAAAACACTATGGAGGTTGTGACGGGTTAAAAACGAGGTGATTGAAATCGAGGGTAAGCTGCGAATCCTTGTTGAAACCGAGCACGTTGGTTAAGCATTATTTCTTTGTGGAGACGGGTTGGAATTGGTCGAAGTTAGGGGTAGACGGGTTTGAAGAACCCCCGTATTGTTGTGCGTTTGAGTTAAGTAGATTTGTGAAGTATCATCCGTCATGTGGGTTTTGAGACATTGTGTAAAATGATATTGTTGGTTAAGAAAGATTTGTTATGTATTTTGGGTTTGAAGATGTGTAAAATGATGAAAATGATGATAGTAGGAGTGGTGGGTTTTTAAAAAAAAAAAAAAAAAGTTAATGTTTAAAAAAAAAAAGTTAACGTTATAAATTAAGTTTACGCTATAACGAACTTCGATTTTGTGTCGAGCTAGATAAGCTCGTCGTCCCCACGATTTGGTAGTCCACTCAAGGAAGACAACGAGGTCACCACCCCGTGTGGCGGCGAAGCCACAACCATCTGGCGATAAACAAAATGGGCAGAAATATTGACAATATGATGATCCATTGGAGACTGAATTTGTTTGTGTTTATAGTTTGATTTGAGACAATAATGAACACAAAATTTTGTGTTTATATGATAAAACCAAAATTGATTGATTTTTGAATCACTGTAAAATCATATATGATTTGTGATTTATAGTTTGATTTGAAATACATTTGGATTTTTGAAATATGTTTGTCATATGTAAAATGATAGAAAGACCAGTAATGTTTTCAAAAAAAAATTTGTTACAAAAAATATGAGTTCAATATATGTTTTCTATTGTCTAAAACTCCCCCTTCTATTTTATAGTAGTAAGTGATAAAGTTCTGTTTCCCTATTAACAAAAATTTCTATGTATGCAACTGCCCCATCTATGATTTTTCTTTTCCTCTGAATTAAAAAATATATATATATGAATCATCATTCCGACTTATTAGAACACAAAACAATGAAAAATATATGAACTTTTTTTAAAAACAAAACCATATAACTTGCATTTACACTTAAACATGCCAAAGCTTTAAAATCAGTATTGTTCGATATGCATTATGTATTGATTAAATGTTCACAAGATAGAAATCTTACAAGCAGCATAAAGATTGTATACAATTTGTTCAAAGTCACAAAGATTTGCAAAGATAATCGATTTATCCCTGATAAGAAACATAAATTAAAAAAATAAAGAACGTGGAAAAGGAAAGAATGTCGTCAAAGAAAAGAAAAAGAACACAAACAAATCCTCGTGCATCTCTCAAGAATGATGAAGATGCGTTTCATATCAATGCCGTCTCACTTGAAGATTAGTCGGACGATGAAGATAGTGACAAACATTATCAAAATCTCAAGTTATTAGGGGGGAGGGAGTGGTACTCTAGTATCCGAATTGCCGCATCACCTCTATCTAATAAAAACTGTCTAACTCAAAACTACCCAATTCTACCCTAACACTACCCAAAGTGGAAGGAGTGGTCACCTATCCTACCAAATTTCTTTTTCTTTTTCTTTTTTTTCATATATTTTTAATACATAAAATCACATACAATATTAAAATAAAAACATACCATTTCATTAAAAATAAAAACATTACATAATACTTAAAAAAAAAGAAGCATTACATAATACTTAGGAAATTTGATAAAAATGACATGCTGCTACTTTTTGTTATGTATAGCGAATTTTTTTATCATTAGACACCAACCTTTTTAGATCGTGCTATTGTATGTATTTTGTGACCATTTTACCCTTAATTTTTTCAAATTTTAAAGGGTAAAATGGTCATTTTACATGAAAAAATAGTCACAAAATACATACAATAGCACGATCTTAAAAGGTTGGTGTCACAATGATAAAAAAAATAGTTCGCTACATACAATGACAAAAAGTGGCAAGTATGATGCATTTTTATGCAAATAACCCTTAAAAAAACAGAAACATTACATAATACTTAAAAAAAACTAGATTAAAAAAAAAAAAAAAAAAACAACTAATCATCGAGATACGACAAGTATTGACGTGCTACGTGCTCCGTGAGATCATATCGAAGACGGAATAAAGTATTCGAATTCGGAAGAATCGGAAGACATTTTAATGATAAAAAGGTTGGGATTTTATGAGAAATTGAAAGATGGGTTTTGATGATTTTGCGAAAAATGGGTTGTGATTTTAAAATGTGAAGGTGTGGGTTTTTAAAAATGTAGGGGTATTTTTTTTTTTTTTTTTTGCTACTAGCCGTTAGGCTTCCCCTAACGTTCAAAATATTCAAAAAAACATGTCTTACACCGATCGGCTTCCAAGCCCGAAATGCTACCCGATTTGCGCTACCCGACCCGCTAGGGGCGGTGTTACCGATCGGGATCAACTACCCGATTTGGTACCCGACCCCCACTCCCTCCTCTCTTACCACATCACCTCTATCCAATAAAGACCCTCCAACTCAAAACTACCCGATTCTACCTAACACTACCGGATTTGGATGGAGTGGTACCCTAGTACCCGATTTTTTTTTATTAATATTTTTAATACATTAAAATAAAATTAAAAAAAAAAAAAAAAAAAAAAAACTTCATTTCCACCTAAAGCCAACATCTTCAATACCATTAACACAAAAAAAAACCATGACTTATACAAAAACCAACATAACAACACCATCAAGTTAGCTAAATCATCATCATCAAAATATATATATAACAACTACCTGTTTAAGACATGAAGGAAAGGTGGTCATCTCTTGTGGTCAAGGTGCACCAACGTTCCAAAAATTGAATTCTTTCACTCTTCACCGATCGGGCTTGGAAGCCGAAATCAATACCCGAGGCCCCTACCCGATCCCCCACGGGGCGGTGTTTCGGATCGGGTACCACTACCCGATGCACTACCCGAGCTCCACTCCCTCCCCCCTTAAGTGCTTCATCGGGTATCACATTGGACAGGAAACAACATCGATCCGAAATACAATTTTTTGTGACTTTTTGCTGGAATTGAGAGATGAAGATATATCGTCTCCCAAAAGCTAGATTTTTGGAAAGATACTTCTTGAACATATGCTAACGTTGTAATTGCATTGCTCAAGGCCTAATTATCAACCTATTCACAAGTAAAACTTCACAATTACATGATTTTCGATGTCCAAAAAGATCAAGCTAAGGGACGTCCACATCAACGTTGTTTCATGCAACTTTTATTATTTTAAAGACCGAGATACTCTAATGTTGAGTTTACATAAATTTAAAAGATGTGATATACATACCCTCCCTATGTTGTCATATCATAAAGTTTTGGTTAAACCGTATAATCCGCGATGCACACTTTACAAGTCCGCGATCACCCAATCATTTGATACCCTCCCTATGGGAGGGTGTGGATAACTTGTCCCAAAATTTAATGGATCTCTTACTAAAATTCAAAGTGGGTCATTTTGTGAAGACTACTATCTCTAATGTAAAACAACATGACTAGTTATATTGAACTTAAGATTAGTAGATCTCCATCCTTATTTTATTGTGTTTTATCTCTATTGGAATTTCTATTAGACTTGAGATCTTTCGACAAGTAATGTCCTTAAAGTTTAATTTAAATTTATTTTCTTTTGTAAAAAAAAAAAAGATATAAAATGTTTACTCATAAGTCATACTCCGTAACTAATTATATGCTTACCCATTTTGAGTTTTACAATAACGGAATAACCACGTATACCAACAAAACATTTAAAATGCAAAATGAGACCATGAAAAATAAGATTAAAACAGTTGCATCAAGTATATAGAAAGTATCAACATTACAACTGTTAAACCAATATTACCACTAAACAAACAAGATAACAGACCAGGGATGTAAAGAACAACAGCCAAAACTTGGAGGCACACATATGTCTAACCCATCAAACTAAAAGGACCTATTTGCAAAGTAAAAAGCAAAAAATTTGAAAATATAACTCGTGCACCCCCATACTCCCTACAACACCCTGTCCAGTCGTACACTAGCCTAGCGCGTGAGTCCCACGCGCTGTACCCGAAAAACATCAATGAAACGGTGCCCGTTTTGGCATACTTTTACGGCGGTTCAGGGTGACTTCTACCGGCGCGTCACACTTACGAGCCGCCCCAGGGCTTTCATACTTTGTAGTTCTTTTTTTCCTGACAATTTCTGTTGTTGCTGTGCAAGAAATTGTCACGTGATCGATGCACGTGCCGGTCGAACCGGACATGACCGGTTCAAGGATTGAGTCGGATGTTAGTAAACCGTCTTCTGAACCGGGTTCAGGTAATGTTAGGACTTTGCATTCGCGTAGGTAGTCTGATATTAGCCCATTGGTTTTGATGATTTGATTGATCTGTTGAGAAAAAATAGTAAATAATTAATACCCCATATAAGAAAATGGTAAATTAATGGGGCAATTTCATATTTACTCAACTTAAACATGATAATGTCATATTTACACAAAACATGTTTTAACTGCATTGTAAATCATGAATTCAAAACTTGTATTTTGGGTATATATGACATTTTCATGTTTAAATTAGGTAAATATGGAATTATCCCTAAATTAATTAAAGGGTATTTTTTAAAATGTGGAATTTGGTTGAAATTGTGAACTTGTGGGATTGTTTTATAAAGTTGACTAAAAGGCAAAATAGGAGATTGAATAAAAACGACTAGACAAAATGGGTCCTATAAAATCTGAAAATTAAGTAAAAAAGACAAGAATTTAAACATTATACAAAAGTGACCATGAGTTGCTAAACTTAGCATGGAATCATGAATATATGTACGATTGTTTCATATAAAAGTCAAACAGCTTATGAAAATAGTAGACAAAAAAACTATGAATGCAAAGACAAAATTCGTTCCTATACAATTTGAAACTAGTGGCAGAAAAGTAATACTACTAGTACAAGTTTAGACCAAAAAAAAAGTTGTAAAAAATTAAATGAAAATAAAAAGCAAATGTAGAGTGAAAATTGCACAGTGCTCTAAGCGTTTGACCTCTGGAAAATGTGCCACCCTTGAAAGGAACCCATTTATGATATACCAACACACAATTTACCAAGCAAGATCCAATCAAATCTTTGAATTTAATACATAACAACAACAACAATTTAGGTGTTATGTTATGTAAAACACTTTTAATTTATCAAATTTTGCTAGAGACATATGCAATAATAGTTATTAATTAATCAATCAACATTAAAAACATACCTTGCAAGAAATAGAGCAAAAAAGAAATGGTTCTTGAAGGCTTCTGTCACAATTTATGCAATTGCTACTTGATCTACAAGGTCTTGTTTGTAACCTTGAATGCAAGAACATAACTTTTGCCTTATTATTCTTGTAAGCCTACAAAAATTCCAAAAAAAAAAAAATTCAAACCATTAAACAATTCAATTCCAAATTCATAAAAACTAAAACTTTAAACTCAAGATTAAATTTAAACTCACTTGAATAAAAGAAGAATCCAACAATTTTTCGGCATCATCAACTCTAACAACATCATGATAAACATACCTCCTTATCTACAAAAACAGAATTTCAAATTTTAAACCAAAATTCACGAACAAATTTATATAAAAAAAATAATTATCAAAATTGAAACCTGTAAAAGCCTATGAGAATTATGATCAACAACACAATGATGACAAATAGCTTCACAACAATCAATACAAAAGATATTCTTTTCATTCTTTTTTGCATCTCCATGAATCATGCAAACGTTAAAGAATGTTTCTTTAAGTAAACACTCAAGCCACGTAGGCAATTCCTGCAAATTTTTATAAAAAATGTTAGCAAGATTGAAACTTTATTACAAATTATTTAAAGATTTTAAAAACCCACCATTTTTCTTTTTTAATAATGAATTTTGGTGCAAAATTGAGTTATGCCACCATCACCGCCGGTAAGTTTTCCGGTGAGGGTTTGCAGAGAAAAAGGAGGGTAGTAGTGGAGTGTAATTTGTAGTGTAGTGGTGTGACTATGATATTTGTACGGTTGATTGGTTAATTTATAGAATTTTGGTAAATTTTTGAAAATGAATTTAATGTTTTAATTGGATTTTGTGAAGATAATAATTGGATTATTTTTCTAGTAATTTTGAAAATTGATTGTTTATACTTTATACATTAAAGTTGATATTTATGTTTGCAAGTATATTGTGTATTTGGTAATGTATTGATATCGTAGATTAGAAACAAAATCTTTGGTTTAATATATCATCGTTTTTACATTTAGAATTATCGATGGTTGTTTAAAGCGTGAATTGTTTAAAAATTTCGGCATGTAACGGTCGATATGTACGTTTGATAAAGATCATGACAAGCATTGACGCAATATGAGCTTGAGCCGACTTATTTTTAAATAAATTTAAGACCGCTAAGAATTCGTATCTATACTAATTATAAAACATTTAAGCTCATTTTTTCAAAACTTAAAAGTAGTTCTTATAAAAGAGTAAAGTTAATACTTTGAAATGGAAATTAGAAACTAATTAATGAAATGGAAATTAGAAACTAATTACTGAAATGGAAACTAATATAAATTAATACTTTGAAGCACACGATTAGAAACTATAAACTAATAAATGAAATAGAAAATTGAATTCATTAGACATACACAGTTTGCAAAGTATAAATGAAAAGTTAGGTGGTGTTTGTTTTTAAGAGGCTCTGAATCTGAATCTGAACCGCACATCTGAATCTGAATCTGAGGCGTAAATGTCTTAATCTGACCGCATCTGACGGAAAACGGGAAAAACTCATGTTGAACCGCACATTTGCTTGCTCGTACTAATTTTTTTTCTTTTTTTGTGTCAGCAAAGCAACAAGAAGCATTCAGACACCCTCTCAAGTCTAGACCATTAAGATCTTACTGCCTCTGAACGCGTCTGAACGGGAAGAAAAAAAACAAACAGTCTGAACGACCAAAATGTCTGACCGCGTCTGAACGGTTCAGATTAAGAGGCTGTTAAGAGCCTCTTAACGAAAAACAAACACCACCTTAGACAAATACAAATTAAACATACACGTTTTAAAAAACTTGGACATACACCATAAACTTATGTTTAATACTTTTAAATAATTATCCTAATCCCTACTATACAAACATCATAACTTTTTTGTTACTTTTGTGGTAACTAAAAGCGGCATATAGTTATAATAATATTTTGGTCAAGTGTTTTGTGTAAACAAAATATTACTATAATAATTTATTGTTATAAATTTTTTATTGCTACATACGGGTACTCGTCTATTTATAAGAATTCATCTGTAGTAAAGTACACCTTAAGCTTGTGTAACCAAAAGATTCGTAAAAACCTTTCGAAATAACCAAATTGGACTTAAAATCGTTAGTTGTTTAATTTTTGAAAATCCAGTTCGCTTCTCTTTCAGTTTAAGTTGAAATTGAACCTTAATAACTAAACTGATTTCACTATCTTCTATACTAGTTTTAGACCCCCGTGCATGCACGGGGTTTTAGGTTTAACTTTTGTTAGAGAGGTTTTGAGTGATCTATACGTTGCTTATAAATAGTATATTTTAACTTGATTTTTTTGAAATACGTTATCTTTTTCATTTGATTCTGTTACTTTTATCATGTTACCAATATGCAAAAACTGTCAGCAACAAGATATTTTTTTATCAGCACGCAATAACCAAAGACATTTCATAAGACACCCTTCATCAGAAATACCTCATCAAAAACTAATCTTTAAAACCCTTAATTAGCCACGCCTTAGTCAACACAACTCATCAGAAACCCATCATCAACAACTCCTCCTAAGAAGCTCTTAATCACCACAACTCATCAGAAACCCGTCATAAGCAACTCCTCATTAGAAACTTAAACTCAGCTATCAGAAACAAAGAAACCAACTTATTGATAATATTAACCTGTCAGAAATATAATAAAAAGAAATTTGGCCCATAAGAATCGTTTCCAAATATAAGATGTCTGTTTTAGAAATATTAGTTATCTTCGTCGATATCTTTCTATATTTATGTTTTAGTCAACAAAAACTCATCAGAAACCCGTCATCAACAACTCCTCCTAAGAAACTCTTAATCACCACAACTCATCAGAAACCCGTCATCATCAACTCCTCATCAGAAACTCAAACTCGGCTATCAGAAACAAAAAAAAAACTAATTTATTGATAATATTAACCCGTCAGAAATATAATAAAAATAAATTTGACCTATCAGAATCGTTTACAAATATAAAATAGAAATCGTTAGTTATCTTGTTTGTTTCATTTAGTTGTAAATTTGTGTGGTATATATCTCATACAACCTTTTGGAATAATAATTTGGACTTCGTAATAATTAATTATTTTTTTAACAAAACATAATATTTAGCATTAGTTGCAATATTTTCGCAATTCTATATTTAATCTAAAATAAAATCGAAAAACTGGCCAAAGTAAAACTCAAAACTTATGTTTCATGATAAGTTAGTTAACCTTTATTAAAAACCAATACTTAAAAATACAATAATTTATTCACATTGTTAATACCTTATTTAAAACACCCCACTACTTAAAAATACAATAATTTATTCACATTAAAGACATCTACCAAATTAAAAACAACAAATTAAAACACCCCAAATCCACCATACTAAAAAGTACAATAAAATTTTCATATAATGTACAATATGTGTGGTATATATCTTTTCAAAATTATTATTAAAAATTTATCTAATTAAAAGACCGTCAGAAAGCAGAGGAATGCAGAGACCCTATTTAAACAACCTTTTGGAAACTATTAATAATAATAATTTGGACATTTAATTTGACTTGTTTTCATTACTTCTTTTTGATCGAACGGTTCAACCGCTTTAATTCAAATTTGACAAAATTATATGTATATAAATGATTTAATTTTTTTAACGAAAAGATAAATGTTTGTAATTTTTTTGTTTAACATAATATTTAGCATTAGTTGTTAATTGCTCCATTCAACAAAAATCAACAAAAATAATTATTATTATTTATATTAACATGAATTGATTAATGCAACTACAAAAATGCTATCAATCTCAAATCGCAATATAATCATTCAAAATGATTATTAACACTTAAAATCGACCATGAAACAAATTAATCACCACTAAATTTTGTTAACAACATGAAATTTTTCACATTTTTGTAAAATCATGAAATATAGATTTTCATTAGAACAGCTATGCTCTTATTTTTAACCGTCGGATCATGTTGAAATGGTAAAAATAATTGTTTTTATGAACATTATGGTTAATATTAACATCATTATTATCACAAAGTTCAACATGAAACACCTTAAATACATTTGTAATGTACAATCAGCAACATATTAAATTTTGAATAAATCCTCATATTTAACAAATGCATTAAACATGGTCATGATTATGATATATATCAACCAAAATACAGAGGAGGGGAGGATTATCATAATGAAGTATACTATTGTTAAACATTTTTCTCGGCTTCAGAATCCTCATAATCTTGAATAAATTATCAAATATTTTTAAAATAAAATAAATGTACTCATATAACCCATTACATTATTAATATTTAATAAATGCATTAAACATCGTCTCGGTTCTGATATATAAATCATCAACAATAATAAATAAACTCAACATGATCATGAGTTGTAAATATAATGCCATCACAAAATGATTATATACATCAGAAAACAATAAAGCTTTATGAAAAACTATGATTGTGTATGAGAAGCCATATTTTTGCGCATTCTAATATTTTATCTTCATACACTTCGTAATTTTTTTTCCTATATTCTGATATGCATTTCGAAACCCTAATTTATATATTCTTTTCATATATCAAATAAATCATCAGCAATAATGAATGAACTAAACATGCTCATGAGTTGTAAATATAATGCCATCAGAAACTGATTATATAAATCAGAAAACAATAAATAATTATGAGAACTATGATTCTTTATGAGAACCATAAATTGACTCAATTTCTTTTCATATATTTGACACATATATTTTTCACTAAAATACAATAATCATATAAGGAAAAAATAATTTATGAGTTAGTATAATAAATACAATTAACATCATCAAGATACTGATAAATCAATCAATATAAAAGAAAATTATAAAAATTAACTAAACAATTGATTTACACTTCAAAAACTTAATTTAAATATTCTCTTCATAAACCTCATAATATCTTTTTTATATTTCTGATGTGCACCTTGAAACCCTAATTTTCAATAAATCATCACCAGCTTCAACAATCTCATACTCATCCTCCTGCTCATCTTACACACTATCCAAAGTATGCATGAGATTTTCACAACACTGTACAAATTAAGATAACAGTATTAATAAAACTAATATAAAATATATAGTTTTGTTAGTAGCTTACCTCAGATCTAGTGGTTTGAACCCTAAAAATGTTTATGCTTAGGGTCTTCTTAGTTGTAGGTTGGGTAACCAAATTAAAATATCTAAAACTTAATATTTAATCACATCTCAAGATAATAATCAAATAGTATTAGAATAACAATTATTTCTATAAGATATTAAGATCTTCAGCAGCACCTCCATTAGAAACTCTTCACCAAAGAACTCTTCATCAGAACCCCGTTAAAATTTCAGATCAACACTACCTGCATAATCATCACTCGATACAACTAAACTAATTTGAGATGCCCAAATATTAAATTTTAATGTGTACTAATAAAATAAATTTATATGTAATAAATGAATGATTTTAAGTATGATGCCACATTACCTGACGTACGATCAAGTTAAGAAAGTGGGATTGTCTGAATATTTTTTTTCTACGAAAAAAGAAAAAACATAAACATTAGTTGGTGAATGAATGATGAACTCATGTCTTGTTAGGGTATATATAGGTTTTATATTAGGTTTACATAAAGATAAGCATGAATTTATTTTAATAGTTTTTTTTTATATTTTAAATTTGGTAAAAGATATCATTGAAGATAATTATTTTTTTAAACCGCTGACATAATATCGAATTCCTTATTTTTAGTAATTATCTTGAATTTATATTATGAAACAAAGATTTAAGATCATTTGAGGACAAAAGATTTTTTACATACTAAGAGATCAATCTTCACACTCCATTTTTATTTGATCTAATAGATGAGATTAATCCCAACAATTTAAAAAACCCACTTTCATCATTTTTTTTCAAATATTAATATCTTTCAAACCGTTAATCGTTAAGCGAAAAAAAATATATCATTGCGACGAGCATTTAATTATCTTTCTATAGATAGGCACTTTGATATACTATCGACAAAAAAATTTTTCTTCGTATTTTTCATGTTTTTTTTAAAGTTTTTTCGTTTTTTTACGTTACTGAAATTTGCATTAAAAAATCATATACGATAAAACACTAATTTGAATATCACATGTGATATTAGTGTAATATCACATATGATATTACATACCATATATGATTTAACACTAATATCACATGTGATAGTGTTTTATCATATATGATTTTTTTCATGCAAATTTCAGTAAAGTAAAAATAACGAAAAAGATACGAAAAAACGTGAAAAAAACGATTTTTTTTTCTTTTTTTCGAAAGTATATTAAAGTGCCCGTCTATAGAAAGATAATTAAATGCTCGTCGCGACGGTGTAAATATTTTCGCTTAACGATTAACGGTTTAAGAGATATTTAAATTATAAAAAATATGTGAAATAATAAAATGCTTTTAATCTTAACAATTGATTTCTTTTTAAATGGATTGTGGAGATGAAAGTCCTCGATATGGTAAAAGTTTTGTATGTAAAATAACTCTCCTCATGAAACAAAATCAATTTCGGATTCTGATGAGTTATAAACAATTTTTTTTTTAAATTTCATGACACCAAGGTTTTGTAAATCACTCCTACTTTTTTGAAGTTTTTCTTTAGCGATTTTGACACATCTATGTTTAGATAGCTTTTTAGAAAACTCCAATTCTTGCCTTATTTTTTCTCAATTAAAAATCCAATTGGCCAATGAGAAGGCTAGATTTCAAAATCGAGCTCTCTCATTGATTAATCGAATCCCTCGATTTGGCCTAAAGTGAGTTATCTTATTATATAAATGATTATAAAGGAAAAACGCGAAAAATGAAATGTGAAAACTTAAACTAATAAAGAAAATATTGAAAACTTAAACTAATAAAAAAATGTTGAAACAATCAAGTTTTTATAGTATTTTGTTTATCTTTTCTAGCTTTCGTTAAATCATTTTTTAATTAAGTCATTTTATGTAACTAAAATATCACTACAACTATCTGCCAGCATGCTGCTATAAAATATCGTTGCTATGCAAGGGTACTCGTCTAATGTTATAATATACACGAGGATTTCTACTCGCACTCAGCTGCGGGGCACGAGGTTTTACGCCAAAAAATGTTCGTATAAGATCTTTTTTAAATCGGTTTTTAGTTTTTACTCATAATATTTTTAAAGCATAGACAAATATTTCCTAAAATTTAAACTTATAGATGATTTTTGAAATGCCAAAAACGATTTATGTTATTTTTTGTTACAACGATCGTCTTTAAGGACGAATTACATAATTCGAGCTAAGATGTAGGAAGCATTTAGGCAATATTTATTTTCAAAAAAGGTAAAGTTTAGGAATAATTTTAGAAGATCAGATAAAATACAGGGACAAATTATGTCATTTTTCGTTCCAAGGTTGATGTTTAGGGATAAAATTTGTAATGGGAGTTAAATGATAAGGACTATTAATGTAATTCACATAAGGATGATTAAGTTAATGAAAGGTAGTTTGAAGGGATGGTTTATGTAAACTTATGTTACACGTTTGGTCCTTGAGAACTGATTTTTGTTACATCTTTAGTCGTAGGGGGACTTATTTTGCAAAGATAGTTAAAACTTAGGGACTATTTGTGTAAATTTTCACAAAAAGACAAAAAAACCTTGTTACACGTTCGGTCCCTTAAAAATAATTTTTGTTACATCGTTAATACTTCGAGACCTATTTTGCAACGACTGTTAAACTTCAAGGACTGTTTGTGTGAATTTTCAGAAAAGACAAAAAAAAAACTGTTTGGTGAACAATACAATTCCCTGGAAATCTCGTGATGTAACTTCATAAGTAGATCTCGTGATGAAGCTTAGCCTTGTAATACTAATCTCGTAACAAGACCTCATACACACCTCGTAACTTAAAGACTTTTTCTACGACCCCGATGAAGTTTGAAAACCAATCTCAAGCTTGCACTAATCTCCTGACTTGAATGTTATGGAAACTTCATGAGTTAAGCAAGTACACAACCTTGTGGTAATGCAACTATACTCAACCTCGTGGTAAAGACTAATCTCGTGATAAAGACCAAGCCACTTAATACACTATACTCAACCTCGTGAAGTATAAATATTACACAACCTCTTGACACTTTTAAACCTCAACCTCGAGGGGCACTTGAAATAAAAACAAATATCGTATTTGAACTAAGTATATATCAACCACGTGATACATTAAAAACCAAAATTCGTCCAACTACGTGCTACATAATAACAGCTTATTGACGTGACGGTTGCAACACCGAAGTTTTACAACCCCCTAGAAAGTGTATCTAATTGTTGTAGTATAGTATAAGTAAGTCCGGGGGATTGATCGTTCTCTAGGAAAATTGTGTATTAGGCTCGAAATGTATGATGGGTGATCTAAAGACGACGGAATATTCTTTTTGGTATTTTTATATTTTATGCAAGCAAGTAAATATCTGGGGTTTTGAGAGAGTTTGTTTATGAAACACCAGTTATTAAGATTTTTTTAGCGTACAGCCGTATGCTCCAGGTTATGGTCCTGTATCAGAATACACTGTTATAGCATACAATTGTATGCTCCCCAGTCACCATGCATATGGCTTTATGATCCTGTATCAGAATGTACTCTTATAGCACACAGTCGTATACTCCCAGGCATATGGCTTTATGCTCTTGCTGTTACAAAAAAGACACCTTATATACTTGCATATTTTCCGAAAAACCCATTTTCGCAAGATTAAATTGGAAAAACATGAACATACCCATTATATAACATAAAGAACAACTGTACATCAGACATGTTATTTTTTTAGACTTGTACAAAAGTCAAAATCGATCAATATGGGCAAGAATGGCACTATGCCAAACACCCTTTAAACTTTAAAAGAAACTACTTATCTACTTGATCATCGCATAACTTTGAGTTTTCATGTTCATACACAAAAGCATAGAACCTAGGGCCTTTCTTAGTAAGAGAGCATGTAGGAAAAAAGGCTCAGTACCCAAGTACTCCACTAAGGACTAAGTTTCGGTATTTTTACCATTGAGTGCACTACCACTAGCTTCACCTATCACAAAAACATAATGAAACAATGTAAGCAATCTCTTAGTGAGATAACATATAAAATATTAAACATAAACATGGTATGATGCGATAGTTGCTTCACGATACAATAAGCATTTGCTTATTGCTAAATACTAGTCGTCCACTAAGGACGTTATGAACCCATATTGGTTCAACATCACTTGAAATGCTCTAGCCGTCCACTTAGGACGTCTAGTCCCTTTTCTTGGGACCTTTGCTATCGTAATGTGCTATTCGTCCATTAAGGACGTCTAAATTACATATTTCATAACTAGCGAGCCGCTTAAACATACTAGTCATCCACATAGGATGTCTAAGTCCCATTTTTAGAAATGAAACACTAAAGAAGGCTCAGTTTATCCACTAAGGATGTCTAAGTTTCATTTTGGAACATGTGATTACATAATAGCACATGTCGTCCATTAAGGACGTCTATATCCCATTATTGGATCTTATTGCATATAACTATGCAAGTCATCTGTAGAAAGCTAGAAGGAGGGTTGAATAGTTTTTACCGATTTAAATTTAGTTTATAAAACTTTAGATTGATAGTATGTGAAACCTTTGGATGTTCAGATATAGATAATGCAAGTTAGTATGAAAGGAAATTAATACGAGAATAGTAAAGAAAGAAAATGATAGAAATGTGACACAATGATTTTTAGTGGTTGACTACAAGGACACATTCCTTACCCTGCTCCACTCCCTGAGTACCTAACTCGAGAGTTCTTAAGCACTATGTCAACAAGCTCCTTCAACCAGTGGAGAAACCTCACAACATCGCTTACACTTTTTCCGGTACAAAGCTAAATACCAAGTTCTTAACACAAACGTTAGAACCAATCCGATCACAACTATCACAACTAACTTTATGAACACAAGAAGATGTATCAAAAATAAGAAACAACTCAGTGGTCTTGAGGTGATGAAGAAGTCAAGCAAACTCTTCTCTTGAAGAATGGATGACTCGTATGCAAGAAATGTGAGCTCGTCAAGGGAAAGAAAGTTACAAGAATGATCCTTAGATCAAAGCTTACATAGATATAATAATGTTAGAAGTAGTATATAAGAATGGATGAGAAATAAGGAAGAAATTGTTCACTATTTATAGTATAACTTACCATTGTTCACCGGATCAGGCTAGTGTAAACCGGTTGACATCTGGGTAAACCAGTCCAGATTTTGGGTTACAAACTGGGTTTTGGGTTATGGGTCATGGACTATGGGTCATGGGTACCCAACTTGATGTCATGCATGAGGCAATACATGTGACAACCCGTACTTTCAGGTCATTTCTCGACACGATTCATGTCTCACAATTTCAACATTTATAGTAAACTTGGTTTACTTGTTTCAAATTGCGTAACGGAGGTTTAGCGGCGAATTCATGATCATGACATCCGCATACATTTCATATGGACTATGATTAGTCTACATTTCATTGACATCATTTGCATCTCATTAGTACATTCACGACATTTCATTTCACCTTGGTAATTTTTATATTTAATAATTTTCATCGCGTGAGTTTTTATTTTGAATATTTAATCCATTATTTTCAAAAATGATCCCGAGATATTTTTAAACTCACATTTAGTTCATAAAACTATATTTTTAGTTTTCCTAGTGTTTCAAATTTATTTGGTATATTAATCGTTAAAGTTTAATTATTACGACGTTTTCTTAAAAATTTTACGATAATTATGTTATCACTCAAATTTCACAAGGAATGTATTTTTACAATTTTTATGATATCATTACATTCTACTTTGATCTATTAAAAATTTATTTTTTACCTAAAAGTTACCAATAACCTTACAAGTTATATTTATCTACACATGTACTTACACTTTTACAATTAAATATACAATGTATATAAAAAAAAAATTTTTGTGAAACACAATCCCTAAATCCGGTTTTGGAGGAAGTCAAGGAGTGCATTAATTTATGCATGGGTTGTGTTTGTAAATACTTTCACTCAACATAAAAGTCTAAATTATCTCATCTATTTCACTTCACCTCATCTCATAATTTCACATAGTTAAAAGTTTTCTCTTCCTTTTGGTTCTCATCAAACCGGCCAAGCATCAAGAACAAAGGGGATCAAAATTTTTCTTGAGCACAAGTGTTATTTACAATCTAGTTATATCCTTTATATGGTTTTGAAATAAAAACCAATGATATTTAAGTTAATCCTTGTTACCTACACCTCTTCACTATCACTTGTAAGCATGTTTTTATCATCCTCATGTTTCCTTGTCATTTTCATATGTTTCTTTTCATTTTTGGAGCTTATATGCATGTTATGTGATTTATACCATTTATTTCATGATTTTAGAACTTATATACTTATGGTCATCCTATAATTACTCCCATGGTATTCTTTGGTCTTGATGGTGATTAGGAACCCATGACACCCTAAGAAGGTGTATGGTAGGATTAGATTAGTTTCGGAGTTGATTTGAAGGGATTAGAATAGGTTTTGTCCGAGAAAACTATTTTCGATAACTATATTTTACGTTCTGTCCTTAATCCGAATTTCTGGAAAAACCTGCTGTTGGTACGAAACTTTGGCCTTGATTTTTAGAAAATATACTTTAAAAGCGAATCCGTGGCATGAGCGGATTAAAACGGACTTATAACCGCGTGGTGAATTTTAAAGTTGGCGAAATATATTTATTTTCAAATATCAGCTTCTGTTTTAGTGTTTTCGGTCAAAATGAACCTTAAGCTTCACAAATTATTTGACTTCTCAAAAATATATTAGTTTAGGCGATAAGGACATATCATATAAAAAGCGAAAGGATTTGAGCACAAAGATATTATTTTCACGAGAAAACTATATTATTTTTACGTTACAAGTATTTCATTAGGCTGTAAGGCTATGTTTGCGCGGTTTTTAACCATGATCTTGAAACTTTTGGAGCGAAATGTCTTCTAGTAAAATCAAGTTCATCGGCCATATTTTTCAAAACAAAAGGCTGTTTGTCAGCGAGTCCAGTGAATTAATTACGGACGCGTTCAAACTTGGCGAAACTTATTTTCTGCACACAATTCAACAAAATCACTATCTTTAGCTCTTAATATCTTTATGATCGAGACCTTTTGGACCGAAAACTCTGACTGAAACTTCTAGATATCGATGCAAACTTTCCAAAACCGTTGAGTTCGTTCTCTAACGATCGGCGTACTGTACGACTATTTTTCGAAGCCATTTTGTTAATTTCAAGAAAATTCCGTCGACATTGTTTTACGACTAAAAGTGGAAATTCCACCAAAAATCATTATAAAACCATTATAGGATGACATTTTGGTAAAACATGTAAAGTCATTTTTGAAGGGTCAAGGCGTCAAAAGAGTATTTTTAAATGAGTAATATTTTCAAAACTCGTAAATGGTATAAATAACATACGAAGTGCGTGCATAGCATTACATTGCAACTCATGACATATCATGTCATTCGTAATAGGTCCGGTTGCAGCATCACTTTAAACCTCGGTGTACTCACTTTTGCCATTATTCCAGTTTACCAAGTGAGTTTTCATAGCCCCTGCTTTTACTTGTTTTCATAAATGTTTTGGGGGAGATACATGCTCAATTATTTCATAACTATCATGATTATTTGAAACTACATGCTTAGTAGGCCCTGAAATGCTTAGTCATGCGTAGTAACAGTTTTGCCATACTTAGAACTTTCATATTAAAATCCTTGGACTGATGGTCTTGGTATATTCAGTGAACTAATGGTCTTGGTAGAATCAGTGAACTAATGGTCTTGGTAGAATCATTGAACTAATGGTCTTGGTACAATCCCCGAGCTAATGGTCAAAGAACAATTTGAAAGCATACAAATTATGTGTTATATTAAGTAATGCAGGATACATTAAGTTATGCACTATTTGTGAATTCATTTGACATCATATGTTTGGAACATAAACTATACACATTCCGGCAGTGGGTTGTGAACACAGCAGTTGCAAGTTTTGTATGGAACTTGGGCTGAGTGGATTTTCAATGCCTTTCTTTGATAAACGATTTTGAAAGGGCTTTTCATTTCAAAACAAACTCTATGAACTCACTCAACCTTTGTGTTGACACTTTTAGCATGTCTTTATATCTGTATCTAAGGCTTTCACTTCATGGCATGCATTTGGACACATCATGGAGTCGTGATGACGACCGCCTACGTCTCACTGGTTTTACTTTAAAACATCGTTTGAATTGTAACAAACTTATTTTCGCACAAGTTGATTTACACTTGGGACCTACTTTGTAAACTCTGATTGTTTTATTAAATCAAACGATGTTCTTTTCAAAGGACACTTTAGGTCGTTCAATATACTTGTGATTGTGATGCTATGACGATCAATCCCGGAATTCCATTCGGCGCAAAGCGGTAATTTGGGGGTGTGACAGTTGGCATCGAGCTTGATTATAGAGAACTAGGTTGCATCATTGACCCTAGACTATAACTACATTATCATAGCATCTCATCATTTCATCACAAGTACATGTTCACTTCACATGCGGTCATTATGTACATTTTTCGAGTTATTCACTTTCATTTCACATCGATTGTCACATGGATGCCCTTAAATGCCCATCCCATTATCTTTTCCCCATACTCTCACGTGGAGAATTCCTTGTCATTCCCTATCACAATTTTTATATCGGTGATTCATCATCGATAACGGCGAATGCCGAGATAAACGTTTAGCGCGAAGTCGCTCACTCCTTCGTTTCACCACTAACATGTCGAGTTACACTTTATTCACACATTAAGTCTCTAAACCATCATACCTTGAAGCACTTACAACACCTCATAACCCACCCTTGCGGAACCCGCCGATCATTTCGAAAAAATAACTTCAAACTTATTGTCTCTTATCACATCTCTTTAGAGCGCTTATTATTAACATCGGATTTTGCTACGTCTCACATTTTCTCTTGTTTTGAAGAAGATATGGCAATAGAAGAAAGCTACAGATTGAAATGACCCAGCGGATTCAGAAGTTAGTGAATGATAGCATTGCTAATGCTCTAAGAGTCGAAAAGGAAGCGGGTTGAGTGCTTTGGCGTTAGCGAGGCAGTACAAAACTTAGACTAGCTGCTGCTCTTGGTATCTGAGGAGGATCAGGGGTTAAGAAATGTTCGGTACAAAGATTTCAAAAGTGGCGAACCCACCAAGTTTAGAGGGGCCGGAAGGAGCTACGTGATAGTGCGATGGTTTGAAAAGTTGGAATCCGTGTTTTGCTTTGTGCTGTCTGGATGATAGTAAGGTCAAATTTGCTCTGAGTACTTTACTTGATGGAGCATTGTCTTGGTGGAATTCATATGCTCAACCGATTGGAATGGAGAATGCTTTCAAGCTTACTTGGGAGCAATTCAAGAGTTTGGTGACTAAGAAGTTTTGTCCTCGAACGGAAGTGAAAAAGTTGGAGACGGAGTTCTATGAACTAGAAACTATTGGGTATGATATTGACACTTACATTCGGAGATTCCAAGAATTGGCCGTGTTATGTCCATCTATGGTTTCGGATAATGAGAAGCTACTGGAGGCTTTCATTGATGGACTTCTTGAAATTATTCAAGGTGAGTGACCTTATGGCAATTGAGGAAGCTATTCGATTGACTCAAAAGCTCATGGCCCAGGTAGTGAAGAGAGGCAAGTACACAAACACCAACCAAAACAACAACAACCCCAACAACCGCACCAACTACTACAATAACCAAAACAACAACAACAACACCGGCGATAACCAACTCAACAACAAAAAAATGGGAAGGCGACCAAGAGATTATAACAACAACAACCACAACACAACACTAACCACCATCAACCGAAAGAGGGCAAAAGCTGCGATGGTATATGTTCTTTGCACCAATAGAAGGCGAGAGGTTATCCGGAACCTACCCACTATATGTCGATGTAAAGTATCATCACCGGGTCTTTGTCCCGCTAAGTGCTACAAGTGTCAACAATGGGACACCTTGCCGAGAATTGTAGAGGCAAGGCCATGGTTACATGTTACGTCGCGGGGAGCAAGGACACTATCGGAATCAATGTCCTCAAAACCAAGGTCAACAAGTCGAAGGTGCTCATGGGAATGTATATATGTTAGAAGGAGCTCGTCAAGGTATCAACGACGCGAGGAAGGCGAAGAAGTTCGGGAAACTAACGTCTTATTTCTCCTTATGTACTATGTTGTACTAATTTTATGTCTTCCATCATATCCGAAACTTTATAACTTAACGATGTACTACTTTTGCTAAACTACTCGTTGTAAAATATTCTCATCTATTGTACTTTATTTCCTTTCGATTCGATATCATTTACGAGGATTTTAATTCCTTTTATTTTAACTATTATTTTAACGACACTTCTCCATGTCTTCTTCCCGGTGTTCATCACAATTTTAACATCAGTTGACTCAACACCAAACAAACATATGAGTCGATTAGTCCAAGCATTGCTTAGTTACTCCTAAATTATACATAGCCTGATCACCTATGTCTAATTCAGGAAGAATCATGCAATGAAGGGAGTAGTAGGCTTATATGTGTGTAACAATCGTGTCAGCCAAATTTTCAAAAGATTTTCTTCAAACCACTTGTTTCCAGTTTGATCCGCGTGACAGTTCTTGTTTGATGAGTTGCAAAGATCGGGCTAGAAACAAGTTGTTACCTAAACCGATTTAGCCTAATCTCATGACGGTTCTTGTTTGATGAGTTGTGAGATTAAGTAAAAATCGGTTACCAAAAAGTCCTTTGAGGGTTTTGCTCGGGAATGGGAAAGTTTGCCACATCAAACCCTAAACCTGATAGACTAACACGATCGAGGGATGAATTCCTTTTTGGATGGTGAATGTGACAACCGTACTTCGAGTCATTTCTCGCGATTCATGTCTCACAATTTCAACATTTATAGTAAACTTGGTTTACTTGTTTCAAAACCAACCTTGGAGGTTTAGCGGCGAGTTCATGATCATGACATCACGTACATTTCATATGGACTATGATTAGTCTAAATTTCATTGACATCATGTGCATCTCATTAGTACATTCGACATTTCATTTCACCTTAGCGTAATTTTTATATTTAATAATTTTCATCAGTAGTTTTTATTTTGAATATTTAATCCATTATTTTCAAAAATGATCCCGAGATATTTTTAAACTCACATTTAGTTCATAAAACTATATTTTTAGTTTTCCTAGTGTTTCAAATTTATTTGGTATATTAATCGTTAAAAGTTTAATTATTACGGTTAAAATTTTACGATAATTATGTTATCACTCAAATTTCACAAGGAATGTATTTTTACAATTTTTATGATATCATTACATTCTAGTTTGATCTATTAAAAATTTATTTTTACCTAAAAGTTACCAATAACCTTACAAGTTATATTTATCTACACATGTACTTACACTTTTACAATTAAATATACAATGTATATAAAAGAAAAAATTTTTTTGTGAAACACAATCCCTAAATCGGGTTTGGAGGAAGTCAAGGAGTGCATTAATTTATGCATGGGTTGTGTTTGTAAATACTTTCACTCAACATAAAAGTCTAAATTATCTCATCTATTTCACTTCACCTCATCTCATAATTTCACATAGTTAAAAAGTTTTCTCTCTTCCTTTTTGGTTCTCATCAAACCGGCCAAGCATCAAGAACAAAGGGGATCAAAATTTTTCTTGAGCACAAGTGTTATTTACAATCTAGTTATATCCTTTATATGGTTTTGAAATAAAAACCAAGGATATTTAAGTTAATCCTTGTTACCTACACCTCTTCACTATCACTTGTAAGCATGTTTTTATCATCCTCATGTTTCCTTGTCATTTTCATATGTTTCTTTTCATTTTTGGAGCTTATATGCATGTTATGTGATTTATACCATTTATTTCATGATTTTAGAACTTATATACTTATGGTCATCCTATAATTACTCCCATGGTATTCTTTGGTCTTGATGGTGATTAGGAACCCATGACACCCTAAGAAGGTGTATGGTAGGATTAGATTAGTTTTAGAGTTGATTTGAAGGGATTAGAATAGGTTTTGTCCGAGAAAAACTATTTTCGATAACTATATTTTACGTTCTGTCCTTAATCCGAATTTCTGGAAAAACCTGCTGTTGGTACGAAACTTTGGCCTTGATTTTTAGAAAATATACTTTAAAAGCGAATCCGTGGCAGGCAGTTAAAAGCGGACTTATAACGGCCGTG
Source organism: Chrysanthemum makinoi (assembly GCA_910596185.1). Taxonomy (NCBI): domain Eukaryota; kingdom Viridiplantae; phylum Streptophyta; class Magnoliopsida; order Asterales; family Asteraceae; genus Chrysanthemum; species Chrysanthemum makinoi. The sequence goes on from OU343217.1 coordinate 113,086,521, forward strand.
GTGAATTTTTAAAGTTGGCGACGAAATATATTTATTTTCTGAAATATCAGCTTTCTGTTTTTAGTGTTTTGGTCAAAAGAACCTTAAGCTTCACATTATTTCGACTTCTCAAAAATATATTAGTTTACCGATCTGAAGCTAAGGACATATAAAAGCGTGAAAGCGGTTTGAAGCGACAAAGATATGCACTTTTCATAAAGTTGCCGTAAATATTATTTTACGAAAAACTATATTATTTTTACGTTACAAGTATTTCATTAGTGTAAGGGCTATGTTTCGCAGTTTTTAACCATGATGCTGAAACTTTTGGAACGAAATGTCTTCTAGTAAAATCAAGTTCATCGGCCATATTTTTCAAAACAAAAAGCTGTTTGTCAAGCGGAGTCACAGTGAATTAATTACGGACGTTCAAACTTGGCCGAAACTTATTTTCTGCACACAATTCAACAAAATCACTATCTTTAGCTCTTAATATCTTTATGATCGAGACCTTTTGGACGAAAACTCCTGAACTGAAACTTCTAGATATCGATGCAAACTTTCCAAAACCGTTGAGTTCGTTCTCTAACGATCGGCGTACAACGTTTTCGACTATTTTTCGAAGCCATTTTTGTTAATTTCAAGAAAATTCCGTCGACATTGTTTTACGACTAAAAGTGGAAATTCCACCAAAAATCATTATAAAACCATTATAGGATGACATTTTGCGTAAAAAATGTAAAGTCATTTTGAAGGGTCAAGACGTCAAAAGAGTATTTTTAATTCGTGAAGTAATATTTTCAAAACTTCGTGAAATGGTATAAATAACATCGAGCGCGTGCATAGCATTACATTGCAACTCATGACATATCATATCATTAAGTAATAGGTCCCGTTAGCATCACTTTAAACCTCGGTGTACTCACTTTTGCCATTATTCGGTTTACCAAGTGAGTTTCATAGCCCCTGCTTTTACTTGTTTTCATAAATGTTTTGGGGGAGATACATGCTCAATTATTTCATAACTATCATGATTATTTGAAACTACATGCTTAGCCCGGCTGAAATGCTTAGTCATGCGTAGTAACGGTTTGCCATACTTAGAACTTTCATATTAAAATCCTTGGGTGATGGTCTTGGTATATTAGGTGAACTAATGGTCTTGGTAGAATCAGTGAACTAATGGTCTTGGTAGAATCATTGAACTAATGGTCTTGGTACAATCCTGAGCTAATGGCCAAGGAACAATTTGAAACCGCATAAATTATGTGTTATATTAAGTAACTGTGGATACATTAAGTTATGCACTATTTGTGAATTCATTTGACATCATATGTTTGGAACATAAACTATACACATTCTGGCAATGGGTTGTGAACCACAAAGGTTGCAAGTTTTGTATGGGGAACTTGGAACTGAGTGGATTTTCAATGCTTTTTGCATAAACGATTTTGAAAGGGCTTTTCATTTCAAAACAAACTCTATGAACTCACTCAACCTTTGTGTTGACACTTTTAGCATGTCTTTATATCGAGTATCTAAGGCTTTCACTTCATGGCATGCATTTGGACACATCATGGAGTCGTGATGACGACTCGTCTCACTTGGGTTTTCGCGACTTTAAAACATCGTTTGAATTGTAACAAACTTATTTCCGCACAAGTTGATTTACACTTGGGACCTACTTTGTAAACTCTGATTGTTTTATTAAATCAAACGATGTTCTTTTCAAACGACACTTTAGGTCGTTCAATATAACTGTGATTGTGATGCTATGACAGTCAATCCCCAGGAATTCCATTCCGCTGCAAAACAGGTAATTTGGGGGTGTGACAATACATACTTTGGGTTATGGGTTATGGACTTTGGGTCATGGGTCATGGATTTTACCCAACTTGATGTCATGCATTATGTAATGCATATGGGCCAAGGTCCATGGGTCAACAGATAGTTTATCACATTTACATATATCTTTTATTATTACAAAAAATAGTTACCTAGATAAAATGTAATTAAGTAGTAAAAATAGATATAGTAACATGTAATCTTTAGATTTGCACTTGATATGATTTTATGTTGTTATCGAAAAAACATAGAGAAATGAGAAAAATATTAATAAATGTTTTTACGGTTTATTTGTATTAATAATATCCCATTTTTTATTGTTGAGAAAAGATAAAATTATAATGAGTAAAACTTAAAAATTAGATATTTCAAGGTGTTGAAAGAGATTTTAAGTTTTACTCTCTTCTCCACCGTCGAAACAAAAAAGTGTCAAAGAGACAATATGAGGCCATGAATCCCAAATGCAAACTCCCAGTTGACATGCTGCGTCCTCATCTAGTTCCTAGATGAGCACGTCAAGTAAAAAATGGAGTTGAAAAACCTACATAAGAATAGGTTAGAGAAGATAATAGAGCCATGTGATGATAAAAATCTAAAGTTAGAAGTAAGACGAGAGAGCCAAGTGCGTAAGACTAATCCTTCTAATGAAATGACAAAGATGTAGTATTTTTAGGCCACATACGTTTGTAAAAATAAGTACAAGGATATGTTCTTATAAAGACTTAAAGAAAATAAAACATAAAAAAGAACAAAGAAAGAAAAAAACTAAAGATTATATTATCGATCTTGGATGCTTGCATATCCTTTTAGAAGTGGAAGTTTTGGTGGGTGAGGATGTTAGTGTGATCTAGGATGTGTCGAAGACAAAAGCGCATTTCATCCCTAATTTCTAGAGCGACGTGTCTAGAACATTGACAATGGCCGCACAATAGATAGTGTGAAAGTGGAGGTAAAGGATCATTGATCCAAGAGGGTTCATGTGGTTACGGAAATGATTGTGGAATGATTGGTAAAGGTGTGTCCTCATCCATTATATCTAGAAATGAGGGTGGTGGATTGACACTTCTAGGTGAAATTTCTTGGAGATCATCAAAAGGATTTGGAGAAGTAGGAAGTGTGGAAAAGACAAGTTCTTTGGGTATTATGTTGGATGGTAGTGGTGGTGTGGACTTAGATGTTTGAGTTGGGCGGTGGTGGAGTAGATAATTGTAGTGGATTGGTTTTTGGAGTCTTGAGGAGTTCCTCTAGAGTAGTTGTGGAGTGTTGAAAGCAAAGCGTGAGTTGATTTGAGAAGTCGTGATAATCCTAGATGATGAATTTTGTGGAGATGGTGGAGGTGCTATGATATGATCTTTGGGAAGTGAAGAATTGCTTGGTGGTGATGAGTTGTCGGAGGAAGATAGTAGATTGATAAAGCAACATGGTTGTACACTAATCGTCTTGGTTTTCCTAGCTTTAGGTGGTAGAGGAATAGTGGACGGTGGTAAGATGAAGTTTGAGCTTTGAACATGAGTGGTTTCTTGGATGTGTTGTTTAAGTATGTTAGTGATATTTTGAAGGGTGGTGATTTCACTAACTATGTTTTCACGGGTTTGAGAGGATTGAGATCTTTTGGATGCCATGGCTTGCTATGTTTTTGAGAATTTAAGAGGTTGAGAGTGATGGAGATGCAATCATTTTGAGACCTTATTTATAGATAGAAATCATGCTAAAACCACAAAATAAGCCATAATCTAATGATTAGGTATGAATTGAATGCAAGTAATCATATGAGATCAAGCACTAAGTCCTAAACTCAGTAAATATAAAGTAGAAAGTGGTAAAAGTAAGAAATTTCAAGTTAAAAACATCAAAAGAAATACAAAATTGTCTTCTGTGCACCCGGTTCCCACGGATCCATCCCAGAAGGGATCTGGCCTACTTTAAGGCAGGGATCCATGTATCTGATGTAGTCAGAAAAAAAATTGCGTAGAAAATACATTAGGACTAGTGTGAAAAAAAATTACGTAGAAAATACATTAGGACTAGTGTGTGCCTATATGTAAACTATGGGGAGTTGCGGTTATCTCGATTCTAGAGGAAAGAAAATGATAGAATTGTAAAATACATACATATATACGTGAGACAACCCAAAAACTCCTTAATTTAATGTAGCTATTTTTGAATGTACCCAAAAATACATATTGGTTATGTATTCTCTTTAGCATTCAAGTGGCATATGAGATGATGCATGAGTAAAGTTTTTACTTTGTATTAACTATGTAAGAAAGATGGTGTCTAGCGTGAGAATTTTTTTATTTGAAAGCATGGAGTGTAAGTTTCAAAAATTCGATTTATTAAAGATTAGATGTAATTTTTCTCTAAGAAATATATATTTGTGTAAGTTTGAACATAAATCCCCATGGATTTTAATGGTTGTGATTTGTGCAAAATTGAGATCCTAGACTCAGAAGAGGAATTAAAGATGCGTACCTTGTAGAAAGAAAAGTTAGGACGATTGTTCCATAAGACCTAGTCCTAATCGTAGTAAGTTGAATGGTTCACGCTTCAATGGCTTGGTGAGAATATAGGCAATGTTGTCTTCGAAAGAGAGTTTCTCGATAGAAATGTTCCCTTTTTGAACATTATCTCTTAGAAAGTGGTGACGTATTTCTATATGTTTGGTGTGAGAATGCAAGACCGGATTTTTGCTAAGGTCGATAGCGACTTTGTTTTCGCAAAAGATGGCAACGTCACTTAGACGGATGTCGTAGTCAACAAGAGCTTGTTTCATTTACAGTGCTTGTTGGCATGCTTTGCCTGCGGATACATATTCTACTTCGGTAGTATAGATAGTTAGTGCGGTTTGTTTCTTAGAGAACCACAATGTTAGGCAACATCCCATAAATGTATTGATAGCAGCTACGGTTACGAGGTCAAAGGAACTTCCTTTTTAGTCAAGCAAGTTTTCAACACCCTAGGAAGTGAACCTAATCATTATAGTGTAGTATTAGGGTAAGCCACGGGAATTGATATCGTTCTCTAGAGGGATAGGAATGCTAGTGAGAAGTTACTACGCTAAGGTTGGGGTTGAGGAAAATTATTTTTTATCTTTTTATGTTTTTTATAAAATAGAAAGGTACGAATCTCGGGGTATTGGATTTGGGGGTTTGGTATTTCTACCGATTACTTCTACTTATCTAATTATCTAAACTAAGGTGTATGTAGTCTATGTCTAATTATTGTGTGCTCGTATGATGATTTAAAGATGTGTTTACTTAGGTTTTATTACTCCTTAATTATCTCCTATTGATGGTTGAATTGTCACGTCCTTATTCTTAGTCGCGTTGTGTGTCTAAGGTCGTAGGGTATGCGTTTATCAATAACTCTTTGAAACTACCAAAGGTTATCGCCTACAAAATCTCTAGGATTTATAAACTTAACGCTAAGGTACTCTTCGAATGGTTTAGCCTACAATGACTCTAGGTACTATAAGCTAAGGTTCAACAAAGATTAATCAAGCATTAACTACACAACAGATGACCTATCGCAATACTAGATCATTAACAATTAAGATAAGAGACAACCAATCAATATTCAATAATTAAGTTTCATATTTCCTAAGCAAACACACAAGTAAATTAGCCTTCGGAAGGTTATGGCTTTCATGAGGTTATCTATCTTCTTATCCATATCGGCTTGTTGTTGGTTAAAGCGTTCGAGAGCTTAGCTATTTGAGCTTCTTGGGATGCAACTATGTTTTGCAACATCCTTTATGTTTTTTTGTTGGGTAGGGCCATGAGATGGGGGCCAAGAGAAATCATTAGATGTGAATTCTTTGGTTTGTCCCTAATAGAAGTCGGGTTTGCCCTTCCACGCTTCTCGGGCGTCATTGAAAGTCCTAGGTCCCAGGTGTTGTGGGAATCTTCCTCACGTTCCATTGGTGCAGGAGCGTAGTCAACGGAAGCTTGTTCGGGGAATCTTGTGCAAGCATGAGTGTTATGGGGATCACTACATGGCTCACATGAGGAAGAAACTTTGTTCACTTGGCGTGAAGACTTAGGATTATCGTAGGAGCTCATTAGGAATTTAACTTGATCTTCAAGCTCGAGCATCCTACGGTCGAAAGGTTGTGAGTCAATGGGAGGAGATTGCCTTACGGTTTTGGGCAACTCACGGGGGTCATTCCAACTTTATTTGTCATAGAGAGCAAGGTCCTCTATTATACCCCACGATTCTTCCGCGGTGAGATCACTAAGTTTTCCACCGGCCGCTTGGTCAATGGATCGCTTGGTGGGGAAGTTGACATGATCATAGAAGAGTTGGACTTGGAGCCAAAGATCAATGCTGTGATGAGGGACTTTATGGAGTAAGTCCTTGAATCGAGTCCATGCTTCTTAGAGAGATTCACCTTGACGTTGTTGGAACATCAAGATATCATTCCTAAGATTAGTAGTTCTCCCGGTGGGAAAAATTGAGCAAGGAAGCGAGAGGTGAGATCATCCCAACTTGAGATGGATCCGGCGGGAAATCGCTCAAGCCAATTAATAGCGTGGTATCCCGAGTAGTAGCATCGAGGTCGATGGAATCGACAATTTTAAGGAAATCCTTAAGATGCTGATTAGGATCTTCGGAATGAAGTCCATATCTGTTTTGCTCAAACCGGATGGTGTCGGATCGCAGGGTCGTAGTTTGGGCTTGGTCGGGAAGCTCAATGGTGTTCCTATAGCTTAGGTGGCTTGGTCTCGAGTATTCACCAAGAGTAAGGCCTCTTGGCGGGTCATTTGGTGGTAGGTTGATGAATGGTGGTTGGTTATCACCTTCCATGATGAAAAGTGATGGGATTACTAACAAAGGTCACGAAGAAGGGGGATAGACTACGGAGGAAGCTAAAAATGGAAAAAAAGCTTACTTGATAGGAATCAAGCAAGGAAACCTAAACGAGGTGGACTCTAACTACCCGCGGCCTTGAAAAACTTGATAACGCTACACGGCGTCGTTCGAGTCAAAGGAACTTCCTTTTCGTCGAGCAAGTTTTTCAACACCCTAGGCATTGAACCTAATCGTTGTAGTGTAGTATTAGGGTAAGCCTCGGAATTGATATCGTTCTCTAAGGGAATAGGAATGCTAGTGAGAAATTACTAAGCTAAGGTTGGGGTTGAGGAAGATTATTTTTTATCTTTTTTTAGAAAATAGAAAGGTACGAATCTCGGGGTATTGGATTTGGGGGTTTGGTATTTCTACCGATTAATTCTACTTATCTAATTATCTAAACTAAGGTGTATGTAGTCTATGTCTAATTATTGTGTGCTCGTATGATGATTTAAAGATGTGTTTACTTAGGTTTTATTACTCCTTAATTATCTCCTATTGATGGTTGAATTGTCACGTCCTTATTCTTAATCACATTGTGTGTCTAAGATTAGTAGGGTATCGTTTATCCCTAACTCTTTGAAACTACCAAAGGTTATAAGCCTACAAAATCTCTAGGATTTATAAGCGTAACGCCAAGGTACTCTTGGATGGTTTAGCCTACAATGACTCTAGGTACTATAAGCTAAGGTTCAACAAAGATTAATCAAGCATTAACTACACAACGGATGTCCTATCGCAATACTAGATCATTAACAATTAAGATAAGAAACAACCAATCAATATTCAATAATTAAGTTTCATATTTCCTAAGCAAACACACAAGTAAATTAGCCAGACATGGGAAACATGCAAGCATCTTGTGAAAAACTAGAAGGGGGTTGAATAGTTTTACCAATTTAAAACTTCCTTTTAAATAATTAGATCGACTTATATCAATCTATTTGGTTGTTTATGTTGGACGTTGATAGATAGATATATAAACGTGTAATGAAAATAAAGAGGCAAAGCACATCACACGACACAAGTATTTATAGTGGTTCGGCTACAAGGACACCTTCCTTGACCTACTCCACTCACCGAGTCACCTACTCGAGTTAAGTAAACACTACACCAATCTCCTTATCGCGAGAAGCCTTCAACGCTACACCTTTTGGGTACAAAGCTAAATACCGAGTTCTTTCACACCCAACACACCTAACACAACGCCTACCCTTTATATGGTGCTAGGCTAACCATACTCGAGTTCTTTCACACCAAGGAGAACTAATCCTATCACAACGTCGCCTACCCTTTATTAGGTACTAGGCTAAGCACCTAGTTCCATTACTATGGAGGAACTACTACCCATCACAATACAACACCTAATATCAAGGAGATCCACTCCTTGTTACAACACCATCAAGGATATCACCATCCTTGGAAATAAACAAATACTTATATGTATAACGATGCACCTCATCGATTATACGACCTAGGCATTCTTCCCTAATGCCACTTGATTTGATTCTTAGGCATCCTTCACTAATGCCTTTGACACAATGCTTGACACCTTTCACTAATGCCTTCGTATTGACACCTTTAGCATTATTCACTAATACTTTAACACGGATGATTGGGGCTGAACTAGTCAAGTTTTCTCACGCGAGCTGATCACTTGTGAATGACCAGCCGTAAGGAACTTAAAACAGCTCACACACCAATTGCAATTTAGATCGGAGGAGATACGGTGGATTCTGGTCGTTAAGTCCCACGGAGGATGACGGTGTTTAACACAATCAGGATGTCGGTAACCACTAAGGATAGTGGTCGTGGGATTTTGATGGATAATTACCTAAAGAAAAGATTAACAAATTACAGCGACTTAAATGCAAATTAAAGGAAATTTAAAAAGATAAAAATATTAAATAAACGCTATCACTATTTTTACAATGATGTTTTTATGATTTTATAAAATAAAATAACTTAAATAAACTATTTTAACTAAAACGTAAACTCAAATTACCTAAAAAGTAGATTTAAAATGAAAAGCGTCGTTAAGTCTAAAAATTAGCGTGAATCGCAAGCAAAAAGCGTAAATTTTATGAAATAAAAGTCCTACAAGTGTAAAAACAATTTTTTTACGTACTATATGATAAAAGAAAATTTTAGAAAAAAGATTTATATTTTTTTGACTTTTATATTTTTTATTATGAATTAATTAAGATTTTACACTAATTAAATGTTTAAAAATACTAAAACTATTGAGAAAATCGAAACTTTTTGTAAAATGCTTTATCACAATACAGATTTATGAAAATTACAAAACTTGAAAAAGCTACTTTAAATAAGCTCGAAATAAGCTAAATAAACCTAATAAGCTAAAACGGACAAAGCCGATATAAGTAATAGATTGTGCAAGATTATAACGAGACAAGTCCCAAGGGCAATTGGCATCAGGTACCCTTCTGACGCTCCTAAGGGGGAGGTCTGGGTTCGACGCTTCCCCTTTGCTAAACATTTTTTTTAGATTTTCTTTTTACAAACTTATTTAACATAAGAAAATAAGCACTTTTCTAACTATGACTTTTACAAAACTACCAATAAGCACTGATTCAGACGAAGATTTTATCACAGTTAGGCTAAACTTAGAATTAAGCACAAGGTATTAAGCTAAAGATGGCTATAAGCTATAAAAATAAACACAAGTATCTTGGAAATGAGTTAAGCAAGGCACAGAATAAGCTATTTTACACAATGAATAAGCACAAGGACTACTAATAAGCGATTAAGCTATAAATAAGCACAAATCACCCTTTGTTACACAAGTACACCCTTTTAAATCACTAGGCACCTTCTAGCTACTTTTAAGCACTTGAATAAGCTCAGAAATGAAAGTAAGCAATTGAACTAACTAGACAACCAACTATAGCTTTCCAAATAACTATTTTACAAAGATTGGCTTATAATAATGTTTGGTAAGAAGCTTTTGAAAATCTTGTGAACTCAATAACGGTATATTTAGTGAAAATGGACAAGATTAAAAGCAATTGCGAGTAAAAGCAAATAAGCCAGAATTGGAAAATAAGCTTTTGTATCCTTTAGTTAGCTAGGTTGGCTTTCCAAAAAATCAAATTACACAGGTTTAGGCTAATTAATAAGCTCATTGAGAGCTTATGAAACTAGATACCAAATCTGTGCACAGGGCACTTTCTCAGTTAAGGTACTCAAAAGAAGCTATAAAATAAGCACTAAATAAGCTGATAAAAAGTAAACTAGTATTTTTATAATTTTCTTAAGTAACTGAAGTTTACTATCCTAGGAGCTTATGGTGAAACTTAGTAATAAACACACAGCAAAATTCTAAGTTTTATTCAAAAATGACCAAGTGAAAAATTTGACTTTCTTAAAATGAACTAACAAGTTGACTATTATGAACTTATGATGATCCTAAATGACTAAATATGTTATATTAAGCTAATATGAAACTAATTTTAGCTAGATAAACAACTTTTAAGCTAATATGTATGATTATATCTTCTAAATTTCCTAACAGTTATG
>OU343217.1:113096835-113152619 GCA_910596185.1 Chrysanthemum makinoi
AATTTTCAAAATTTGAAGGGGTAAAATGAACATTATCGAAAAAATAGTCACAAAATACAACCACGATCTTAAAAGGTTGGTGTCAATAAAATAAAGTATCAGCGCAAAGAATATTATTTCTCTAAATAACATAAAAAAGCAAACATTACATAATCTTAAAAAAACTAGATTAAAAAAACAAAAAAAAAAAAAAAAAACAACTAATCGCCGGAATCACGACAAGTTATTGGCGTACTCGTGCTCGTGAGATCATATCGAAGTGAATAAAGTATTAATTGGAAGAATGGAAGACATTTAATGATAAAAGGTTGGGATTTTATGAGAAATTGAAGATGGGTTTGATGATTTTCGCGAAAAATGGGTTGTGATTTTAAAATGTGAAGGTGTGGTTTTTAAAAATGTAGGGTATTCTTTTACTAACAGATAGGCTTCTAACGTTCAAAATATTCAAAAACATGTCTTACGCGTCGGCTGAAGCCGAAATGCTACCGATTTGCTACCGACCGCTAGGCGGTGTTAAATCGGGATCAACTACGGGTTGGTACGACCCCCCTCCTTCTACATCCTTTCCTAATCCGATAAAAGGCTCCATTTCAGCTACCGATTCTACCTGCACTTCTGGGTTTGGATGGAGTGGTACCTAGATACCGTTTTTTTTATTAATATTTTATTATTAAAAAAAAACTTCATTTCCACCTAAAGTAACATCTTCAATACCATTAACACAAAAAAACCATGACTTATACAAAACCAACATAACAACATCAATTATTAAATCATCATCATCTCAAATATATACTCTCCATCCGTTCAATTTTTATTAGTATTTAGTTTTGGATGTCAAAAAATTGTCCACTTTCCTTTTAGTAAACTAAAAGGAATATAAAGGGGAATATTCTATTTATGTGGTTGAAAATTAAAGTTCTTGCATTTTATTAAAAACGTCTTTCTATGATTAAATTGAGACGGAGGTATATAACAACTACTGTTTAGACATGAAGGAAAGGTGGTCATCTCTTGTGGTCAAGGTGCTAGCGTTCCAAAAATTGAATTCTTTCACTCTTCACCGGTCGGGCTTGGAAGCAGAAATCAATACGAGGCCTACCCGATCCCCGAGGCGGTGTTTCGGTCGGTACCACTACCCGATGCACTACCGAGCTCCACTCCCTCCCCACTTAAGTGCTTCATCGGGTATCACATTGGGTGAGGAAACAACATCGATCCGAATACAATTTTAAGTGACTTTTCTTTGGAATTGAGAGATGAAGATATATCGTCTCCCAAAGCTAGATTTTTGGAAGATACTTCTCAAGCGTATGCTAACGTTGTAATTGCATTGCTCAAGGCCTAATTATCAACCTATTCACAAGTAAAACTTCACAATTACATGATTTTCGATGTCCAAAAGATGCTAGGGACGTCCACATCAACGTTGTTTCATGCAACTTTTATTATTTTAAAGACCGAGATACTCTAATGTTGAGTTTACATAAAATTTAAAAGATGTGATATACTGTCCCTCCTATGTTGTCATATCATAAAGTTTGGTTAATGGTATAATCCATGATCTGCACCTTACAAGTCCCGATCACCCAATCATTTGATACCCTCCTTATGGGAGGGTGTGAATATGTCCCATAATTTAATGGATCTCTTACTAAAATTCAAAGTGGGTCATTTTGTGAAGACTCTATCTCTGTAAAATAACATGACTAGTTATATTGAACTTAAGATTAGTAGATCTCCATCCTTATTTTATTGTGTTTTATCTCTATTGAAATATCTATTAGACTTGAGATCTTTCGACAAGTAATGTCCTTAAAGTTTAATTTAAATTTATTTTCTTTTGTAAAAAAAAAAAAGATATAAAATGTTTACTCATAAGTCATAACTAATTATATGCTTACCCATTTTGAGTTTTACAATAACGGAATAACCACGTATACCAACAAAACATTTAACATGCAAAATGAGACCATGAAAAATAAGATTAAAACAGTTGCATCAAGTATATAGAAAGTATCAACATTACAACTGTTAAACCAATATTACCACTAAACAAACAAGATAACAGACCAGGGATGTAAAGAACAACAGCCAAAACTTAGGGCACACATATGTAACCCATCAAACTAAAAGGACCTATTTGCAAAGTAAAAAGCAAAAAATTTGAAAATATAACTCGTGCACCCCCATACTCCCTACAACACCCTGTCCAGTCGTACACTAGCCTAGCGCGTGAGTCCCGCGCTGTGCCGAAAACATCAATGAAACGGTGCCCGTTTTGGCATACTTTTACGGCGGTTCAGGGTGACTTCTACCGGCGCGTCACACTTACGAGCCGCCCCAGGGCTTTCATACTTTGTAGTTCTTTTTTTCCTGACAATTTCTGTTGTTGCTGTGCAAGAAATTGTCACGTGATCGATGCACGTGCCGGTCGAACCGGACATGACCGGTTCAAGGATTGAGTCGGATGTTAGTAAACCGTCTTCTGAACCGGGTTCAGGTAATGTTAGGACTTTGCATTCGCGTAGGTAGTCTGATATTAGCCCATTGGTTTTGATGATTTGATTGATCTGTTGAGAAAAATAGTAAATAATTATTACCCCATATAAGAAAATGGTAAATTAATGGAGCAATTTCATATTTACTAAACTTAAATGATAATGTAATATTTACACAAAACATGTTTTAACTGCATTGTAAATCATCAATTCAAACTTGTATTTTGGGTATATATGACATTTTCATGTTTAAATTAGTAAATATGGAATTATCCTAAATAATTAAAGGGTATTTTTTAAAATGTGGAATTTGGTTGAAATTGTGAACTTGTGGGATTGTTTTATAAAGTTGACTAAAAGGCAAAATAGGAGATTGAATAAAAACGACTAGACAAAATGGGTCCTATAAAATCTGAAAATTAAGTAAAAAAGACAAGAATTTAAACATTATACAAAAGTGACCATGAGTTGCTAAACTTAGCATGGAATCATGAATATATGTACGATTGTTTCATATAAAAGTCAAACAGCTTATGAAAATAGTAGACAAAAAAACTATGAATGCAAAGACAAAATTCGTTCCTATACAATTTGAAACTAGTGGCAGAAAAGTAATACTACTAGTACAAGTTTAGACCAAAAAAAAAGTTGTAAAAAATTAAATGAAAATAAAAAGCAAATGTAGAGTGAAAATTGCACAGTGCTCTAAGCGTTTGACCTCTGGAAAATGTGCCACCCTTGAAAGGAACCCATTTATGATATACCAACACACAATTTACCAAGCAAGATCCAATCAAATCTTTGAATTTAATACATAACAACAACAACAATTTTAGGTGTATGTTATGTAAAATTTTAATTTATCAAATTTTGCTAGAGACATATGCAATAATAGTTATTAATTAATCAATCAACATTAAAAACATACCTTGCAAGAAATAGAGCAAAAAAGAAATGGTTCTTGAAGGCTTCTGTCTAATTTATGCAATTGCTACTTGATCTACAAGGTCTTGTTTGTAACCTTGAATGCAAGAACATAACTTTTGCCTTATTATTCTTGTAAGCCTACAAAAATTCCAAAAAAAATTCAAACCATTAAACAATTCAATTCCAAATTCATAAAAACTAAAACTTTAAACTCAAGATTAAATTTAAACTCACTTGAATAAAGAAGAATCAACAATTTTTCGGCATCATCAACTCTAACAACATCATGATAAACATACCTCCTTATCTACAAAAACAGAATTTCAAATTTTAAACCAAAATTCACGAACAAATTTATATAAAAAAAATAATTATCAAAATTGAAACCTGTAAAATATGAGAATATGATCAACAACACAATGATGACAAATAGCTTCACAACAATCAATACAAAAGATATTCTTTTCATTCTTTTTTGCATCTCCATGAATCATGCAAACGTTAAAGAATGTTTCTTTAAGTAAACACTCAAGCCACGTAGGCAATTCCTGCAAATTTTTATAAAAAATGTTAGCAAGATTGAAACTTTATTACAAATTATTTAAAGATTTTAAAAACCCACCATTTTTCTTTTTGAATAATGAATTTTGGTGCAAAATTGAGTTATGCCACCATCACCGCCGGTAAGTTTTCCGGTGAGGGTTTGCAGAGAGGAAGGGGTAGTGGAGTGTAATTTGTAGTGTAGTGGTGTGACTATGATATTTGTACGGTTGATTGGTTAATTTATAGAATTTTGGTAAATTTTTGAAAATGAATTTAATGTTTTAATTGGATTTTGTGAAGATAATAATTGGATTATTTTTCTAGTAATTTTGAAAATTGATTGTTTATACTTTATACATTAAAGTTGATATTTATGTTTGCAAGTATATTGTGTATTTGGTAATGTATTGATATCGTAGATTAGAAACAAAATCTTTGGTTTAATATATCATCGTTTTTACATTTAGAATTATCGATGGTTGTTTAAAGCGTGAATTGTTTAAAAATTTGACGTATAGCGGTCGATATATGCGTTTGATAAAGATCATGACAAGCATTGACGCAATATGAGCTTGAGCCGACTTATTTTTAAATAAATTTAAGACCGCTAAGAATTGATATCTATACTAATTATAAAACATTTAAGCTCATTTTTTCAAAACTTAAAAGTAGTTCTTATAAAAGAGTAAAGTTAATACTTTGAAATGGAAATTAGAAACTAATTAATGAAATGGAAATTAGAAACTAATTACTGAAATGGAAACTAATATAAATTAATACTTTGAAGCACACGATTAGAAACTATAAACTAATAAATGAAATAGAAAATTGAATTCATTAGACATACACAGTTTGCAAAGTATAAATGAAAAGTTAGGTGGTGTTTGTTTTTAAGAGGCTCGAATCGAATCGACCAGCAATCGAATCTGAATCACGTAAATGTCTGAATCGACCCATCTCAGCGGGAAAAAACTCATGTTTGAAGCGTTTGCTGCTTCGTCTAATTTTTTTTGGTCTTTTTGTGTCGACAGAGGCCAAGAAAGCGTTGAACCCCTCTCAAGTCTAGACCATTAAGATCTTCGCGCCTAAGGCGTGCGAGCGGAAGAAAAAAAACAAAGCAGTCGAGCGACCAAAATGTGACCGCGTCTGAACGGTTCAGATTAAGAAACATACCGTTAAGAGCCTCTTAACGAAAAACAAACACCACCTTAGACAAATACAAATTAAACATACACGTTTTAAAAAACTTGGACATACACCATAAACTTATGTTTAATACTTTTAAATAATTATCCTAATCCCTACTATACAAACATCATAACTTTTTTGTTACTTTTGTGGTAACTAAAGCCGCATATAGTTATAATAATATTTTGGTCAAGTGTTTTGTGTAAACAAAATATTACTATAATAATTTATTGTTATAAATTTTTATTGCTACATCAAGTCTTCGTCTATTTATAAGAATTCATCTAAGTAAAAGTACACCTTAAGCTTGTGTAACCAAAAGATTATTAAAACCTTTCGAAATAACCAAATTGGACTTAAAATCGTTAGTTGTTTAATTTTTGAAAATCCAGTTCGCTTCTCTTTCAGTTTAAGTTGAAATTGAACCTTAATAACTAAACTGATTTCACTATCTTCTATACTAGTTTTAGACCCCCGTGCATGCACGGGGTTTTAGGTTTAACTTTTGTTAGAGAGGTTTTGAGTGATCTATACGTTGCTTATAAATAGTATATTTTAACTTGATTTTTTTGAAATACGTTATCTTTTTCATTTGATTCTGTTACTTTTATCATGTTACCAATATGCAAAAACTGTCAGCAACAAGATATTTTTTTATCAGCACGCAATAACCAAAGACATTTCATAAGACACCCTTCATCAGAAATACCTCATGAGAAACTAATCATTAAAAACTATTAATTAGCCACGCTTTAGTCAACAACAACTCATCAGAAACCCGTCATCAACAACTCCTCCTAAGAAACTCTTAATCACCACAACTCATCAGAAACCCGTCATCAGCAACTCCTCATCAGAAACTTAAACTCAGCTATCAGAAACAAAGAAACAAACTTATTGATAATATTAACATGTCATAAATATAATAAAAAGAAATTTGGCCCATCAGATTCTTTTTCAAATATAAGATGTACATTTTTAGAAATATTAGTTATCTTAAAACGATATCTTTCTATATTTATGTTTTAGTCAACAAAAACTCATCAGAAACCCGTCATCAACAACTCCTCCTAAGAAACTCTTAATCACCACAACTCATCAGAAACCCGTCATCATCAACTCCTCATCAGAAACTCAAACTCGGCTATCAGAAACAAAAAAAAACTAATTTATTGATAATATTAACCCGTCAGAAATATAATAAAAATAAATTTGACCTATCAGAATCGTTTACAAATATAAAATGTTTGTTTTAGAAATCATAGTTATCTTCATCGATATCTTTTCTATATTTAAGTTATGTTTCATGATAAGTTGTAAATTTGTGTGGTATATATCTTTTCAAAATTATTATTAAAAATTTATCATACAACCTTTTGGAATAATAATTTGGACTTCATTATTGTAATAATTAATTATTTTTTTTAACAAAACATAATATTTAGCATTAGTTGCAATATTTCATCGGCAATATCTTTGAAATAATCATTATTTATTAAAAACATGAAATTTTTCACATTTTTGTAAAAATCATGTAATATAGATTTTCATTAGAAACAGTTGCGTTCTTATTTTTAACCATCGGATCATGTTGAAATGGTAAAAAATAATTGTTTTTTATGAACATCATGGTTAATATTAACATCATTATTATCACAAAGTTCAACATGAAACACCTTAAATACATTTGTAATGTACAATCAGCAACATATTAAATTTTGAATAAATCCTCATATTTAACAAATGCATTAAACATGGTCATGATTATGATATATATCAACCAAAATACAGAGGAGGGGAGGATTATCATAATGAAGTATACTATTGTTAAACATTTTTCTCAGCTTCAGAATCCTCATAATCTTGAATAAATTATCAAATATTTTTAAAATAAAATAAATGTACTCATATAACCCATTACATTATTAATATTTAATAAATGCATTAAACATCGTCTCGGTTACGATATATAAATCATCAACAATAATAAATAAACTCAACATGATCATGAGTTGTAAATATAATGCCATCACAAAATGATTATATACATCAGAAAACAATAAAGCTTTATGAAAAACTATGATTGTGTATGAGAAGCCATATTTTTGCGCATTCTAATATTTTATCTTCATACACTTCGTAATTTTTTTTTCCTATATTCTGATATGCATTTCGAAACCCTAATTTATATATTCTTTTCATATATCAAATAAATCATCAGCAATAATGAATGAACTAAACATGCTCATGAGTTGTAAATATAATGCCATCAGAAACTGATTATATAAATCAGAAAACAATAAATAATTATGAGAACTATGATTCTTTATGAGAACCATAAATTGACTCAATTTCTTTTCATATATTTGACACATATATTTTTCACTAAAATACAATAATCATATAAGGAAAAAATAATTTATGAGTTAGTATAATAAATACAATTAACATCATCAAGATCTTGATAAATCAATCAATATAAAAGAAAATTATAAAAATTAACTAAACAATTGATTTACACTTCAAAAACTTAATTTAAATATTCTCTTCATAAACCTCATAATATCTTTTTTATATTTCTGATGTGCACCTTGAAACCCTAATTTTCAATAAATCATCACCAGCTTCAACAATCTCATACTCATCCTCCTGCTCATCTTACACACTATCCAAAGTATGCATGAGATTTTCACAACACTGTACAAATTAAGATAACAGTATTAATAAAACTAATATAAAATATATAGTTTTGTTAGTAGCTTACCTCAGATCTAGTGGTTTGAACCCTAAAAATGTTTATGCTTAGGGTCTTCTTAGTTGTAGGTTGGGTAACCAAATTAAAATATCTAAAACTTAATATTTAATCACATCTCAAGATAATAATCAAATAGTATTAGAATAACAATTATTTCTATAAGATATTAAGATCTTGATGACACCTCCATTAGAAACTCTTCACGCAACTCTTCATCGAACCCGTTAAAATTTGGATCAACACTACACGCATAATCATCACTACGATACAACTAAACTAATTTGAGATGCCCAAATATTAAATTTTAATGTGTACTAATAAAATAAATTTATATGTAATAAATGAATGATTTTAAGTATGATGCCACATTACACGCGTACGATCAAGTTAAGAAAGTGGGATTAATGCAGATATTTTTTTCTGAAAAAAGAAAACATAAACATTAGTTGGTGAATGAATGATGAACTCATGTCTTGTTAGGGTATATATAGGTTTTATATTAGGTTTACATAAAGATAAGCATGAATTTATTTTAATAGTTTTTTTTTTTTAAATTTGGTAAAAGATATCATTGAAGATAATTATTTTTTAAACGTGACATAATATCGAATTCCTTATTTTTAGTAATTATCTTGAATTTATATTATGAAACAAAGATTTAAGATCATTTGAGGACAAAAGATTTTTTACATACTAAGAGATCAATCTTCACACTCCATTTTTATTTGATCTAATAGATGAGATTAATCCCAACAATTTAAAAAACCCACTTTCATCATTTTTTTTCAAATATTAATATCTTTCAAACCGTTAATCGTTAAGCGAAAAAAAATATATCATTGCGGCGAGCATTTAATTATCTTTCTATAGATAGGCACTTTGATATACTATCGACAAAAATTTTTTTCTTCGTATTTTTCATGTTTTTTTTAAAGTTTTTTCGTTTTTTTACGTTACTGAAATTTGCATTAAAAAATCATATACGATAAAATACTAATTTGAATATCACATGTGATATTAGTGTAATATCACATATGATATTACATACCATATATGATTTAACACTAATATCACATGTGATAGTGTTTTATCATATATGATTTTTTTCATGCAAATTTCAGTAAAGTAAAAATAACGAAAAAGATACGAAAAACGTGAAAAAAACGATTTTTTTTTCTTTTTTTCGAAAGTATATTAAAGTGCCCGTCTATAGAAAGATAATTAAATGCTCGTCGCGACGGTGTAAATATTTTCGCTTAACGATTAACGGTTTAAGAGGTATTTAAATTATAAAAAATATGTGAAATAATAAAATGCTTTTAATCTTAACAATTGATTTCTTTTTAAATGGATTGTGGAGATGAGTCCCTTGATATGTGAGAAAAGTTTTGTATGTAAAATAACTCTCCTCATGAAACAAAATCAATTTCGGATTCTGATGAGTTATAAACAATTTTTTTTTTAAATTTCATGACACCAAGGTTTTGTAAATCACTCCTACTTTTTTGAAGTTTTTCTTTAGCGATTTTGACACATCTATGTTTAGATAGCTTTTTAGAAAATTCCAATTCTGGCCCTATTTTTTCTCAATTAAAAATCCAATTGGCCAATGAGAAGGCTAGATTTCAAAATCGAGCTCTCTCATTGATTAATCGAATCCCTCGATTTGGCCTAAAGTGAGTTATCTTATTATATAAATGATTATAAAAAGCGAAAAATGAAATGTGAAAACTTAAACTAATAAAGAAAATATTGAAAACTTAAACTAATAAAAAAATGTTGAAACAATCAAGTTTTTATAGTATTTTGTTTATCTTTTCTAGCTTTCGTTAAATCATTTTTTAATTAAGTCATTTTATGTAACTAAAATATCACTACAACTATCTGCCAGCATGCTGCTATAAAATATCGTTGCTATGCAAGGGTACTCGTCTAATGTTATAATATACACGAGGATTTCTACTGCTTTTCAGACTGCGAGGGCACGAGGTTTTACGCAAAAAATGTTAAGTATAAGATCTTTTTAAATGGTTTTAGTTTTTACTCATAATATTTTTAAAGCATAGACAAATATTTCCTAAAATTTAAACTTATAGATGATTTTGAAATGCCAAAAGCGATTTATGTTATTTTTTGTTACAACGATGCGTCTTTAAGGGGCCGAATTACATAATTCGAGCTAAGATGTAGGAAGCATTTAGGCAATATTTATTTTCAAAAAAGGTAAAGTTTAGGAATAATTTTAGAAGATCGGATAAAATCTGAGGGACAAATTATGTCATTTTTTAGTTCCAAGGTTGATGTTTAGGGATAAAATTTGTAATGGGAGTTAAATGATAAGGACTATTAATGTAATTCACATAAGGATGATTAAGTTAATGAAAGGTAGTTTGAAGGGATGGTTTATGTAAACTTATGTTACACGTTTGGTCCTTGAGAACTGATTTTTGTTACATCTTTAGTCGTAGGGGGACTTATTTTGCAAAGATAGTTAAAACTTAGGGACTATTTGTGTAAATTTTCACAAAAAGACAAAAAAACCTTGTTACACGTTCGGTCCCTTAAAAATAATTTTTGTTACATCGTTAATACTTCGAGACCTATTTTGCAACGACTGTTAAACTTCAAGGACTGTTTGTGTGAATTTTCAGAAAAGACAAAAAAAAAACTGTTTGGTGAACAATACAATTCCCTGGAAATCTCGTGATGTAACTTCATAAGTAGATCTCGTGATGAAGCTTAGCCTAGTAATACTAATCTCGTAACAAGACCTCATACACACCTCGTAACTTAAAGACTTTTTCTACGACCCCGATGAAGTTTGAAAACCAATCTCAAGCTTGCACTAATCTCCTGACTTGAATGTTATGGAAACTTCATGAGTTAAGCAAGTACACAACCTTGTGGTAATGCAACTATACTCAACCTCGTGGTAAAGACTAATCTCGTGATAAAGACCAAGCCACTTAAAACACTATACTCAACCTCGTGAAGTATAAATATTACACAACCTCTTGACACTTTTAAACCTCAACCTCGAGGGGCACTTGAAATAAAAACAAATATCGTATTTGAACTAAGTATATATCAACCACGTGATACATTAAAACCAAAATTAGGTCCAACTACGTGCTACATAATATGACTTATTGACGTGACGGTTGCAACACCGAAGTTTTACAACCCCCTAGAAAGTGTATCTAATTGTTGTAGTATAGTATAAGTAAGTCCGGGGGATTGATCGTTCTCTAGGAAAATTGTGTATTAGGCTCGAAATGTATGATGGGTGATCTAAAGACGACGGAATATTCTTTTTGGTATTTTTATATTTTATGCAAGCAAGTAAATATCTGGGGTTTTGAGAGAGTTTGTTTATGAAACACCAGTTATTAAGATTTTTTTAGCGTACAGCCGTATGCTCCAGGTTATGGTCCTGTATCAGAATACACTGTTATAGCATACAATTGTATGCTCCCCAGTCACCATGCATATGGCTTTATGATCCTGTATCAGAATGTACTCTTATAGCACACAGTCGTATACTCCCAGGCATATGGCTTTATGCTCCTGCTGTTACAAAAAAGACACCTTATATACTTGCATATTTTCCGAAAAACCCATTTTCGCAAGATTAAATTGGAAAAACATGAACATACCCATTATATAACATAAAGAACAACTGTACATCAGACATGTTATTTTTTTAGACTTGTACAAAAGTCAAAATCGATCAATATGGGCAAGAATGACACTATGCCAAACACCCTTTAAACTTTAAAAGAAACTACTTATCTACTTGATCATCGCATAACTTTGAGTTTTCATGTTCATACACAAAAGCATAGAACCTAGGGCCTTTCTTAGTAAGAGAGCATGTAGGAAAAAAGGCTCAGTACCCAAGTACTCCACTAAGGACTAAGTTTCGGTATTTTTACCATTGAGTGCACTACCACTAGCTTCACCTATCACAAAAACATAATGAAACAATGTAAGCAATCTCTTAGTGAGATAACATATAAAATATTAAACATAAACATGGTATGATCACGATAGTTGCTTCACGATACAATAAGCATTTGCTTATTGCTAAATACTAGTCGTCCACTAAGGGGCGTTATGAACCATATTGGTTCAACATCACTTGAAATGCTCTAGCCGTCCACTTAGGACGTCTAGTCCCTTTTCTTGGGACCTTTGCTATCGTAATGTGCTATTCGTCCATTAAGGACGTCTAAATTACATATTTCATAACTAGCGAGCCGCTTAAACATACTAGTCATCCACATAGGATGTCTAAGTCCCATTTTTAGAAATGAAACACTAAAGAAGGCTCAGTTTATCCACTAAGGATGTCTAAGTTTCATTTTGGAACATGTGATTACATAATAGCACGTGTCGTCCATTAAGGACGTCTATATCCCATTATTGGGTCTTATTGCATATAACTATGCAAGTCATCTGTAGAAAGCTAGAAGGAGGGTTGAATAGTTTTTACCGATTTAAATTTAGTTTATAAAACTTTAGATTGATAGTATGTGAAACCTTTGGATGTTCAGATATAGATAATGCAAGTTAGTATGAAAGGAAATTAATACGAGAATAGTAAAGAAAGAAAATGATAGAAATGTGACACAATGATTTTTAGTGGTTCGGCTACAAGGACACATTCCTTACCCTGCTCCACTCCCTGAGTACCTAACTCGAGAGTTCTTAAGCACTATGTCAACAAGCTCCTTCAACCAGTGGAGAAACCTCACAACATCGCTTACACTTTTTCCGGTACAAAGCTAAATACCAAGTTCTTAACACAAACGTTAGAACCAATCCGATCACAACTATCACAACTAACTTTATGAACACAAGAAGATGTATCAAAAATAAGAAACAACTCAGTGGTCTTGAGGTGATGAAGAAGTCAAGCAAACTCTTCTCTTGAAGAATGGATGACTCGTATGCAAGAAATGTGATCTCGTCAAGGGAAAGAAAGTTACAAGAATGATCCTTAGATCAAAGCTTACATAGATATAATAATGTTAGAAGTAGTATATAAGAATGGATGAGAAATAAGGAAGAAATTGTTCACTATTTATAGTATAACTTACCATTGTTCACCCAGATCCGGCTAGTGTAAACCAGGGATTCGACATACTGGGTAAACCAGTCCAGATTTTGGGTTACAAACTGGGTTTTGGGTTATGGGTCATGGACTATGGGTCATGGGTACCCAACTTGATGTCATGCATGAGGCAATACATACTTTGGGTTATGGGTTATGGACTTTGGGTCATGGGTCATGGATTTTACCCAACTTGATGTCATGCATTATGTAATGCATATGGGCCAAGGTCCATGGGTCAACAGATAGTTTATCACATTTACATATATCTTTTATTATTACAAAAAATAGTTACCTAGATAAAATGTAATTAAGTAGTAAAAATAGATATAGTAACATGTAATCTTTAGATTTGCACTTGATATGATTTTATGTTGTTATCGAAAAAACATAGAGAAATCGAGAAAAAATATTAATAAATGTTTTTACGGTTTATTTGTATTAATAATATCCCATTTTTTATTGTTGAGAAAAGATAAAATTATAATGAGTAAAACTTAAAAATTAGATATTTCAAGGTGTTGAAAGAGATTTTAAGTTTTACTCTCTTCTCCCCTTTTTCGTCGAAACAAAAAAAGTGTCAAAGAGACAATATGACAGGCCATGAATCCCAAATGCAAAACTCCCCGTTGACATTAACTGCGTCCTCATCTAGTTCCTAGATGAGCACGTCAAGTAAAAAATGGAGTTGAAAAACCTACATAAGAATAGGTTAGAGAAGATAATAGAGCCATGTGATGATAAAAATCTAAAGTCGAGAAGTAAGACGAGAGAGAGCCAAGGTACGTAAGACTAATCCTTCTAATAAAATGACAAAGATGTAGTGGTATTTTAGGCCACATACATTTGTAAAAATAAGTACAAGGATATGTTCTTATAAAGACTTAAAGAAAATAAAACATAAAAAAGAACAAAGAAAGAAAAAAACTAAAGATTATATTATCGATCTTGGATGCTTGCATATCCTTTTAGAAGTGGAAGTTTTGGTGGGTGAGGATGTTAGTGTGATCTAGGATGTGTCGAAGACTAAAGCGCATTTCATCCCTAATTTCTAGAGCGACGTGTCTAGAACATTGACAATGGCCGCACAATAGATAGTGTGAAAGTGGAGGTAAAGGATCATTGATCCAAGAGGGTTCATGTGGTTACGGAAATGATTGTGGAATGATTGGTAAAGGTGTGTCCTCATCCATTATATCTAGAAATGAGGGTGGTGGATTGACACTTCTAGGTGAAATTTCTTGGAGATCATCAAAAGGATTTGGAGAAGTAGGAAGTGTGGAAAAGACAAGTTCTTTGGGTATTATGTTGGATGGTAGTGGTGGTGTGGACTTAGATGTTTGAGTTGGAGCGGCTGGTGGAGTAGATAATTGTAGTGGATTGGTTTTTGGAGTCTTGAGGAGTTCCTCTAGAGTAGTTAGTGTTGGAGAGCAAAGCGGTGAGTTAATTTGAG
The DNA here is from genome assembly GCA_910596185.1 of Chrysanthemum makinoi. Classification (NCBI taxonomy): domain Eukaryota; kingdom Viridiplantae; phylum Streptophyta; class Magnoliopsida; order Asterales; family Asteraceae; genus Chrysanthemum; species Chrysanthemum makinoi. Next base: position 113,111,322 of record OU343217.1, read on the forward strand.
AAGTCGTGATAATCCTAGATGATGAATTTTGTGGAGATGGTGGAGGTGCTATGATATGATCTTTGGGAAGTGAAGAATTGCTTGGTGGTGATGAGTTGTTGGAGGAAGATAGTAGATTGATAAAGCAACATGGTTGTACACTAATCCGTGCGGTTTTCCTAGCTTTAGGTGGTAGAGGAATAGTGGACGGTGGTAAGATGAAGTTTGAGCTTTGAACATGAGTGGTTTCTTGGATGTGTTGTTTAAGTATGTTAGTGATATTTTGAAGGGTGGTGATTTCACTAACTATGTTTTCACGGGTTTGAGAGGATTGAGATCTTTTGGATGCCATGGCTTGCTATGTTTTTGAGAATTTAAGAGGTTGAGAGTGATGGAGATGCAATCATTTTGAGACCTTATTTATAGATAGAAATCATGCTAAAACCACAAAATAAGCCATAATCTAATGATTAGGTATGAATTGAATGCAAGTAATCATATGAGATCAAGCACTAAGTCCTAAACTCAGTAAATATAAAGTAGAAAGTGGTAAAAGTAAGAAATTTCAAGTTAAAAACATCAAAAGAAATACAAAATTGTCTTCTGTGCACCCGGTTCCCACGGATCCATCCCAGAAGGGATCTGGCCTACTTTAAGGCAGGGATCCATGTATCTGATGTAGTCAGAAAAAAAATTGCGTAGAAAATACATTAGGACTAGTGTGAAAAAAAATTGCGTAGAAAATACATTAGGACTAGTGTGTGCCTATATGTAAACTATGGGGAGTTGCGGTTATCTCGATTCTAGAGGAAAGAAAATGATAGAATTGTAAAATACATACACATATACGTGAGACAACCCAAAAACTCCTTAATTTAATGTAGCTATTTTTGAATGTACCCAAAAATACATATTGGTTATGTATTCTATTTAGCATTCAAGTGGCATATGAGATGATGCATGAGTAAAGTTTTTACTTTGTATTAACTATGTAAGAAAGACGTGAGTGTCCTAAACGTGAGAATTTTTTATTTGAAAGCATGGAGTGTAAGTTTCAAAAATTCGATTTATTAAAGATTAGATGTAATTTTTCTCTAAGAAATATATATTTGTGTAAGTTTGAACATAAATCCCCATGGATTTTAATGGTTGTGATTTGTGCAAAATTGAGATCCTAGACTCAGAAGAGGAATTAAAGATGCGTACCTTGTAGAAAGAAAAGTTAGGACGATTGTTCCATAAGACCTAGTCCTAATCGTAGTAAGTTGAATGGTTCACGCTTCAATGGCTTGGTGAGAATATAGGCAATGTTGTCTTGAAGAGAGTTTCTCGATAGAAATGTTCCCTTTTTGAACATTATCTCTTAGAAAGTGGTGACGTATTTCTATATGTTTGGTGTGAGAATGCAAGACCGGATTTTTGCTAAGGTCGATAGCGACTTTGTTTTCGCAAAAGATGGCAACGTCACTTAGACGGATGTCGTAGTCAACAAGAGCTTGTTTCATTTACAGTGCTTGTTGGCATGCTTTGCCTGCGGATACATATTCTACTTCGGTAGTATAGATAGTTAGTGCGGTTTGTTTCTTAGAGAACCACAATGTTAGGCAACATCCCATAAATGTATTGATAACGCTACACGCTTCGTTCGGGGTCAAAGGAACTTCCTTTTCGTCAAGCAAGTTTTTCAACACCCTAGGAAGTGAACCTAATCATTGTAGTGTAGTATTAGGGTAAGCCACGGGAATTGATATCGTTCTCTAGAGGGATAGGAATGCTAGTGAGAAGTTACTACGCTAAGGTTGGGGTTGAGGAAAATTATTTTTTATCTTTTTATGTTTTTTAGAAAATAGAAAGGTACGAATCTTGGGGTATTGGATTTGGGGGTTTGGTATTTCTACCGATTACTTCTACTTATCTAATTATCTAAACTAAGGTGTATGTAGTCTATGTCTAATTATTGTGTGCTCGTATGATGATTTAAAGATGTGTTTACTTAGGTTTTATTACTCCTTAATTATCTCCTATTGATGGTTGAATTGTCACGTCCTTATTCTTAGTCGCGTTGTGTGTCTAAGGTCGTAGGGTATGCGTTTATCAATAACTCTTTGAAACTACCAAAGGTTATTGCCTACAAAATCTCTAGGATTTATAAACTTAACGCTAAGGTACTCTTCGAATGGTTTAGCCTACAATGACTCTAGGTACTATAAGCTAAGGTTCAACAAAGATTAATCAAGCATTAACTACACAACAGATGACCTATCGCAATACTAGATCATTAACAATTAAGATAAGAGACAACCAATCAATATTCAATAATTAAGTTTCATATTTCCTAAGCAAACACACAAGTAAATTAGCCGGACATGGGAAACATGCAAGCATACACACAAGTAATTGAAGACATAATTGAATTAATGAAGTAAAACACATATCTTGATGTAAGATAGGGTATGGAACCCTAAAATACTGTACAAGACAGCCTTGGTTTGGTTTAGGTTTTTACTCCAAAGACTACATACTGAAAACTAAAAAATTCGGATTCTATATATAAGATTACAAATGCGACGGCGTCACCCTTTGATTTGTGGCGCCGTCGGGTCGCCGTCATTAGGGTTTCGTCTTGGCCACGTTAGTCTTGCAGCGGCGTCACCTTATGCTTGTGACGCCGTCCCCTTCAGTCCCGTCGTCGGATCAAATCTAGGCCGTCGAGTTGCGACGACCTACTCTTTAAAACATGAAGCCGTCACTTGTATATAAGCAATTTGGCTCTTGAGCGGTCACAAAAGTTGTCGGCGGCGTCACTAATTTATGCTTGACGCTGTCCCCTTCTTCCAGTGACTGAGTGTCTCGATTCTTGACTTTGGCCATTTTCTTAGTATATTCGCGCTTTTCATCCGAATAAGTGTCATTCCAGCATTTTGCCTTCAAGATACCTAAAAAGTGAAAAGGAGCGATATTAAGTAATAACGGATACAAAAGTGATCAAATAAGGGCTTAAACGACCCCTCAAAAGGTACATTTTAAAACCTTATCAAATATCCATACACTTGGTATTTGTTTGTCCTCAAGCAAATGTGCTTTTGGCCAATCAATTTATAAGTTAGAGGTCATGAAGCATTAGTTTAGAACAATTCACAACACATATAAGCCCTTAAAAGTCATAACAAAGCACGAAAATTACATACTAGCACCTCACATGGAGTGTTTGGATACTCACCTCTCGGGTGTATATGAAATATAACAAGTTGGAAATGGAAGATAAACACTCATTAACCGGTCCTAGTACATAGATTACCATAGGCTTGAGACTAGATCAAACCTCCATCGCTTTAGCGTAAGCACCTAGGAAAGACTATTCAAGAGGTCTTTTAAAGGGTTGTAATGTAAGGCTTACGGTAAGGAAACAAAGGGTTTGGTGGGATAGGCTATTTAGTGGTGGCAAGTAAAAAATCTTTATGTTACAAACATGCGAAGAATGGCGTTGCTTAGCCAAGACTCGACACTCTAGACACTAGATAACTGAAATAAACAAACATAAATTAAAGATAGATGTAGGATGGTAGCCCGTATTTTTTTTTTCACTCTATTTTTTTTTCTTTTTCTCTTTTTCTATTTTTTTTTCGATTTTTTTTCCATACACTTTTACTCTACCATCCTCTACGATAACATCAAAATGATAGGGATTTATAGGCACATCCTTACACTTGAGTTTTTATTACTCTAACACTAATATGACCCGAATTGAAAAGATCAAAACACTTGGAGTACATTATTACGCAAATAAAGGGAATTTGAATTTAACGTTCCCTTCCGTCATTTCATAAACTTTAACTTTTCCCATGAGTCCCAATCGTCCCAAAGCTGTATACAAAGGATATGACTCGACTTATCAACTTATGCAAGCAACAAGATAATTGAACTAAGGGTTTAGTGTGATAACAATAATGCACTAAAAGTGAGTACATACAAGGTAGGCTAAGGCGATTTTGGTGTACATTTGGGGGTGGGGTGTAAACAATGCTCTTCATTGATATTCCGAAACATCACGAGAACCGCGAAAAGGATAGGCTCAGAGGGGTTAACTAGGGGTATCGTGTACTAAAGATGAGTACAACGCAAAGGTGTGGGGGAATTACTCAACCGATGTGGAAGAAGTAATTATATTACGGGTATCAAACAAGGGTTATCCTAATGCCTCTTATCATTTAGTTATTCCTAACTACACAAGTGTAGTCTTACTAGCGATCTCGGGATGCATCACAAAACAAGTTCTAGAATCTATTATACTACCGGTTCACACTCTAAGCATCAAAGATGAATGCTTTAATTCCTTCTAATCTAAGGGCGATCCTCACATTTTGGGTGGAATTTAAGTGGTAAAGGGTTTTTTTGTGCTAGTCATATAACTTCCTATCCATGAGACGCTTTATTAAGACTAATGACCCACTCCTATATGTCATGAAAAAATTTAAATTTGGTGCCAAAATTACCCTAACCGACATTTTCTCATGGTTTATTACACAAATGTAATTGGACAAAGCAAATAATCAAGGATAAGCATAGTTTCATGAAAGATATAACTTTTCACATACACATCATAACATTAACACAAGGTAGAATATAGATGGAATTCTAGAGAGAGAAAGTTAGAGGTTTAGGGAACTTAGTGAGAGAAAGTGAAAGATATTATTATGAGCTCCAACTCTCTACCTTGGGAGGTAGAGAGTATTTATAGTCTTACATAAAACGCCACACATGGGCATGTGGATCGGGCATACAGTGGGTAAAGACCCGTCCGTCCTCCACGGTGTTACTTAACAAATACTACTTAACTTAATATCACTACGACTACGAGCTTTCTAACGATTACATATACTTGAGGTGACCGACTCTTTAATACCTGGAATTTCTAATTCCTAACAATCTCCCCTAAGGGAGGTCACCTCAATCATGCACTAAAATTACATTGAATACAAAGAGATATGACATTAACAATTGTTCTTGCATTCTTGATGTAGTCTTTTGTTCCTAAGCTCGTAGTCATTGATTCTTCACATTGCATGTTTGGTTAATCCAAGTGGAGGTTTTTTGCTGATCCACGTGATAATGATGTTGAGCCAGCTTTGGAGATCATCATCTAATAGAAAATCTCTGATACATCCATTGTGGTGTTGGTATTATGTGATGTTGTGACATTCGGACCGACATGCTCACATTCGGGATCATGATATATTCTCATAGAGAGTAGCGAATCATTTGTTGATTCATGATATTGGCATGTAGCGAAGCATGGAGTGATAATATCAGAGTCATTGATGCACTAATCATGATTTCTTTTGAGATGAATGTGTTAAGTGAGTATGCGGCTATGGATTGACCGCTTCATTACGACAGCGAAGCGTCGGGCGTACCGCATACAACGTTAGCAATAAATCGCACAGAAGTGTCTTTGATCACTTTCGTTGAATTGAGGTACACGGCCCACGGTTCCCCGTTTTTCAGTACAAGTACTGCCTGTGATTAGGTATAATTCCGAAGAATTTCCTTGAAAAGGTTTCGCAGCTGCTCTAGCTGTTCTCAAACCGGAACATCTCAAAGAAGACAACACGGAGTGAGTGAACCAGCGAATTTGAGTCCACGGATTGATGAAAAGATATTTGAAAACAATGAGTATTGCTCAATAGAAATTTGTTTTTGCAATACAATGAAGGTTTTAATGAAAATCAATTATCAATCATAAAACACCTTTTGATTTGAAAAATTAGTACACGGTCGGCGTGCTAATGAAAAGAGTTTTAAAGCACAAAGACCGGTTTTTCAAAGGTATCCGTCAATCCATAACACGAACTGAGATTGATTCAAAAGATTGAATCGCCCCATTGTTTCGCTCGGTTGTCACATGGTTGATCACGTATAATAGATCTCACATGCCACCTACCGGGAGCTTGTTAGATGTTGGCTCCAGAAGGCTTTCCATCTTCATAGTGAATATGTAAACACATCACTCGATGTTACGGCAATACCACAAGGAAAATGCGTAGGACTCAAGATATAATCTCTCTTTCCACATTGTGTGAAGCAGAGAGTCTTCATTGAAAGTGTCCTAATGAGATTTATTGATGATCTCGTGGCTCTAGACTCAATTTGTGCATATTTGGATCCTGTACGGAGACTAGGAGAGGGTATCCTTCTTCAATATCAACAATCTCTAAGAGAAAGTCGATAGATAATGTCGGATCCCCGTGAGAATGAAACAAGCCCTTTTAAGAGGAACTTGAGTGGTTTGGGAAGTTGAAGTGCGGTCGTCCTTTGGGTCCATGACGTCTTGTCTTCAATACCGATGTTACCATCAGTAGCATATGAATTGAACGGTTTACGCCCTAAGGTTGAATAATAGGAGGGCTATTTGTTTTCACCCTTTTCTCATTCAATTCTTTTTCATTCTTCAACCCCTTGATTGCTTACGAGACTTCATAGCAAGAACCTTGTTGGGTTTATTCCATTACTAGCTCAGTCTTAGTCCGCACTCTTCCCATATCTCATTTTTCTCCTTTTATCATCATACCTAAGAACTCTACACTAACTAGTGGATAGTCCCTGGTAGATCCCTCCGGTTCTGGCGGATCATGGGAACACATACCTAACCTTATCGTCCTTATATCACCATACATAATGTAAAGTTGGTCGGTCTTTTTGGTATTGTTCATCGGCCATAGGAACCAATTGAAAACCATTTGAAAATCAATCCGGATACTTATGATATTTTATCAAAGCATTTTGTACACGAATTGTTTTTGATATTTTTAGAACAAGAGCTCCCCCTCAACATGTACATCAAGTGTTTGAAATCATTTTGCACATGGAGGCAAGAGAAAGAATTAACTTCTTTGATTACCATTTTCTAAAAGATATCAACATCACTTCCCTAATCAAATCAAGTAGATAAAGCATTTTGAGGAAGGATGAGTTTTCAAAGTTTGCTCCCCTCAATATGTGCATAGATGTTTGAGAATGTTTTGCACATATTAGGAAAAGACGCACATTGAGATAAATTGATCACGTTTCAAATAATTATGGTTTAAGATAGATGCTCCCCCTCAACGTGTGCATGGAAAATTTGAAATCGTTTGTCACTGCGGAGAGGCAAACATACTAATCACTTATGAAACCATCTATCGAATTATCAGTTTAAATCCAATTTAAATCACACATTCTCCCCGATCACAATTATCAAATCATTTGAGATTTGTGATCTCTTATAGATTTAAATTGATTTTGAAAGCTTTTAAGGAAAATTGTGACTTGATTATGAAAGCGTTTTAGCTGATAATGATCGGATTTAAAGACTTTAAACTCCATTGATAAAACATGCATGAATATCTTTTGAAAACAATTGAATGCCAAATAACTTTTTAATTTAATTGAAATCATTCTCCCCTCAATCAATGACATAGGTTGTTGATTGAGAGATTGATATTTTGACAAATAAGTCCGGATGATTATCAAAAATAGAGACTGAGTTATTTTTCAAGCATTTAGTTTTCGTGAGATAAATGATTAAGAATCGAGCATGGAATTTTGAAAACATGATAAAGTATATTTCTGTTCTTTCTTTTGAAAAGTTCTGCACTTTGAAATGACAATAAACCATTGTTTCTCTTTCTCTCAAACATATTTTTTTTTTTTTTTTTTTTTGGAATTCGACCAACATCTAAAGTCCCGTGTCATTCTTTGAATGACAGCACAAAGACCGTAGATATTATCGAGCCGAGAAAACGCATGACAAAAAGACAATATTTTTGAAGATTTTTTGAATTTTTCAGATTTTTATGGATTTTGAAGGTTTTATAATTTTGTATTTAGTTTTTTTTTTCGAATAAGTATTTACATGAGATAGATGAAGATAGACCTTTACTCCTCGTCTTCCTCCTGAAGGCGTTTGAGAGTATCTGGTTGAAGGCTTTTCAAGCCAAGACGTGGAAGAATAAACTCAAAGCGTTCTCTTGGAAGAGCTTTGGTGAAGATGTCCGCTAGCGATATTCAGACCTCACAAAATATAGTTCCACCACACCTTTTTCCACTTGTTCCCCGATGAAATGATGTCGAATGTCGATATGCTTTGCTCTTGAGTGTTGAGCGTTGTTGCATGAGAGAGCAATAGCACTTTTATTATCACATGCAGGAGGGATTTTGTTGACTTCAAAGCCGTAGTCAGATAATTGAGATCTCATCCATAAGATTTGAGCACAACAAGATGACATGGCTATGTATTCACCTCTGTAGAGGAAATAGAAGTACTCATTTGCTTCTTTGAAGACCAGCTCACAAGCTTATCACCCAAAAACTGAGCACCTCGAGATGTACTTCGACGAGTATCTTGACAACCACGCATGATCGATCCATGCATAGGCCGTTAGTGACATACCGGTGTCTTTCGGTACCATAGTCCCATATTGATGGTTCCTTGGAGATACCGAAAGACCCGTTAAACCGCTTCAAGGTGCTTTTAGTAGGCTTAGCACGGTATCTAGCACACATGCAAGCGGCAAACAAGATGTCGGTCTACTAGCTGAGGGGTACATCGGGGATCCAATCATACTACGATATTTCGTTTGGTCAATCATGATCCCCGAGTGGTCCTCATCTAGTTTGGTTCGATCAATCATGGGGGTGTCAACAGATCACATGAATCAAATCTAAATTTCTTTAAAATCTCATTTGCATATTTAGATTGATTTATGAAAATGCCTGCGGGACTTTGTGAAATTTGTAATCCCAAGAAAAACGACATTTGTCCCATCATTGACATTTGAAACTTAGAACTCATTTCATTAGAAAAGCGATCACATTCCATTGGGTCAGTCGAAGCAAAAATAATATCATCAACATAAATTTGAACATGAGTTAAATGTTTGCACGACTTCTACGGTGAACAATGTAGGATCAAGCGCTCCTTCTTGAATCCGGATGATAGTAGAAACTTTGACAGTGTATCATACCATGCCCTCGGTGCTTGCTTTAAACCGTAGAGAGCCTTCTTCAGACGATAAGCGTGAGTAGGATGCTCTTGATTTACAAATCCTTGGTTGGCGGCGTAGCGACTTCTTTAAGATCTCCGTTCGAAATGCCGTCTTCACATCCATCGATACACTACCATGTTCTTACTAGCGGCGTTAGCAGAAAGATTCGATTGCCTCGATTGAGCAATAGGGCAAAAGATTCTTCAAAGTCTATACCCTCCTCTTGGCGATATCCTTTAGCAACTAAACGAGCCTTGTTCTTCAACACATCACCATGCTCATCAAGTTTTACTTTGAAGATCCATTGGAGAGCTATAATCATAGCACAGTCTGGAGCAGGTACTAACTCCCATACATCAAGTCGATCAAACTCATGAATTTCATCTTGCATGGCATTGAACCGGCTGTCTTCATTCATGGCGGTTTTAACATCTTTTGGTTCGATCTTAGAAAGTACGGAGTTGAAGAAACACCATAAGGCATCGGTTGCAAGTTGTTTCCGGGTTGATAAGGCGAGAGGATTTCCAATGATGTTGTCTAATGGATGATCGTGAGTCCATTTTCTAAGGTGTTCATGTGGCAGTTGTTGAGGAGCGAGGTAGGCGATTCGATGTCTCCGAAGAAGATGGTTCGATGATGATTCAGAGTAGCAAATATGTTTTCAAATGGAGCATCCTCGAGGGTAGCAAAGGGATTATCTTCATCATTGATGCCAGAAACATTTCCATGATGTACATTTGAAGAATGATGATTTGTTGATGAGGCGAAGGATCAGGGTGCTTCTTGACTTAAAGATATTGAGGTTGAAGGATTGACTTCATTCACAGGAATATGAGCATCCTCTGTGCGAGGAATCATTACCTCAGTAGTGTTTGAATCATACAGTTCATCAAACATAGGATCAAACAATTTCTTTACATCATCTTGAGATGGAGGTACATATGGAGTTTCTTGAGTAGAGTTTGGAACAAGAGATGAACCAATGGGACTCGTCTTGAAGTCGGGTCCCGGCCCAAGGCTGGATTGTCCAGAGCCATTTGACCGGTCGTCATCAAGCGTAGCGTGAATGGTTTCCATGATATGTTGGGTTCTTTTGTTATAGATTCGGTATCCCTTTTTGTTTGGTGCATATCCTACAAATACTCAATGTCGACTTTAGCCCTTAGTTTCCATAAGTCTTGACCCTCATTAGTTGGATAGCACAATGCACCAAACACAGAAGAAAGAGATTAGGTTTTTGTTGTGGACAAGTTCATATGGAGTTTTCCATATGCGTTGTGGATTAGGAGCGATTTTGTGTATAGCATGCGTGGCGATTTCGCCTCCTTGAGAAACATTGGAACCTTTGAGTAAATCAACATTGTTCTAGCGGCTTCAACAGAGTCCGATTTAGTCTTTCAACTACACCGTTACTGTTGAGGAGTTAGTGAAACACTTCTTTGATGACTGATTCCAACGCTTTCATAGAATTCATTAAGTTGTTTGTTGACAAACTTCGTTCCATTATCTGTTCGACAATTCGGCGGTTTTGTTAAGTCGAACCTGCGGTTTGTTTGATGAGTTTGATGATGATATCAGGAGTTTCATCCTTTGTCCTTATGAACTTGACCCAGGTGAATCTAGAGTAATCATCAACCATCACTAACACATATTTCTTCCCAAAGATATTTTGTACCCTCATTGGTCCACATAAGTCCATATGAATCATATGAAGGACTTCTGTGACAGAGTTAGTAGGTTTGGGTTTATGGGCATATTTCTTGCTTTTTCCCAATTGACATCTTTGAACAAAGATGATCCTTTTCATACTTTAGTCTAGGTAAACCTACAACTAGGTCCTTTATGGAAAGATCGTTGATGGTGCCGAAGTTCAAGTGATTGAGACGACGGTGCCATAACCATGACTTTGTTTTTGAAGCCTTTGATAACAAGAAGATTGGAGAAGCCCTCATCATGTCATCGATAGAGATGGTGTAAAGGTTTGACCCACGAGTTCCTTTTAACAGTTCCTTACCATTAAGATCTCTAACAAACGGGTATGTTTTGAAGGCAACTTCTAGATCGAGTCACAGAATTGACCAACGGAAAGCATTATGACCCAACCCTACAACATAGTAGACTCTCGAGATGACACTATCACCAACAACATAATCTCCATAACCCATAATGCACCAAATGATCATTACCAAATCTAACAGTCCCGATGAACTTGCTCACGAAGTTCATGAGCGCGGACCGGTCTCCAGTCATATGCTTGGAGCGACTGAGTCCAGGTACCACAGGCGATTTGAACGATCTGCAGTTGAACCTGAGACAAAAATGGATAACTGGATAATTGGGATCCCCATGCAATAATGTGTTCCATTTGGTTAGTAACGATATTTGGAACACCCATGAGAATCGAAACATCCATATCGAGAAGTAGAAGCAATGGAATCATTGGGAATAGATGCAATCTGGTATGCGTATTTGCCCTATTCAAAGTATGTTCACTTCTTAAGGGAATAGTTCTACCGGTAGGCATCCATTTTCTAGTGGGCATAATCTTAGCAGTGTGAGAACAAAGCTGATTATTCTTATGACCAAAAGGTATCCAATAATAACCTATCTTTATAAAAGTTCTTCCTGTGGGTTTCCACTTTTTTCTAACAGTCTTTCGTTTTTGCCTTTTTGCCTTATTTGCACGATTATTAGCATTAGCAATTTTAAGCTGGGCATTTGACGACATTAGACAAAGCATTCACACCACATTCATGATTAGCAGCGAATTCAAGCATGCAAAGATTGGCGTACAAGTTTTGCGGATAGTATCGAGAATTGAATTAATTACGATGCGCCTAAGGCTAATACTGGAATCAACACGATTCGTTTTATTCAACTCAAGCCTAACGTTCCTAGATTGGTCTTCTACTCTCTTCCGATTACATTCTTAGCTGCAAGGTCCTATCATTCCTTGTATTGTCTTGACACTTTGACACTGCAAGCTTTAAAGTCCCGATTACTCTGTAGGGAATGGGAACATTAGTTGGTTGATCTAATTTTTGCATTCCAGAACTTGATGTGCAAGGATCTGAAGTACTAGAAGGCACATTAGTGTTTCCTTTTTTAAGACTAGGCATAGAACGGATTTCACTTTCTGCTTGGCAGGCATAGAGCAGGGCATCTGACTTTGAGACTAGGCATAGAGCGGATTTCATGCTTGGCACTAGGCATAGAACAAGGCATCACAGCTTTGCCTTTTTCACCTAAGGTTAAGGATTTTGGGCATGTGGCAATTACACATTCTAGCAACTCTTGAGATCGTTTGGCATGGAGGCAAGCAAACCTAATTTCACTATCAAGAGGTTTATTAATGAAATCCTCTTCGACAATCTCACGGAGACATTCTAGACTATCCTTAAGGTGAGCACGGTATTCATGAAAAGCATGTTCATTATTCCTAAGATGAGGAGGAATATATTTAACTCTCACAGTGTATTTGCAGTCTAAGGGTGACTTTGAGACAACATTCTTATTGAAAACAAGTGGCGGTTTCCCATTTCCCTGACTTCTCAGATTCTCAATTTCCTTTTGTAAAGACATTATTTTTCGTTGTTTTGGTCACGGGTGACTTTCATTGAATCATATAACTCTTTAAAATGTCGTTTAACTTTTCATTTTCTTCTAGAAAACTCTCGTTTTCCTTTTGTAAGGCATCAACTAAGTTTTGAAGATGAAAAGTTTGAGAATTTCGAGAATCTAAGAAGGAGGGATTTGGGAGCTGTCTATTGTTCGTTTGACCCTTTAATTGAGAGATTTGGGCTTTCAACTTTCTCGATCGCGTTGCACTGAGCTTGAATCGTTCATCACGTTTGTTAATTTGGAAAACGCATCAAACTCTGGAGCATCTGGCGATGTCTTGACATTTGAAGTTTTAACATTTTCTTTAAGATGTTGATATTTTAGTTGTAAATTAAAATGCTCAACTTCGAGTTTAGAAAAATGTTTAACCAAATTGTTGTGATCATCAGTTCAATTTTTCTCATTTAGTTGAATTAGTTTTTCAAGCTCAATGACACGATCATGGGAGACTTTCAGGGCCGCAGATAGTTCATGAAATTTGGAAGCATTAATAGAGCAATTTGAAGCGGTGAAAAAGATATCTTGAGCAACACATTCAGTAATAAGAGTCTCATTTAAGGTATGCAAGTTCTTCCTCTCAATCTCATTATATTTTAGTGCAGGCTCATAATCACTAACTTCAACTACCATTGCATCAAATTCCTTTTCCATTTCTTTAATATCTGATTTTGTCCCAGTTTTAAGACTCTCAAAATGATCTTTTAGTTGTTTAAAGAAAGGCATGACCTCAGTTAAATAACATTCTTTCATTTGCTCAAAACCCCTTTCCCCTTAGGTATCCCGATGGTGTGATCCTTTTCTAACAAGTTTTCTCAAAATCGGTAAATAGTTGAAGAATAACATATTGACTGATTAAGGTCTTGCTCTTAGTGGCAATAGTTCTAGGAACTAAATGCATTGGTGTATTTGGAGGATACTCGGTCGCTTTAGGGAATTTCCTACAAGGGGGATTCTTTTTCAACAAGATTTTCGAGCTTTTTGCAAGTCCATATCCTTTTTCCGAGAACACTTGTTAGGGTCGGCAATGTTTGAGGCAAACATGTTCAAGGAAATCCCTTTCCTTCTTGTAGTCATGGCCGGGTCATCTAGTTCATCCTTTCCCTAGTGACTTCATTCGATTTCTTATCTTCCTCAGTGCACTCAACGCAACTAGGTTTCTGCCTAGGCTTAAGAATTTCATTACCATCATAAAGCACCTTATGAGCATTTCTAGCCTTTTTAATTACCTCTGAGATGAGCTTGTCATGGGATGGCCCAGCTAGTGATGTAGAGGAGACCTTGGGAGAAACCATTGGAGAGATGCTAGCCATAAAAATTGTGTGTGTCGTAGGTCCATCATCCACATCAGAGTCGTATGCATCACAAATCGCGACTTGAAAGGCATTGATGATTGTGACCTATCTCCTGAATAGAACTGCTCATCCACATCAAGCATCATAGGTCTTGGCATTGCCTTGACAAAGAAATAGCAATTCCTCTTCATTCAGAGTAGCACCATTGTCACGAGCTTGAGCCGTGCATCTTCTCGGTAATGACTGCATACGCTTTGGAGATGTCGGTTCCTTGCAATGTGACCCTCTCCACCACAGTTATAACATTTGATGAGCTTAGTTTGACCTTGGTTACCATTCCTTCCTCGATTATGGTTTCCAACATAACCTCTCCCGGCTCCACCTCGTCCACGATCATATGTCTTTCCATGCAGGGTTGCACCACGATCCTTCCTTCTTTAATAGTGGCTTGATTGTGTGGGTTAGATGCACGTTCGAGGTTGTTGTTGGTTGGTGGGAGAGTATTCATGTTTTGACTGATGAGAAGAGCTAGTTGATTAATGAAGCTACCCACGTGAGTATCGGCATCGACTTGTTTGTACATAGAATCAGGAATGAGTTTGTGATTACCATTACCCAAGGGTATGACTTGTGATGCTTTGGTTGTGATTCCGATGTTTGAGTAGAAAGCGGTAGAGTCATTAGACGAGCTTGTCTCTCCCTGGTTGGTTTTGAACTGATTGAGAATTAATTTTTCAAACATAGCATGTCTCTCATTCTGAAGGAGGAAGGCATAGAGTTGCTCATAGTTTGTATTCTTCAATCCTTTAGTGAGCTTCACAGCGGTAACAAACTTGTGCCATTCGGGATTCATGTTGTTCACAAATTTTGAGTTCAACTGAATGTTAGGCATAGTCATTCTGATGTTCCTCATGTCATTAACTAACTTATGAAATCTCACATAGTACTCATAGACACTCTCATCTGGTTTCATCTTGAAATGCTCAAATTCGTCATAGAGTTGGGATTCTCTGTCTTCCATAGTTAATTCAGACCTCGAGAGAAGCATCTTAACATTGTCCCAAACCGCCTTAGCATCTGTGTTATGATTGATCAGCTTGTAGATGTCTTTAGGAAGACCTTGAAGAACAATGTTTGAAGCCTTGATATCTGCATCAAATCTCTTTTATCCTTATCATCAAGCTCATCATACATCTTAGGTCTGTCAATTCCGTAAACAGAGTACCATCTGCATTTGTATCAAGTATGTCTCTAGTCGTCTCAACTCGATATGGTCCTTCATCAATGGATTTGAGAATGTTGACACCATTTTCCTTTCCAAGGCAATACCGTCTAATTCGTTGAGCCCAAGAGTCGTAGTCAGTTCTGTCAAGCATGGGTGGACGAGTATCTGAACCAGCTGCTTGAACATCTTCGGCACCAGTGGAGATAACAGTGGGAACGTTGGTAGACATGTTAACAGATTATACGGGATTTTATAGCTCTATGATTAAACCGGGAAATGGATTCTTTCACGGATTTTCTGAATCAAGAGAAAAACCGTAAACAATCACTCAAGACTCTAGATGATAAAATACTAAATCGCTAGAAGATAATGCACTAAGTCGCTAGAAATTAGTGCACTAATTCGCTAACCCTTAATTCGCTACACCCCTAAGTCGCTAGAGTCCCAAGTCGCTAACAGAAATACAAGTCGCTAAGTAGTAACTCGCTACAGACTAAGTCGCTAACCAAATTTTGGCAGCAATTCGCTACACAAGTCGCTAGAGACACAAGTCGCTAAAGAGCAACTCGCTCCTGACCAAGTCGCTACCACAAGTCGCTACCCGTAGTGGAGAATCCACTACTTGTACTTTAACTCGCTAGATCTAACTCGCTAGTTCCAACACTGTAAGTCGCTACACAAATGTGAAGCAAGTCGCTACCAAGAAACTATTCCGTGAGCTAAGTCGCTAGCTTGAAAAACCATGTAAACCTCACTTTTCAATCCAAAAACAACCCAACCAAGATGATTCAAGCTTACCAAATGAAAACCTAAACACTTTTGATGATTCTAAACATAAAAGTACAACCAAAATCGAAACTTTAACACTAGAAATCAATCAAATGATGCTAAAACCACTAAACTTTTTCAAACTTAAAAACCACCTAAAAACCACTAGAAATCCAAAGATGTGTAAGATATGATCTAACCATGGCTCTTGATACCAGATTGAAAGATATAACTTTTCACATACACATCATAACATTAACACAAGGTAGAATATAGATGGAATTCTAGAGAGAGAAAGTTAGAGGTTTAGGGAACTTAGTGAGAGAAAGTGAAAGATATTATTATGAGCTCCAACTCTCTACCTTGGGAGGTAGAGAGTATTTATAGTCTTACATAAAACGCCACACATCGGGCTGTGGATCAGGCATACAGTGGGTAAAGACCCGTCCGTCCTCCACGGTGTTACTTAACTAAATACTACTTAACTTAATATCACTACGACTACGAGCTTTCTAACGATTACATATACTTGAGGTGACCGACTCTTTAATACCTGGAATTTCTAATTCCTAACATTTCAAAGTTCCCGTTTTATTTTCCCTCCCTACACTTAAACTGAACATTGTCCCCAATGTTCCCCGAAAGTATCAAAGTTATGATAATGGAAGGTAATAAAAGATGAAAGAAACTAATACTCCCCTGATTAGCTCGGTAGGATCCGTGAAAAATGGTGGTTACATCTTTCTTCAAGAAGAACGTTTGCATGAAAAGCTCCTTCTCATCTTATGTATTTTCTTCTTGGTAAATTAAACCTGCACACTTGAAGAAAACAAACGAAACCTTCGCGTAAAATCGGCGGTAATAATATATATAGTACTCTACTAAACTAGGATATAATGCTTGTGGAATGTATGTTTACAGAATTTCTGGAAAATTAAGACTTGGAAAATTCCAAAAAATTATAAGTAGCTCAGAAAACGAGAAAAAGTAATCAGTTGTTTTTGCTCCTTCCTGACGCCGTCAGGTTGCGATCCTGACGCCGTCAGGTTATCCTGACAAAAACTGGTCTGCGATTTTCTGAAGAAAAAAAATTATGGAAAATTTACATCTTTAGAATCTGAAAAAATTTCCTGCAAAACATCCATTATGACTCGATACAAGCATTTGACTCGAACAAACACACATGTATATCTTTTACATAATTGTAATTCTCATGTTTACGTTTCTTTTGAAAACGTGTGTAATTCTCCCTACACTTATCCCTTATGTAAAATACCTTTATATGTAATTAAGACGAGGTTAAAGACAAAATAAAGCATTTTTACAAATTTAAACATGAGAATAAACAATCAATAAAAGATATACGACACAAACAAGCAAACAATTAAGCATGGGTTGCCTCCCACGAAGCGCCTTTCTTTATTTATGAGTCTTGTAGCTAAACTCGAAGTCGTACCCCTACGTGACTTCACTACCGTCACCTTCTTCCTCATGACGGTCTCCATTGGGGGGTTACATGTTGTAGAAGTGCCCTATGATGTACTTTTCTAAGAGGTCATCTTCTCCCCAATTGGTCCTATACTCCGGTCCTAGTTTAAAGCAATCCTTATAGAAACCTAGAATCTTGGCCATTACATAATCTACTCCCTTCTCCTTATCCTCCTCATTCCTATAGTAGACCGATAATTTAAGTTCCTTTTCATCATTGGAGAGTGATGAAAACTTCTCAATCTTAAACGGCATTTGGTAAGCTACATCATCGGTCTCATTCTTGAATCGCACTATTCCTAACGATGGATCATAAGTCATCCCGATGTTTTCTATGAAAGGCTTTCCTAGAATAACGTAGGACAAGCTAGGATCTATGGCCGTACTAATATCATTCACCACTATGAAATCCGTAGGAAACATGAAACTACCTACGTAGACGGGCAATCCCTTAACTCTACTAAGAAAATTGCAACTAACCCTAGGATTATCGGGGTCTTGCCTAGTTGGGATAGGCTCCTTCATTACCCAATCATAATAGGTGCTAGTCATGATATTTATTGGGGACTTGCGGTCAATGTATGCTTTCACCACAAAAAGGTGTCCTATGCAACATGGTATGTTAAGATTCCAAGGGTTCCCAAACTTGATCCTAGGGCTTTTCCTAACGTGCATGTGACGGAGGTCTCGTACTAAATGTGGGTGGCGAGAGAGCTCTTCTTCCATAGGAAACTTATTGAAATAGTCATTGCCTACTTCACCTACTTCCTCAGTTGTTTCATCCTTAGGAGTTTCACTAACCTCAAGTACCGTTTCTTGGTTTGCTTCGTCATTTGTTCTGTTAGGCTTCACTAAGGTAATGGTATTGACGAATTGAACGTGCTTAGCTAGCTTACTTGGGTCCTTAATCTCTACATCGGAAGGTTCGGGAGTTGAGATAACATTAACCTTCTTGTCACTATTGGTTATGGCTTTCATGAGGTTATCTATCTTCTTATCCATATCGGCTTGTTGTTGGTTAAAACGTTCCGAGAGCTTAGCTATTTGAGCTTCTTGGGATGCAACTATGTTTTGCAACATCCCTTCTATGTTTTGTTGGGTAGGGCCATGAGATGGGGGCCAAGAGAAATCATTAGATGTGAATTCTTTGGTTTGTCCCCAATAGAAGTCGGGTTTGCCCTTCCACGCTCTCGAGGCGTCATTGAAAGTCCTAGGTCCGGGTGTTGTGGGGAATCTTCCTCACGTTCCATTGGTACGCGAGGAAGCGTAGTCAACGGAAGCTTGTTCGGGGAATCTTGTGCAAGCATGAGTGTTATGGGGATCACTACATGGCTCACATGAGGAAGAAACTTTGTTCACTTGGCGTGAAGACTTAGGATTATCGTAGGAGCTCATTAGGAATTTAACTTGATCTTCAAGCTCGAGCATCCTACGGTCGAAAGATTGTGAGTCAATGGGAAGCAGGGAGATTGCCTTAACGGTTTTGGGCAACTCACGAGGGTCATTCCAACTTTCGTTGTCATAGAGAGCAAGGTCCTCTATTATACCCCACGATTCTTCCGCGGTGAGATCACTAAGTTTTCCACCGGCCGCTTGGTCAATGGATCGCTTGGTGGGGAAGTTGACATGATCATAGAAGAGTTGGACTTGGAGCCAAAGATCAATGCCGTGATGAGGGACTTTATGGAGTAAGTCCTTGAATCGAGTCCATGCTTCGTAGAGAGATTCACCTTGACGTTGTTGGAACATCAAGATATCATTCCTAAGTTTAGTAGTTCTCCCCGGTGGGAAAAATTGAGCAAGGAAGCGAGAGGTGAGATCATCCCAACTTGAGATGGATCCGGCGGGAAATCGCTCAAGCCAATTAATAGCGTGGTCTCCCGAGTAGTAGCATCGAGGTCGATGGAATCGACAATTTTAAGGAAATCCTTAAGATGCTGATTAGGATCTTCGGAATGAAGTCCATCTCTGTTTTGCTCAAACTGGATGGTGTCGGATCGCAGGGCCGTAGTTTGGGCTTGGTCGGGAAGCTCAATGGTGTTCCTATAGCCTAGGTGGCTTGGTCTCGAGTATTCACCAAGAGTACGGCCTCTTGGCGGGTCATTTGGTGGTAGGTTGATGAATGGTGGTTGGTTATCACCTTCCATGATGAAAAGTGATGGGATTACTAACAAAGGTCACGAAGAAGGGGGATAGACTACGAGGAAGCTAAAAAATGGGAAAAAGCTTACTTGATAGGAATCAAGCAAGGAAACCTAAACGAGGTGGACTCCTAACTACCGCACGCGGCGCCAAAAATTTGATAACGCTACACGCGTCGTTCGGGGTCAAAGGAACTTCCTTTTAGTCGAGCAAGTTTTTCAACACCCTAGGCAGTGAACCTAATCGTTGTAGTGTAGTATTAGGGTAAGCCATGTGAATTGATATCGTTCTCTAGGGGAATAGGAATGCTAGTGAGAAGTTACTTCGCTAAGGTTGGGGTTGAGGAAGATTATTTTTATCTTTTATGTTTTTAGAAAATAGAAAGGTAGACTCAAGGGGTATTGGATTTGGGGGTTGGTATTTCTACCGATTAATTCTACTTATCTAATTATCTAAACTAAGGTGTATGTAGTCTATGTCTAATTATTGTGTGCTTGTATGATGATTTAAAGATATGTTTACTTAGGTTTTATTACTCCCAATTATCTCTATTGATGGTTGAATTGTCACGTCCTTATTCTTAATCGCGTTGTGTGTCTAAGGTTTAGGGTATGTTTATCCCTAACTCTTTAAAACTACCAAAGGTTATCGCCTACAAAATCTCTAGGATTTATAAACGTAACGCCAAGGTACTCTTCGGATGGTTTAGCCTACAATGACTCTAGGTACTATAAGCTAAGGTTCAACAAAGATTAATCAAGCATTAACTACACAACGGATGTCCTATCGCAATACTAGATCATTAACAATTAAGATAAGAAACAACCAATCAATATTCAATAATTAAGTTTCATATTTCCTAAGCAAACACACAAGTAAATTAGCCGGACATGGGAAAGATGCAAGCATACTGCGAAAAACTAGAAGGGGGGGTTGAATAGTTTTACCAATTTAAAACTTCCTTTTAAATAATTAGATCGACTTATATCAATCTATTTGGTTGTTTATGTTGGACGTTGATAGATAGATATATAAACGTGTAATGAAAAATAAAGAGTAAGAAGCACATCACCACGACACAAGTATTTATAGTGGTTCGGCTACAAGGACACCTTCCTTGACCTACTCCACTCCCCGAGTCACCTACTCGAGAGTTCGTAAACACTACACCAATCTCCTTATCGCGGAGAAGCCTTCACAACGTCGCTTACCTTTTTCCGGTACAAAGCTAAATACCGAGTTCTTTCACACCAAGGTGAACCACACCTAACACAACGTCTCCTACCCTTTATACGGTGCTAGGCTAACCACCGAGTTCTTTCATACCAAGGAGAACTAATCCTATCACAACGTCGCCTACCCTTTATTAGGTACTAGGCTAAGCACCTAGTTCCATTACTATGGAGGAACTACTACCCATCACAATACAACACCTAATATCAAGGAGATCCACTCCTTGTTACAACACCATCAAGGATATCACCATCCTTGGAAATAAACAAATACTTATATGTATAACGATGCACCTCATCGATTATACGACCTAGGCATTCTTCCCTAATGCCACTTGATTTGATTCTTAGGCATCCTTCACTAATGCCTTTGACACAATGCTTGACACCTTTCACTAATGCCTTCGTATTGACACCTTTAGCATTATTCACTAATACTTTAACACGGATGATAAGCACTTTTCACTAATGCTTTCGTCTTGATTCTTTCGGCATCCTTCACTAATGCCTTCAACACAACATCTATGGAGGAAGAAAGAACTATCAACAAGAGAACCTCAGTTGCCTTGATGATGACGAAGCATGGCAACTCATGGACTTGAGCTTGCTCGACTTCAAGAAGTGGTGATCTCGCCTTTAAGAGGAACCTAGAGAATCACACAAAAACAAAAGACAAACTACATAGATCTCTTGGATCTGAGGTTAGAGGGATATAATACTTGGGGGAAGTATGTGTGTAAATTTGTATCTAGAAAGGAAGAAATGGCTCTCTATTTATAGAGGAAATTTTCTACTGTTCCCCGGATCCCGCGGATCCCTTCCACAAGGGATCCGTCTAGCACAAAGTTAGGGATCCATGGGATGCTCCTCTTTGCCCATGGGTATTTTTGGTTATAGGTCATGGGTCTTGGGTTATGGGTTGATCCATGGGTTTCTATCTAGATACAATGTATCTCAAGGATACAATGAACTTGGTTAAGTGGTATATATAAAACCATGAATTAAGGGTCAATACCATTTACTAGTTTTTACCCATTTAGCATATACTTGTTTTTACCCATTTTAGTATAAACTTGTTTTTACCCATTTTAGTATATACTTAGTTAAGTATATGTTGGCCCAATATGTAAACACTAGTTGTTGTACATATGTATCTAAATCATAAAAACACTTTTACTTGTTTTAGTGTTTTATGTGAAAACATAAGTGTGTTAGGAAACTATTGAATCAAACTATTTACGTATTTTATTTGTTTAGTTAAAATTAGTTTATGTTTGTTATCGACAAAACATTAGAAGATCATAAAATATTAATAAACGTTTTTACGGCTTATTTGTATTAACACATACACACAAGTAATTGAAGACATAATTGAATTAATGAAGTAAAACACTTATCTTGATGTAAGATAGGGTATGGAACCTTAAAATACTGTACAAGACAGCCTTGGTTCGGTTTAGGTTTTTACTCCAAAAGACTACAACTGAAAACTAAAAATTCGGATTCTATATATAAGATTACAAATGCGACCACGTCACTTTGATTTGTGACGTCGTCTGGTCGCCGTCATTAGGGTTTCGTCTTGGCCACGTTAGTCTTGCGACGACGTCACCTTATGCTTGTGACGCCGTCCCCTTCAGTCTCTGACGTCGTCTGGATTAAATCTAGGCCGTCTGAGACCTACTCTTTTACGTATTTTATTTTTTTCGTTAAAATTATTTTACGTTTGTTATCGACAAAACATTAGAAGATCGTAAAATATAAATAAACGTTTTTACGGATTATT
This sequence comes from Chrysanthemum makinoi, assembly GCA_910596185.1. NCBI lineage: Eukaryota > Viridiplantae > Streptophyta > Magnoliopsida > Asterales > Asteraceae > Chrysanthemum > Chrysanthemum makinoi. Next base: position 113,133,878 of record OU343217.1, read on the forward strand.
TGTATTAACAATCTCCCCCTTTTGTTGATGACAAAACATAAACTTATTTTAAGGAAAAACTAAAACTCGTAGCAAATTTAAATTAGTAGTTTTTACTTTTTCTCCCCCTTTTTTGTCGAAACAAAAAGTGTTAAAAGAGACTAACACAATATTTGAAATAAAATATGTAAAAGAAAATGTAAAGAGAGCAAGTGACGGGAATGGTACTCGTCTCTACTCCCCCTTGACGAGTCCATCCCTTTGAGAAGGCGTCAAGTACATAACGTAAATAATTTCATGTGTTTGCAAATAAGTTTGCAAATGGTTCGTCTAAGTGACGAAAACGTGCTCCCCCTTGAATATTGCAAAGTTGCAATGGGGTGTCATGAAGTATAGTCCAAAATCGGATTAAGTTGCAAGTGATTTTGCAATATCATTTGACACAAAGCTCCCCCTAGCTTTATGGTGTCAAAGCTTTCATGTGTATTTTGAAAATCTACAAAATAAAGGTTAGAAAACAAGAGTATAGTGCATAATTTCCTGCAAATAAAACTCAAGTTAGTAGAAATCTGTGCTTCTGTACTACGGATCCCATGGTTCCCTTTTTGGAGGGATCCGTCTAGGCCATTGTTAGGGATCCGGCTGTCTGGTGACAGTTTCTTCAGCAATGAGGATATACCAAACAATGCTAAGGAAGATGTGAAGAATGTATATGATATAACAAGCACAACACATAAAATAATCATGGCATGTAAGTATTCATTCAATAAAACAAGAGATAATCAAACAAATCTCTAAAAACTAAGAGAATGAACTAGGCCATACAAGTACCACTAATGCTAATGAGTTACCCAAACTCAAGATTCAACTAAGAGCTTAGTGATGATCAAGGATGAGAAAAGTTTCCTAAATGTTCTAAGTTTGAGCTTGTGACTAAGATGCTCATTGTAGTTTAGGCTTGTTGACCTCTTCAAAACGTTCGAGGAGGTGATAAAACATGAAACGTTGCTCTTTACGTAGTTCATGTATCAACCTTTCAACATGTTTACAATGATAACAATCCTTGTCATGATTTTGTGCTTCTTGAAGCGGAGGTTCAAGTGAAGTGGGTTGAGGATCTTCAAATGAAGGAGGAATTGGTGGAGGCTCATTAAGTGATGGCTCTACAATGTTTGAGGGTGGAGGTAAAGAAGCATCAACTTCCATGTGGTCGGGTGGTTGACTTTGATGTCTTCTCATAATCCAAAATGGACTATTGGGGGGAATAAGAGAAGTTGATATTGGAGCAAGTGTTGATTCAACACTTTGATTTAGTTGCCCAACCTTTTCAAGTAAATTTTTTGGTAGTGGTGGAAGGTGAGATGGCCAAGGAGGCAAGTCTTCTAAATTGTGAGAATGTGAAGATGATTGTGAGTTGGCTCTAGGCACCAATGATGTTGGTTGAGTTGTGGAGGGTATGTTTGGTTTAGTAGAGTTTGGTGATGATATCCTTGTGGGAACAATCCTCTTTAGTTTGATTGGTTTCTTTGGTGTAGGGGAAATCCTAGCATTTGTGGACTTAATCAGAGATGATTCGGTTGAGGAAACTTCGTGTATGATCCTAGCAAGTTTCTTGGGTGGTTCTTGGGTGGATGAGTTAGCACTAGGAGCCTTTCTCATGATGAAATGACTAAGGAGGATGGTTGGAATTGCTGATAATTGTGTTTGTGTTTGATGACTAAAGTGTTCTAGCGATATGGCTTATAAAAGGAAGAATTTGGCAAGTACATTTAAGACTTAAGCCACTAAGATCTTTAGAGATGTGATGATTAACATGCACAAGGTTGAAGTTCAGAGTTTCACTGATCTAGGAACTCATTTAAGATGAAATGGAGTGTTTGAGTGAGTAAGATGAGATTGAGATGATTTTTTTTGGCTAGATTTGACATAATCTGTCACCCGGATCCCGCGGTTCCCTCCCTTGAGGGATCTGGCTAGGCTAATCCTAGGGATCCGGCTCTTCAGCAGTTATGACAGGTTAGAAATCAAGCTTCTAAAAGCTAAATCCTATATTTATTATGAGTGTTTCACTCTTCCTAAGTTCCTAAGATGAGGGTACACTTGAATGATCAAGAATAATGAGTGTTATAGCAAATGATTGTTTTTATGGAAGGAAAATGGGACTAGATGACTACCAATGGATTTTCAAGGATAACACTAAGAGTTTTGGTGGTGTCAAGTCATAATAAATGATCCTAGAGATCAGATTTTAGCTTGAGGTGAAATTTGAAAAATCCTTAAAAATTACAAGAATTGAAAAACTAATTTTTGACCCACTTTGAGATAAAGATGACTAGAAACAATTTCCTAAAATTGTTCAATAAGTACACCTAAGTGTTTTGAAAGATGAAAGATAATTCGTGATTATTGAAGCGGAAATATGATGAGTTTTGATTTGTTGATAAATCAAGAGACATTTAGACTAATATCTTTGTGTAAGCTATACGTGAGTCTAACCCTTTCTCATCCTTGAAATAGACTTAGTTAATTTCTAACATCTTATGTTTAGCTAATGTGATGTATTCTAGTAAGTTATCTTGATGCAAGGAATGCTGTATTGCTGATATGATGTCACGGAGCCCACGGTTCCCTCAAGGGAGGGATCCGGCTAGGCTAATCCTAGGGATCCGGCATCTGCAGATCAGAATCCCCATAAAATGATGTGTAGATTTTGCACACTCATAAACTATTAAACTAAACAACAAGTACAAGCATGTTTTCACGAAGCAACACTCATTAATAATGATAAAAGTAACAATATCCAAATTTACCACAAACCAAAGTGCTAAAGCATAAACATCCACACATAAGTTAAGTTTAAACAATAAGCATTTTCCTATTGTCTCTTTCGTCAATTCTTTCTTTTCCTTTTTGACGACTTTGTGAGGTTGTAAGCAAGATTTTGAATCATGCCCCTCAATTGTTTGAATTCCTCGGTTTCGTTTGGAATGGTTGGAAGTTGTTCGTAGTAATCGAAGGGTTCCAATTCAATGTTGGCTATGGGGTCGACATCTTCTTCTTCCTCATTTTCTTCTTCTTCTCCTTTCGAGGACTCCGAGAGAGCTTTAGGTTTCTTCCCATTGACCATGAAGCGTTTAGAGGGTATTTTGGTAAGAGGTACCATTACGTGATTGGCAAAGAAATGATCATTGTTGATAGGAGATGGTTGCAATGCACTAACACACTTACAAAGTCATGTTAGGAGCATACCATATAGAAATACCATGTTGGAAGCTTTGAATACTACGCCATTCTCCTTACCATGTAATAGGCGAGGTTAAATGGCTTTTGGTGGGTAAGATAATAGATCATTTGCACAAGGCATGCATTTGGATGATCTTTGTTACCAACTAGGCTAATGACGTTTTCCTAAGAATTTCTTCCCATTTTCTAAACATGGGATGGATTCAAAAGTTCCATTTGAAAAGGATTACGGTGAATGAGCTTTGTTTCGATTGAAAGGGATTGGTCGGCCTCTTATTTTGAAAATGGTGTCTCGGATGATTCCGGGTTCATCAAGAGGAGTATGGTACATTGGTTTAGAATCAAGTGCAAGGTTTTGGGTGTTAATAGCCCAGTCTTGAGAGTACATACAAATTCCTTCACAAGGAATGTGAAGAATTTGAGCAAAGGTGTTGAGGTTGAAAGTGAAGTTTCGTTTATTGATGATTAAAGCGATTGAAATGCTATCATCGGCGTTTCGAATGATCCTAATGCTTTTATAAAACTCAAAGATGAAAACCGAACAAATTTGTTCATCAATGTCAAGAAGACAATCGAAATTGATTGCCGAGAAGACTTGACGAATGTCGGTATCCTCAAGGAAACATTCCTTGATTACACGACCTTCGTGGATAAGTCATTTTCCGAGCTTTTTGAAGACCTTGCGGTAGGTTTTTGAGAGTTCCTCATTTCGATAGTAATGAGTAAGGTAATGGACGGTATCATGATGATCTTGTTGAGTGGCTTTAGGTATGGTTGATCCTAAAAACACAAATTTTCTAATTAGGTAAAATTAGTTGAGCTGGGTTTATGGTTTTGATTTGTATTAACAATGTTGTGAACACAATGTGATCTTAATTATGTTAAAAAGCTCCTTTTCATGATTAATTTTGAAAACCCTAATTAAAGTAATTGATTAGAAATTTGTAAAACCATAAACCCTAGGATGAGGATGATGAAGATTAGAACAAGTTAGTGTAATTACTTACAATGATGTTCTAGAGAGGAATACTTTAGAGTATGGAATCCAATGAAGATGGAATCAGTGGTTTAGTCGTTTTTTGTGTTATGTGAGTAGAGGGAAAAAGATCAGTGGTGGTTTTTGAAAGCGTATAGCTGAGTTCTGTTCCACGGTTTCCTCGGATCCCTTGTATTTGGGATCCGGCTAGTACAACTAGGGGGATCCGGCTACTGTGGACAGAAAAAGGGTTGTTTGGCATTATTTTGTAGTAGGCTTATAAACTAGCTTACTAAAAAATAGTTTGGAGGTATCAGATGAAGATTGTTTTTGGACGACGGGTTTTGATGAATCACATATCGAGGGTTCATATGTGACGACGGCGTTAGTTTGACGAATCAAATGGAATACTATTCCCGATGATGAATAAGACGGAAAAGTGACGAAAGAGACTTTTAAAGATGCTTAGAAATTATTAAACAAAGAGAACTATGAAATAAATAAACTCATGTAACCTATCTAATGAAAAGTAAAACATACCTCTATGCTTCTTGGTTTGATATAAACCAAAAATACTTCATGAGCTTTTTAAAGTAATCCTTTGTACTTGGTGTACGTAAGTTGTGATTACTTTTAGATCCTTCCTTGAATGTTGACTTCATTATTCTTTGAATACAAATGAAGGTTTTGGAGAGATTCTAGCATGAAAATTTCTTGAAACAAAAATTGTTAGAATGATCTATCAATGTCCAACAAAATGATTTAAAAGAAAATATGACTTTAAAAAAATCTTTCTTTTTAGTTTTCAAACATACACGGATCGTATCAAGTCTTTAAAGTACGACATACTTTAAGAAACTTGGTAACGAAGCTCTGATGCCAATTGTGGAAAACTAGAAGGGGGGGGGGGTTGAATAGTTTTACCAATTTAAAACTTCCTTTTAAATAATTAGATCGACTTATGTCAATCTATTTGGTTGTTTATCATGGATCTGGACACACAGCTTGTGTCAATGATATTTTGTATAATATTATTAAGCACGCGGAATTTATTTAGTAATACTTAGAAGATGGATTGTATGATGTATTGTAGATAAACACATATTAAACACAAAACTTAAGCTCCAATATTATTGATGAATAATACGAGTGATCTTACTTATCACTAGGGTTACACCTTGAAGCTTTTGTGAGTAATACGTATGTAATTAGACAAGTACCTAAAACAATGACCTAGGACCTCCTTTTATACAACAAGGAGTCCTTTACAAGATAAGTATAAAGCTAACATTATAGAATATACACAAGATCTATTCTATACTTATCTAGACGCGTTGAACTAAACATTATCTAATAGCAGTGGTAATAATGTACCAGCAATGGTAATACGTTTCCACTGCTAGTGTTAATCCGAGCAGTGTAAACCACAACTATCCGTGGTAACGGATTATTCCCAACAATCCTCCCCTAAACTTATGATTTCTTTGCAAATCAATAAGTTTCTTCAGTCTTCATTATCTTCAAGGATTTGGGGAATTCAACCAAACACTTCACTTCTTCCTTAACTTCTGTATGGCTCTAGAACATTGATCTTGAAGCCTATGTAACAATGCTCTGACCTTCTCATTGTCTTCATGAACTCTTATAGTAGTACATAACATCACAGTGAGAGTTCCAGCTCTGAGTGGATATTCTTTCTCAGCAAGCATGAATGCATCTTCTCCATTTGCTGTAGAGACATGATGAACTTCACATGAATCATAGTAAAACCATTTAGTACCAGGACACGTGCATGAGAATTTCCAGAAATCATCATTAACATTTGGTTCATAGAGCCTTCTAAGATTAATCCATAACTGCATCTCCTTTGTATCTTTGAGATCTTGAGCATTAAACCTTTCTTGAACTAACCTCCATAATGTATCAAGGTCATCTCTGTCAAAAGCTTTTATAAGATCTTCAAATTGAATGAATGATGAAGTTTCACCACCTAGCCTTGTGATCTTCCATGTTGGAGCAAAATTGCTAGCAGTGTAAACTTCCCAATCAATGATAGGATGTCTTACTTGCAGTGGTTCTGGATAAAAATCTTCTTCTACAACTACAATCATTCCAGTCAGTTGTTCTTCAGTGAATTTCTCAGTAGGAATTTCTTGTTCTTCAGCAACCTTAGTCTTCTTAACAGTATGAGAATCACTTTCTTTGGCCTTTCTCTTCAATTTAGGAATCCTTATTGCTTCTTCTTTAGAGCCCATTGGAGTAAAAGCTTTATCTTGTTTTTGAAATCTGTAGTAAGCCTTTTCAACTTGATCATCAAGCATTCCTTTGAATTGATGCTTCTTCCAACCACCAACATGACAACAATAAGTCTTCATATATGAAAGAATTTGTGCCTTGGTAGGTTGTCTTGATTTCTTTTGACCCTTTTTGACTGAATTGATCACATCTTCAAGTGCTTGATTGTTTTTCATTTGAATGAAATCCTTCAATTGAGCAGTTCTTTGTTCTTCAGTTAAGGATGCATCAGCTACGAGGTCAATTGCCTTTTTCTTGATTATTTGATTATTAGCAATCAAGAACTCAATATCATCTTCAGTAGGAACATAACTAAACTCTGGAGTCTTCTCTCTAAGAATTGTAGGTTGAACAGTAGAAATTGGATTTTCTAATCTATCAAGCCTTTTAGCCTCCAAAAAGCTTGCAACTTCCAATTCTTCAAGCTTTTTCTTTTTAGCAACTTGTTCTTCATTAAACTTTTCAGCAATTTCTCTATCAAGAGCAATCCGTGCTTGTTGTTTCTTTGAAATCTTTCTTCCAATTTGCTCTACACTTTCCATAACTGCTTTACCTTTGTCTTTCTTCAGTTTATCAAATTCTTCACTTGCAGTGGCAATATTTTGCTCTGCAGTGGAAATGGAATCAGTGGTAAAATCAGTTGCAGTACAGAAAATGTCTTGATCATCAAGTTGCTCTCCTTGAGTATTATCTTCCTTTGCTCCTTTATTTGTATCTCCTTCATTTTCAAAATCAATTTGCCTCCCCTTAGTGTCAGCACCAGTTTTTCTCCCCTGTTTAGGAGAATTTCCTAAATCATGATCAGCTGAATCACCATCAGTAGGTGAGGATGAAGATGAAATCACCAACTTTTCAGTCTTCTTGTGCTTTTTCAACCCCTGCAACTCTTCCTTTAAGGTCTGAATCTCTTCTTTTAAGTGTTTAACATCCTTGGCATGCTGCTTCTTGACATGTGCCAAATCCTTCTGGAGAGATTCAACCTGCTTGGCTAACTTTGTACACAAAACCATCAATTCCAATTGTTGCCCACTGCCCTTATCACTTCCAACTGTGTTACTTGTTGGGAGAGGTGAATCATGGGGCAAAGGCTCAGATTCCTCCCTAGTAGGACTAGGTTGAAGTCTAGAACCACCACTGCTTGTTCCTAGACCAAAAGGTTCAGAAACTTGCTGTGTTGTCATGAGAGGAGTTGGCTGTTTAGACCTTCTCTCATAGGTGTTAGAAACTGGTGGAGTATAATCAATGTTTGGAACATTAATTATGGGTGTGTTTTGTTCAGTTGTAATTTTAGTAAGCATTTGGGGAAGGAGAGGTGTAAAAATCATATTGCCATCTTTGTTCAAATTTTGAAAAACTGATTTGATAAACATTAGTATGGGGTTGCAGTTGAAACTCATTTAGCACTGCTTGCACAAACCTTGGATACATTAAAAAATTTGTTTTACTCTGTACATTGCCTTTCATACTTGTAAAAATATAATTTGACTAGTTAAAAATCTTATCAGTGACTAGACAAACCAAAGGATAAGCCATGGTAGAACTAAATTGCTCATAAGATGTTTTCTTTGGACTGAGACAATGCAACAGAGTATGAATCAAAAATCTCCATTGGGGACAAAAACCACTCTTTTTGAAAGTAGCCTTTTTGTCAGTAGTATCATACCCCATGGATGATAAAGTATCATGAATTTCAGGCATAGGTAATGTGATGAGACCATTGAGATCACCCAATTGGAGTACTCTCCTCAAGGATGCCTCAGTAACATCAATAGTTACACCATCCACAGTGGCTCTTAGAGCATCCACTGTTTCATGTGTATCTCCAATCTCAAGTGTTATGGACTTAGCAGAAGTCCAAAACTGGTTGATTTGAGAGATATAGATTGTGGGTTTTAAAAGCAAAGCATACCTTATATGTGTGGTATGGAGAAAGTCCACAATCTGATAAAAAGCATGGCCACTCTTCTCGTTAGACTTTTGTAGGTAGGCCACTAGGTTGTGCTCATCTGCAAAGTTTAAAGGTGCCATAGAAACTTTTGATGAAAAACGATATTATGTCAGTAAGAATTGAAAGAACAACTAGCCAATTGAGAGAGAAAGATATATAGGGTTAGGGTTTAGAATTATTTTTTAAGAAAAATTATCTTTAGAAAGTATTTATCACAATATGGAAAGAAGATAATTTCCTTAAAATTTTAACCTTATATATATGTCAATCAGTGGTTACTTTCAACGGCTAGTAAAAAATAAGTTACTGACACAATCAGTTGTAACGGCTAGAACAACAGTGGTAAAATAACACTGTTAGTGGAAACTGTGAACTAGCAGTGGTAATTTTTCACAAAAATTTCAAAGAGCAGTGGTAAATAAAATCATGTGATAACATGACTACTCTTGTCATAGTTTTTAGCAAACTACCAGCTATCAACGGATTTGATATGTCTTTACCATGAGCCGTTTGCTATGGACTAGCCAACTCTTAATCATAAAGAATATGGTGAGTTGATAACCATATAGTTTTTGGTAAACTATCAACCATAAACGGATTTGTCAAGTCTTTACTAGTAGCCGTTTTCTCTGGACTAGTTGATTCTTATGTGGATAAGACAGGGTGAATCAATAACCATTTGTTGTGTACTCAGATATACACCTTTTAAATTCAACTCCTATCTAAGCTTCATAAAAACATAAACAGGAATACAAGCAAACATATACAAACTCATACGACAATTTCAGTACCCAACAGCCTCCCCTCAACACCAGAGAACATTTTGACAAAAAGGTTATGGATTAAGCATTCCAATACTTGTTACCAAGTACTGAAATCTCCCAACATCAAGTCCTTTTGTTAATAAATCAGCATAGTTGTCATCAGTATGAATTTTGACAACTTTAATTAGTCCCTTCTCATAGCAATCTCTAATGAAATGATGTCTAATTTCAATATGTTTGGTCTTTGTGTGTTGAACAGGATTCTTAATGATGCAAATGGTACTGCTATTGTCAATATGAATGATGGTATTCATGAAATTGTACCCATAGTCCAAAAGTTGATTCTGAAGCCATAGAACTTGAGCACAACAACTAGCAGCAGCCACATACTCTGCCTCAGTTGAAGAATTAGCCACCATAGTTTGTTTCTTGCACTGCCATGACACTAATCTGTTGCCAAGAAATTGGCATCCACCTGTTGTAGATTTTCTATCCAAGCTAGCTCCAGCATAGTCACTATCTGAGTAAGTAACCAGATCTAGAGGAGAATCTCTGGAGTACCACAATCCCAGAGTAGGAAATGCTTTAAGATATCTGAAAATCTTCTTCACAGCAGTCAAGTGAGAGAACTTGGGAGTAACTTGAAACCTTGCACATGCACACACTACAAACATGATATCTGGTCTAGATGATGTAAGATACATCAAAGAACCAATCATAGACCTGTACATGTGCACATCAACAGCTTCACCACTATTTTCCTTCAGAAGTAGATGTGTAGTCTTGTCTGCAGGGGTGCTGGATGACTTTGCATCAGTGAACTTGAACTTCCTTAGTATCTCAGCCACATATTTATCTTGATTAATGAAAATACCATCTGGCCTCTGTAGTACTTGAAGTCCCAAAAAGAATGTGAGTTCACCCATAAAACTCATCTAGAATTCTTCTTTCATCACTTTCTCAAATTCTTTGCACATCTCTGTCTTTGTAGATCCAAAAATGATATCATCAACATACACTTGAACAAGCAAGATATCATTCTTGTCTTTCTTGATGAACAAAGTTTGATCTACTCTGCCTCTATGAAACCCATTAGCAAGAAGATAAGTGGTTAAGGTTTCATACCATTTCCTTGGTGCATGATGCAAGCCATACAAAGCTTTAACAACCCTGTAAACTTTGTTAGGATATTCAGGGTCCTCAAATCCTGGAGGTTGTGAGACATAAACCTCCTCATCTATCTGCCCATATAGAAAAGCACTCTTTACATCCATTTGATAGACTTTAAATCCCATAAAGGATGCATAGGCTAAGAACAACCTTATTGCTTCAATTCGTGCAACTGGGGCAAACACTTCTTCATAATCAATACCCTCATCTTGAGTGTATCCTTGAGCCACAAGCCTAGCTTTGTTTCTGATAACAATTCCTCTTTCATCCTCCTTGTTTCTGAACACCCATTTAGTACCTATTACCTTCTTGCCAGAAGGCAAATCACAAAGCACCCAAACCTTTTGAAGCTTGAATTGAAGCAGCTCTTCTTGCATTGCTTCCACCCAACTTTCATCTTCAAGCACCTTGTAAACATTCTTTGGCTCCATTTGTGACAGAAAACACATAAAGAGACATTCATTCTTGCCTTCATGAATCTTAGATTCATATATTTTGCTAATGAATCCATGAACATCAGGCAGCTTAGTTTGTCTTCTAGTCTTCACAGGTGAATAGACACCCCCAATCACATTTTCAAGAGGATGTGATTTATGAATATTTGAGATTTCAACATCATTGGCTTGAGCTTCCTCAGTAACTGGAGTTGTAATTTCCACATCTGGTGTTGCAGTGGAAACATTTTGCCTAACAGTGGAATCTGAATTTCCACTGCTTTCAGAATTTTCAGCATTCAAGTTACTATCTCCTTCCTTTCCCAAATCACTAGAAGGATGAGCATCTCCAGTTTTTGGTATATCATCATTATCTGCATAGTCCCAAAGAGGTAGACTGAATTCATCTTGATCATCTGCATGATCTTTGCTTGGTTTATCATCATCAAGAAACTCTTCTGAACCTGCAAAATCAAAAGAAGATGTTCCTGTAGAAACATGCACATAATTCATAGTATTTGTTAGAGTATCAAGATCAAACAATCTTTTTGGACCAGTCCCTTTGACATTCACTCTGTTTTCCAGAAACTCAACATGCAGATTCTCTTCAATCTTTTGGGTTCTTAAGTTGAATACTCTGAAAGCTTTACTAACCATGGAATACCCAACAAAATACCCTTCATCAGCTTTTTCGTCAAACTTGCCCAGATAATCTATGGTATTAAGAATAGATACATGACATCCAAATGGTCTCATGAAGTCAAGGATAGGTGGTCTACCCCTAAATAATTCATAAGGTGTCTTGTTCTTTGTCTTTGCCACTAAAACCCTGTTTTGCACATAACATGCAGTGTTAACTGCTTCAGCCCAAAAAGTGATTGGCAATTTAGAATCGGCCAACATGGTTCTAGCAGCCTCTATCAGTGTCCTGTTCCTCCTCTTAGCAACACCATTTTGTTGAGGAGTTCTAGCTACACTAAATTCTCTTTTAATACCTTTATCTCTACAAAAATCATCCATAACTCTATTCTTGAATTCTGTCCCATTGTCACACCTAATGATTTTAACTTTCATATCATATTGGTTTTCTACTTCTGTGATAAAGATCTTGAGGATGCCTGTTGTTTCATCCTTGTTTCCAAGAAAGAAAACCCATGTAAACCTGCTAAAATCATCAGTTACCACTAGACAATATTTCTTTAGATTCAAGCTGCTCACAGATGTAGGACCAAATAAGTCCATATGTAACATTTGAAGTGGGTGAGCAATAGAGTTAACCAAATTTGACCTGCAAGAAGCTCTGTGTTGTTTGCCTTTAAGACAAGCCACACATGTTTGATCATTTTCAAATCTTTTCTGAGGTAAACCTCTCACCAAACCATCTTTGACAATCTTGTTAATGGTTTTGAAGTTAACATGACCAAGTATTCTATGCCATAACATGGATTCATCCACTGTGGTCTTTGCAAGCAAGCAAGCATAATCATCTTTAGCTACAATGTTGTTCATATCAAAGCTATAGAGATTGCCTTTTCTAGGAATTTTAAGAAGAATCTGACTTTCATCAGGCATCTTAAAATCCTTAGAGAGAACAAAACACTTATCTTTGGTAAAAAGAACATGGTTCATCTTGTCACACATTTGTGACACGCTAAAAAGATTGTACTTTAGCTCTTTTACATAGTAGACAGGTTCAAAGTCCAAGTTACCAGTTTTGATACCTCCTTTACCAGCAACTTTTCCATTTACTCCACCTCCAAAACTGACATACTGTCCATCATAATGCTCAAAATCAGAAAGATAGGACTTGTTGCCAGTCATGTGCCTTGAACACCCATTATCTGTATATCCTTGATCTGATCTTTTTGTCCTTGGATGTTCCTGCACATAAGAGTAAAGAGTTAGTTTCTTTTGAGGACCCAAGCCATGATTGACTTGGATCTGCCTCGTGTATCAATATAGTTAAATCTATCAAAGGTCATTGATACACCATTGGGATTGGTTGTAGAGGTAGTTCCTTTAGGTTTCCATTCCCAACGTACTGAGGCCTTCACAGCATTGCCCATGTCCCCCCTTATCTTGTTTACAACCCTTGCAGTGGTAACTTTTGAATGAGTAGTGGAAACTGCTGGTTTCTTTTTAGGCACCCACTATTGGTTATAGTTAACCTTTTTAGCTTGAAAAGTTTCTTTCTCTGTTTGTGCAGATTTTGCAAAAGTTGTTTTGGAGTTTGCACTTTTAACAGGTGACTTAGGGTGAGCAGTGTTAACAGTTTTTGCAGTGGCAAATGTTTTGAGGCCACTTCTAAGTTGAACTGCTCTTGGGACCATTTTGCAATTAGAATTAGGGTGTACATTATTTTGAAACATGTTAGAATTCACCCTTTTATTCCCTTGGACTTCCCTTCTCCCAACATGATAGTCACAATAAGCATGTAAATGATCAAAACTACCACAGATATAGCATGCCTTATTGTACATCACAAAATCACTACCTAGTTGTTGAGATTTAACATGATTCCAACTCCTCTGGTTACCCCTAGGAGCTGTAGGCTTATTCCTATACATCTCAGCATACCTTACAGTTGGTCTAGGTTTATTAACTGGTTTCCTAGGTTCCTCTGTAACAGTATTGACAACTTTTGGGATAGAAGCCTCTACATTCTTTTTAACATTCTCATCAACAACAGATGAGTCACTAGCACTCTCAAAAACATCATTATCATACTTAACCTCATTCTCATTTTTCACAGTTGTGTCCTTTAAAGGACCATATTCTCTTTCAAGATCCTTAAACTCTTCTAGTCCTGTTTGAGCTAAATCTATACCTGGAGGTGATGGAACACCTCTTAGTGGTGGAGGCACTGTATTATAACCCATACCAGACTTAGCTTTATTAATGATTTGAGCATTCCAAATTTTATCAATTGACTTTGACTGATAATATAAAGTGTCAACAGATAAGTTAACATTCTCATTTCTTTTAAGCTTTTCAAACTCTTTTTGGTATGCTTCATTTCAGCTTTTGTATGTTCTACTCTTTCTAAGAAGAATCATATCATCATTGTATTTTGACTCATTTCTTGATAGTGTGTTTTAGTTGAGTTTTCAATACAGCTATAGCTCTCCTAAGGTTAGACACAGTATAATTAGCAGTATACAACTCTTGTCTTTCATTAGAGTATAAATAATTAAGTCTTTCAACTTCTCTAGCAGCCCTACATGTTTTAGAACAACTTTCAAAGTTTTGTACCTCAGAGTCAGAGAAAGCCATAAGAGCAAATTCAGTAGCAACAAGAGCAGCATCTGAATGTTCTTCTTCTTGATCATCAGCCATGAAACTCCAATCATAGCTTACACCATCAATAGCCAACATTGCCTTTGGTTCTTCCACAGTTGGTCCCTTCTTTTGCTTGTACCAAGTAGACCTGTTGTCCTTGGTCTTTGGTCTTCTGCATTCTCTAGCAAAATGTCCAAACTTGTGGCAGTTAAAGCACTCCACTTTCTTCTTATCAAAGCCTGCAGTTTCATCATCATTGATGTGAATAGGCTTGCCAGTCTTCTTGTAGAATTTCCTAGCCCTCATGCTAAGAACAGCTATCTGCCATTTTATATCCATCTCCTCCAAGTCATCTTCATCAATTTGCTCTATGTCTTCATGAGTTAAGACAGAGCCATCTACTTGAGTAGAGATGAAAGCATAAAAGGTAGGATCTCTAATACTAGCAACCTTCTTCTTTGAACTGCAAGTGGCAAACATTAACATTACCAGTGGAAACTTTAGAACCAGAAATGGCAACATCATCATCACTGTCATCTTCAGAATCATCACTGTCAATAGAGGTTGACAACAATGCCAAGCTACTAGAGCTTGTACCAAGTTTCCATGACTTCTTCAACCTTTGCTCAATAAGTTTGAAGTTGTTGTAAAGGTCATTGAGCTTCATTGTTTCTATGTCTGATTTGTTTTCCCAGACAGTAACATTAGTTTGAAACTCTGAAGGCAAACTTCTTAGAAACTTCAAATTGAGGTCTTCCTTTTCTACCTCAATGCCAAACACAGTCAGTTGTGTAACAATCTTCTGAAGTTTGGTAAAGATGCTATCAAGTGAGTCATTGCTTGAAGCAGAGAAGTTTTCATAACTTTGCTTCAACAATGTCTTTTGTGTCTTCTTTGTAGCATCATTACCACCAAACACTGAGCAAATGTCTTCAAACAGTTCTTTAGCAGTCATGTGCTTGCTGAATGCAATGATCTGATCTCTAGGAAGAGTCATCAGCAACAAACTTCTAGACTTAAGATCATTCTTCCTACAAGATTTTTCAATACTAGATTCAGGCATAGAAACTTTCACAACATCTGTTTCACCAACCTTCACAGTACTTGTCACAGGCTTGAAAGAATCACCAATTTGAATGATCTCCCACAGAGCATAGTCCTGAATGAGAAAGTATTGCTCAATCAGTATCCTCCACATCTCAAACTCATTAAGTTTGAGCTTAGGTAGCCTTGGTGTAGAAGAGTTTGATTGGTTGTTTTCCATCTCCATTGAATTGAGTGAGTAGGTTAAGCTAATTCATTGGATCTTCTAAAACAAAATATCAGAACCTTGGCTCTGATACCACTTGATGGATCTGGACACACAGCTTGTGTCAATGATATTTTGTATAATATTATTAAGCACGCGGAATTTACTTAGTAATACTTAGAAGATGGATTGTATGATGTATTGTAGATAAACACAGATTAAACACAAAACTTAAGCTCCAATACTATTGATGAATAATACGAGTGATCTTAATTATCACTAGGGTTACACCTTGAAGCTTTTGTGAGTAATACGTATGTAATTAGACAAGTACCTAAGACAATGACCTAGGACCTCCTTTTATACAACAAGGAGTCCTTTACAAGATAAGTATAAAGCTAACATTATAGAATATACACAAGATCTATTCTATACTTATCTAGACGCGTTGAACTAAACATTATCTAATAGCAGTGGTAATAATGTACCAGCAGTGGTAATTCGTTTCCACTACTAGTGTTAATCTAAGCAGTGTAAACCACAACTATCCGTGGTAACAGATTATTCCCAACAGTTTATGTTGGACGTTGATAGATAGATATATAAACGTGTAATGAAAAATAAAGAGTAAGAAGCACATCACCACGACACAAGTATTTATAGTGGTTCGGCTACAAGGACACCTTCCTTGCCCTACTCCACTCCCCGAGTCGCCTACTCGAGAGTTCGTAAACACTACACCAATCTTTTTATCGCGGAGAAGTCTTCACAACGTCGCTTACACCTTTTTCCGGCACAAAGCTAAATACCGAGTTCTTTCACACCAAGGCGAACCACACCTAACACAACATCTCCTACCCTTTATACGGTGCTAGGCTAACCACCGAGTTCTTTCACACCAAGGAGAACTAATCCTATCACAACGTCTCCTACCCTTTATTAGGTACTAGGCTAAGCACCTAGTTCCATTACTATAGAGGAACTACTACCCATCACAACACAACACCTAATATCAAGGAGATCCACTCCTTGTTACAACACCATCAAGGATATCACCATCCTTGGAAATAAACAAATACTTATATGTATAACGATGCACCTCATCGATTATACGACCTAGGCATTCTTCCCTAATGCTACTTGATTTGATTCTTAGGCATCCTTAACTAATGCCTTTGACACAACGCTAGACACCTTTCACTAATGCCTTCGTCTTGACACCTTTAGCATTCTTCACTAATACTTTAACACGGACGATAAGCACGTTTCACTAATGCTTTCGTCTTGACTCTTTCAGCGTCCTTCACTAATGCCTTCAACACAACATCTATGTAGGAATAAAGAACTATCAACTAGAGAAGCTCAGTTGCCTTGATGATGACGAAGCATGGCAACTCATGGACTTGAGCTTGCTCGACTTCAAGAAGTGGTGATCTCGCCTTTAAGAGGAACCTAGAGAATCACACAAAAACAAAAGACAAACTACATAGATCTCTTGGATATGAGGTTAGAGGGATATAATACTTGGGGGAGGTATGTGTGTAAAGTTGTATGTAGAAAGGAAGAAATGGCTCTCTATTTATAGAGGAAATTTTCTACTGTTCCCCGGATCCCGCAGATCCCTTCCACAAGGGATCCGTCTAGCACAAAGTTAGGGATCCGTGGAACGCTCCTCTTTGCCCATGGGTATTTTTGGTTATAGGTCATGGGTTATGGGTTGATCCATGGGTTTCAATCTAGATACAATGTATCTCAAGGATACAATGAACTTGGTTAAGTGGTATATATAAAACCATGGATTAAGGGTCAATACCATTTACTAGTTTTTACCCATTTAGCATATACTTGTTTTTACCCATTTTAGTAAAAACTTGTTTTTACCCATTTTAGTATATACTTAGTTAAGTATATGTTGGCCCAATATGTAAACACTAGTTGTTGTACATATGTATCTAAATCATAAAAACACTTATACTTGTTTTAGTGTTTTATGTGAAAACGTAAGTGTGTTTGGAAACTATTGAATCAAACTATTTACGTATTTTATTTGTTTAGTTAAAATTATTTTACGTTTGTTATCGACAAAACATTAGAAGATCATAAAATATAAATAAACGTTTTTACGGTTTATTTGTATTAACACATACACACAAGTAATTGAAGACATAATTGAATTGATGAAGTAAAACACTTATCTTGATGTAAGATAGGGTATGGAACCCTAAAATACTGTACAAGACAACCTTGGTTCGGTTTAGGTTTTTACTCCAAAAGACTACACACTGAAAACTAAAAAATTCGGATTCTATATATAAGATTACAAATGCGACGGCGTCACCCTTTGATTTGTGACGCCGTCGGTCGCCGTTATTAGGGTTTCGTCTTGGCCACGTTAGTCTTGAGACGGCGTCACCTTATGCTTGTGACGTCGTCCCCTTCAGCCTCTGACGTCGTCTGGATTAAATCTAGGCCGTCTGAGTTGCGACGACCTACTCTTTTAAAACCTGAAGCCGTCACTTGTAAATAAGCAATTTGGCTACTGAGCTGTCATAAAAGTTGTCCGAAGACGTCACTAATTTGTGCCTGACACCGTCCCCTTCAGCTCCAGCAGCCTGAGTGTCTCGATTCTTGACTTTGGCCATTTTCTTCGTATATTCGCGCCTTTTCGTCCGAATAAGTGTCATTCCAGCATTTTTCCTTCAAGATACCTAAAAAGTGAAAAGGAACGATATTAAGTAATAACGGATTCAAAAGTGATCAAATAAGGGCTTAAACGACCCCTCAAAAAGGTACATTTTAAAACCTTATCATGTACAAACACCACTACTTTTGCGATCAATATAATCACCTACATGGTCAAAATCTGCATATGCAATAGTTTATACCCATGTCCCTTTGGGATACCATAACCCTAATTGGGTTGTACCTTTTATGTGCCTAAATATTCTTTTAACGGCTTCGAGATGTGAAGATTTATGATCTTCTTGAAAAGCAAGCACATAAACAAACACTAAACATGATATCATGTGACATATTGGTTTTCATAAACATATAATTAAGCACACTAATGGTTCGAATGATTTAGAGTTCTAGAGAGAGAAAGTGAGATGTTCTTGAGAGATAAAACAAAAGAAAGGTTAGATTACCAAATGAACATCTAACCCTCTCCCTTGTGGGGAGAGGGCTATTTATACAAATGACTACGCCCTCATTCGGGCTGTGGATCAGGTATACAGTGGGTAAAGACCCGTCCTTCTTCCATGGTGATACTTATACTATTAATAATCTAACTAATATACTGTTACATCTACGAGCTATAATATGCTAAACATACGTTGGGGTGACTGACACTTCAGCTTGGATTTTTTAAATCCTAACAATCTCCCCCTAAGGGAGGTCACCCCA
>OU343217.1:113152719-113320268 GCA_910596185.1 Chrysanthemum makinoi
ATAATTACATTGAAAAAATCCTAGCAATTAATCTATAATCTTTGATGCTCGAGCTCGTAGACTTTGTAGTTTCAAAAACTTTAGCATCGTGTAATAGTAGTGATTCCATGGCTTTGAATGATTCTTTGATATGTGATCATGAGCTTTCTTTGAGATCATCAGCAATACATAATCTATAAATTATCCGATGTAGGATTGCCAACATGTGAAGTTGTGACTTTTGGACCGACATGCTCACATTCTGGATCATGATATCTTTCTCATCAAAATTGTGGAAGCTTTTGTTAATTCATGACATTTGCAGCAGCGTAGCAGAAGCATGGAGTGGAAATATAAGAGTCACTTGATGAAGATATTCACTTTATCATGATTTCTTTGAGATGAACGTGATGTGTGAGCATGCAGCTATGGATAGACGCCTCAGTTCTGATCGGTTGCAACTATCGGGTGTTCCTGCAGACAACAGTTAGCAATAAAAGTGCACGAAAGTGTCTGATCACTTTTTTTGAATTGAGGTACACGGCCCACGGTTCCCCGTTGATCAGTAGAGGTACTGCCTGTGATCAGGTAGAATTGCGAAGAATCTCCTTGACAAGGTTTCGCAGCTGCTCTAGCTGTTCTCAAACCGGAACGTCTTAAAGAAGACAACACGGAGTGAGTGAATCAACGAATTGAGATTCACTGATTGATGAAAATGATTTGAAAACAATCGTGTATTGCTTAATTTAAAGGGTTTTACAATACAACAAAGGTTTTATTGGAAAATCAATTATCAATCATAAATATCCTTTTAATTTTGAAACATTAATACACAGTCGATGTGCTACAAAAAAGAATTTTATAAGCACAACGACCGGGTTTTCAAAGGTATCCGTCAATCCATTTCCTGAACCAAGGTTGATTCAAGATTGAATCACCCCATAGTTTCTATCCAGTTGTCACAAGCTTGATCTTATGAAAGATCTCACATGTCACCCACCTAGAGCTTGTTAGATGTTGGCTCTAGAAGGATTTCGATCTTCATCGTGAATACTTTATATATCACTCGGATGTTCTGGCAATACCACAAGGATAATGCGTAGGACTCTTGAATATATTCTTAATTTCCACATTGTGTAAAACAACAAGTCTTCAAAAATAGTGTGTCCTAATTGAGATTTATTGATGATCTCTTGGCTCTAGACTCTATAGTGCACTTTTGGTTTTCTATGCCGGAGACTAGGGAGAGGGTCTCCTTCTTCAATATCAACAATCTCTAAGAGAAAGTTGATAGATTATGTAGGTTCCCCGTGAGAATGAAACAAGCCCTTTTAAGAGGAACTTGAGTAGCTTGGGAAGTTTAGTGCAGTGCGTCACTTGGTCCATGACGTCTTGTCTTCAATACCAGTGTTACCTTAAAAACCACCAGTAGCATATGAATTGAACCCGGTTTCTGCCCTAAGGTTGAATAAATGGAGGGCTATTTTTTTCACCCTTTTCTCATTTAATTCTTCAACCCCTTCAGTGCTTACCGAGATTTCATAACTACAACCTTGTTGGGTTTATTCCAGTACTAGCTTTGTCTCAGTCCACACTCTTCCCGTTTCTCAAATTTCTCCTTTTTTTCATCATACCTAAGGACATCTATACTATCTAGTGGATTGTCCCTGGGTAGATCCCTCAGGCTCTGGATGGATCATGGGAACGAATACCTAACCTAACCATCCTTATATCTCCATGCATAAAGTAAATTTGGTCAGTCTTTTTGGTATTGTTCTTCTGCCATTGAAACCAATTGAAAACCGTTTGAAAATCAATCAAGGTACTTGTAATGCAAGATCAAAGTATTTTGTACCTGGATTGTTTTTGAAATTTTAGAAACGCTCCCCCTCAACATGTGCATCAAATATTTGAAATTTTTTTAGCACATGGAGGCAAGAGGACTAAGAAATCTTAGATTAAGAAGGATTCAATTCTTTGATCAACATTTTCTAAAATGATCAACATCACTTCCCCGATCAAATTTAGTATTTTAAATACTTTGTTGAAAATATTTTGGGAAAGGATGTGGTTTTCTAAAGATTGCTCCCCCTTGATGTCAAGAATTTATAATACAGTTTAGAGCTTGTAGGGGGATATTGAAGCAAAATTCACGATCATGGTAGCCAATGAAACCACTTAAAATTACAATCAAGGTACCTTGTGAAAAGAATATTATATTTTAGTACCTTGATAGTTTTGTTAACCTTTTGAAATGCTCCCCCTCAACATGTGCTTCGATATTCGAAAAGATTTAGCACATATGGGGAGAGATGCCAATTTATTGAGACTTGAAGATCACATTTTATCAGATTGCATATTTATATCACATTTTCTCCCCCGATCAAAAATTTCAAATCCTTTGAGATTTTGGATCTCAAGTGATTTAAATATGTAAAAACCTTGTTGGAGAAAAATGTGTCCAGTTTTATTTGATCTGAAACAAAACACTACTATGTTCCCTCTTTAGTACAAGAGGGAAACTACAAGCCATAACCTATCAGTACCATATACACTATAGTTATTGTTGTTCATAGTAAAGCCACCACATTACACACTAGAGTTATACAAAATAGCTACACAAGAAGATATCTTCATTCTGTTCTCTGGAGTAGCTTGTAGTGTCCTTCACGTACTCTCCCTCCCACAAAACTTTTAAGGCCGCGGAAGATCTTTTTTGTCTTAAGTCTTCGTCCGATAGCAGCAATGAAATATTCACAC
The DNA here is from genome assembly GCA_910596185.1 of Chrysanthemum makinoi. NCBI lineage: Eukaryota > Viridiplantae > Streptophyta > Magnoliopsida > Asterales > Asteraceae > Chrysanthemum > Chrysanthemum makinoi. Next base: position 113,155,459 of record OU343217.1, read on the forward strand.
CTCTTCACATCATGTTCCGTCCAAAACCTCGTGTTGTTCCCTGGACTCATCTTAAGCTTAAACTCTTTGACCTTTGAATCCGATTCTTCTTCAACAATCTTTAGAGTACCATCACTGAACTTATATAGCTCGAACAATCTCAGTAGCATCCTTGACCCATATTTTTTTGTAAAGACAACTGCTCTGGGAGTGTCAATCACTGAGTAGTCGTGTTTGAATTCATATCATGTGGCTTCCCATTGAGGTCTAGTGAGATTGACCTGAGTCTGGTAGCTTTCCATTCCCAGCTGAAAGCCACCTACTCGTTGTCGAATCATTAATCCCCTTATCCATAGATTGACTGCAGCAGCGAGGGACTTCTTTTCACGAACGGGCAGATGGTCAAGGTGCCCTTGAAGGTTCAAAAGGTACAGATCTTCAAAATCACTTGGGAACAAGTGCTTGAAATCAATTTCTTCTATTACATGGTCTTTCAAGTCAGCTATTCTGAGGAAAATCTTCTTCAGATAATCATAACCATAAATTGGGAAGATTTCCACGCTGACCACACTTAGAATTCGCAGCTAGGATAGAACAGCTCTGCGCTTCTTTTCTGCACCATGTCTTTCAATGTAGAATTTCTTCTTTTTGAACCACCAATGAGAAATCCCGTATGAAGCAGCAATGTCATATTCATGTTCTTTGTCAGTCCAAAACTGGTCGGGTACCATCTGTTCAAGACCTGGATCAAAGTAAGTTTCCGCCTTCATCTTAGAGATAGATAAGGCTGGTCTTCTTCCTTAAGTATTAGCTCGTAGATAGTCCATATCTTTATTGAAGAAGAAATCTGATTGAATGGTCTTCTGTCCGGGTTCACCACTAAGAGAAAGAGGATTGTTGATGTTGAAACGACTGATATTCTCATCTACTTGATCAGTCAACATCTTGTGGCATTCTTCCATATGGTATTGAAGATGACCGACATCAGAATGGAATACTTTGACAATTTCAAAGGCCGGGCCTTCAAGATATTTTGGAGTGATTGACGTGATTCCCTGCTTTTCACAAAACCATTAAATGAAACTTCCCATGTCACTAGTGATATGTAAGAGTGAATCTTCCAAAGGGGCTTCATGGTTGGCAGCAATGGTGGTTGCCCAGTTATTGTCAGGAACAATCAAGTCAGACTCCGGAATGGCCCATAAAGGTTCAGGAGTTTCAGGTCTTTCCTCGGTCCATAAACTTTGAGTCATATCTTTAGATGGTGCAACTCTAGATGGTTTAATGCGTTTTCGCCCAATATATGCATCCCACCAATCTTCATCTTCATATATTTTAGGGATATGTTTGGTGGAAGCCTCATCATCTTCTGAATCTGACTCTTGAACGATGTAAGATTCTTCATTTAATATATGCTCTTCTGGGATCTAGGTGAAGGTGGGTGTAAACCAGGAATCAACAGTGGTCCATGCTGTAGATGTCTTCTAAGACCCTTGACCGCTAGATGAACCAGTTTGGTTTGAAGGTTTTGGTGGTGGTGTTGGTGGGTTTGCCTTTTGAGTTTCAGCATTTCCAGAAGATCCACCAATCCCAGATGACCCAGCTCCACCAGTTGGAGGAGGAGGAGGAGGAGGTGGTGGTGATTTTGGAACCCCAAACATAGATTCCAGCATAACAACTCTTCTCTTCTTCTTTCCCTCCCTTTCACGAATGTCTTCCAGGAACTACAAATGATTATCATGCTTGATAGATTCCTAGAGAGCTTTATACAGTATCTTGTGAACTTCGTCCTTATGCTCATCTGTGTCATACATTCTATCAGAGAGGACTGATCTCATATCCGAAGTGGGTAAATCCTTAAACCTCTGATGCAGCGGAGCTTTCATCGCCCATTTCACCGCATCCTTAACTTCCGCTTTAATGGCATTTGCAACTTCGGTATCAAAATTGAAACTCTCCAGCTTGGATAGATGACGATCAAGATGTTTGACAGATTCAGGAAGATGGTGCTTCTCAAGAACTTCAATTTGTTTCATAGCCTCTTCTAGAAATTGTTCTGTTGTTTTGCTGGGAGGTGGTGATGTTGGTGGTGTGGCAGGGTCATTCACTTCGATGACAGTAGGTGTGATCACAGTTTTTGTAGATTTAGAGATGATGGGTGGTGGAAGTGTGGTTGATCTGAGGGGTGCAGGTAGAGGAAGTGTGGATGCAGGAGCTGACGTTGACACAAGGACTATTGGTGCAGAGATAGGAGGGACGATTGAAGTATCCTGTTGAATAGTGACTGAAAACATGGATTTGACCTCTTCCTTTTCATCATTCTGTTTTTCTAATTTAGCATATGATGATCTGTCAACGAGGAATTGGTCACCAAATGTAAAATATGTTTCAAGATTCTTTAGAGAAGATAGTAAGCCTGTTGATACATTCACTTCTTCAAGTTGTATTTGTTCATCAGATCTTGGTTTTGTACATCTTGAAGATTGGAATGTGATTCTTGCAACAATTCATTTCCTTTTATCTGTATGTCTTGACCTTCAGTATTTGTTGGCTAAGTTTCAGTCTCTGGTATAGTTCCTGTTGTAGTTTCAGTCTGCACCTTTGCTTGAAGAACTGATTCACTCATGCTAACATCTCCACCATCATGTCCATGACTCTCTAACAATGAGTCACTGGTGTCATGAGACTCTTCCTGTGTAGAAGTGTCCTCCTCTTCTACTTCAATTTGCTCATGTGTAGATGATGATTCAACACTTTGTTTCTTGAGCACAAATTTGGTTGTAGTCTTTGGAGTGGGAGTGGAAATGGTTAACAACATCTGAGCCACTTGCTCCGCTTCTTCTCCAGCTATTCCTTTACATTTGCCTTGAGAGACATGAGTGGTTTGGTGTGGTACAGTTTCTGGTTCCTGTATCCTAACCCCCTTCAATGGCTGTCTTTGAGACATATCAAGACTTTGCAGACTCTCTTGAATGCCTTGTTGGAGCACAGCAGTGTCTTCATCCATTAAAGTCATCTCTTTCTCCGGTACCTAGGACCCTTTACCTTTCCCCTCCCCTTTCCAGCATCTCTTCTTCTCCTTTTTTGCTTTTGGGGTGGTGAATCAGCAGTCTCTGATCTATTTTGCCTCTTCTTAGGGAGACTTGAATGAGTAGACTTCGAAGATGATTTGGTTTGTGGCACAGATTTTGTAGATTTGGGTTGTGTGGGAGTGGGATTGGGTGTGTCATCAACAATAATGTTGGAGGCCTTTTTCATGTATTTCTTGAAGTAATCAGCCTTCTTAATTCTTTCGGTGAGAAGTGCTTCAGGTATTGGCATTCCAAAAACCTCTTTGTTCACTCCTTTGGCAACAAATTTCAAGTTTCCAAGCACAAATTCATCACCGGCTTCATGAAGGACTGACTCACTTCTTGGAGTAAACCGATGTATCTGCTGAAAGTGCTGGATAATGATCTTTGAGAATCTTATGCCGGGAATCACCCTCTTGTCTTTGGATTTCTTTCCTTTGACTTGATTTATAAAGTTTTGTCTGTCAATGATGAATGTGTCCACAGCCAAAGTGAATTCTTCCCAAATGCGTTCCGCGAAGTCGATGTTTACCCTTTTAACTATCCCCCACATAATTTGTAGAATTGGAGCCCTCGCTCTCTCAAACCCCAAAGTCTTCCCGGTCAAGCACATGTTGAGAATAGTGATGATGGCTCTCCATGGTTGATACACTTCATTGTTGATGACCGCCGAGACCTTTGTAATCTTCTCTGGATATCCCAATTCATTAACAAAGTCAATTAGCTCTTCAGCTGTGGGTGGAGTGACGAATGGATTTGCGGGGTTTCTTGGAGTGATTTGAAGAGCCTCCCCGAGAGTATCTGAGGTGATGTCATACCATTTGTCTTCAAGTTTACAAGTGTATGTAGCTGTGATCTTATCCCATGTTAAAGTGTTCCAGAATTGTTGCATGTAAATGGAAGGAATCGTGCACCGCACGGTTAAAGCACCAAAAAAGTTGGTGTTCTTCAAAATGTCAATAGCAATTCGGTAGATTGGATTAGCTTGGTTTCTATCCACATCCACAAAGCAGTTGCTTTTAGCAATATCCACCCATTCCTCATATGGAAGAAGTTCCTCATCGGTAGGTACAGTGGGTGGTGTAGTGGTAGCAAGGTTCTCAGAGGAGGTTGTGCCTGCCATTGTAATTCTGTAGAGCACACATACAACAACAGCAATATCCGGAAATTCTGTTATTGCAACTTAGACACTAAGTTAGTGATTTAAGCATATGAGGCAGAGACATATTAAGTGTAGGACACACACAAACATCACAGAGAACTAACAATGAACGATGGGTAAATGCACACAGACATAGCAAGTATACAATTAACACACAATGACCAAGGTGATATAATGAAGGATACAGCATGTAGGTCAAATCGCATAGAGTCAATCATTATATGGACAATTTGCATAAGACAAATCGCATATAGTTAAAGCGCATTTTTCAAGGCACAAGTTGCATATGTCAAAGTACATTCAACAAACCGTATACGTCAAAAAGCATGGGACAAATCAAACTTATCAAATTATTATAGACAAACAGCATACGTCAAAACGCATGGGAAAAATCGCACTTATCAAACCATTATGGACAAACCGCATGCGTCAAAACGCATGGGACAAATCGCACTTATCAAATCATTATGGACAAACCGCATGCGTCAAAACGCATGGGACAAATCACATACAGCAAATCGCATTCATCTAGAAGTTTATGACAAATCGTATACGGAATGTAAAGAGACAAATTGCACACGTCAAAATGCATGGGACAAATCGCACACAACAAAACGCATTCATCTAGAAGATTATGACAAATCGCATACGGAATGTAAAGAGACAAATCGCATTAAGCAATTGATACGACAAATCGCATCAATTATTATAAAATGACAACTTGCTTTTTCAAGATTATATGGGACAAATCGCATGTAATAGTTTACTTAGACAAAGCGCATTCAAGCAACTACTGACAAAACGCATTAAAGAAAATACAACGAGATACCAGGAACTCCATTATCTTAAACACCATAGGTAATTCTAGAATATGGATTCCACAAAGATGAAACACACCTATCTAGAGAAAGCAATCACGCAACCAAATCCTAACTCAACAACACACTAAATCACAAATCACCAAACTCTTCTAAATCACCACATCCCCAAGTCACCTTGATACATTATAGGCACATATTGAAATCATCAGTACATAATCATGATCTCCTTCTACATCCCATTTAAAACCTACAACATTAGCATATTAACGAGAAAGAAACAAACCTAGTTGCAGATTCAAGTCGAAAGAGAAAAAATTATGAGTGAGGGAATCTACGAGTGAAAGTTAGTTAAAAGAATGATTCAAACACGATTCTTGACAAATACATGTGTAGCATGATCAATTAACCTACCACAAGATCTCATGAAAGCCAAATCGCTTCTTAGAATGATGTAGAGAGAAAAAAACTTGCAAAGTTTGACCAAGAAGTATAATGGTTTGACTAAAAGTGACAAACCGTATTACTTATACCTAAGAGCACGATAGCAGAATTGACACTTTAAGTCCTTGAACTTGACAACTCGCATGCAAAGCATAACATAGACAAATCGCATATCCAAATCCTATAGACAAGTAGCATCATGATCAAAACTTATAGAAACCGCATACCACATACCACATATTAGAACATAATATGGCAGATTAAATCACTCTAAGTAACATGCAACGGCTATCTAGAGTACTGAGATCACAATAACCAAGCAAATGGCACATGAAATATGCATTCAAGAGATACTCAATCCTCATAAAGCATAAGGCATAATATCATAGATATAATAAGGCATAATATCATGAATAGAGTGAATAATTCTCCCCCTCAATCAATGACACGAATATGAAAGAGTGAATCATTGATTGAAGTTAACCCATGTATGAATCAAAAGTATCTTAGATATGTGAGTGTTGATAGACATGTTTTTAAAAGAAGAGTAGAACTTCTATTCGAACTTCATCTAAAGACCCATGCCATTATTGAATGACTGATTTGATAAAAATCAATAATAGAAGTGTGTAGTATGTGGGTAACTCAAACGTGTTAGGTTTTAGCACCGAGATCGTTCCGAACGAGGGTTGAATGGAATTTCCAACTCACGTCGCGATCATCGGGATTTGAATGTGTTAAAAAGGATAATTTGAGGTTTTCTAAACTACGGGGCAAGGGAAGCGTAAAAGGGAAACTACGGGGAATCCTAAATACGCGAATAAAACTAAAATGCAATAAATGAAACGTAAATAAAATGCAACTAAGTCTAAACTAAGTCCTAAAAATGATCTAAAATTACTTTTAAACTAAAAATGATATTAAAAACTTAACTAAGATTTAAAACTAATTTTTATGATTTTTCTCGAATTTATTTGAATTAAAAACTAATTAAAACTAATTAAATTGCTAAAAATTATAATTTGAACTAGGAAAATTATGGAAAAATATCTTTTGGCTTTTTATATTTTTCTTAATCTGAGAAAAATGAAAACTTATTTTTTTGAAGTTTTTCTGATTTAATTGTATTAAAAGCTATTTAAAAAAGTCCTAAAAACTGTTTTAAAATAGGAAAAATAGTAAACAATGATGAAAAATTATGAAAAATTCAGGGAAAATCTAAAATATTATTCTGAATCTATGAAAAATATAAAAACTATAGCTTATGTGTGAGAAATAGAAGCTGTAGTGAAAACTGATCTAAATAAGCTACATATAATAAGCTAAACAGTGCAATAAGCTACCAAACTTTCTCAGAAGCTATATTCTACTAAAATAAGCTAGTTACAACTTAATTAAGCTAATCCTAACAAGCTATAAGCATTATCGTATGATTCCAACTTAAAAATGGCTTATTCCAAACGGCCTTGACCTTCTACCTTGCAGCTTAACTACAAGCTTATCAAAAGTGCTTTTGTGGAAACTAGAATTGTGACCCTCAAGAACACCAACCAATCTACCTCTAAACCAAAATTGAAACCCTAATTTGCTAAAATGAGCTCTAAATGAGTTCTGCAAATAAGCTGTTTCACACTCAGTTATGATTGAGTGTGAACAGGGCAGATAGGGGCTTATTGAACAGCTATTTTAATGCTTATAAAAGTTTCTAAAAATTACACAAAAATCAATTTTCAAAACTTGACCAATTGAACTTGCAAATCCCAGAGTTTCAACAGTTTTGGATCAGAAGTGAATTTATTAAAAATCCATAAAGTTTTATGAAAACTGAGTTTGTTATTTTGACTAATTGTGACAGAAATAGATTTTTGACTAAAATGAACTTGAGAGCTAATTAAATGGAATAAAATTGATGTGAAGTGATGAAATGAATTGAGATTATACTAACCTCACTGATTCTAGGCCTAAATGCAAAATATCTTACTCTAATTCAAACTGATGTGGAGATTCAAGCAGTTTCAAATGAATTTTGACTTAAAGTGCATACAGATGCAATAAAAGAACTGATTTGAGTTTAACTATCCTAAATCAGACTAAACCTACCAAGTTTAATCAACAAATTAACCTATAGCACAAGTTTGTGCTCTAATCCTAATACCCTTTTGAAAACTGAAATGCAAGTTAACACCTCTAAATCACAGATTTATCCTAAAATCATTATCCAAACAAACTCAGATTAACATTATAGAGCTAAATGGTGCAATAATACCAACTATAACTATCAAAGGAACAAGATGCCACTTAAACAGTTATGAAATCAGATGAACAGCACTTACAGAAGTCCTGCCACAATGGCATGATTATGAGATCAATGTAACCACTATCCTAACCTGTTCTCAACCCCAAATCAAAGCTAAGCTAACCCAAATCCAAATCCATAGCAGCAATTCAGAGCAGTTTTACCAATTATTTAGAACTTTGACTTTTATTTGACCAATGAGAATTTGATAGTAGGATCTGAGTGAAAGAGTAGATAAGACCTTAAACAGTTATAAGTAAGATTGAAAGAGCTTTATAATATCATAACCAACTCTGAAATAAATTTGAAAACAGAATTCATATTTTTTTTTTTATTTTTAAAAGATTTTTTCTGATTTTTTATTGATTTTTATTAAAGTAAGTAAACAAGATGAAATGATGAGTCACAAGCTTAAAACACTTAAATGTAATACTGATAAGCTAATTGAAAAACTTAAATCAACAATGGTATTTAAATGAAATTGAAACTAAAACTATTTTATTACTTAAAAATCACTGAATACAACTATGCTTGAAATACAGAAATGAATGAAATGAAAACATTTATAAACTATAATCTACTCAGAGGAACTACTACTACTCTACTTCTACACTACTTGGATTTCTCTGTGAATCAGGGGGCTATTTATACTAGAGCTTGAGCCTGAAAAAGGATCCAGAAGGCTCAAATGTGTGTTTCTTTTGGCGATTCTTGACCATTGATCAAATCCCACACATCACCAATCAATTTCACCCCTTGGATCATGTATACCACGTTGCACTAGCCAATCAGAGGTGAGGATTTGGGTGGATTGACACACGGATTGCCAGCGTGGCATCCGTGTGTCAGGTGTGTCAGATGATATTACGGATATACCCTCAATTTAAGTGATTGTAGCCAATTAAGATCAGGGGTATTTAGGGTTCATGTGCATCTGGGTTTGGGGGTTTGTTTTGGCGGGTTAATTTTTGGGTTTTTTTTTAATATAATTCGTTTATGTTTGACCGGGTGTAAGGGTGGGTTTGACCGGGTGTAAGGGTGGGTTTGACCGGGTATAGATAGGTAAACGGGTTGGATATTAAATCGTGGGTTTTGGGGATTGGATTGGACCGGGTAATATAATGGTTGGGCTTTGTTCATATTTTGGGCTTAAGTGGTAATGGATTGGATTTGGATTGATAATGTAACCTTATAAGCTTATAAAGGACCAAAGTTGCACAATCTGAATTTTTAGGGGCCAAAGGTGTAAATTCTGAAAATATCTTCCAAGGGCCATTGTTGTCATTCTCAAATAATCCAAGGGCTGAATTTGCAACTTTTGAATCTTCAAGGGTCTATTCTGCCAAATACTCAAAGTAGAGGGACTGATTCTGACAATTCTTCAATCTTGATCATATCTTCTAAAAATCATCCTTAGAGAATAAAAATATTCACAGATGCTCAATTCTTGATATTCCGGCTCAGCTTTAGCACTCTTTATCTCTCGCGGTTTTTTTTTTCTTTTCTCGATTTGGTTATCTTTTGCGCGTTTTGACATATCCGTACCTGCACATGCACAAACTCAAGAAAACAATAAATATTAGCAATAAACGGCTCTTTCTTGGTTATTTTGGGTCTGATTTGATAAAGAAATTATATGTATTTTAGCACATACCAAAATACCCCAGACGAGACCATTGTCGTGTCCCCACGCAATGCAATCAACTCACGCTTCTAAAACCAAGGATTTCAATATCTTTCTACTAAACCTATGAAGAAGTAGCAAAGATTCCTCAAAAGAGATTAAGAAAGCCATAATTCTAAAAACGCCCCGTTTACCTTTTTTATTCACATGTATAGATATTACGATTAAGCACATTTCGGTTATGAGTGACGGTTTGTTGAACTTTCATGTCGATCAATAACTCCAACATTTTTCAAATGACACGTTAGGATCACGGAGTAGGAAAACACAACACAGCGTGAAGTGACCATACGGATAGAATACATCGTCCCTGATTTTCACAAGTTCCCAAACTAAGCGTAAAATCGAAATCATTGTTAAATATGATTCTAGATGCTAACACTACCCATGGAAGTTACTTGTGTAATTACCTTTTGCTCCCATTTTCCTATTTTCCTCTAGATTTTTTTTTTTTGTGAGAAATGAATTTCTTCATATGTTCTCGTTCATAACTTTTATTCCGATTAAGATATAAAGCTAAGTCGCTAATTAGTTATCCATCTTCCCTCGAAAACCATTGAACACAAGAATGAGGTCCACATCAAGGTCCTAATTTAACATGATTTAGAGAGATATCTCCCGGTTTCAAAGTTTGGCTTAACACTTATTTCAAAGACATTTTCATTTTTGCAATTTAGGCCCTTGGTCTTTTAAACTACTAACTCAACGGGATTACCGCTTTTATCAGAGTCTTATTATGACTTTGGATTTTTCCTCTGCCTTTTTGGAAGTCTATGAAAACTTTTATGGCTTTGTATTTTTCAACTTTAATACATTTGGGCTTTATTTCATGTTAATTTTTGTGCCAAACTCCGAATCCTACGCCTTTTATAACAATAGAAACAATAGCAAAGCAAACTATCGGAATCAGTTGTCTATACACCGCAACACTGACAGTACCTTGATGTGTACCCAACTCTCATGGGCAAGGATTCTCTAAAGAAGAATAAAGAACTAACTATCGTCAAAAACTCGACATCTCTAATTATTATTAGACAGATATGGGGTGAAACAATTTTGTGGGAACAAAAAGCCATAAGTACCTTTGATGGGCTCTAAAGAGAACCAACTACTCCACGCTTAGCATCTAAACTCATAAGTAACTCTATCATTCCTCGATCTCCGCAAATTTAAAATCCCAAATAATGAGATCTGCGGATGCTTAGCCGATAATTAAATTATCTATGGTTAAGGGAACAAGCTAGGGCTCAACACGCCCGGTCAAGTCAGAATTCCATTCCTACTCACCAAATGAAAGTCAACAAGGTGTCAAAACATATATTAACTTAGCAATTGTTTCGTCAAATAATCTCAAATCTCGCATTTTTAAAGTCACTTATTAGAAACTAGCAACTTCTTGTCAAAGCTTCGCATATTTAAAATCACTTAGGGAAGCTTGCAAATCCTTGGCCTTGTGAGCTGGAATCGCATTTTATAGCCTCTTGTCTAAGCAATTAGCAAAGACTATGTCAAGAAAAACACATATTTAAAGTATCTTCTAAGAAACTCGCAAAGACTTTTCAATCATAAAACTAGCAAAAGCTTACAAAAATTTTAAATTTTCACATTTTTGCACAATATTTTTCTAAGGAAAAACGGGGTTGCGAGAGTTCTCGACAAAAAATAAGCAAGTGCGGTCAAATCAAATCGAAGATTACCCACCCCAGACTAAAACGAAACATTGTCCTCAATGTTTAAAGGCAAGGGTATCAACGAAAATCTAAAAGCCGTTTATTAATTATGCTAGAAGATAAACGTTAGTCGATAAGATTTCGGATATCGGATTTCCATCAGCATCGATCATGAAACTCGAGTGGAGAAAAAAACAAACTTCGAGCACGAGAGTCTTCATATCGGGAACATCCTAAACACAACATCACAAACAACCAAACACGAGAAATCGAAGAGGCTAACCCTTTTACGTCACTTATTAGAAAATAGAAAGAAAATAGAAGGATAAGCATGGGGTGCCTCCCACGAAGCGCTACTGTTTTTCTTCACCGAGTCGCTAGCCTGACTCGTCCCCGAATTCATTTGTCCTTGGGGAAGAAAGTGGTAGAGATACCAGGGTCAAAAACGGTGTCCTCATTCCCGAAAGAATGAGACTGGGTGGGTTGGGTGGAGAAGAAAGTGTCGGGCTGCAGCACATAAGGTATATCATGAAAGAATGATCCATCATCCGGCGGTTTAGCGGGTGGACAAAACGATGATGGATCAGAAAGGGAAAACTCCAAGAAAGACGGGAGCTTATGATAATGGATAAGACATTGGAGGATCCTTTTCTCGAACAATGGTTATAACATGAAACGCATCAATGAATATCCCGGGTTTAAAAATTTTGTCTTCACATGTAGGCTCAACGGGATAGGTGATGGTGGACTCATCAGAGAGAGGAGAGTCAAGGAATCCATCACATAACAACACATCCCCCTCGGGGTCATCATCAGCATCCTCAATACCCAGTGGTATTAGGTCATCAATCGCATCCTCAATGATCGGGTCATTTGTCGGAGTATCGGATATTTCATTCAAAACTTTGGTCAAATCAACATCAACGAAGTAGAATCGCTCAAGAATCGGAGGATAAACATCAGCAATAGTGGGACTGCCACTAATCTCTTCATCAAATCGGAAAGTCTCAAGCTCGGGTAAGAAGTCGCTATCTTTAACGGAGATAGGAGGCGAACTTGAATTATCGTTTAGGGCTTCAATCTTAGAAATGAGAAGATTAACATTCAACAATGTTTCACGTAGTGCTTCATCCTCGATCCGAATATCATCGGGCTCAATCTCTTCATTTTCTGGCTCAAAATCATTTTCTTCTTCTATGTGAACGGGCTCAGAAGGTAAATCGTCGACAAAATCGATGTCTCCATAAGAATCATCATCGGAATCGGAGAACATCTCATCATGATCATTCGAATTATCAAGAGAAGGCTCATCACAAATATCATTAATGATAACCTCGGACTCTCTTGGGATTGGGATAAGGATCTCAACATTAGAAGATTCCGTTTCCGGAATGGTACTAAGATGCTCATCCCCCATTATGAGAGAATCAACGGGTTCAACGATTTTTGAAGAAATAGAATCATCGACCTCTTCCAAAAGGACGTCACTTCTCTCAACCGGCGTGAGAGAAGGGGAAGGGTCGGAAATGAAAGGCTCAGAAACTGGAGTGGGATTGCCACTCGGAGGAGTATAATCGTCATCGAATCGAATCGTAAACTAAAGGTCTCCGTAACTAATTTTAGCGGCTTGCTCTTCAAATGAGTAATTCACCATAATTTTTCTGAGGAGGATCTTCTTTTCCGTGGGTAATTTTATCAAGAAGATTCTTAAGATCACTCATTATTTCCAGAAATTTTGGATTAGACATTAGTGAAGGTTGTGGTTGAACTTCTTGGTATTGTGGAGGTGGGTTATAAGGATAATCGTAATTGTTACAAGGAACTTGCTCGTAAACAATCGGATTCTGCATCTGACAATCGGAATTAACGTGTGGACCTCCACAATACTCACAATAGTATGATTGTTGTGACGAATAAGGGTAAGGTTCATAACCAAAGGTTGAGTTGTTAAATTGAACTTGACATTGAAAACCTTGGTGAGGACTACCACAGTACTCACAAGAGTATGATTCCGGCTCATGGTACAGAGGTTGGTTAGGAAAATCGGTTGTCTCGTTGTAAGGATTGTGGTGAAACTCGGTTCCAGATTTTCCATTACTACAACCGAAACAATTCCCACCATATTCGGTCTTCGCACCATATGCACAAGAGTCGATAAATCAAGAATTATCCGGATAAGAGTTAGCGATTTCCACCATTTCCGTGATAGGCTCTGGAGTCACTTCGGCTCAAAACATATTCCATTTCCTCACGGAGAAGGAGTAGGAATCAAAGGTTCTTCAAGTAAATTCTTCCACCATGCTATTATATCATCATCATTATGAAGAGTTCCCTTTTGTTCTAAACGTGCATAAAGACGAGCGAGATCTGGATTTGGATTAATAAAATTCTGGCATACATTACAAAATCCATCTCGACAATTATTTCCGCACCAGTCGCAAATACATTTCAAACATCGATATTGATTTTCTTCCATACGGCTTTGGCAATGAAGGAAACGACGATAAGAACATATCTCGGGTTGTGGCGGATGGTCAGAAAAACTTTGAGAATCATCGAGAGATTGTTTGTCGGCTAAGTCGCACCAATAGCAAGATTTTTTAGAACCGGGTTGTCCACATCGCTCACATACACATTCTGGATTAAGACAACAATACTGATCTTCTGCCATACGGCCTTTGCAATGAAAACAATGACGATAATTGATTGCTTCCATGAGAATTAAACATATAGAGGGTTAAGAAGAAAGAATTATCAAATCAGAGGGTAAAGAATAATATTTTTGAATTTTTAAAACAAATTTTGAAAAGGAAAATCTTTTTGGGTTTTTATAATTAGAAAACTTTGAAAAACAATCTTTTTGTAACCGTCGCGTCAACCGGTGCTCGGTAGCTCTCAAAAGTACGCGCATCGGAGCGGGAACGAAGAGTGGATCGTTCTTCAGTCTGCAATTTAATGTCAAGACTTTCCTTATACCCCGTGTATAGGTTGTACTTCTGAGGTGAGCCGACGTAACAATTGACGTTTTTCTTTTGTTGGTTTTAAAATTTTTATGGTTTTGTAAACACTCTAGGAAGAATGTTTTGGTTTTTTAGATGTTTTTGGGTTTTTGAAAAATATATATTTACAAAAACGACGGTAACTTCACTCGGGGAAGGATCTTCAAACGCACGCGATTCGAGACGGAATACGAAAACTCACTACATTCCCTCCCCGGCAGCGGCGCCAAAAATTGATTTGATAAAAATCAATAATAGAAGTGTGTAGTATGTGGGTAACTCAAACGTGTTAGGTTTGAGCACCGAGATCGTTCCGAACGAGAGTTGAATGGAATTTACAACTCACGTCGCGATTATCGGGATTTGAATGTGTTAAAAAGGATAATTTGATGTTTTCTAAACTACGGGGCAAGGGAAGCATAAAAGGGAAACTACGGGGAATCTTAAATACGCGAATAAAACTAAAATGCAATAAATGAAACGTAAATAAAATGCAACTAAGTCTAAACTAAGTCCTAAAAATGATCTAAAATTACTTTTAAACTAAAAATGATATTAAAAACTCAACTAAGATTTAAAACTAATTTTTATGATTTTTCTCGAATTTATTTGAATTAAAAACTAATTAAAACTAATTAAATTACTAAAAATTATAATTTGAACTAGGAAAATTATGGAAAAATATTTTTTTGGCTTTTTATATTTTTCTTAATCTGAGAAAAATGAAAACTTATTTTTTTGAAGCTTTTCTGATTTAATTGTATTAAAAGCTATTTAAAAAGTCCTAAAAACTGTTTTAAAATAGGAAAAATAGTAAACAATGATGAAAAATTATGAAAATTCAGGAAAAATCTAAAATATTATTCAATCTATGAAAATATAAAAACTATAGCTTATGTGTGAGAAAATGAAACTGTAGTGTAAACTGATCTAAATAAGCTACATATAATAAGCTAAACAAAGGTAATAAGCTACCAAACTTTCTCAGAAGCTATATTCTACTAAAATAAGCTAGTTCCAACTTAATTAAGCTAATCCTAACAAGCTATAAGCATTATCCTATGATTCCAACTTAAAAATGGCTGATTCCAAACGGCCTTGACCTTCTACCTTGCAGCTTATCTACAAGCTTATCAAAAGTGCTTTTGTGGAAACTGGAATTGTGACCCTCAAGAACACCAACCAATCTACCTCTAAACCAAAATTCAAACCCTAATTTGCTAAAATGAGTTCTAAATGAGTTATGCAAATAAGCTGTTTCACACTCAGTTATGACTGAGTGTGAACAGGGCAGATAGGGGCTTATTGAACAGCTGTTTTAATGCTTATAAAAGTTTCTAAAAATTACACAAAAATCAACTTTCAAACCTTGACCGACTGAACTTGCAAATCCCAGAGTTTCAACAGTTTTGGATCAGAAGTGAATTCATTAAAAATCCATAAAGTTTTATGAAAACTGAGTTTGTTATTTTGACTAATTGTGACACGTAAATGGATTTTGACTAAAATGAACTTGAGAGCTAATTAAATGGAATAAAAATGATGTGAAGTGATGAAATGAATTGAGATTATACTAACCTAACTGATTCTAAGCCTAAATGCAAAATATCTTACTCTAATTCAAACTGATGTGGATATTCAAGCAGTTTCAAATGAATTTTGACTTAAGGTGCATACAGATGCAATAAAAGAACTGATTTGAGTTTAACTATCCTAAATCAGACTAAACCTACCAAGTTTAATCAACAAATTAACCTATAGCACAAGTTTGTGCTCTAATCCTAATACCATTTTGAAAAATGAAATGCAAGTTAACACCTCTAAATCATAGATTTATCCTAAAATCATTATCCAAACAAACTCAGATTAACATTATAGATCTAAATGGTGCAATAATACCAACTATAACTATCAAAGGAACAAGATGCCACTTAAACAATTATGAAATCAGATGAACAGCACTTACAGAAGTCCTGCCACAATGGCATGCTTATGAGATCAATGTAACCACTATCCTAACCTGTTCTCAACCCCAAATCAAAGCTAAGCTAACCCAAATCCAAATCCATAGCAGCAATTCATAGCAGTTTTACCAATTATTTAGAACTTTGACTTTTATTTGACCAATGAGAATTTGATAGTAGGATCTGAGTGAAAGAGTAGATAAGACCTTAAACAGTTATAAGTAAGATTGAAAGAGCTTTATAATATCATAACCAACTCTGAAATAAATTTGAAACGTAATTCATATTTTTTTTTTATTTTTAAAAGATTTTTCTGATTTTTTATTGATTTTTATTAAAGTAAGTAAACAAGATGAAATCATGAGTCACAAGCTTAAAACACTTATGTTAATACAAATATCGTCATTAAACGTTATTTATATTTTTGATCTTTGCCTAAGTTTTGTTAACGACAAAAGTAAATTTAATTTATAAAAGCTTAAAGCTTGTCAAGTTTATTAGATATTAAAACAAGCTTTCTTAAACAATATATTCATCATTCAAGCATTTACATCTATGATTAGTAACATCTTGATATGACTCTAATCATTATGTATGATAATAGTTTGTAGAATGTGTTAGGTTCTTAAAACCAAACACCACTTAAGCATTTGCATATTTCTATTAATAGTAATACAACATTTGACATCATGTATTACATCATGGAGATCATTGGAAGATTCCATTAGATATTTTGTGAAGATTTGTACTCTTCATATCTTGCACAATCTTACTTAGATAGAGTTGACTTTAGACAAGATTTGATATCTTGACTGTCAGACTGGCGGTACTATTTGGTACACGCGGAACCCTTTTTAGGGGTCCGCGGTCCGTGGACGATCCTGTCCAATTTGGCTATAAATAGCAATGCCAAGCCAAGTAGTTTCTCATCCCTTTCTAACATACTCTCATACATATCTCCTCTCTAACCCTTCTAACTCAGTTTCATATCATATTAGTGATCTCTTTTGTAGCAAAGAAGATCAAGTCATATTCAAGCTTCAACGAAGTTGGAAGTCTTTTTATTTAGTGTTGTATGATCTAGTGTTGATTCATACTTCATTGTTGTATCAAACCATCATAATCTTGTGAGTGTGAGTGGTTAGTATTTTAGTCCTCAAAATACATTGTGTGTGGGAGTAGTTGTACCCTTGGAAAGAACTCGACATCTAGCTTAGTGTCGGAAATAGTGTGAGCGAAGTGTAAAGGTTTTCTCCGCCGGTGAAAGGAGCTTGTTGACTAGTGAAGTTAAACTCGCGAGTGTGAGACTCGGGGAGTGGAGTAGGGAAAGGAAAAAGAGTCCTTGTAGGCCGAACCACTATAAACAACTTGTTGTGGTTTGATCATTTCTTTCCTTATTTACTCATTACATATTGCTTGCATATTTCATTAACATACTCAAGATCAATATCAATTGATCTTTCAATAAGTTTCAAAACAAAGTTTTTAATCGGTAAACTATTCAACCCCCTTCTAGTTTTCTACAATTGGTACCAGAGCCTCGTTGCTCAAGAATTTCTAAAATAACTTGTATTTTATAAACTTGAAACGATCCATGGATTCTGAAAACTTTAAAGAAGGGCAATCTATGCAAAGACCACCACTCTTTGAAACCAATGGATTTATCTATTGGAAAACCGTTTTGAAACATATGTAAAATCAAAAGATATAGATCTTTGGTTTATTATTGTTAAAGGAGATTTTAGTTCTACAACAAAGGATATTTCCGTTGATGAACAAAAGAAATTAGTTGCTAAAAATAATGAAGCTAAAATGATGCTTTATAATGCTTTACCTAGAAAAGAATATGAAAGAATTTTTATGTGTGAAACCGCTAAAGATATTTGGGAATCTTTAATTGTTACACATCAAGGTAATTCACAAGTCAAGGATAACAAAATTGATCTTCTTGTTCAACAATATGAACAATTTGTTATCCCTGAAGATGAAACCATTGATTGTGGCTTTGCTCGCTTTTAACACTATCATTACATCACTTAAAGCACTTGATGAATCTTTTTGTAGTAAGAACTTTGTCGGGAAATTTCTTAGAGCACTCCATCCCAAATGGAGAGCTAAAGTGACCGCTATTGAAGAATCAAAAGATCTCTCAATAATGTCACTAGACGAGCTAATTGGCAACCTCAAAGTTCACGAAATGGTAATGGAGAAAGATTCGAGATCATCAAAGGAAGAAAGGAGAAGATCAAATCCATTGCTCTTAAGGCAAAGGCGGAATCAAGCGATGATGGTGAATCTTGTTCCGATAGTGAAGATGAGGAGTATGCTATGGCCGTTAGAGATTTCAAGAAGTTCTTTAGAAGAAGAGGAAAGTTTGTAAGACAACCTCGAGAAGAAAAGAAGCCATTCAGAAAAGATCGGGATGATAAGAAGATTAAAGGTGAAAGAAAGTGTTTTAGATGTGGTGATGCAAGTCATCTCATAGGAGAATGTCCCAAGCCACCTAAAACCAAAACTCAACGAGCTTTTGTAAGTGGTGCTTGGAGTGATAGTGAAGACGATGAGGAAACAAGCAAGGAAGAGATCGCTCTAATGGCACATGAGTCAAATGAGGTACTTTCCGACTCTTCTTATTCCTCTATAGATGATGACACCTTGCAAAAACAATATAATCAATTGTGTGAGCTAAGTCTAAAAATCATAACTAAAAATAAATTTCTAAAACCAAAAGGAGTTTTGGAAAATGAGGTATATGAGTTAAAAGAAAAAGCAAAACGACTAGAAAAGGAAAAGCAAATGACGATGATTGTAAATCATGTCAAGAGCTTAATCTTGAAATAGAAAAACTAAAGCTCACACAAGAAGTTTTAATAGAAAATAATTCTAAGTTTAAAAGGTTTAACAAAAACATCGCTCTTGCCGATGAAATAGTTAAAATTCATAAAACACCATGAGACATGAATGGGCTAGGTTTTAATGAAGTATTAATTCCAAAGAGTCAAAACAAAACGCCGAAAAAGACGAACATTCTATCAAAACTGCCTGATACAGACGGACCAGACGGAACCAAAATAAGGGTTCCGTCCGTTGTGCAAAATGGTACCGCGGGTACTTCAGCAAAACAGAATGTTCGCAATACGGACCGCATCGAATTTGTTAAAATAACAAGAAAACCAATGATAATGTTAAACTAAAACCAGCCATTATATCAGAAGTAGGACTTGTTAAAAATGAATTTAGATCAAAAACTACTCAACAACGATATAAAACTTCTTTGCCAAACGCCCTTTTCCTAAGAGCAACCACAACGTTCAACCTAACTACCAACACAACGGTTGGAATCAAAACTTTCCTAGACCATATCAAACTCCGGATTACATGCCATGGAACCCTTACCCATCATTTCCATACATGAATCAAATAAATGGTATGTTTAACCCAAACGGACCCATGAGATATTGGGGACCAAATGTTTGAGTTATTTGCTTCTTAGGTATGTTTGAAAGTTGGATTGGAACCAGATGAATGGATAAAAGATAGTGGATGCTCACGACACATGACGGGCAACAAAGTCTCTTCTCATCATACCAAGAGTATGACGGAGGTAATGTCACCTTTCGTAGCAATCTCAAAAGCAAAATTATTGGCAAAGGTACGATTGCTCATAACTCTCTAACTATTGAAAATGTTGCTCATGTGGATAGGTTAGGATTTAATCTACTTAGTATTAGCCAACTATGTGATAAAAAGTATAAAGTACTATTTGATGAAAATGGTAGTAAAATACTAAAAGATGGTATCACCATAGCTAAAGGAGTTAGGAAAAATAACATATACGCCATGAAAATAGATAAAACATATAATGACAAACTTTGCCTAACAACATTAGACGATAGCTCATCTCTTTGGCATAGACGCTTAGGTCACGCTAATATGAGACTTATACAAAACCTATCTTCAAAAGAATTGGTTAGGAATTTACCAAAACTAAAATATGACCAACACTTTTGCGACGCTTGCAAAATTGGTAAACAAACACATAGTAGTCACAAATCTAAAAATATGGTGTCCACATCTAAGTGTCTAGAATTATTACATATGGACTTGTTTGGACCATCCGCTATAAGAAGCTATGGAGGCAACTTATACACTTTGGTCATAGTAGATGATTACTCAAGGTTTACTTGGACATTATTTTTGAAAACCAAAAATGAAGCTTTTGATAAATTTGAAATACTTAGCAACAAAATTCAAAATCTTCTAGGTGTCAAAATTGTATCGATCCGAACGGATCATGGTCGTGAATTTGACAACGAAACTCAATTTGGAAACTTTTGTGATACAAATGGTATAACACATAACTTTTCGGCTCCACTAACACCTCAATCAAATGGAGTAGTAGAACGTAAAAATAGAACAATTCAAGAAATGAGTAGAACAATGCTTAATGAACAAAACATTCCTCAAAAGTTTTGGTGTAACGCCGTTGACACTTCTACATATATTTTAAATAGAGTCCTAATACGCCCTTTCCTAAACAAAACACCATATGAACTTTATAAAGGTAAAAAGCCAACATTAGGATATTTTAAAGTCTTTGGTTGTAAATGCTTTATTCTTAATACTAAGGATTATCTCACCAAGTTTGACCCAAAGTCTTATGAAGGTGTATTTCTTGGTTACTCTCAAACTAGTAAAGCTTACATTGTCCTAAATAAAGAAACAATGATAGTCGAGGAATCGTTGAACATAACATTTGACGAAAGTCCACCTCCCTCTAAAACATCACCTTTGGTAGATGATGACTTAGTTGAAAGTCAAATAATTGAAAGTCAAATTAATAATAACAAGGAGGATGAACCATTAAATAAGGAAATTATCAATATAAAAGAATCTAAAAGTCATCCATTAGAAAAGGTCATAGGAAAACTTAATCAAAGAACCTTAAGATCACAAGCTCAAAATCAAAGTAATCATTTTTGTTTTGTATCCACCATTGAACCAAAACCCATAAATGAAGCAATAAAAGATGAATCATGGGTAATTGCCATGCAAGAAGAATTAAACCAATTCTTTAGAAATGATGTTTGGAAACTAGTTCCAAAACCCAAAGATCAAACTATAATTGGAACAAAATGGGTCTTTCAAAACAAAATGGACGAAAATGGTGTAGTATCTAGAAACAAAGCTAGGCTTGTTGCACAAGGTTATAATCAACAAGAAGGAATTGACTATGATGAAACTTATGCACCTGTAGCTAGACTTGAATCTATTAGAATATTACTTGCTTATGCATGTGCTTATGATTTTAAATTATTTCAAATGGATGTTAAAAGTGCTTTCCTTAATGGGTTTATTAACGAAGAAGTGTATGTTGCTCAACCTCCCGGTTTTACCGACTTTGAGAAACCACATCATGTCTTCAAACTCAAGAAAGCATTATATGGCCTTAAACAAGCACCTAAAGCTTGGTACGACCGCCTTAAGACTTTTCTTATTGATAACAAATATACTATGGGATTAGTAGATAATACTCTTTTTACTAAGAAAAAGGAATCACAAATTATTATTGTTCAAATATACGTTGATGACATTATATTCGGATCAACTTGTCAAGAACTATGTAATGATTTCTCTAAAATCATGCATGATGAGTTTGAAATGAGTATGATGGGTGAGTTAAACTTCTTTCTAGGACTTCAAATTAAACAACTAGAAGATGGTATTTTCTTTAATCAATCTAAATATATAAAAGACATGCTTAAGAAATTTGGTCTTGAAGATTCCAAACCAACTAAAACACCCATGTCCTCGGACACTAAACTCATCAAGGACGAAGAAGGTGAATCCGTAGATAACACTAAATATAGAGGAATGATTGGTAGCCTACTCTATCTTACGGCTAGTAGACCCGACATTATGTTTAGTGTTTGTCTATGTGCTCGCTTTCAAGAAAACCCAAAGGCATCACACTTAGAAGCATTAAAAGGATTTTAGATACATTAAGGGAACAACGTGTTTAGGATTATGGTATCCCAAAGGAACGGGTATAGAAACCATAGTGTATGCCGACTGGGATCATGCCGGTGATTATGTCGATAGAAAAAGTACAAGTGGTATTTGCACTTTTGTTGGACATTGTCTCACCTCATGGTTTGCAAAGAAGCAAACGGCTTTAGCCATCTCTACTACTGAAGCCGAATACGCCTCAGCCGGAAAAGCATGTCAACAAGCTCTTTGGATGAAGCAAGCTCGTGAGACTACGGAATTCATATCAACGACATTGTGATACTTTGCGACAACAAAGGAGCCATCGATCTCAGCAAGAATCCCGCTCAACATGCTCGTACAAAGCACATTGAAATCCGTCATCACTTTCTTCGCGACAATGTTCAAAAAGGAAACATTTCAATCGAGAAAGTATCCTCCAAAGACAACATTGCCGACATCTTTACTAAACCTCTTAAACGAGAACCTTTTAATCTTCTTAGACTTGGTTTAGGGTTAATGGAACCAAGCATGTAGGATAAACATAGCCTAAAAACATTAGAATAGTCAAACCAAAACAATTTTGTCTTGTTTTCGCTATCAGTAGCCACGCACCAAACGACAACACGGACGGAACCAAAAATTTGGTGCCGCTCGTCCGTGGTGTCTACAGAAGCAAAACAGCTTTATACATAACACCTTCTTCCTCACAACTCACTTTACCAAAACGTGCAAAACTTAAACCAAGCTCATTATTGTCATCTTCCCACTCACTAATCACTGAAGATAACATCATTGTAAGTATCCTAACTACATTTCATCTCTTAATTCTGAGTCTAGGATTCTTATTTATGCACAAAACTATCACAAATCATTACATGGGGTTTTATGTATGCTTCTATACCAAATATGAATTCAATTGGCAAATTGCATAACTAGTCATTCAAATTAGGTACTACATTATCATATTGCATAAACAAAATCATGTTTCCCACTAATTGATAGATAATAAATATAAGGCCTTATTCAAACAACCAAACACCCCATGTCAAAAGTTTTGAAAAGCTTCTCACTTATAGGAAAACATTTTTCATTGCTAATACAAATAGAAACGTTAGAATTTTCATCACTTGCATGCTCTTGAATACTAAAGGTATTGCATAACTAATATGCACTCCTGGGTATATTCAAATATAGCCACATTGAATTAGGAGCATTTGGGTTATCTCATGGTATTTGCCAAACACTCCACTAAAACCATTTTGTGCATAAAATGAGTCGAGATAACCGCAACTCCAAATTGTTTTCATATAGGCACACACTAGAATCAAAAACGTTAAAATTTATCTTAATTTTTTAACATGTTAACTCTTGTCCTTAGGAATAACCATGGTAGCCGCAAGATTCTATGATCACAAAGACACTCTTAACTACATTCCCAAACACCACAAAACCAAAGGACTCACCAAGGAACAAATAGAAATATTTAGGGGTCTAGAATCAAGGTATTTCCACGAGGGTAGAACCATTCACTCATCCTTCCTTGAGCATACCAATCTTCGTGAAGAACTAGCCGCCATTCAATTCGATTGTCTTCTTGACATTGATGAACCAATTTGTCCTAGGTTCGTGTTAGAATTCTATGCTAGTGTGACCGGTTTTAGTGATGAAGATGATGAGTTTTGTCTTAGCTTTAGAATCAACCAAAATGACTACACCATCACTTTAAGTGAATTTGCTAGAGTACTAGGAATTCCCAACCGAGGAACTTGTGTCTACACGAATAAGTGGTCACTCACCGCCCTTGATGCAATCAATGACCGCTCTCTTCCCTACATAACCCGTTTAGCCGATAAGGATGTCATCCGTGAACACCTTTTTAACCCAAAAACGGATACAACCCGAGTAACCCGAAAGGGAAAAGAGGTAGACCGAGATCCATATGGAATGGAGCTCAATGAACTTAAGCACGAATTTAAGAAATGGGAGGAGTTACTTAGAGCAAACGTCATTAGCACCATAGGGAATAGGGATCACATAAACGCTTGTCTTTGTCACATGCTTTACAACTTGTCCACCCGACAACCATTCAACTTAGCCTACTACATAGCTAGGAGAATGATTGATATTCCAACTCAAGGATCCGTTGCTCTTCCATACGGGATGCTTCTCACCCGTCTCTATAGAAACTTCGCTCCAATTCCACCAACCCCAAAAGGAATGCACCTTCACTATGAACTCATCCCTCACATCTTTGTACCTTTGAGTGATGATCGAGTTGCTAAGACTAAAGGCAAGAGAGCCAAACCTCCAACTCCTTCATCATCATCATCAAATAGCTCCGAGGATGGTCTTCCAAGCTCTCATCTTCGACCTCATGAGTATTACGCATCTCTTCCCGAGATTGAGAATGAATCAACAGAATTCAAGCAAACTAAGGGAATGTTCAAGTGCCTTGGTAGGATGATGAACAAGATTTACAAGAAATTGGACAAATAAGGGTACTTTAAGGAGTGTTTGGAACAATGCTTTATCATTAATGTTTGATACAATTTAGTTGTTTTTATTATGTAGGATGATAATATAACTTAAAACAATGGTGTATGCTAACAAACTCATGCAGGGGGATAGCACAAGTATGCTATCAAATTTTACCCATTTTCACTATATTGTGAAAATCAATAAGCCTTGCTCTTAATCTATGCTCCACTATGTTTACATATGTGTTATTTACTTTTCCTAACTAGAAATGTTTAGTATAACAGTTTTGAGAAAAATTTCAGTGTTTCGAAAATTTCGTGTTTTAAGAAACATTCTCGTCCAAATTTCAAAGATCCACGGATCGACGGCACCATTATCTTGGTACCGTCCCTTATGTAATTTGGTACCGCCATATCTCAGATAGGAGACTGCACGGCACCCTTTTTGGGTTCCGTCCGTGTATGATTTTGGTGCCGTGGATCCTCCAGGTAATTTTCTGAATTTCGACTCTTTCGTGATTCCAAATTATCTTCCATCACTTAAAAATCAACCTTAACTAGTTTATACTGTTATTAGAACTAGTATTATTCACTAAGGGATGTAAGAAATCCATTTCCCACCAAAATTCAAAAATTTGAAAAATCCACCCAAGGAGCCCTTTGGCATAAAGGAAGGAACCAAATTTTTGGTACCTTCAAACCGTGGTAATCTGAATATTATGAAATTCCACTCACTAGAACACATTAATTGCATATCTTTTCTTCTTCACTCCATCTTCTTTGTATGGATTGACTTGGGTGATATGACTAGCATTCAACCCACTTCCAAATCATTAGGAACCTCATCTCTTCAATGGTTCAACATCAAATCAAACCTTTTCTCAACAATTTCTTACCTCTATAAATTGAAAGGCTTTACCATGATCATCCTCACACCTTCTTCATTCTCATTACTATCTAGCAAATCAAAACCCAAGTTAAAATGACTAAATCATCACCAAAACCTTGCAAGAAAACCGCTAGAATGAGCGTAAGGCCTTGTTGTTTTGTCAATCTTAGCTCATCATCCGAATCTTCACCACTCACAATCTCATCTCCCATTAGAGATGATACACACCTTACCTTAGCTACACCTACTTCATCACACATTGTGATCACCACTCCACCACCAATAAAACCACCTACTTCACCTCCACCGGCACCCATCCAAACATCCAAAACACCCTCACCACCTTCACCAAGGTCTCCCACTCTCACTCCCATGGAGTTATTTTCAACTCCACCAACATCACCAAATCCTTTCCTAGAGGACTTGGAAGACTTGCCTCCTAGGCCAAGTCATCCACCACCATTGCCATCCTTTGGCACCATTGAGCTAATCGCTCATGAATCAACTCGGTCATCCATTGACCCAAACGCCCCATTAGGGCCAAGACCTCTCCTTTTCCACCCCATTCACAAGGACATTCATGGTCCTTATACGGGATCATCCACTTCCATCATCAATGTTCCCTCATATTGAGGACATTCCGGAGAGCATGTGGGATGACAATCCCACTAGAGAGGAGATTCAAGCCGAACTCCACAACCTCCACCAATTCAAAGGCATGGTGGATTCTCACTTAAGTGAGACAATGCAAATGCAAAGTGCTTTGCTTGCATCCATCATGACCACTCCAAACATCCCCAACACCACCAACACATCCACCATTCCACCACCACAACCTCCGCAAACTTTCTACCCTCCAAGGCATGGTTGCTCTACTTGTGAGCAAACGGGTCAAACCGTGGATCGGACCCGGATTATGGTCCATGACTTCCACGAAGAAATGAGGTTCATCCTCAACCACATTCTTGAGCGCCTCAACGCTCTTTCCCATCCACCATCACTTTAGGATGGTTTTAGAATAGTTTTTCTTTTATTTGCTCTTCTAGGATAATTTTCATTTTCTTGTACTAGAAACACATCATTGTGTTCTCTTTTCATGATCTTTACTCATGAAAAATTTTAACTAATGAATGTTGTTTCTTATATTGTTGGTGTCATTACATAGTGTTTGGAAATACTTGTGAATGATCATTATTACTAACAATTTTTTTGCTTTATTTTCACAATCCATGTATCTTCCCACAAAAGCACCCAATTTAGGGGGAGCTTTGAACAAGGGGGAGATAATAGCTCGGGCTCATTACATTCCGCATAGCCTCTTATTTTTGTTGAGACAAAAAGGGGGAGAAAATATAGAACTTGGAAATTATTTATATTTGACTTTTCTGAAAAAGTCAAACTGCATACTTTGACTTTCTGAAAAAGTCAACATCATGCATCAACTAGTGAATTCTTTGACTTTCATAAAAAGTCAAATTTCATACACTTGCATTATCATTTTCTTTTCAAGCTCTAAAACTAATATTTTTATAACTCTTGTACAAACTTTGTTTCTTTTATAAAAATAAAATTTATATTTTGTCCTCAACAAAAAGGGGGAGATTGTTAATACAAATATCGTCATTAAACGTTATTTATATTTTGATCTTTGCCTAAGTTTTGTTAACGACAAAAGTAAATTTAATTTATAAAAGCTTAAAGCTTGTCAAGTTTATTAGATATTAAAACAAGCTTTCTTAAACAATATATTCATCATTCAAGCATTTACATTTATGATTAGTAACATCTTGATATGACTCTAATCATTATGTATGATAATAGTTTGTAGAATGTGTTAGGTTCTTAAAACCAAACACTACTTAAGCATTTGCATATTTCTATTAATAGTAATACAACATTTGACATCATGTATTACATCATGGAGATCATTGGAAGATTCCATTAGATATTTTGTGAAGATTTGTACTCTTCATATCTTGCACAATCTTACTTAGATAGAGTTGACTTTAGACAAGATTTGATATCTTGACTGCCGACCGGCGGTACCATTTGGTACACGGGCGGAACCCTTTTAAGGGGTCCGCGGTCCGTGGACGCCCCTGTCCAATTTGGCTATAAATAGCAATGCCAAGCCAAGTAGTTTCTCATCCCTTTCTAACATACTCTCATACATATCTTCTCTCTAACCCTTCTAACTCAGTTTCATATCATATTAGTGATCTCTTTTGTAGCAAAGAAGATCAAGTCATATTCAAGCTTCAACGAGAAGTTGGAAGTCTTGTTTGTTTAGTGTTGTATGATCTAGTGTTGATTCATACTTCATTGTTGTATCAAACCATCATAATCTTGTGAGTGTGAGTGGTTAGTATTTTAGTCCTCAAAATACATTGTGTGTGGGAGTAGTTGTACCCTTGGAAAGAACTCGACATCTAGCTTAGTGTCGGAAATAGTGTAAGTGTAAAGGTTTTCTCCGCGGTGAAAGGAGCTTGTTGACTAGTGAAGTTAAACTCTCGAGTGTGAGACTCGGGGAGTGGAGTAGGGCAAGGAAAAAGAGTCCTTGTAGGCCGAACCACTATAAACAACTTGTTGTGGTTTGATCATTTCTTTCCTTATTTACTCATTACATATTGCTTGCATATTTCATTAACATACTCAAGATCAATATCAATTGATCTTTCAATAAGTTTCAAAACAAAGTTTTTAATCGGTAAACTATTCAACCCCCCTTCTAGTTTTCTACAACTTAAATGTAATACTGATAAGCTAATTGAAAAACTTAAATCAACAATGGTATTTAAATGAAATTGAAACTAAAACTATTTTATTACTTAAAAATCACCAATACAACTATGCTTGAAATACGTAAAATGAATGAAATGAAAACATTTATAAACTATAATCTACTCGTGAGGAACTACTACTACTCTACTTCTACACTACTTGGATTTCTCTGTGAATCGTGGGCTATTTATACTAGAGCTTGAGCCCAAAAAGGATCCGTAAGGCTCAAATGTGTGCTTCTTTTGGCGATTCTTGACCATTGATCAAATCCCACACATCACCAATCAATTTCACCCCTTGGATCATGTATACCACGTTGCACTAGCCAATCAGAGGTGAGGATTTCATGGATTGACACACGGATTGCCAGCGTGGCATCCGTGTGTCAGTGTATGTCAGATGATAGTACGGATATACCCTCAATTTAAGTGATTGTAGCCAATTAAGATCAGTGGGTATTTAGGTTCATGTGCATCCGGGTTTGGGGGTTTGTTTTGGCGGGTTAATTTTTGGGTTTTTTTAATATAATTCGCTTATGTTTGACCGTGTAAGGGTGGGTTTGACCGGGTGTAAGGGTGGGTTTGACCGGGTATAGATAGGTAAACGGGTTGGATATTAAATCGTGGGTTTTGGGGATTGGATTGGAACGGGTAATATAATGGTTGGGCTTTGTTCATATTTTGGGCTTAAGTGGTAATGGATTGGATTTGGATTGATAATGTAACCTTATAAGCTTATAAAGGACCAAAGTTGCACAATCTAAATTTTCAGGGGCCAAAGGTGTAAATTCTGAAAATATCTTCCAAGGGCCATTGTTGTCATTCTCAAATAATCCAAGGGCTGAATTTGCAACTTTTGAATCTTCAAGGGTCTATTCTGCCAAATACTCAAAGTAGAGGGACTGATTCTGACAATTCTTCAATCTTGATCATATCTTCTAAAAATCATCCTTAGAGAATAAAAATCTTCACAGATGCTCAATTCTTGACATTCCGGCTCAGCTTTAGCACTCTTTATCTCTCGTGCTCGGGTTTTTTTTTCTGATTTGGTTATCTTTTGCGTGTTTTGACATATCCGTACCTGCACATGCACAAACTCAAGAAAACAACAAATATTAGCAATAAACGGCTCTTTCTTGGTTATTTTGGGTCTGATTTGATAAAGAAATTATATGTATTTTAGCACATACCAATGACATTCTAGGACCGTAGATGTTATCGATACCAGAAGACACGACTTTGATTTTTATTTTGGAAATTTTTTGAATTTTTGATTATTATGGATTTTAAAGACTATTTGATTAACTAGAATGTATGTGTGTATAAAAGAATGTAAAGACATTATATTTGAAAATTTTAATTAATTTTTTTAATTTTTTTTATCCATCAACCTATGAGGTACGAGTCTTGAGCAAAAACGATCAGGAGTCACAGTACATGCAAATAAATTCTGACAAGCTAAAATTCCCTGATGATTAGTCTTCAATTCAGTTGGAAACCATGTCATGAAGTTCATGATTGAATTGTGCATTGTACCTGAAAAAGACTGAGGAAAATTTGCACTAATAGCACATGTAGCATTGCATATAGCTGGGTTAGTAGCAGTTGTATCCTGATCTTTGGATGTTTTATAGTCAGGCCTTGGAATGTCATTAGTGGTCAGTGTTCTGATTGGAATCCACTTAAATCCGACATTCTTAAATATTTTTCCTGTGGGCATCCACTTAAGACAGGAGCTAGAAGTGCGATTCCATTTGGATTCAATGTTCTTAAACAATATACCAGTAGGCATCCACTTAAGACAAGAGCTAGGAGTGTTAGATCCCTTAGCCACAATAGAAGATGTAACCATTTCCCTATTCTGGATTTTAGACATTTTGCTGTTAATTTGTTTCTTAGGGGAGTGGTCAGCCTTTTGATACTTCTTACATGCTCTAGATGATCTTCTTACATTCCTGATCCTAGAGCTTTGAGCATTAGTCTGAGAATTGTCATTCATCTTATCAGAATGAATTAGTGAAGTGACTGGTTTTGACAAAACAGTGTTCTCATCAACTTGGGAGGCAAACCTTGATTTTGAGGGTTTAAGTCTTTCTGACTTAAATGCATTGGGCTGCCTAATTACAGATCGTTCATTAGTAATTTGTGAAACAGGTTTCCCCAAGGTTGATGGTTTTGCAAACTTAGTGTTTACTCCATTTCCAATAATGTTTCTAAGCTCATTTTTTAAAGCAACTATGGTGAAGCTCTTATCCTGAAGTTTAGCTTTGAGGGCTTCAATGTATGCTAACAAAGAGCTTGTTTGATCTAAAGAATTGGTCTTAGCCTCTTTAGTAGGGACACATTGTTCTAATTGATTCTTCCTCAGAGACTCATTTTCCCTTAATAATTTGGCCACACATAATGCTTATTCATCATTCCTAGCTTTGACAGTATCACTAACCTCTATATTAAGATTGTTCGCACCCATATTAATTTCCTTATGCAGATCTGAGATGTGTTTTTTCAGATTACATATGGTTGAGTCTTTGTCTTGAAGCTGAGTTTTTAACTGATTAATTTCAAAAAATTCACAAAATTATGGGAATTCTGGATTTTTGCAATATTTAGTAGCTTGACAATTTTCTTCTTTTTGTTGATTTGCAATTTCCAGAGAAATGCAATGTTTTTCAAGAATTGAGTATTTGTTTGAAAGTTCGTTGAAAATTTTCTTATCAACCACGTTGTTAGTCACGATATGTTTTATTATTGACCCAGTCTCAGTTACAGAACATTTATCAGCCATTTGTTCTATAAGGTGATTAGTTCGCACAGTATTAAGCACATATGGATCATTAATAATAGTTACCAAAGATTCTGCACCCAATGTTTGTTCATTCATCATTCTGCATTACGCATCCTCCTTCAGTGAGGTAAGAGTTTCTGAACAACTTGTTGCATCCATTTTTGACGTGTCTGTAATTCTGGCTTTAGCAATACCCGAAAGGTTACCCAACTCATCATACCTCTCCATTGACTGCATCTCACATTCATTCATGTAATCACTGTTCTGGGTAGCTTTCTTAATGTACTTCTTCACATTCTCCATGAGATGGATAAATGTCTCAATGAACTCATGGATTTCCATTCCAGTATGTTTTTTGAAAGAAATTTTAGTCATGTGTTGATCATAATCTGATGAATATTCCCCACTGATGAATGGCTGAAATTGTTTGTAGATTACTTGAAGTGCAGCACTCGAACCAACCTTTTGAACCTTTTCTTTGTCAAGTTGTAGCTCCAATTGTTCTAAGTTTAGCAGCAAATTTCCTGTTAATGTGGATCAGTCCTGACGGAAGAGGGCAATACATGTTCGTTCCATTGTTATGGGTAGAAGTAACATGAGGTGAGAGTAGAGTTGTTGATAGGATTCAATGCAGCATTCCTTTTGCATGGCATTCTGTAGCATTAATAGGTGCAATTCTTTCTCATTGATCACAGAGTATGAAGATTTCAGACCATCGTTGGCTGAATCAATCATGGTTAAACTTTCATAGTAACAAATACTTTATTTGTTGTCCACAGTGTCATATAGTTTGAGCACATTAGAGATTACATGATCAGTGGTGTAAGACATTGTGTTAGTATCAGATGGAAAGTCTTAATTTTCAATAACAATCAGACAATTAAACACAAATCGCTTCAAACAATCCTCTTTATGACAAATCGCATTAGTCTAATTGCACCTAGGACAAATCGCAGTCTAGACAAATCGCAGTTCTGACAAATCACAGTCCAAGACAAATCGCAGTACAAGACAAATCGCAGTACACGATAAATCGTAGTACAAGACAAATCACACCTTGATTACCAAATCTCTTAAATGACAAATCGCTTAGCAGACAAACCGCACTCAAGACAAATCGCATAGGCTGACAAATCGCTTCACAAAATAAGACAAATCGCACTCTAAACGTGACAAATCGCTTCAATAAACGATCCAAACAGGGACAAATCGCATAGAAGAATGTCTTACCGTGACAAAAATCGCATCCAAGAAAAATTCAAAAACACCACTTTTCAATCCAAAAAGAACTCAACCACGATGATTCAAGCCTTCCAAACCAAAACCTAAACACTTATAATGATTCTAAACACAAAAGTACTATCAAAATCCATACTTTAACACAAGAAATGATCCAAATGATGCAAACTACTCTAAACTCATTCAAACCCAAAACCTTATGAAAACCACTAGAAATCCAAGAACATGAAAGATGAGTGATCAAACCTTGGCTCTGATACCAATTGTGACATATTGGTTTTCATAAACATATAATTAAGCACACTAATGGTTCGAATGATTTAGAGTTCTAGAGAGAGAAAGTGAGATGTTCTAGAGAGATAAAACAAAAGAAAGGTTAGATTACCAAATGAACATCCAACCCTCTCCCTTGTGGGGGGAGGGCTATTTATACAAATAACTACGCCCTCCTTCGAGCTGTAGATCAGGTATATAGTGGGTAAAGACCCGTTCTTCTTCCAAGGTGATACTTATACTACTAATAATCTAACTAATATACTATTACGTCTACGAGCTATAATATGCTAAACATACGTTGGGGTGACTAACACTTCAGCATGGATTTTCTAAATCCTAACATATCCGGCTGACTAGACGTGAGATAAAGTAAACTACCAATCATACCACGATATTTGGTGTTATCAACGGATTCACCGTCTTCGTCTTTGATAAGTTTAGTGTCGGATGGCATTGGTGTCTGGTAGCTTTCCATTCCCTGCTGAAAGTCACCTACTCGTTGTCGAATCATTAATCCCCTTATCCATATATTGACTGCAGCAGCGAGGGACTTCTTTTCACGAACGGGCAGATGGTCAAGGTGCCCTTGAAGGTTCAAAAGGTATAGATCTTCAAAATCACTTGGGAACAAGTGCTTGAAATCGTTTTCTTCTATTACATGGTCTTTCAAGTCAGCTATTCTGAGGACAATCTTCTTCAGATAATCATAACCATAAATTGGGAAGATTGCCACGCTGACCACACTTAGAATTCGCAGCTAGGATAGAACAGATCTGCGCTTCTTTTCTGCACCATGTCTTTCAATGTAGAATTTCTTCTTTTTGAACCACCAATGAGAAATCCCGTATGAAGCAGCAATGTCATATTCATGTTCTTTGTCAGTCCAGAACTGGTCGGGTACCATCTGTTCAAGACCTGGATTAATGTAAGTTTCCGCCTTCATCTTAGAGATAGATAAGGCTGGTCTTCTTCCTTGAGTATTAGCTCGTAGATAGTCCAGATCTTTATTGAAGAAGAAATCTGATTGAATGGTCTTCTGTCTAGGTTCACCACTAAGAGAAAGAGGATTGTTGATGTTGAAACGACTGATATTCTCATCTACTTGATCAGTCAACATCTTGTGGCATTCTTCCATTTGGTATTGAAGATGACCGGTATCAGAATGGAATACTTTGACAATTTCAAAGGCCGGGCCATCAAGATATTTTGGAGTGATTGACGTGATTCCCTGCTTTTCACAAAACCATTAAATGAAACTTCCCATGTCACCAGTGATATGTAAGAGTGAATCTTCCGAAGGGCCTTCATGGTTGGCAGCAATGGTGGTTGCCCAGTTATTGTCAGGAACAATCAAGTCAGACTCTGGAATGGCCCATAAAGGTTCAGGAGTTTCAGGTCTTTCCTAGGTCCACCAGCTTTGAGTCATATCTTTAGATGGTGCAACTCTAGATGGTTTAATGCGTTTTCCCCCAATATATGCATCCCACCAATCTTCATCTTCATATATTTTAGGGATATGTTTGGTGGAAGCCTCATCATCTTCTGAATCTGACTCTTGAACGATGTAAGATTCTTCATTTAACATATGCTCTTCTGGGATCTAGGTGAAGGTGGGTGTAAACCAGGAATCAACAGTGGTCCATGCTGTAGATGTCTTCTAAGACCCTTGACCGCCAGATGAACCAGTTTGGTTTGAAGGTTTTGGTGGTGGTGTTGGTGGGTTTGCCTTTTGAGTTTCAGCATTTCCAGAAGATCCACCAATCCAAGATGACCCAGCTCCACCAGTTGGAGGAGGAGGAGGTGGTGGTGATTTTGGAACCCCAAACATAGATTCCAGCATAACAACTCTTCTCTTCTTCTTTCCCTCCCTTTCACGAATGTCTTCCAGGAACTGCAAATGATTATCAAGCTTGATAGATTCTTAGAGAGCTTCATACAGTATCTTGTGAACTTCATCCTTATGCTCATCTGTGTCATACATTCTATCGGAGAGGACTGATCTCATATCCGAAGTGGGTAAATCTTTAAACCTCTAATGCAGCGGAGCTTTCATCGCCCATTCCACCGCATCCTTAACTTCCGCTTTAATGGCATTTGCAACTTCGGTATCAAAATTGAAACTCTCCAGCTTGGATAGATGACGATCAAGATGTTTGACAGATTCAGGCAGATGGTGCTTCTCAAGAACTTCAATTTGTTTCATAGCCTCTTCTAGCAATTGTTCTGTTGTTTTGCTGGGAGGTGGTGATGTTGGTGGTGTGGCAGGGTCATTCACTTCGATGACAGTAGGTGTGATCACAGTTTTTGTAGATTTAGAGATGATGGGTGGTGGAAGTGTGGTTGATCTGAGAGGTGCACGTGGAGGAAGTGTGGATGCAGGAGCTGACGTTGACACAAGGACTATTGGTGCAGACATAGGAGGGACGATTGAAGTATCCTGTTGA
Source organism: Chrysanthemum makinoi (assembly GCA_910596185.1). Classification (NCBI taxonomy): domain Eukaryota; kingdom Viridiplantae; phylum Streptophyta; class Magnoliopsida; order Asterales; family Asteraceae; genus Chrysanthemum; species Chrysanthemum makinoi. The sequence continues at coordinate 113,190,427 of OU343217.1, forward strand.
ATAGTGACTGAAAACATGGATTTGACCTCTTCCTTTTCATCATTCTATTTTTCTAATATAGCATCTGATGATTTGTCAACGAGGAATTGGTCACCAAATGTAAAATCTGTTTCAAGATTCTTTAGAGAAGATAGTAAGCCTGTTGATACATTCACTTCTTCAAGTTGTATTTGTTCATCAGATCTTGGTTTTGTACATCTTGAAGATTGGAATGTGATTCTTGCAACAGTTCATTTCCTTTTATCTGTATGTCTTGACCTTCAGTATTTGTTGGCTAAGTTTCAGTCTCTGGTATAGTTCCCTGTGTAGTTTCACTGCACCTTTGCTTGAAGAACTGATTCACTCATGCTAACATCTCCACCATCATGTCCATGACTCTCTAACAATGAGTCACTGGTGTCATGAGACTCTTCCTGTGTAGAAGTGTCCTCCTCTTCTACTTCAATTTGCTCATGTGTAGTTGATGATTCAACACTTCGTTTCTTGAGCACAAATTTGGTTGTAGTCTTTGGAGTGGGAGTGGAAATGGTTAACAACATCTGAGCCGCTTGCTTCGCTTTCTTCTCCACCTATTCCTTTATATTTGCCTTGAGAGACGGGAGTGGTTTGGTGTGGTACGCTTTCGGTTCCTCAGATCCTAACCCCTTCAAAGTCGCTTTGAGACATATCAAGAGTTTGCAGACTCTCTTGAATGCCTTGTTGGAGCACTGCATTGTCTTCATCCATTAAAGTCATCTCTTTCTCCGGTACCTAGGACCCTTTACCTTTCCTCCCTTTCCAAAGATCTCTTCTTCTCCTTTTTGCTTTTGGGTGGTGAATCAGCCTCTCGATCTATTTTGCTCTCTTCTAGGGAGACTTGAATGAGTATACTTCAAGATGATTTGGTTTGTGTACAGATTTTGTAGATTTGGGTTGTGTGGGAGTGGGATTGGGTGTGTCATCAACAATAATGTTGGAGGCCTTTTTCATGTGTTTTTGAAGCAATGTCTTAATTCTTTCGTGAGAAGTGCTTTAGGTATTGGCATTCTAAAACCTCTTTGTTCTTTGGGCAAATTTCAAGTTTCCAAGCACAAATTCATCACCGCTTCATGAAGGACCGGCTCACTTCTTGGAGTAAACTGATGTATCTCGCAAGTAGTGCTGGATAATGATCTTTGAGAATCTTATGCTGGGAATCACCCTCTTGTCTTTGGATTTCTTTCTTTTGACTTGATTTATAAAGTTTTGTCTGTCAATGATGAATGTGTCCACAACCAAAGTGAATTCTTCCCAAATACGCTCCACAAGTCGATGTTTACCCTTTAACTATCCCCCACATAATTTGTAGAATTGGAGCCCTCGCTTCTCAAACCTCAAGTCTTCCGTCAAGCACAAGTTGAGAATAGTGATGATGGCTCTCCATGGTTGATACACTTAATTTTTGATGACCACGAGACCATTGTAATCTTCTCTCGATATCCCAATTCATTAACAAAGTCAATTAGCTCTTCACCGTGGGTGGAGTGGACGAATGGATTTATGGGGTTTCTTGGAGTGATTTGAAGAGCCTCCCGAGAGTATCCGGTGATGTCATACCATTTATCTTCAAGTTTACAAGTGTATGTAGTCGTGATCTTATCCCATGTTAAAGTGTTCCGAATTGTTGCAAGTAAATGGAAGGAATCGCAGCACCGCATTAAAGCACCAAAAAAGTTGGTGTTCTTCAAAATGTCAATAGCAATTCGGTAGATTGGATTAGCTTGGTTTCTATCCACATCCACAAAGCAGTTGATCTTAGCAATATCCACCCATTCATCATATGGAAGAAGTTCCTCATCGGTAGGTACAGTGGGTGGTGCAGTGGTAGCAAGGTTCTTAGAGGAGGTTGTGCCGCCATTGTAATTTAGCACACATACAACAACAACAATATCCGGAAATTTTGTTATTGCAACTTAAACACTAAGTTAGTGATTTAAGCATATAAGGAAGAGACATATTAAGTGTAGGACACACACAAACATCACAGAGAATTGACAATGAACGATGGGTAAATGCAATACTGACATAGCAAGTATACAATTAACAACAATGACCAAGGTGGTATAATGAAGGATACAACATGGTCTCAAATTGCATAGAGTCAATCATTATATGGACAATTTGCATAGACATCGCATATAGTTAAAGCGCATTTTTCAAGGCACAAGTTGCATATGTCAAAGTACATTCAACAAACCGTATAACGTCAAAAGCATGGGACAAATCGCACTTATCAAATTATTATAGACAAACGACATCGTCAAAATGCATGGGACAAATCGCACTTATCAAACCATTATGGACAAACCGCATGCGTCAAAACGCATGGGACAAATCGCACTTATCAAATCATTATGGACAAACCGCATGCGTCAAAACGCATACAACAAATCGCATTCATCTAGAAGTTTATGACAAATCGTATACGGAATGTAAAGAGACAAATTGCACACGTCAAAATTCATGGGACAAATCGCACACAACAAAACGCATTCATCTAGAAGATTATGACAAATCGCATACGGAATGTAAAGAGACAAAAAGATTAAATTGATAACGACAAATCGCATCAATTATTATAAAATGACAACTTGCTTTTTCAAGATTATATGGGACAAATCGCATGTAATAGTTTACTTAGACAAAGCATTCAAGCAACTCTTGACAAAACGCATTAAAGAAATACAACGAGATACCGTGAACTCCATTATCTTAAACACCATAGGTAATTCTAGAATATGGATTCCACAAAGATGAAACACACCTATCTAGAAAGCAATCACAACCAAATCCTAACTCAACAACATACTAAATCACAAATCACCAAAATCTTCTAAATCACCACATCCCCAAGTCACCTCGATCCATTATAGGCACATATTGAAATCATCAGTACATAATCATGATCTCCTTCTACATCCCATTTAAAACCTACAACATTAGCATATTAACGAGAAAGAAACAAACCTAGTTCGATTCAAGTCGAAAAGAAAAAATTATGAGTGAGGGAATCTACGAGTGAAAGTTAGTTAAAAGAATGATTCAAACACGATTCTTGACAAATACATGTGTAGCATGATCAATTAACCTACCACAAGATCTCAAGAAAGCCAAATCGCTTCTTAGAATGATGTAGAGAGAAAAAAACTTGCAAAGTTTGACCAAGAAGTATAATGGTTTGACTAAAAGTGACAAACCGCATTACTTATACCTAAGAGCACGATAAGTAATTGACACTTTAAGTCCTTGAACTTGACAACTCGCATGCAAAGCATAACATAGACAAATCGCATATCCAAATCCTATAGACAAGTAGCATCATGATCAAAACTTATACAAACCGCATACCACATACCACATATTAGAACATAATATGGCAGATTAAATCACTCTAAGTAACATGCAACGGCTATCTAGAATACTGAGATCACAATAACCAAGCAAATGGCACATGAAATATGCATTCAAGAGATACTCAATCCTCATAAAGCATAAGGCATAATATCATAGATATAATAAGGCATAATATCATGAATAGAGTGAATAATTCTCCCCCTGAATCAATGACACGAATATGAAAGAGTGAATCATTGATTGAAGTTAACCCATGTATGAATCAAAAGTATCTTAGGTATGTGAGTGTTGATAGACATGTTTTTAAAAGAAGAGTAGAACTTCTATTCGAACTTCATCTAAAGACCCGTGCCATTATTGAATGACATTCTAGGACCGTAGATGTTATCGATACCAGAAGACACGACTTTGATTTTTATTTTTGAAATTTTCTGAATTTTTGATTATTATGGATTTTAAAGACTATTTGATTAACTAGAATGTATGTGTGTATAAAAGAATGTAAAGATATTATATTTGAAAATTTTAATTAATTTTTTTAATTTTTTTTATCCATCAACCTATGAGGTACGAGTCCTGAGAAAAAATGATCAGGAGTCACAGTACATGCAAATCAATTCTGACAAGCTAAAATTCCCTGATGATTAGTCTTCAATTCAGTTGGAAACCATGTCATGAAGTTCATGATTGAATTGTGCATTGTACCTGAAAAAGACTGAGGAAAATTTGCACTAATAGCACATGTAGCATTGCGTATAGATGGGTTAGTAGCAGTTGTATCCTGATCTTTGGATGTTTTATAGTCAGGCCTTGGAATGTCATTAGTGGTCGAGTGTTCGATTGGAATCACTTAATCCACATTCTTAAATATTTTTCCTGTGGGCATCCACTTAAGACAGGAGTTAGAAGTGCGATTTCATTTGGATTCAATGTTCTTAAACAATATACCAGTAGGCATCCACTTAAGACAAGAGCTAGGAGTGTTAGATCCCTTAGCCACAATAGAAGATGTAACCATTTCCTATTCCGGATTTTGGACATTTTGCTGTTAATTTGTTTCTTAGGGGAGTGGTCAGCCTTTTGATACTTCTTACATGCTCTAGATGATCTTCTTACATTCCTGATCCTAGAGCTTTGAGCATTAGTCTGAGAATTTTCATTCATCTTATCAGAATGAATTAGTGAATTGACTGTTTTGACAAAACAGTGTTCTCATCAACTTGGGAGGCAAACCTTGATTTTGAGGGTTTAAGTCTTTTTGACTTAAATGCATTGGGCTGCCTAATTACAGATCGTTCATTAGTAATTTGTGAAACAGGTTTCCCCAAGGTTGATGGTTTTGCAAACTTAGTGTTTACTCCATTTCCAATAATGTTTCTAAGCTCATTTTTTAAAGCAACTATGGTGAAGCTCTTATCCTGAAGTTTAGCTTTGAGGGCTTCAATGTCTGCTAACAAAGAGCTTGTTTGATCTAAAGACTTGGTCTTAGCCTCTTTAGTAGGGACACATTGTTCTAATTGATTCTTCCTCGGAGACTCATTTTCCCAATAATTTGGCCACATAATGCTTATTCATCATTCCTAGCTTTAACATTATCACTAACCTCTATATTAAGATTGTTCACACCCATATTAATTTCCTTATGCGGTCGAGATGTGTTTTGATTACATATGGTTGAGTCTTTGCGGCTGAGTTTTTAACTGATTAATTTCAAAAAATTCACAAAATTATGGGAATTCTGGATTTTTGCAATATTTAGTAGCTTGACAATTTTCTTCTTTTTGTTGATTTGCAATTTCCAGAGAAATGCAATGTTTTTCAAGAATTGAGTATTTGTTTGAAAGTTCGTTGAAAATTTTCTTATCAACCACGTTGTTAGTCACGATATGTTTTATTATTGACCCAGCCTCAGTTACAGAACATTTATCAGCCATTTGTTCTATAAGGTCATTAGTTCGCACAGTATTAAGCACATATGGATCATTAATAATAGTTACCAAAGATTTTGCACTCAATGAAGATTCTGCACCCAATGTTTGTTCATTGATCATTCTGCATTATGCATCCTCCTTCAGTGAGGTAAGAGTTTCTGAATAACTTGTTGCATCCATTTTTGACGTGTCTGTAATTCTGGCTTTAGCAATACTCGAAAGGTTACCCAACTCATCATACCTCTCCATTGACTGCATCTCACATTCATTCATGTAATCACTGTTCTGGGTAGCTTTCTTAATGTACTTCTTCACATTCTCCATGAGATGGATAAATGTCTCAATGAACTCATGGATTTCCATTCCAGTATGTTTTTTGAAAGAAATTTTAGTCATGTGTTGATCATAATCGATGAATATTCCCCATGATGAATGGTGAAATTGTTTGTAGATTACTTGAAGTGCAACACTGGAACCAACCTTTTGAACCTTTTCTTTGTCAAGTTGTAGCTCCAATTGTTCTAAGTTTAGCGAAAAAGTTCCTTAATGTGGATCAGTCAGACGGAAGAGGGCAATACATGTTCGTTCCATTGTTATGGGTAGAAGTAACATGAGGTGAGAGTAGAGTTGTTGATAGGATTCAATGCAAAGATTCCTTTTGCATGGCATTCTGTAGCATTAATAGGTGCAATTCTTTCTCATTGATCACAGAGTATGAAGATTTCAGACCATCGTTGGCTGAATCAATCATGGTTAAACTTTCATAGTAACAAATACTTTATTTGTTGTCCACAGTGTCATATAGTTTGAGCACATTAGAGATTACAGGATCAGTGGTGTAAGACATTGTGTTAGTATCAGATGGAAAGTCTTAATTTTCAATAACAATCAGACAATTAAACACAAATCGCTTCAAACAATCCTCTTTATGACAAATTGCATTAGTCTAATTGCACCTAGGACAAATCGCAGTCTAGACAAATCATGCTTCGACAAATCACAGTCAAGACAAATCGCGTTACAAGACAAATCGCGTTACGATAAATCGTAGTACAAGACAAATCACACCTTGATTACCAAATCGCTTAAATGACAAATCGCTTAGCAGACAAACCGCACTCAAGACAAATCGCATAGGCTGACAAATCGCTTCACAAAATAAGACAAATCGCACTCTAAACGTGACAAATCGCTTCAATAAACGATCCAAACAGGGACAAATCGCATAGAGAATGTCTTACATGTGTGACAAAAATCGCATCCAAGAAAAATTCAAAAACACCACTTTTCAATCTAAAAAGAACTCAACCACAATGATTCAAGCCTTCTAAACCAAAACCTAAACACTTATAATGATTCTAAACACAAAAGTACTATCAAAATCCAAACTTTAACACAAGAAATGATCCAAATGAGGCAAACTACTCTAAACTCATTCAAACCCAAAACCTTATAAAAACCACTAGAAATCCAAGAACATGAAAGATGAGTGATCAAACCTTGGCTCTGATACCAATTGTGACATATTGGTTTTCATAAACATATAATTAAGCACACTAATGGTTTGAATGATTTAGAGTTCTAGAGAGAGAAAGTGAGATGTTCTAGAGAGATAAAACAAAAGAAAGGTTAGATTACCAAATGAACATCCAACCCTCTCCCTTGTGGGGAGAGTGTTATTTATACAAATAACTACGCCCTCCTTCGGGCTGTGGATCAGGTATATAGTGGGTAAAGACCCGTTTTTCTTCCAAGGTGATACTTATACTACTAATAATCTAACTAATATACTATTACGTCTACGAGCTATAATATGCTAAACATACGTTGGGGTGACTAACACTTCAGCATGGATTTTCTAAATCCTAACATATCCGGCCGACTAGACGTGAGATAAAGTAAACTACCAATCATACCACGATATTTGGTGTTATCAACGGATTCACCGTCTTCGTCTTTGATAAGTTTAGTGTCGGATGGCATTGGTGTCCGTAGCTTTCCATTCCTCGCCGAAAGTCACCTACTGCTGTCGAATCATTAATCCCCTTATCCATAGATTGACCGCAAGCAATGAGGGACTTCTTTTCACGAACGGGTAGATGGTCAAGGTGCCCTTGAAGGTTCAAAAGGTATAGATCTTCAAAATCACTTGGGAACAAGTGCTTGAAATCGTTTTCTTCTATTACATGGTCTTTCAAGTCAGCCTATTCGAGGACAATATTCTTCGATAATCATAACCATAAATTGGGAAGATTTCCACGGCGACCACACTTAGAATTCGCAAATTTAGGATAGAACAAATCTCTGCGCTTCTTTCTCACACGCACCATGTCTTTCAATGTAGAATTTCTTCTTTTGAACCACCAATGAGAAATCCGTATGAAGCGAATGTCATATTCATGTTCTTTGTCGGTCACCGAATCGCAGTCGGGTACCATCTGTTCAAGACCTGGATCAAAGTAAGTTGCCGCCTTCATCTTAGAGATAGATAAGGCTGGTCTTCTTCCTTAAGTATTAGCTCGTAGATAGTCCATATCTTTATTGAAGAAGAAATCTGATTGAATGGTCTTCTGTCCGGGTTCACCACTAAGAGAAAGAGGATTGTTGATGTTGAAACGACTGATATTCTCATCTACTTGATCAGTCAACATCTTGTGGCATTCTTCCATATGGTATTGAAGATGACCGACATCAGAATGAAATACTTTGAAAATTTCAAAGGCCGGGCCTTCAAGATATTTTGGAGTGATTGACGTGATTCCCTGCGCCACAAAACCATTAAATGAAACTTCCTATGTCACCAAGGATATGTAAGAGTGAATCTTCCGGGGCTTCATGGTTGGCGGCAATGGTGGTTGCCCGCTTATTGTCGAGAACAATCAAGTCGACTCGGAATGGCCCATAAAGGTTCAGAGTTTCGTGTCTTTCCTCGGTCCACCGCCTTTGAGTCATATCTTTAGATGGTGCAACTCTAGATGGTTTAATGCGTTTTCCCCTAATATATGCATCCCACCAATCTTCATCTTCATATATTTTAGGGATATGTTTGGTGGAAGCCTCATCATCTTCTCAATCGACTCTTGAACGATGTAAGATTCTTCATTTAACATATGCTCTTCTGGGATCTAGGTGAAGGTGGGTGTAAACCAGAATCACAGATGGTCCATGCCGTAGATGTCTTCTAAGACCCTTGACCGTGATGAACCGGTTTGGTTTGAAGGTTTTGGTGGTGGTGTTGGTGGGTTTGCCTTTGAGTTTCAAAGATTTCCGTAAGATCCACCAATCCCAGATGACCCACTCCACCCGCTTGGAGGAGGAGGAGGTGGTGGTGATTTTGGAACCTCGACATAGATTCCAAAGATAACAACTCTCTTCTTCTTTTCCTCCCTTTCACTTAATGTCTTCTAGGAACTGCAAATGATTATCATGCTTGATAGATTCCTAGAGAGCTTCATATAGTATCTTGTGAACTTCGCCCTTATTCTCATCTCATGTCATACATTCTATCGAGAGGACTGATCTCATATCCGAAGTGGGTAAATCCTTAAACCTCGATGCAAATGGAGTTTCATTGCCTATTCCACCGCATCCTTAACTTCCGCTTTAATGGCATTTTGCAACTTCGTATCAAAATTGAAACTCTCAGCTTGGATAGATGACGATCAAGATGTTTGACATATTCGTGATGGTGCTTCTCAAGAACTTCAATTCGCTTCATAGCCTCTTCTAGCAATTGTTCTCTGTTGTTTTGCCGGGAGGTGGTGATGTTGGTGGTGTGGCAGGTCATTTACTTCGATGACAGAGGTGTGATCACAGCTTGTTGTAGATCTCAGAGATGATGGGTGGTGGAAGTGTGGTTGATCCGAGGGTGTAGGTAGAGGAAGTGTGGATGCAGGAGCTGACGTTGACACAAGGACTATTGGTGCAGACATAGGAGGGACGATTGAAGTATCCTGTTGAATAGTGACCTCGAAAACATGGATTTGACCTCTTCCTTTTCATCATTCTGCTTTTTCTAATTTAGCATCTCGATGATCCGTTCAACGAGGAATTGGTCACCAAATGTAAAATATGTTTCAAGATTCTTTAGAGAAGATAGTAAGCTCGTTGATACATTCACTTCTTCAAGTTGTATTTGTTCATCAGATCTTGGTTTTGTACATCTTGAAGATTGGAATGTGATTCTTGCAACAATTCATTTCCTTTTATCTGTATGTCTTGACCTTCAGTATTTGTTGGCTAAGTTTCTCGGTATAGTTCCCAAGTAGTTTCAGTCACACCTTTGCTTGAAGAACTGATTCACTCATGCTAACATCTCCACCATCATGTCCATGACTCTCTAACAATGAGTCACTGGTGTCATGAGACTCTTCTTGTGTAGAAGTATCCTCCTCTTCTACTTCAATTTGCTCATGTGTAGATGATGATTCAACAATTCGTTTCTTGAGCACAAATTTGGTTGTAGTCTTTGGAGTGGGAGTGGAAATGGTTAACAACATTTGAGCCGCTTGCTCCGCTTCTTCTCTAGCTACTCCTTTACATTTGCCTTGAGAGACGGGAGTGGTTTGGTGTGGTACAGTTTCTGGTTCCTGTATCCTAACCCCCTTCAATGGCTGTCTTTGAGACATATCAAGACTTTGCAGACTCTCTTGAATGCCTTGTTGGAGCACAACATTGTCTTCATCCTTTAAAGTCATCTCTTTCTCCGGTACCTCGGACCCTTTACCTTTCCCCTCCCCTTTCCAGCATCTCTTCTTCTCCTTTTTTGCTTTTGGGGTGGTGAATCACCAGCCTCGATCTATTTTGCCTCTTCTTAGGGAGACTTGAATGAGTATACTTCGAAGATGATTTGGTTTGTGGCAATGTGATTTTGTAGATTTGGGTTGTGTGGGAGTGGGATTGGGTGTGTCATCAACAGTTATGTTGGAGGCCTTTTTCATGTATTTCTTGAAGTAATCACCTTCTTAATTTTTGGTGAGAAGTGCTTCAGGTATTGGCATTCCAAAAACCTCTTTGTTCACTCCTTTGGCAACAAATTTCAAGTTTCCAAGCACAAATTCATCACCGGCTTCATGAAGGACTGACTCACTTCTTGGAGTAAACCGATGTATCTCACGAAAGTGCCGGATAATGATCTTTGAGAATCTTATGCCTGAATCACCCTCTTGTCTTTGGATTTCTTTCCTTTGACTTGATTTATAAAGTTTTGTCTGTCAATGATGAATGTGTCCACAACCAAAGTGAATTCTTCCCAAATGCGTTCTCCGTTTGTTTACCCTTTTAACTATCCCCACATAATTTGTAGAATTGGAGCCCTCGCTCTCAAACCCCAAGTCTTCCGGTCAAGCAAGTGTTGAGAATAGTGATGATGGCTCTCCATGGTTGATACACTTCATTGTTGATGACCGCCGAGACCTTTGTAATCTTCTCTGGATATCCCAATTCATTAACAAATTCAATTAGCTCTTCAGCTGTGGGTGGAGTGACGAATGGATTTGCGGGGTTTCTTGGAGTGATTTGAAGAGCCTCCCTGAGAGTATCTGAGGTGATGTCATACCATTTGTCTTCAAGTTTACAAGTGTATGTAGCTGTGATCTTATCCCATGTTAAAGTGTTCCAGAATTGTTGCATGTAAATGGAAGGAATCGTGCACCGCATGGTTAAAGCACCAAAAAAGTTGGTGTTCTTCAAAATGTCAACAACAATTTGGTAGATTGGATTAGCTTGGTTTCTATCCACATCCACAAAGCAGTTGCTCTTAGTAATATCCACCCATTCCTCATATGGATGAAGTTCCTCATCGGTAGGTACAGTGGGTGGTGCAGCGGTAGCAAGGTTCTCAGAGGAGGTTGTGCCTGCCATTGTAATTCTGTAGAGCACACATACAACAACAACAATATCCGGAAATTTTGTTATTGCAACTTAGACACTAAGTTAGTGATTTAAGCATATGAAGTAGGATACACACATTAGTGAACAAGATATGAATGAGGCAGAGACATATTAAGTGTAGGACACACACAAACATCACAGAGAATTGACAATGAACGATGGGTAAATGCACATAGATATAGCAAGTATATAATTAACACACAATGACCAAGGTGGTATAATGAAGGATACAGCATGTAGGTCAAATCGCATAGAGTCAATCATTATATGGACAATTCGCATAAGACAAATCGCATATAGTTAAAGCGCATAGGTCAAGGCACAAGTCGCATATGTCAAAGTACATTCAACAAACCGTATACGTCAAAAAGCATGGGACAAATCGCACTTATCAAATTATTATAGACAAACAGCATACGTCAAAACGCATGGGAAAAATCGCACTTATCAAACCATTATGGACAAACCGCGACGTCCAAAACGCATGGGACAAATCGCACTTATCAAATCATTATGGACAAACCGCATGCGCCAAAAACGATGGGACAAATCACATACAAAGAAATCGCATTCATCTAGAAGTTTATGACAAATCGTATACGGAATGTAAAGAGACAAATTGCACACGTCAAAATGCATGGGACAAATCGCACACAACAAAACGCATTCATCTAGAAGATTATGACAAATCGCATATGTTAGCCTCGCTAAAGTGAAGTCATTACGGGAATTGCATTAGTTTCTTCTTTTACTTATTCACAAGGACTAGTTTAGTCAATTGTGATAAGTTATGCTTGTCTTAGTATAAATACCCCTCCTAGTCCCAACCAGGAGGGTAGGAAGTTCACTTTGTAAAATAAGAAGTGTGTGTGGTTTCTTCTTCTTCTCTCTAGAAACACACACATCTTCCCTTTACATCAATAAAAACAATACCATGTCTTATTCATTCTTTGAGCTTCCCCGACCCCCCGAACCACATAAATCTCAAGTATAATCGATCCTACAATTGGTATAACGAGCCAAGGTTGTTGTTTGTTGATTTATTGTGGTTTTGTACCTTGCTTTAAACTGTTTTGGGTAATTTTTTTGTGGTCGGAAATTTTTTTCCGTTTACTTTGTTGAAAACAGTTTATACAAGTTTATTAGTATCCTTGTTTTGGTCAAAAATAGTACTGGTCTATCATCTGTCAATATCTGTCTTGGGTCATCTTATCCAAACAGAGGTTACTTTACTTTTGTACCAAATCAGGAAACAAAGTGGTCAAAACCGCTTCATCTTCTCATGGTCAAACAGTAAAATGAAACATCTTTTATGATGTTTCGGGTTTAAAGATGAATCGTCCGATAAAGTGGTCGGAAAAACTTTGAAAAGTCAATCGGGTCAAAACCCTAGTTTTCTCGCATAAGGATCCGTTCATACCGAGATGATAATACGCCAGAGCCGTGAAGTTACGCTACGAAGAAAGCTACGCGTAAGACCTTACGCTTAAGCCTTGGCTTACGCTTATGGCCTACGATATGTTTACGCATGCGATGCTTACGCATAAGCTATGTTAAGCGAAGGCTACGATCCGATGCAAACGCTACGCGTAAGCTTGGCACGCTAATGCACGATAAGGAAAATGAAAAAGTTATGCGTAATATCTACACGCACCATGACCACAACATCAATATACCATTTACCATACATACCGATTTCAGATCTCATTAACATCACAAGTCCGAGAGTTCCATAACAAAACCTTTACCTACATCTAGACTCACCAATTGAACCTCACATGCCACTCCCCAACTCTATAACAACAAAGAAAAACATATCAAAATCTCGATTCGGGCCAATAATTTTTGCAACCTTTTCAAGATTGTTTCAATTGAAACTTATATCCTCATAGACCCTTAGAAGCTTTAACTTGTTTATTTTTCGAATCAAATAAGAAGAAACTTAACAAGATTGTTAATTTCTTTCTTAGATTCGTTCAAGACATCAACTAAAAGAAATCGAAAGTACATCACATTTACCTACCCGAGACCTTGGTTGTAACAAGACCTTGAAGACTCATAGAAAAGATGTAAAAGGTTCGTGGTGTTGCTACTTATTTATGACGTAATTAGTCATACAATATTGTGTGCAACGATTCTTGTTTGAGAATCATGGCAATTGTTGTGTTTTGGATTTTCATGGAGATGAATTAAGTGGGTTCACGATGATGGAGAATTTGAGAGCCGAGTTTGGGAGATGAGAATGTTGAGTGAGGCGTTTTTTATCACTAGTGTAATTTAGGTTTAGGTTAAGTAAAATGTTACAACGCTTTTATATTTAACCCTTTGATTTGGGATTTGTTTGATGGGCAGTGAATCTCGAATTCCGACATTGGATCGGGTAAGATTTCTGATGTTGGGCTTTCAACAAATAACGTAATGATAGATAGAACAATTGGTCATGGACTGTGATATACGAGTAATACATTTGCACAATAAAAGTTATATTCGAACGTTTTTTAGTAAAATTTTTGGATACAATTTTTATAATTGGAAATCCCAATGGTATTTGTGGTATGGTAAATTTCACGGAGGATACATGTTCACTCGCTAAAGGTTTCGAATGAATTTGAAGTGTGACCACGAAGATGACTATTTATTATTTATTTGGGTTTGACGGAAGTTTGACGATGAATTTACTTACTTCTTTCTTTTCTTTCTTCTCTTCCGCTAAGATGACTTGTCGGGCAAATATGTTAAGTGTGATGAAGACTTGCTATCTAGTTACTTTTGTGATTCTTTCTCTCATAACCCACAAAGTAGCTATCACTTCGTGTCTCAACGTAGTTGAGGATACGCCAAGAGGTTTTGTACAATGGGTACAATGTTTTTCACAAGGATAGTACAAGCTTAAGTAACTATTCCAGGAGATTTTACTTCATCCTCAAGTTCGTCATATTGGGTTATCCTCACATGTGGTTACTACGCATGTACCGCTGAATTTTTGATACTGGGGTTGAGATGAGTGAGACAATTTCAAATGGTATTGTTCATCGACATCTTCTCACGGGCTGATTTGATTTATGATAGAATGCTTCCAGCTAATGCTTCATGTACAATTATATGTCGATTCGATAAATCGTAACCTTCAGTGGGAGAGAAATGTGAACATTATGGGTCGATTTGATATATGAAAGATAAATGGAATGCATTTGGTGAGATGAAGATGTTGATATCTTATTCCTCCGAATGGACAATCTTGAAGAAGGTCGAGTCGCAGGTCTATTCTACATTTTCCGCGCGCTGTTAGAAGACTAAAGACGCTCTAATTTAATTAACAAAAGACTTCTTCGAAGAAATTCATCAAAAGGTTGTCATTGGGGAGAGCACTAATTAGGGAGAGCAAAAGGTCGATTTAATCCCTAATTAGATTTGCTCGCATTGTTCTTTTACCGCAAAACAAAGAGATGGCAATGAGAAGATTCATGAAGTTTGATGACCAAGACACTTTGAGCTGCCAGTCAGCCATTTGTTGTATTTAATTTTGCTTGTAGGGAACATTGTAAGCAACTCTCGTATGACATCACTTGGGGAGAGATTGTTAGCCTCGCTAAAGTGAAGTCATTACGGAAATTGCATTAGTTTCTTCTTTTACTTATTCACAAGGACTAGTTTAGTCAATTGTGATAAGTTATGCTTGTCTTAGTATAAATACCCCTCCTAGTCCCAACTAGGAGGGTAGGAAGTTCACTTTGTAAAATAAGAAGTGTGTGTGGTTTCTTCTTCTTCTCTCTAGAAACACACACATCTTCCCTTTACATCAATAAAAACAATACCATGTCTTATTCATTCTTTGAGCTTCCCCGACCCCCCGAACCACATAAATCTCAAGTATAATCGATCCTACAGCATACGGAATGTAAAGAGACAAATCGCATTAAGCAATTGATACGACAAATCGCATCAATTATTATAAAATGACAATTTGCTTTTTCCAGATTATATGGGACAAATCGCATGTAATAGTTTACTTAGACAAAGCGCATTCAAGCAACTACTGACAAAACGCATTCAAGAAAATACAACGAGATACCAGGAACTCCATTATCTTAAACACCATAGGTAATTCTAGCATATGGATTCCACAAAGATGAAACACACCTATCTAGATAAAGCAATCACGCAACCAAATCCTAACTCAACAACACACTAAATCACAAATCACCAAAAACTTCTAAATCACCACATCCCCAAGTCACCTTGATACATTATAGGCACATATTGAAATCATTAGTACATAATCATGATCTCCCTCTACATACCATTTAAAACCTACAACATTAGCATATTAACGAGAAAGAAACAAACCTAGTTGCAGATTCAAGTCGAAAGAGAAAAAATTATGAGTGAGGGAATCTACGAGTGAAAGTTAGTTAAAAGAATGACACATACATGATTCTTGACAAATACATGTGTAGCATGATCAATTAACCTACCACAAGATCTCATGAAAGCCAAATCGCTTCTTAGAATGATGTAGAGAGAAAAAAACTTGCAAAGTTTGACCAAGAAGTATAATGGTTTGACTAAAAGTGACAAACCGCATTACTTATACCTAAGAGCACGATATCAGAATTGACACTTTAAGTCCTTGAACTTGACAACTCGCATGCAAAGCATAACATAGACAAATCGCATATCCAAATCCTATAGACAAGTAGCATCATGATCAAAACTTATACAAACCGCATACCACATACCACATATTAGAACATAATATGGTAGATTAAATCACTCTAAGTAACATGCAACGACTATCTAGAGTACTGAGATCACAATAACCAAGCAAATGGCACATGAAATATGCATTCAAGAGATACTCAATCCTCATAAAGCATAAGGCATAATATCATGGATATAATAAGGCATAATATCATGAATAGAGTGAATAATTCTCCCCCTCAATCAATGACACGAATATGAAAGAGTGAATCATTGATTGAAGTTAACCCATGTATGAATCAAAAGTATCTTAGGTATGTGAGTGTTGATAGACATGTTTTTAAAAGAAGAGTAGAACTTCTATTTGAACTTCATCTAAAGACCCGTGCTATTATTGAATGACATTTATAGGACCGTAGATGTTATCGATACGTAAGACACGACTTTGATTTTTATTTTTGAAATTTTCTGAATTTTTGATTATTATAGATTTTAAAGACTATTTGATTAACTATAATGTATATGCGTATAAAAGAATGTAAAGACATTATATTTGAAAATTTTAATTAATTTTTTTAATTTTTTTTTATCCATCAACCTATGAGGTACGAGTAACGAGCAAAAACGATCAGGAGTCACAGTACATGCAAATCAATTCTGACAAGCTAAAATTCCCTGATGATTAGTCTTCAATTCAGTTGGAAACCAAGTCATGAAGTTCATGATTGAATTGTGCATTGTACCCAAAAAAGACTGAGGAAAATTTGCACTAATAGCACATGTAGCATTGCATATAGATGGGTTAGTAGCAGTTGTATCCTGATCTTTGGATGTTTTATAGTCAGGCCTTGGAATGTCATTAGTGGTCAGTGTTCTGATGGGAATCCACTTAAATCCGACATTCTTAAATATTTTTCGCGTGGGCATCCACTTAAGACAGGAGCTAGAAGTGCGATTCCATTTGGATTCAATTTTCTAAAAAAATATACCAGTAGGCGTCCACCTAAGACAAGAGCTAGGAGTGTTAGATCCCTTAGCCACAATAGAAGATGTAACCATTTCCCTATTCTGGATTTTAGACATTTTGCTGTTAACTTGTTTCTTAGGGGAGTGGTCAGCCTTTTGATACTTCTTACATGCTCTAGATGATCTTATTACATTCCTGATCCTAGATCTTTGAGCATTAGTCTGAGAATTGTCATTCATCTTATCAGAATGAATTAGTGAAGTGACTGGTTTTGGCAAAACAGTGTTCTCATCAAATTGGGAGGCAAACCTTGATTTTGAGGGTTTAAGTCTTTCTGACTTAAATGCATTGGGCTGCCTAATTACAGATCGTTCATTAGTAATTTGTGAAACAGGTTTCCCCAAGGTTGATGGTTTTGCAAACTTAGTGTTTACTCCATTTCCAATAATGTTTCTAAGCTCATTTTTTAAAGCAACTATGGTGAAGCTCTTATCTTGAAGTTTAGCTTTGAGGGCTTCAATGTCTGATAACAAAGAGCTTGTTTGATCTAAAGACTTGGTCTTAGCCTCTTTAGTAGGGACACATTGTTCTAATTGATTCTTCCTCAAAGACTAATTTTCCCTTAATAATTTGGCCACACATAATGCTTATTCATCATTCCTAGCTTTGACAATATCACTAACCTCTATATTAAGATTGTTCGCACCCATATTAATTTCCTTATGCAGGTCTGAGATGTGTTTTTTCAGATTACATATGGTTGAGTCTTTGTCTTGAAGCTGAGTTTTTAACTGATTAATTTCAAAAAATTCACGAAATTATGGGAATTCTGGATTTTTGCAATATTTAGTAGCTTGACAATTTTCTTCTTTTTGTTGATTTGCAATTTCCAGAGAAATGCAATGTTTTTCAAGAATTGAGTATTTGTTTGAAAGTTCGTCGAAAATTTTCTTATCAACCACGTTGTTAGTCACGATATGTTTTATTATTGACCAAGCCTCAGTTACAGAACATTTATCAGCCATTTGTTCTATAAGGTCATTAGTTCGCACAGTATTAAGCACATATGGATCATTAATAATAGTTACCAAAGATTCTGCACTCAATGAAGATTCTGCACCCAATGTTTGTTCATTCATCATTCTCAGACACGCGATCCTCCTTCGTGAGGTAAGAGTTTCTGAACAACTTGTTGCATCCATTTTTGATGTGTCTGTAATTCTGGCTTTAGCAATACCCGAAAGGTTACCCAACTCATCATACCTCTCCATTGACTACATCTCACATTCATTCATGTAATCACTGTTCTGGGTAGCTTTCTTAATGTACTTCTTCACATTCTCCATGAGATGGATAAATGTCTCAATGAACTCATGGATTTCCATTCCAGTATGTTTTTTGAAAGAAATTTTAGTCATGTGTTGATCATAATTTGATGAATATTCCCCACTGATGAATGGCTGAAATTGTTTGTAGATTACTTGAAGTGCAAGACTGAACCAACCTTTTGAACCTTTTCTTTGTCAAGTTGTAGCTCCAATTGTTCTAAGTTTAGTAGCAAAGTTCCTTAATGTGGATCACCTCTGACGGAAGAGGGCATTACATGTTCGTTCCATTGTTATGGGTAGAAGTAACATGAGGTGAGAGTAGAGTTGTTGATAGGATTCAATGCAGCATTCCTTTTGCATGGCATTCTGTAGCATTAATAGGTGCAATTCTTTCTCATTGATCACAGAGTATGAAGATTTCAAACCATCGTTGGCTGAATCAATCATGGTTAAACTTTCATAGTAACAAATACTTTATTTGTTGTCCACAGTGTCATATAGTTTGAGCACATTAGAGATTACAGGATCAGTGGTGTAAGACATTGTGTTAGTATCAGATGGCAAGTCTTAATTTTCAATAACAATCAGACAATTAAACACAAATCGCTTCAAACAATCCTCTTTATGACAAATCGCATTAGTCTAATTGCACCTAGGACAAATCGCAGTCTAGACAAATCGCAGTTCTGACAAATCACAGTCCAAGACAAATCGCAGTACAAGACAAATCGCAGTACACGATAAATCGCAGTACAAGATAAATCACACCTTGATTACCAAATCGCTTAAACGACAAATCACTTAGCAGACAAATCGCACTCAAGACAAATCGCATAGGCTGACAAATCGCTTCACAAAATAAGACAAATCATACTCTAAACGTGACAAATCGCTTCAATAAACGATCCAAACAAGGACAAATCGCATAGAAGAATGTCTTACCGTGACAAAAATCGCATCCAAGAAAAATTCAAAAACACCACTTTTCAATCCAAAAAGAACTCAACCACGATGATTCAAGCCTTCCAAACCAAAACCTAAACACTTATAATGATTCTAAACACAAAAGTACTATCAAAATCCAAACTTTAACACAAGAAATGATCCAAATGATGCAAACTACTCTAAACTCATTCAAACCCAAAACCTTATGAAAACCACTAGAAATCCAAGAACATGAAAGATGAGTGATCAAACTTGGCTCGATACCATTGTGACATATTGGTTTTCATAAACATATAATTAAGCACACTAATGGTTCGAATGATTTAGAGTTCTAGAGAGAGAAAGTGAGATGTTCTAGAGAGATAAAACAAAAGAAAGGTTAGATTACCAAATGAACATCCAACCCTCTCCCTTGTGGGGAGAGGGCTATTTATACAAATAACTACGCCCTCCTTCGGGCTGTGGATCAGGTATACAGTGGGTAAAGACCCGTCCTTCTTCAACGGTGATACTTATACTACTAATAATCTAACTAATATACTATTACGTCTACGAGCTATAATATGCTAAACATACGTTGGGGTGACTGACACTTCAGCATGGATTTTCTAAATCCTAACATATCCGGCCGACTAGACGTGAGATAAAGTAAACTACCAATCATACCACGATATTTGGTGTTATCAACGGATTCACCGTCTTCGTCTTTGATAAGTTTAGTGTCGGATGACATTGGTGTTTTAATTGGTTTAGAATCTTCTAGTTCGAATCTCTTTAAAATTTCTTTAATATACTTAGATTGGTTAAAGAAGATATCATATTATAATTGTTTGATTTGTAGACCGAGAAAGAAGTTTAATTCTCCCATCATACTCATTTCGAACTCGTCGTGCATAATTTTAGAAAAATCATCACACAATTATTGACAAGTAGACGAATATAATATCGTCCACATATATATGAACAATCATAATATGTGATTTGTTTTTCTTGGTGAATAATGTGTTATCTACTAGATCCACTGTATATTCATTATCTACAAGAAAGTTTTACGTCTATGGTACCAAGATTTAGGAGCTTTAAAAGACCATAGAGATCTTTCGTAAGTTTGTATACATATTCCGATTTTCAAAATCTTTGACTCCGGGAATTTCTGACGCGTACACTTCTTCATTTATGAACCCGTTTAGAAAAGTACTTTAATATCCATTTGATAGAGCTGGATATCTTTAGTACAAGCATAAGCTAGAAGGATTATTATAGATTCTAATTTAGTTACGGGAGCATAGGTCTCATCAAAATCTATTCCTTCTTGTTGATTGTAACCTTGCACAAGCTTTGTTGCGGGATACTATCCTATTTTCATCTAGTTTACTTTTATAGACCCATTTAGTACCTATTATGGTTTGATTTTTGGGAGGTGGAACAAGATTTCAAACATCATTTATTAAAAATTAATTTAATTCTTCTTGCATGACCATTATCCAACTTTTTTCTTTAATAGTTTCGTTAACGTTTTTGTGTTCTATAAGACTATTTCTAAAGGATGGTTTTTAGACTCTTTAACATTGAATATTTCTTTATTTAATAGTTCATCTTCTTTATCATTTGTTTCATTAACTTGATTTTCAAGGATTTGGCTTTCTATTATATCGTCATCTACGAGAGGTTGCGATTTAGGAGGAGGACTCTCGTCAAATTTAACATTTAATGACTCTTCTATTCTCATTGTTTCTTTGTTTGAGATTACGCATGCTTTCCTATTTGGTGAGTATCCTAAGAAAATACCTTTGGCAGATTAAGGATCGAATTTTGTAAAATACTCTTTTGTGTTGAGAATGAAGCATTTTCTTTCAAAGACTTTAAAGTGATCTAGGGATGGCTTTTTGCCTTTAAATAACTTATAAGGAGTCATACCTAAGAATGGTCTAATTCAAATCCTATTTAATATATAGTTAGAGGTGTCGATGGCATTATAATTTTTTTTCGAGGAATTGATTATTTATTTAGCATGGTTCGACTCATTTCTTGTAAAGTACGATTCTCACGTTACATGCAGCAGAGAAATTGTGAGTAATACCATTAACGTTACAAAAAGCTCCGAATTGTACTTCGTTATCAAACTCCCGACCATGATCCGTATGGATTAATACTATTGGAGAACCTTGTTGTTTTTGAATTTTCTTACTTAAGATTTCAAAGTGATCAAAAGCTTTTTTTTTTTTTTTTTTTTTTTTTTTTTTTTTTTTTTTTTTTTTTCAAAAATCTAGTCCATGTATACCTTGAGTAATCATCAACTATTACCAAAGTAGAGAAGTTTTCTCCATAACTTTGAATAGCAGATGGACAAATAAATTCATATGTAAAAGTTCTAGACACTTACTAGTTGAAACCATATTTTTAGCTTTATGAATAGCATGGACTTGTTTTCCTATGTTACAAGCATCGCAAAAATGTTGCTCATATTTTAATTTTGGTGAGTTTCTAACAAGCTCTTTGGATGATAGCGATTGAATAAGTCACATATTGGCGTGACCCAATCTTCGACGCCATAGGTTCGAAGTATCATCTATCGAAGTTAGACAAAGATCATATTTGGGTGAGTTACTGATTTTCATTATAAAAATACCATTTCTCCTAACCTCGTTTCCTATGGTAATCCCGTCTTTAAGTATTTTACATCCGGTTTCACTAAATAAGACTTCACACTTTTTATCTACTATTTGACTAATACTTAGTAGGTTAAATCCTAGATTATCTACGTGACAAACATTGTTAATGGTTAAAAAATTATGTGAAATCGTACCTTTCTCAATGATCTTGCTTTTACCATTACCGAAGGTTACGATACCTCCATCACATGCCTTGTAGGATGAAAATAGGCTTTTATTTCCTGTCATGTATCTTGTGCAACCACTTTCTATAATCCATTCATTTGGTTCTAGATCAACCTTTAGACAAATCTATAAACACAAAGCAACTCAATAATTTGGTCCCAAATATTTCATGGGTCCATTTGCGTTATACAAACCATTTACTTGGTTCACAAAGGGAAATTGGTTCCAAGGTAAAAAGTTAGGTACTTGGAATTGATAACCACTGTGAAATTCGTTATTCCATCCCATTTGGTCAAAATGACTTTTTGGATACGGAACTTTTGTAGTGGAGGTTGATCGTAAATTAGGCTTATGTCTTAAAATTCCTTTACCATGATGTGGTACATTAACATTTCTAGCAGAGGCATTAGGAAATTTCTTTCTAGTTACAACTACAAACTCATTTCTAGAAGTTTTAGTCGAGTCAGATTTTGGTTTTGCTGTAGCAGATGGCCGGATCCTTTGCTTAAGCCTGGCCGGATCCTTTTTAAAAGGATCCGCCAGATCCGTCCCCTCAAAAGTATTTCGTACAACAGTTTGAACAAATTTTTTTGGTTTCTCTTCGCTAGTTAAAGGAATACATTCTGTAAAGCTTAAACCAATTTTGTTGTTCTTTATTTTCTGTATATCTATTATTTCTTCTAAGCATTTTATACTAAGTCTAGTGATTTTAGAGTCTTGGTGATCAATTATTGTTTGAAGATCTATACAAAGTTTACATTCTACATTTGCCTCTTTACCTTTTTCAAGTCTCTTTATCTTTTTCTTTAACTTAAATACTTCATTTTCTATAAGTTCATTTTTACTTTTTAGATGTTTATTTTTGTTAATGACTTTAAGACTAATTTTGCAAAGTTTGTTATATTATAACTTTAGTGAATCATCATCTAGAGAAGAACTACTATAGTAAAGAAAATCGGAACGTACCTCGTTAGAGTCTTTTGCCATGAGACAAATCTCATCTTTCTCCTCTTCACTTGGACACCATGAGCCGGTAACAAACACCTTTTGCTCATTACTTGATTGTTTGGGGCAATACTAATGAAGTGACTTGGATCATCGCATTTGAAAGACTTTCGGTCATCCTTTCCTCTCTTGTCTTCCTCGAACTTTCAGAAGCTTTTCTTGTCATCATAAGGTTGTTTTACGAACCTTCCTCTTATTCTAAAGAATTTCTTGAAATCCCTTACGGCTATGGCATATTATTCATCATCGATATTCGAAGATGAATTTTCATCATCACTTTAATCCTTTTTAGCCTTTAGGGCAAGTGACTTGTATTTCTCTTTCTTTTATTTTGAAGCCTCAGAGTCTTTTTCCAACACAAATTCATAGACCTTGAGGTTTCCAATGAGCTCGTCGAGAGAGAGGATTGTAAAATCCTTTAATTCTTCTAACGTCGTTACCTTTGGTCTCCATTTTTCCAGAAGTGCCCTTAAGAATCTCTTGACAAGATTACATTTGAAACAAGTTTTATAAAGTGCTTGTAATGAAGTAATAATAATATTAAATTTAGTAAATGCATTATCAATACTTTCATCATCCTATATTGAGTATTGCTCATATTGTTGAACAAATAAATCAATTTTATTGTTTTGCACTTGTTTGTTTCCTTGATGAGTAATCACTAAGCAGTTCTAAATATCTTTAGCGGTTTTATGCATAATAATTATTTCATATTCTTTTTTAGGTAAAACATTGTATAAAACCATTTTTCCTCATCATTTTTAGAAAGCATTATCTTTTGTTCATCTTTTAGACTCGAAGAAACGACCTCATTTTTGTCGGTAGATGTTGGGAATTATATTTGAGTTGATTATGACAAAATATGAAAGATGAAGGAATTATGAAGACAAAGAAAGACAAGGGACTTGCTTGTTAAAGAAGACTTTATTATTTAGTCCATAGTAGTCAATTGTATCCCTAGTTTCTCTATTATATAAAGAGATGCAGGGAATTAGATTTAAAGTGTGTCAAGATGTGAACACCAAAGGTGTGTGTGTGTGTAGAGGCGTTAGGAGAGAACGCCTAGGGTATTATTTAGTCGATTAGTGTTTAGTATAGTAGAGATGTTTAATCGATTAGTAGTTTAGTGATGATGACGAAGAACTTTGTTAATAATAACAAACGATGTTTTCTTATTCCGATGTGCATTATAATCATTGTTATTATTATCCCCTAGAGCTCATAAACGATTTTATCAATTAGTTTCAGAGCGGGGAGCTCTTGATATAGGGATCTACAAGGTTTTTCGAAGAAGAAGGAAGAAAAATTCGTATCTAAAAAATTTTCGTAAGGTTTCTGCAGGGCTGTTTTCAAATAGCGATAACGTTTTCGTTAACCGTTGAATCGGGACGAAATTTTAGGTGAACGTTCTCTATATGGCAATCTAACTTTTCACCGAAGGGATCTTCGATCTGAGCTTTCAATAAAAAGATATTCAATGTCGAATTTGGCTGTTGAAGGGTTTTTCAGAAAATCAATTATAAGTATAGGATTTTATCAAGGGTTTGCTATTAACGAAACCCTAACTGCTTAAAGTTTATTGTGGTACTGCTCTTGCACGTTGTCACTAATTTGTTCTTTATGAAACCCTAACATGAGAATCCACGTTGAGATCTGATTTGTTGTGGTTGAAAAAGTGATTACGAGAGTAATAGGTGTAAGGTTTTCAAGTCATGCTATTTGTGGTGTAAGGATTTAAATATTAAGGGTTGATTATATTGATGGGAAAATATTTGACGTGCATAGAAAAATCTTGATCCCATACGAGAGATGGATGCTCGTTACTTGTTCAAAGTACTGCTACCTTTGTTTGAAAACCCTATATAACTCAAGGTACTGCTTGGACGAGATGAAAGTATCTTTGGAACATACAAAGTAATTGCTACTTTTTAAAAGTATCTGATGCTTATATAATCAAAGTACTGCTCGTAGGTGTATGTACTGTTGCAAAGTACTGCTCAAAGTACTGCTTATGTCGTCAACGTATTGTTTTTGAATGGAAGCATGCTTGATTGGTCTATTGGTTAAGGATAATATGAAGCTTGCAGGTTGGGATTGTGTTTCGATAAGTATTGCTGGTCCCAACTCTTTTATATTACTTCTGTTGTTTTCACAAGTTTGGTTGCTGGTCCCCAAACGTTGTACTATTGTCGTGTTTATAAGCTGGGATCACAGTTGCTATTGGATGTTGAAATTTTTGGATGCTTATTTCACACGGGTTGGTGATGAGAGATAACTAGGTTTTGCATTGTATGCATGCAATTATACTATACGAGGATGGAGTGCTTGATGATTGGTTGTTTAAAAGTTGGTTAGAAAACACACACATGAAGGCATTTTTGGTTTTTATGGAGCTTATAAGATTTATTGCATTCTTATCCGGCGTGTATTTTTTATTGGCTCACGTGCAAGTGGATTTGGTGAAATATCAAAGGAAGCAATTTGATATATGGTATGAGATTGTGCGAATGTGATGCGAGGATAACAAAGGAAGCAAATTTGTTTGTGATTTTTATAGTTCATATGGTTTCTTATATTATTCGATATCGGATGATTCATGATTTTTTTGGTTCTCGTATGATTTTGGAATTGAGGGGAAGTCGAGCATGGTGAATATTTAAGTTATTGGTTAACACACACACATGATTGGATCTCGGCTAGAACGTGATTGGATATTGGATAGAATATGGTTATTGATTTGAGGGGAAGTCGACACACATACTTTGACAGATTTTGATTTTTAGTTGTCGGACGACACACGTATGATGTTTTGGATTTTGAATTTTTGGTTGTGACCTGATGTTTATGAATCAGGTTCAAGATAAAAAACTATTCTTCATATTACTACTACTTGGTTTCAAATGCGATTGTAGTCATCTTTATTAGTATTTGGGGTGGTACTATGTTCTTCAAGGCCGGAACTACAACGTATTTGTGATCATGGTGGTTAGTTATTTGACAAGTTCTTATGGTTATTTACATGCATCATTTGAGGGGAAGATTTTACTACTACTTGTTGATATTTGTACTATTGGTTCAAATTTCTTTTGCCTTAATTTCATTTTTAGTTGCGGAAAACTTCATGGAGGGTATCTTGAGGCATTGGAAAAATGGATTAGTCGTATGATATTGGTTCGTGGTTTTGAAGATCAAAGTTGCTTCTACTTAGCGTCTCCTAGTGGATTATGACAAAAAGGGGAAGAAGGTATTACATAGAAGATTTGCAGCTTGAAGATCCTTGGTGATATTGCATGTTTAAGGGGAAGTTCTTATCTTTCATAACATCTTAACTTCAGAGGAAGTTCGTGCTTATTTGGTTTTGTCATTATCAACTAGGGGAAGATTGTTGGGAATTATATTTGAGTTGATTATGACAAAATATGAAACATGAAGGAATTATGAAGACAAATAAAGACAAGGGACTTGCTTGTTAAAGAAGACTTTATTATTTAGTCCATAGTAGTCAATTGTAACCCTAGTTTCTCTATTATATAAAGAGATGCAGGGAATTAGATTTAAAGTGTGTCAAGATGTGAACACCAAAGGTGTGTGTGTGTGTACAGGCGTTAGGAGAGAACGCCTAGGGTATTATTTATTCGATTAGTGTTTAGTATAGTAGAGATGTTTAATCGATTAGTAGTTTAGAGATGATGACGAAGAACTTTGTTAATAATAACAAACGATGTTTTCTTATTCCTCTGTGCATTATAATCATTGTTATTATTATCCCCTAGAGCTCATAAACGATCTTCACAATTGGTATCAGAGCGGGGAGCTCTTGATATAGGGATCTACAAGGTTTTTCGAAGAAAAGATGCAAAATTCGAAGTTGTTAAAAATTTTCGTATCTTTCTGCAGGGCTATTTTCAAACAGCGATAACTTTTTCTTCAACCGTTGGATCGAGCTAAATTTGTTTATGGTGCATCTCAATATATCCATCTAACTTTTCACCAGAGGGATTGTGAATTGAAGCTCACAATAAAAAGTTATTCAGTGTCGAATTCTGCTGCAAAACTAAAAAAATTTCGTAAGGTTACTACGGCACTGTTCTGTAACGATCATAACTTTTTCGTTAACCGTTGGATCGTGACGAACTTTTAGGTGGACATTCTCTATATGATAATCTATCTTTCCACTGGAGGGATCGTCGATCTGAGCTCTCAATCAAAATATATTAACTGTCGAAGTTGGTTGCTGAAGGAGGTTTTCAAAATCGAATTTTTTAGATTTTTGGTGTTTTCATTCGTTTGAGTATGCATTAAAAGGTAATATCAAACCCTAATTCAATGAGCTTTTAATGATCACTAATTTTTGGGTATGGTTTGCTTGTTTATTGGTGTCGAAACCCTAAATTACTCAAAGTACTACTATTTTTCTTCAAAGTACTGATCGATGTTCTTAAAGTACTATTAGGGTTTTGCAAAGTACTGCTGCGTTTAAATTGCATCTGCTATGACATTTATCTTTGCTACTACGCTAAATTTGAAAGTACTGCTCACGAGACGAAAGTACTGCTTATGTTAAATTGAAAGTACTGCTCATTATTTTTTAAAGTACTGCTTATGCCTCAAAGTACTACCCGTATATTTACAAAGTACTGCTGCTTGACGAAAGTACTGCTCTTGGACGAAAGTACTGCTTCTCATTCAAAGTACTGCTGCTTATTCGACAGTACTGCTAAACGAAGATATTCAGATTTGAGGGGAAGTCAAGCATGATATTTGTTCTGGATTTTTTTTGACGACACACACACAGGTTATTGTTCACATACACAAGGAGTTTGGTGATTTGTTCTTAAAGGATTAAAAAAAGGCTCGTATTTGATTCTTATGGATTAATTGATTACGAAGAAGGTTGAATATCATTTATTTAATGTTGTAGTTGAGTTTCACAGGTTTATGTTCTTATCATATAGCTTGATGAATCTAGCAATGTGTGATTTTTCTTATGATGCTCTATGCACACATTCGCTATCACTTAAAGGAGTTACATTGTAGTGCTCAGTGTCTCATATTAGTTGAGGATTTTGTCAAGGGATTGCGGTCTACTTATATTTGGTGTTTTGTATAAGAGAAGTGATTGGCATGCCTAAAAGACATGCCTAATTTCATGCCTAACAAAGAGATCAAAACATATGGCATAATCAAAGGTTATCATCAAGAGAGATAAAATGCATCCTCCACTTGTCATATTTTGTGTGGATTAGTCTCATTATTAGGCATACAAATTAGTCACCTATATTATTTTCCTTTGTATAAGTATGGAGTTCCGTGGATAGTATAAGATTTAAGACACAAGTTTGGGAAATTCTAATTCTTCATCAAATTCGTTATACTTAGTTTTCTTCACACGTAATCATTACATAAAGCCTACAGATTTTGCAGAATCAGTTGATGTTCATGCATCACTCAAGGGGAAGTTTCTACGGTTTATTCATTCTCTATTTGTTGATAACAAAAAGGGGAAGCATGGAAAACAAGATTGTTTCATTCATGGTGAGATTTAATTATCTCAACTTCTGCTACTTCGTCTAGGGAAGTTCGTACAAGAACCGTATTTGTTTTGTCATCATCAAATAGGGGAAGATTGTTGGGTCTATTATAGATTTGATGATACAAAACAAGAAGAATGAAACATGATGGACAAAAAGTGACAAGAAGAGAAACTACAAAAAGATGGAGGATTTGGAAAATTCTAGAAGATATGCTTAAAAGAATATTTAGTTTCCTAATTGTATTATGATTCCTCTTGTAAACCCTAGATGTCTTTAGTATATAAAGAGACATAGGGTCATTAGTTTTATAGTACGTACAAGATGTAAACCAAAGGTGTGTGTGTGTGTGGGAACCTAGGCGTAGGGATTTGGGAAAATGCCTAGGGTTTAGTTAGTTAGTGTTAGATCAAGTCTTTGATCTTTATTATAGTTAGTTAGTTAGTTTATGATAATGAAAAACCTTGTTCATAATAATGTTGATTCTATGTTTGAATATTCCGCTTTCATTATTATGTGTTCCTAGATATAATACTAGACCTAGTCTAAGAGCTTACAACGATCTTCACAGTAGAGATGCTCTCAAATACCGACATATAATCCCCATCAACAATAATATTCCAAAGATCAATATCTTTAGATTTCACACATGTTTCGAATCTATTTTTCCAATTTATAAAACCATTAGCTTCAAAGAGTGGTGGTCTTTGCATAGATTGCCCTTCTTTGTAGTTTTCGAAATCCATTTGATCGAAAAAGTTTTAAAATACAATTTACTTAAAAACATTTTAAAAAACATGCTCTTGATGCCAATTGTAGAAAACTAGAAGGGTGGTTGAATAGTTTTACAGATTTAAATTTAGTTTATAAAACTTTAGATTGATAGTATGTGAAACCTTTGGATGTTGAGATATAGATAATGCAAGTTAGTATGAAAGGAAATAAATACGAGAATAGTAAAGAAAGAACAGGGTAGAAATGTGACACAATGATTTCTTGCCCTACTCCACTCTCCGAGTACCCAACTCGAGAGGTTCTTAAGCACTATGTCAACAAGCTCCTTCCACCGGTGGAGAAACCTCACAATGTCACTTACACTTTTTTTGGTACAAAGCTAAATACCGAGTTCTTAACAAAAACGTAATAACTAATCCGATCACAACTATCACAACTAAATTTATGAATACAAGAAGATGTATCAACAACAAGAAACAACTCAGTGGTCTTGAGGTGATGAAAAAGTCGAGCAAACTCTTCTCTTGAAGAATGGATGACTGGTATGCAAGAAACATGATCTTGTCTTGTAAAAAGAGCCTTAAGAAACACAAGAGAAAGAAAGCTACAAGAATGATCCTTACATCAAAGATTAGAGAGATATAATAATGTAAAAATAAGTATATAAGAATGGATGAGAAATAAGGAAGAAATGGTTCATTATTTATAGTTTAACTGAGCATTGTCACCCGGATCCGGCGGATCCCTTGAAGAAGGGATCCGGCTAGTGTACACCCAGGGATCCGGCATACTCGGTAAACCAGTCCGCATTTTGGGTTAAAAACCGGGTTTTGGGTTATGGGTCGTGGACTATGGGTCATGGGTACCCAACATGATGTCATGCATGATGTAATACTGATAAGGATTTAAAACATACATTTTTAGGGGGTCATTTAAGCCCTAAATCGACACATTTTATATCCGTTACTACTTAAAATCTTTCCTTTTTACATTTTAGGTCTTTTGGAAGCAAAATGCTGGTATCAAGCATATTTGGACGAAAAGGAGCGAAAACATGAAGAATACGACAAAGTCAAGACTCAAGCTGTTCTTAAAGCCTGACGGCGTCCTAACTTAAAGGGCGACGCCGTCATTTGTTAAAGATTTTGATAAAATTTCAAGCGACGGCTCAGGTGATTTTTTGGTTCTAAAGACTGACGACGTCACATGTTAAATCTAGAGGGCGTCACGCTTTATTTTACACCAGACGACCAAGGAAAAAACCCTAGACGACCTCCGTATTGAAGTCTGACGGCGTCAAACTCCTCAACAGACGCCATCCCAACGATGACATGGCCCAAACGAAACACTAAAGACGGCGACCTGACAGCGTCACCATCAAAAGGCGACGCCGTCGCACTTGTACATCTATATATAGAATTCGATTTTTCTGCATTTAGAGAGGTAGAATTTTGGAGAGCAAACCCTAACTCGTGTGTAGTCCGACTTAGACAGTATTTTAGGGTTCCAAACCCTTATTTACATCATAAGATAAGTTTGTTAATCCATATTATCATTATGTCTACCCTATGTTTAATTGTTTGTATCTATGTTTGCTTATTTTTCATGAGTAGCTGAATTACTATTGTGTTTGCTTAGATCTATGAAACCTAGTTGTTAATTATTGTTAGGTTGTCTCTTGTCTTGATTGGTAGATGCTAGAGTAAGGAAAGCTAGCTTATTCTTTAATTGTTGCGAGCTTGAACGTCCTAAATTGCAAAAAGCTTAAGAGTGCACTTAGGCCATCGTTGTGTTTATTGCATGAGTTGTAGCTTTAGGATAATAGAGTATTCGGGGGAGATACTATGGTACTTGGAGATCCAGGGTAGTCTAGAGGAGAGTTACAATTAATAGAATTGGGGAATTTAGCACCGTCCTATGACCAAACGGAATACAACGCACCAATTAAGATGAGAATGTGACAATTCAACAGACCAATAAGAGATAACTAGGGAGTAAGAACATCTAAGTAAACACATAAGAGCACACCTATATTAAAATAGCCTATCCTTTACTTTTCATTGTTTAAGTAGTTAATTAGTTTAATTAAAAAGTAGTTAAAATTGGTAGAAGTACCACCCCCTACTCCTATGCCCCGGGATATATTTACCTTGCTTTCTAAAAAACATAAAAGACTAAAACGAATCTCCGTCAACCGTACCTTCTTATCATACATCTCTTCCTAGCATCTCTATTCCCCTAGAGAACGATCAACCTCCTGGGCTTCCCCATACTACACTGCAACGATTAGGTACGCTGCATAAAGGGTTGTAAAGCTTGCTCGTAGAAAAGGAAGTCTTTCGACCCCGAACTCTCCCATCAAGTTTTTGGCGCCGCTGCCGGGGAATAGAGAAGCTAGTTAGATTTCTATCTCGTTTAGGTCTATGATGCAGGATTTCTGACCAACTTTTAATATTTATAATTGTCTCGTTTACTTATGGTCTACCTTATGAACTCACGGGCAGTGTATCCAGTCGTGTGTAGTGTAGTAATCAGTAAAATCGAGGTCGTCCCAAGAGCTATGTGAGCGGATTCTAAATTAAGTCTAGGTGTCACTTGTTTTAACTGGTTTTTAGTAGAAATGATTAATTAACTAAGAAACAAGAAATAAATGCGTAAAATAAAATAGAGGTTGTGATCAATAGAGAGAAAGTGTTCTAACCTAATTACTCATACTATCATGTAATGTTTATGTTTTATTACTTCCAATTGATTCAAGTGGGGGTTTAAGTCCTTAGGACAACATTTGGTCAATTCGTCCTAAGCTATCAACAAAGGCTCCTACCTGATTTCAAAGGTTTACCCCTTCGGGAGTCGAGGGTCTTAAGTCAAATAAGCCAATTCATTAAGTACCCTACATGAAAGATTCGAAATAATGAGTACCCAGGTGCTAGAAACTTAGACACTCATCCCTAACTTCTTAAGTTCATCCGGACGACCAATGATCATTTGGTCAGTTCACATAAGAGAGGAAGGGTCATCAGTTGGTCAATTCTTACCCTTCTAAACTCTACCCAACTACTTAGGGTCAGTTGGTCAATTCTCCTAAGCAACTAGATACGACCTCATTTCAAAACTACCGAAGCTAGGATAACTACCATCGAACTATGCATGCATACACTAGAAACAATTATATGGAAGCATGAAAACATAAAAAATATATTCAAGGAATCATAACTAGGCTAGCACCAAGGGTGCTTAGCCGATCATATTAAAAGAAACAATTAATTCGATGTTTCACATAATGAAAGACATGAATTAAAAGTAAAAGATAGAAATGATCGCTAATGCTTATCGATATGGAAGGATTCCTCCCTTGGAGATGGCTCCGTATGCTCCGAATGATCTGCCTTTGGAACCATCTTCACGTTCTCTGCCTTTGAGTTGTAAGTGAATGATCTGAAATGCATAATTTAGGGCTTGTATTTATAGGCACGATCCTAGTTACGACATAACTTGAGTTGAGAGTTACGCCGTAACTTTAATTATCCTCCAAATGATACTTTCGTTAAATAGGCTACGGCGTAACACTGGGGAAATGTTACGTCGTATCTTCAATACAAAACTCTTTTAAGTGGACTACGGCGTAATGCTTGTTGAGAAGTTACGGCGTAGTTGATGGAGGCGCGAAATATTTCTTGACCTAGATGATTACGGCGTAACATTAGTTGGGAGTTACGACGTAATTGTTGTTGAGTAGGCAATCTGAGATAAAATACTAGCTACAGCGTAATGTAAGAGAAACATTTACGCCGTAGCTTTTTCATGACTAGCATACTATCATAATCCGTTAGGAAAATCTCCAAATCCGCGTCTCTTAAGCTCATGTGCTCATAATTTGCCTGAAAATGAAATATAAAGGAATACAAGCATAAATTCATATAAATGATATAAAATACGAGCATAAACGGAGGAAATTGACACTAAAAAGTCAGGACTATTTGATGTTATCAAATATCCCCCCACTTGAACTCTACTTGCCCTCAAGTAGACCCTATTCGAAAATTTTCTAAAAAGATATCCCCCATTATATGGAAGATATGAGTTTAAAAATCCCTTATGCTAAAATAAAACAAAGCCGAACACCTCACGAAATGGGAAAAAACACTTAAATTTTCTCATCTAGTCTAAGTGTCAATTTTAGGGTGATCACTCAAAGCATAGTCATAGCATGTATTCTATCATAAGCTTGACGGCTACACAAATCTCCACCACTAGAGTTAACGTGTCACGGCAAAGTGGACAAAATCAATGATATATGACCAAATCCGTTGCCAAGACACCAAAGATTGCTCGCTTCATCACCTAAACACGCTTCATGACTAAAAGGTAGGATAAGACATGGGAAATAATTGGTGTAAAATAAACAATAACGAAACAAATAGTCTTAACCGATAAGAAAGTTGGCACCGCCCACCGTCCATCTAAATTTCAAGATTTAAGGTGAAGAAATTGGATCATGATATAACAAGTAGATGTGCCATTAGCAGACGTCATGATGGGCACATTACTTGTTCTCCAACTGTTGGCATAATAATTGCCAACTCAATTCTTCAAATGTGACCGAGGTGGCCTCCTCGATGCTTAATACCTGATGAGCTCCTATCATAGTGCTTATAATATTGCACTTTACAATAAACAATAAACTACATTTTTTTTCCGAATCATCATTTTTTTTATAACTAAAAACATAACATCCCCCACTTGAGATGAACATATAATGAGAATATGGGGGGTCTTCAATGATCTTCAAATATAACTCTTTAACGAAAGCGTAATTTCTGAACCTCTCTACTTGAACCTTGAAATTTGGGCAAACAATGACTTCTCGATCACAAATTAAGACTACACGGTAGGCTAAGGTGAATGGGTGTAACGAAACAAACATAAAGGGTATGAAATGAAAGGAAAGGCTCTGAAGGGTGTAGCTAGGGGTATCTTGCACTAAATGTGAGTGCAACAAAAGGGTTTAGCATGGGGGTCGAAAAGTCGAGGTGACTAATCGATAGACACCAAAGGATAGGCTATTTGGGTGATAATCCTAAAAATATTTCCTTCTCAAACTGATTATTCCATATATATTAAGCGAACTCAACATACCTCTTTTATGGTCTCGAAATGATGCAAAGGCCAAGTTCTAAAGTTTACAAGCTACCGGCACACTCATAATTTGATGGATTTGGGTAAATAAGTGGAAACGGATAAGGCTAATCTCACCATAAAATATAAAGGGTTATTATGTGCTCGACTAAGGTCTAATCTAGTTAGGTTAAGAAAAACATGTCAAAATTTTAAAAATGGCATAATTTTTCAAAATAAACTAGAAAAACGAGGGAAAATAATTTCAAGTAATAATTCTACTCCCGTCCCCCCACTTGAGATGTACAAAGTCCCTTTTGTACTAAACGTTAAATAAAGGTGAAGAGAAAGTAGAATTAGAGAGAGAACTTCCCTGAAATTCGCTCCTAAAAAGAATGAAGGCCCACGAAGAAAATCGTGCCTTCGCTTAAGCTTTAATGAGCAAACTTCAATCCCTGAAATCCAAACTAACCAACAATAACAATTTTAAAAAGAAAAACAAAAACAAAAAAACCAAAAGAAATCTAACTCACTTTCGTAGGAATCACGGTTGCATTTAGCATATGCAACAAGCCTTTTAAACCACTTCGTGTCCTAAGTGGATGAGTGTAGTCTCGGAGGGGCTTACAGGGAACATACCCACAAAGTTTATTTAAAACTAGTACAAGGTTATTGTGTTAATATAGGAATAATTTATCTTTGCAGGGAGAATTACGGCATAACCATAATGAGGAGTTACGCCATAATTGTGGTTAAACCTAGAAATCAGCTACTGAGAAGGCACATTGCGTAGCCATGGAATGAGATTACGCCGTAATGATTGATAACATGGAGAGAATTGGCAACTAAAATGATGGTACGGCGTAACCATGAGAATTAGTTACGCCGTAACTTTAGGACAAAACAGGTCCCCGTTTGAAATCACTGTGACTTCGTCTCCAATTCATGCAAAAATGTTAAAAACACAAAATTCAATGAAATAAAAATGAAAGGGATAATTCGGGTTGTCTCCCGAAAGAGCACTATTATTTATTACCGAGTCTTTAAGTTAGACTCAAAGCCATGGGGCTTTACGTTGTCCTTCGAACTTTGCCATACTCACTTGTTCTTTTACCGGAGGAAGGTTGGTCCCAAACAGAAAGAGGGATGTAAGGAGTCATGCAGTACCGAGATTCTTGCAGAAAATTTGATTTGGCCTAGTCATAGCAAAATTTAGACTCGTCATCCCATTTTAACTTAGTGGCCCCAAATTTAACCTTTACCCACTTCTCGAATGAAATCCCCTTGTAGCCGACGTCCTTTCTTTTTTCTTCATCAAAACATGCCCATTCCTTACATTTGAGCCAGTTGGGATCGGGGAATTCTCCTCCATTGTAAAACTTAAGAAGAGGATCGCATGTGGGCCATGCTTGAGTCATTCCTGCAGACATCATAATTGCCGGTTCACAAAAATGGATAGTCCAACCTACATCTTCAAACCAATTGGCCATGATATGGTGCCCCCGGAACCAATTTTCCTTTATAAGTTTCTCATACTCGAAACACCACCAAACTTCAGCCGCCTTCTTTATTTGCCTCACAAAGAACTGGCCACCCCTATTGCAGCGTTTGAGAAGTCGGGAACACGTCGGCAAAGTTAACTTAGAACCATCTATTATAGAAGTGAAGTCTGGACTTCGTTGTCTTCCTCCCGGGAAGATTCAATGCTATCATGACCATCACTTGACTCAGTATCCTGCAAATGACCAAAATATGAAGGGGGAATGTTATCATTATTATTATCAAAAAAATTCTTGGCCCTTCTTCAGAAACTTCGTCCGCTATGCTTGAGCTTATAACTTTATCAGGTTCTTGGCACGAAGTTTTATCCATTCTAAACACCACTCTATCATTACTGTATCCCAAAAAAGTTCCTTTTCAAAGACCTTGATCCGGGCGTGTGAGGAAGCAAGGAAAGGTTTTCCAAGAATTAAATGTTCTCTTGGGGTGTTTGCCATGTCAATGATCACGCATTTGGATGTAAAGATGAACCTATCGAATTTGACCAATACACCACCCGTAATCCCAAGAGGAGTTGCCTTGGTCATGTTTTCCATCTCAATCACCACGCTCGTTTTCCAAAGATTAGTTAATCTAAGTTTTAGAAATATTGAGAGTGGCATGATGTTTACACTGGATCCGAGATCGGCTAATACTGAAAGATCATGATTTCCTACTGAACACGGAAGAATGAAGCCATCTGTGCAAACCTCCTTGATTGGCAGTTGGCTAGGTATCTCAGTTTCCAACCTCAGCTTGATCTCTGGTTCATGGTTACGCCGTAATTCGTTACAAGAGTTAAGGCGTAACTGGTGATTATCGGCGGATCCGACCTCAGGCCCTGATTTAACAAGAGAAGAATGGAAATCATTGGTTGGTATATTTACTTCTTCTTCAGAAAAGACGGCCTTGCACACCACCATAGGTTTAATTTCTTGTGTTTAGTATTACTTCTCTTCATCTCTTCACTGAGTTTCTCCACCATTTCCTCTAGGTTTTTTAATGATGTTTCATGGCTAGAGAGGCTTTTATTTGTATTCTCTTGGAAAATTTTTAACCACTCATCTTGTTCCTTTTGTCTTCGGGCCGAGACCTCAAGATATTTGCTGATAGTGCCTTCGATATTAGACCGTCTCTCAAAAGGCCCACGATTGTAATATGTCGGAGGTCCTCCTCGATATCCGTTACCGTTTCCATTTGACCCTTGGAACGGTCTATTTGCTTCGCCATACTTGACTTCTTCGATTTTACTTTCTTCATCAATTAGAGGACAATTTTTAGCGAGATGCCCTCTACCACAGCTTTCGCATCCTACTTGGATAGCGTGAATACTTTCTTTGAGCTTTAGCATGTCACGACCAATATTTTCAAGTTAATTTGTAATGGTGGCAATACCATCAAGATTTCTGCCTAAAGTTTTATGGCTTCCTCCTTCGTGCCACTTTTGAGAATGATCGACAATTTTTTGAATGGCTTCAATAGCAAGAGTAGGGGTCATCCCAGGAATCGGTCCCTGATAGTCCAGCATTTGTCTTGTAGCAACGTTGATACATTTGTAGAAAATATTGACCTTTTGCTGGCTGTTTAGGTCATGGGTGGGACACTTGTAAAGTAGATCATTGTATCTATCCCAAGCTTGATACAACGTCTCGTCACCTTCTTGCTTAAAATTATGGATCTCCATGAGTTGATTTGATATTTTCGAAGGAGGACAATATCTTTGAATGAAATGTTTCTTTAGGAGATCCCATGTATCAACTGCCCCGACAGGCAATCTATCAATCCATCTTCTTGCTGCTCCAGTAAGTGTTATAGGGAATACTCGGAGCATACCTACGTCATGAGAAACACAAGGGGTGTTGAAAAGGCTCACGATCTACTAGACATTTTCAACATGCTCGTAAGCATCTTCGTCTCTATTTTCGGAGAAAGGGTTAGCACGTAGCTCCCTCATAAACCGCTCCTTGAACTTAAATTAGACCTTAGCTCCAATAGCTGGCCTAACGAGCCCCGTCCCTTGTTCATCCCTAGTCATAGCCAGGTACTCCTCGAGAGTGAGGTTATCAATTTCCACAACTGCCATGGTACCTGAAACTTAAAGGAAATCATGAGAAACCAAAAATTTAAAATGAACAAAAAAAGAAAAGACTTAACAAAAATCTTAATATAGCTCCCCGGCATCGGCGCCAAAAACTTGATGCAGGATTTCTGACTAGGTTTTAGTATTTATAATTGTCTCGTTTACTTATGGTCTACCTTATGCACTCACAAGCAGTGTACCCAATCGTGTGTAGTGTAGTAATCGGTAAAACCGAGGTCGTCCCAAGAGCTATGTGAGCGGATTCTTAATTAATTCTAGGTGTCACTTGTTTTAACTGGTTTGTAGTAGAAATGATTAATTAACTAAGAAACAAGAAATAAATGCGTAAAATAAAATTGAGGTTGTGATAAATAGAGAGAAAGTGTGCAAACCTAATTACTCATCCTATTGTGTAATGTCTATGTTTTATTACTTCTAATTGAATTAAGTGGGGGATTTAAGTCGCTAGGACAACATTTGGTCAATTCGTCCTAAGCTATCAACAAAGGCTCCTACCCAACGTCAAAGTTTTACCCCTTGGGGAGTCGAGGGTCTTAATTAACCTAAGCCAAGTCATTAAGTACCCTACATGCAATATTCGGAATAATGAGTACCCGGGCGCTAGCAGCTTAGACACTCATCCATAACTTCTTAAGTTCATCCGGATGACAGGTGATCATTTGGTCAGTTCACACAAGAGAGGAAGGGTCGTCAGTTGGTCAATTCTTACCCTTCTAAACTTTACCTAACTACTTAGGGTCAGTTGGTCAATTCTCCTAAGCAACTAGATACGACATCATTTCAAAACTACCGAAGCTAGGGTAACTACCATCGAACTATGCATGCATACACTAGAAACAATTATATGGAAGAAAGAAAACATAAACAATACATTCAAGGAATCATAACTAGGCTAGCACCAAGGGTGCTTAGCCGATCATATTAAAGAAATTAATTCGATGTTTAACACAATGAAAGAACTAAAAGTAAAAGATAGAAATGATCACTAATGCTTATCGATATGGAGTGATTCCTCCTTTGGAGATGGCTCCGTATGCTCGAATAATCGCCTTTGGAACCATCTTCCACGTTCTGCCTTTGAGTTGTGAGTGAATGATACGAAATGCATAATTTGGGGCTTGTATTTATAGGCACGATCCTAGTTACGGCGTAACTTGAGTTGAGAGTTACGCCGTAACTTTAATTATCCCCCAAATGATACTCTCGTTAAATAGGCTACGGTGTAACACTAGGGAAAGGTTACGCCATATCTTAAATACATAACTCTTTTAAGTGGACTACGACGTAATGCTTGTTGAGGAGTTGCGGCGTAGTTGATGGAGGGGCGAAATATTTCTTGACCTAGATGATTATGGCGTAAAATTAGTTGGGAGTTACACCGTAATTGATGCTGAGTAGGCAATCTGAGATAAAACACTAGCTACGGCGTAATGTGAGAGAATAAGTTACACCGTAGCTTCTTTATGAGTAGCATACTATCATAATCCGTTAGGAAAATCTCCAAATCCGCCTCTCTTAAGCTCAAGTGCTCATAATTTACCTAATAGTGAAATATAAAGGAATACAAGCGTAAACCTATATAAATGACATAAAATACGAGAATAAATGGTGGAAATTGAAACTAAAAAGTCAGGACTATTTGATGTTATCAGTCTACTAGCTTGATACCTATCAAGTGAGATTTTTTTTTTGTTTTTTCTTAGGTTTCTTTTAGTCTATCTTTTTCTTTGTGTTTTTGTTCGTAACCTTGTCACTTTTCACCATGGGTGACAATCCACCACCACCAAATTCACCACCACACATCCCAACCACTCCAAGCCAACCACTTGACTGACATTTCTTTAACCTACTTTGCAACCAAATCACTAGTGAAATCGATGAGCTTAAAGAATTACATAGGTTACTTTAGAATACAATTGAGAATGCACTTGAAAAGGCGGCTAGCGCATCGGGTATTGATTCAATGGTTAACAATGATCGGATGACGAATTAGGAAAAGGTGACATTGAGGTCACTGAGATAATAGAAAAAAGTGAGGATGAGGAAACTAATGCATATTTTAACCTTTATCCCACTAAGGAAGAAATCACATACCATAATTACATAATTGACAACCCTCGGCCACCCATTGTTAGAATCAGTCCTAAAATTAGGAGAACATGTTGTTGGAACATTAAGATCCCATGTATGATTAGATATATTCCTGTCGAGCACGATTACATAGACATAGACTCTCATATCAACGTGATGTCCTCAGTTGTTTACAACGACATAATAAATGCACAGCTTAAGACTAGGAGAAATCCTAAGTATCCTGGTGGGGTTTGCAATTTTGTGGTAAGAGTCAAAGATGTACACGTATTTGTAGGGAATTTCACCTACTTAGTAGATATTATGATCCTAGAAGATGTAGGATGTGTCATAGACCATAGCTTGTCCCATGTAGTGTTAAGAAGACCGTTTGTTGAAAAATCTAAGCTAAGCTATAACAAATCCGAGGGAACGGTCAGATTTTCGGAAAGGAGCGATGAAATTACATATAGGATGCCTTGGTAATTTAGCGGATATGGTCCTCTATCCTACTTTGAAAGGGATAACATTAGAGCCTTTGAGGAAAAGAGCAAAGAGGATATAGAAAAAGGCATGGACTTTATGTTGGAGAAAAGGAGACTCTACTATAAGGATTACTTGAACCTAGGGCCTAGGTATAGAGTCGATGAGGACTTTATCAACATGA
The DNA here is from genome assembly GCA_910596185.1 of Chrysanthemum makinoi. Classification (NCBI taxonomy): domain Eukaryota; kingdom Viridiplantae; phylum Streptophyta; class Magnoliopsida; order Asterales; family Asteraceae; genus Chrysanthemum; species Chrysanthemum makinoi. The sequence goes on from OU343217.1 coordinate 113,231,166, forward strand.
TAGGGTATGCAATGATGAGGAAAAATGAAGTCACGTAGGGGCACAACTTTGAGTCTAGCTACAAGACTCATAAATAAAGAAAAACGCTTCTTGGCAAGAAACCCATGCTTAATTGTTTGCTTGTTTTATTTTTCAATTTTGTTTGTGTGTTTATATATATTTTTCATTGTTGTTTATTCTCATGTTTGGTTTTGTGAAAATGCTTTATTTTGTTTTTAACCTCGTCTTAATTGCATATAAAGGTATTTTACAAAAAGATAAGTGTAGGGAAGATCACATATGTTTTAAGAACATGCATGAACATGAGATTAACAATAATTGGAATTGTATATATTTGTGTGTTTGTTAGAGTCAAATGCTCGTATCGAGTCATAATGGATGTTTTTCAGGAATTTGTCCAGGTTTTAATGAGGTAAATTTTCCAGAATTTTTCCAGAAAAACGTACCAGACCCTTTCTGTCAGGACAACCTGTCGGCCTCGAGATTAAAACCCGACGGTGTCAGGCAATGTAGAAACAGATTATCAGTTTTGTTTTCTGTGTAACTTGTGATTTTTGAAAACTTCCAATTCTTAATTTTCCAGAAAAACTGCAAACATCCATTCCACAAGCATTATATCTTACTCGCTTTCTAGTTTAGTTTTGTTTCATATATAGTTTTACCACCAATTTTACGTGAGGTTTCGTTTTGTTTTCTTATAAGTGTGCAGGTTATATTAGACAAGAAGAAGAAATACATACTCGAAGCACTTATTACTTATTCATTTTTCTTGGGGGAGGATTTAACTGCAACTTCATATATATCCTACCGAGCTAATCAAGGGAGTACTAGTTTTTTCCTCTTTTACTTACCTTCCTTTATCATAACTTTGATACTTTCGGGGAACATTGGGGACAATGTTTAGTTTAAGTGTAAGGAGGAAAATTAAAACGAGAACTTAGAAACTATTCACTCATTTGATTTTTGTCTTGTCCTTGGTAAATTGTGTAATAAACTATGAGAAATATTTGTTAGGGTAATTTTAGCACCAACTTTAAAATTTTTTATGGCATTTATGAGTTAAACTTTAGTCTCAATAAAGCGTCACTGGATAGGAATTATATGACAAGCACAAAAACCATATACCACTCAAATTCCACCCTAAAAATGTGAGGTTCATCCCTAGATCTTTAGGAATAAAAGCATTCATCTTTAATGCTTAGTGAGTATACCGGTAGTATAATAGATTCTAGAACTTGTTTTGTGATGCATTCTGAGATCACTAGTGAGACTACATTCGTGTAGTTAGGATTAACTAAATGATAAGAGGTATTAGGATAACCCTTGTTTTAAACCTTCGTGTTTTAATTACGTCATCCACATCGGTTGAGTAATTTTCCCCACACCCTTGCGATGTACTCATATTTAGTACACAATACCCCTAGTTAACCCCTCAGAGCCTATCTTTTCACGGTTCTCATGATGTTTCGGTCTGAAGAGCATTGTTTACAATCCACCCCCAAATGTTACATCCAAATCGCCTTAGCCCACCTTGTATGCACTCATATTTAGTGCATTATTGTAATCATTATTAAACCCTTAGTTCAATTATCTAGTTGCTTGCATGGTTGCTAAGTCGAGTCATATCATTTGTATACAGTTTTGGGACGATTGAGACTCATAGGTTAAAGTAATATTTTATGGAGTAATGGGAAAGAACGATAAATTCAAATTCCCTTTGTCTACGTAATTAAGTACTCCAAGTGGTTTTGATCTTTTCAAATCGGGTCCATTAGTGTTAGTGAAATAAAAGCTCAAGTGTAGGGATGCTCCTATAAGTTCATTTATTTTGATGTTATCGTAGAAGATGGTAGAATAAAAAGGTATATAAAAAAAATTGAAAAAAAAGAGAAAAAAAGAGTTGTTGAAAAATAAATAAATAAATAAATAATGAGGAAAACATACGGGCTACCATCCTACATCTATATTTATGTTTATGTTTTTAAGATTATGTTTGTAGTTTTTCACAAGTTATTTAGTGTTAGTGAGTCGAGTCTTGGCTTAGCAACGCCACGTTTTACATGCTTGTAACATAAGATTTTTGACTGACCACCACTAAATATCCTTTATCCAACAAAATCCTTTACTTCCCTACCCTAAGCCTAACGTTATACCCTTTATAAAGACCTCTTAGATGGTTATTCCTAGGTGCTTACGTCAAAGCGGTGGAGGTTTGATCTATTTTCAAGCCTATGGTAACCTATGTACTATGCCATGTAATGAGTGTTTATCTTTCATTTCCTTACATATTATATTTCATATAAACCCGAGAGATGAGAGAATCCAAACACCAATTGTGAGGTGCTAGTGTATAATTTCCGTGCTTGTTGTGACTACTGTGGCACTTGTATTTGTTGTAAACTATTTTAGACCAATGTTTCATGCCCCCTAACTTATAAATTGATTGGCCAAAAACACATTTGCTTGAGGACAAGCAAATTCCAAGTGTAGGGATATTTGATAAGGATTTAAAACATACATTTTTAGGGGGTCATTTATGCCCTAAATCGACACATTTTATATCTGTTACTACTTAAACTCGTCCCTTTTCACATTTTAGGTCTTTTGGAAGCAAAATGCTGGAATCAAGCATATTTGGACGAAAAGGAGCGAAAACATGAATAAAATGACAAAGTCAAGACTCAAGCTGTTCTTAAAGCGTGACAGCGTCCTAACTTAAAGGGTGTTAGGAATTAGAAATTCTAGGTATTAAAGAGTCGGTCACCTCAAGTATATGTAATCATTAGAAAGCTCGTAGTCATAGTTATTTTATGTTAAGTAGTATTTTGTTATGTAACACCGTGGAGGACGGACGGGTCTTTACCCACTGTATGCCTGATCCACAGCCCGTTGTGTGGCGTTTTATGTAAGACTATAAATACTCTCTACCTCCCAAGGTAGAGAGTTGGAGCTCATAATAATATTTTCTTTCTCTCACTATAGTTCCTAACTCTCTTCCTTTCTCTCACTAGAACTCTCTCTCTCTAACATTCTTATACGCCTACTTTGATCATGGTTTAGAGTGTTTGTGAAATCCAATATCCTACAATTGGTATCAAGAGCCATGGTTTGATCACTCATCTTTCATGCTCTTTGTTTTGGTGGATTTCATAAGGTTTTTGGAGTATTAAGGGTTTAGGAGAGTTTGATTCATTTGGACAAATTCTAGTGTTAAAGTTTGAATTTTGCATGTACTTTTGTGTTTAGGATCATCATATGTGCTAATGTTTTGAATTGGAAGCCTTAAATCATTGTGGTTTGGTTGTTTTGGATTGATAAAGTGGTTATTTTTGAAAAAAGGACTAAGCGAGTTGTGTCTCAGACTTGTGTTTCTTCAAAGCGAGTTGCTTTGTTATTTAAAGCGAGTTGGTACATGCGACTTAGCTGTTTAGCGAGTTGATATTTATGCTACTTGGGTTCTAAGCGAGTTGTTTCTTTAAGCGACTTGAGATCTAAAGCGACTTGCTACTTAGCGAGTTGTAACGTTAGCGAGTTAACTTAAGCGACTTAGTGTTCAAGCGAGTTGATTGTGTTGCGAGTTGAGACTAAAGCGAGTTGGCTATTTAGCGACTTGATTAATTAAGCGAGTTGAGTGTGTTGCGTGTTGACTGCTTATGCGAGTTGTGTGTTTAGCGACTTGTTCATTTAGATCTTTTTCTTCTTCGTGTTACGTTCTTACGGTTGTTCTTTTGGTTTAGTAAAATCCCGTGAAGGAATCAATTTCCCGGTTTAATCAAAGAATTGCAAAATCCCGTAGAGCTTGAAACATGTCTACAAACGTTCCTACTATCATCTCCACTGTTGCCGAGGATGTTCAAGCAGCTGGTTCAGATACTCGTCCACCCATGCTTGACAGAACAGACTACGATTCTTGGGCTCAACGAATCAGATTATACTGCCTTGGAAAGGAAAATGGTGTCAACATTCTCAAATCCATTGATGAAGGACCGTATCGAGTTGAGACGACTAGAGATGTACTTGATACTGCGAAGATGGAACTCGATTTACGGAATGGATAGACCAAAGATGTATGATGAGCTTGATGATAAGGAGAAAAAGAGATTCGATGCTGATATCAGGGCTTCTAACATTGTTCTTCAAGGTCTTCCTAAAGACATCTACAAGCTGATCAATCACAACACGAAGCAAAGGCGTAGGATAATGTCATAATGCTTCTCTCAGGTTCAGAAATAACTATGGAAGACAGAGAATCACAACTCTATGACGAATTTGAACACTTCAAGATGAAACCAGATGAGAGTGTCTATGAGTACTATGTGAGATTTCATAAGTTGGTGAATGACATGAGGAACATCAGAATGACAATGCCTAACATTCATCTGAACTCAAAATTTGTGAACAACATGAATCCCGAATGGCACAAGTTTGTCACCTCTGTGAAGCTCACTAAAGGATTGAAGAATACAAACTATGAGCAACTCTATGCCTTCCTCCTTCAGAATGAGAGACATGCTATGTTTGAAAAATTGGTTCTTAATCAGTTCAAAACCAACCAGGGAGAGACAAGCTCGTCTAATGACTCAACGGCCTTCTACTCAAACATCGGAATCACAACCAAAGCCTCACAAGTCATACCCATGGGAAATGGTAATCACAAACTAATTCCTGATCCTATGTTCAAACAAGCTGATGCTGATGCACACGCTACTGTTAAAGATGGGAGGATCGTGGTGCAACCAGTTCAGGAAAGACAGTATGATCAGGGAAGAGGTGGAGCTGGTAGAGGTTATGTTGGTAATCAGAATCGAGGAAGGAATGGTAATCAAGGTCAAGCTAAGCTGATCAAATGTTATAATTGTGGTGGTGAGGGACACATTGCAAGGAACTGCACATATCCAAAGCGTCCACAGAATGCTGATTACTTCAGAGATAAGATGCTGCTTGTGCAAGCTCAGGGATAATGGTGCTTGCTTTTGGATGAAGAGGAACTGTTGTTTCTAGCTGAGGGCAATGCCAAGACCTATGATGCAGATGTGGATGAGCAGCCTATTCAGGAGATAGGTCACAATCATCAGAATGCCTTTCAAGTCGCTGATTGTGATGCATACGATTCTGATGTGGATGATGGACCTACTGCACACATAATCTTTATGGCTAGCATCTCTCCAATGGTTTCTCCCAAGGTCTCCTCTTCAACACAAGCTGGCCCATCCAAAGACACACTCATCTCAGAGGTACTAAAACTATACGATGATGCTGATGTGCAAAAGATGCATGACAAAGTACTATCAACTGAAACTTTTGTATCAAATATTGAAAATATGGGTAATATCAATGTTGTCCCATATGATCAATATGTGAAACAAAGTGAAAGTGAAGTTGTACCAAGTGATGCATCTCCGTTAGTCAACAATGACTATATCTTTGATGAATACACTGCCTGTGCCCCTGATGAGTCTGTAATATCTGAATTAAATGCCTATAAAGAACGTGTTGCTATTTATGAACAACGCGCTAAATTTGAGTTGACCACTCGTGAGCAGGAAATGGATGACCAAGTGCGTACAATTATTAGAAAAAGTAATTTTCGAGAAGAAGTATTAAAACAAGAGTTAAATTCCTTGCAAGAAAAGCTTTCTAAAACTGCTAAGCAAAAACAAGAACTTCAAGAAAATGTGAAAATGCTTAAGCAAGAATTTAATGCAAAGGAATCAAAACTCTTGAAAGATTTTTCTAATCTGAAAACTTTGAAAAACAAACTTGAAAACAAGTTGTACATACAAGGGAACACCATTCAGACTGCTCACATGATCACTAAGCATAGGGTCCTAAGCGATAAGCATAGCATTCCCCTTGTTAAGGAACCAAATCCAGAGGTCATTAAAAGGGCTAGAAATGCTCATAAGGTTCTTTATGATGGCAATGAAATCCTTAAACCTAGACAGAAACCTAGTTGCGTTGAGTGCACTGAGGAAGATAAGAAATCGGATGAAGTCACTAGGGAAAAGATGAACAAGAAATTAGATGATCCTAAATGTAGAGAGAAAAAAATAAAGATCACACCCCATGATTACAAGAAGGAAAACTGGATTTCCTTTAACATGTTTAAACCTCAGACATTGTTGACTCCCGAACAAGTTTTCTGGAAAATGGATTTAGATAAGCGAAAGCTGAAAATATTGTTGAAACAAACCCTCCTCTTTGGAAAATGCCTAGAGCGACTGTGTATCCTCCTAATACACCAATGCATCTTGTTCCTAGAACAATTGCCACTAAAAGCAAGACCTTAATTAGCCAATATGTTATACTTCAACTATTTGTTGATTTTGAGAAAACTTGCAAGAAAAGGATCACACCCACTGGTATTACGGAAGGAGAAAGGGGTTTTGAGCAAATGAAAGAATGTTATTTAACTGAGGTCATGCCTTTCTTTAAACTTCTAAAAGATCACTTTGAGAGTCTTAAAAGGGGATAGAAACTGATATTAAGGGAATGGAAAAGGAATTTGATGCAATGATAGTTGAAGTTAGTGACTATGAGCGAGCACTAAAATATAATGAGATTGAGAGGAAGAACTTGCATACACTAAATGAGAACCTGATTTCGGAATGTATTACTCAGGATGTGTTTTCACTGCTACAAATTGTTCCATTAATGCTTCCAAATTTCATGAATTATCGGTTGCACTGAAAGTCTCCCATGATCGTGTCATTGAGCTTGAAAAAACTAATTCGGAACTAAACGAGAAAATTGAACTGGATGATCACGACAATTTGGTTAAACATTTTTCTAAACTGGAAGTTGAGCATTTTAATTTACAACTAAAATATCAACATCTTAAAGAAAATGTCAAAACTTCAAATATCAAGACATCCTCAGATGCTCAGAGTTTGATGCAGTATTTCAAATTAACAAACGTGATGAACAGATTCAAGCTCATTGCAACACGATCAGAAAGTTGAAAGCCCAAATCTCTCAATTAAAGGGTCAAACGAACAATATGACAGGCTCCCAAATGCCTCCTCCTTTAGATTTTCAGAATTCTCAAACTTTTCATCTTCAAAACTTAGTTGATGCCTTACAAAAGGAAAACAAGAGTTTTCTAGAAGAAAATGAAAAAGTTAAATGACATTTTAAAGAGTTATATGATTCAATAAAAGTCACCCGTGACCAAAACAACGAAAAAATAACGTCTTTACAAAAGGAAATTGAGAATCTGAGAAGTTAGGGAAATGGGAAACTGCCACTTGTTTTCAATAAGAATGTTGTCTCAAAGTCACCCTTAGACTGCAAATACACTGTGACAGTTAAATATATTCCTCCTCATCTTAGGAATAATGAACATGCTTTTCATGAATATTGTGCTCACCTTAAGGATAGTCTAGAATGTCTCCGTGAGATTGTCGAAGAGGATTTCATTAACAAACCTCTTGATAGTGAAATTAGGTTTGCTTGCCTCCAGGCCAAACGATCTCAAGAGTTGCTAGAATGTGTAATTGCAACATGTCCCAAATCCTTAACCTTAGGTGCAAAAGGCAAAGCTGTGATGCCTTGTTCTATGCCTAGTGCTGAGCCTTCAAACCATTCTAGGCCCAGTTTTAAGAAAGTATACATCAATGTGTCGTCTAGTATTACAGATCCTTGCACGTCTAGTTCAGGAATGCAAAAAGTAGATCAACCAACTAATGTTCCCATAATTCCCTCTACAGGAGTAATCAATGACATTAAAGCGAGCAGGTCAAAGTCTCAAGACAATACAAGGAATGATAGGACCTCGCAAGCTAAAATTGTGCATTGGAAGAAAGTAGAAGACCAACCTAGGATCTTTAAGCTTGTGTTGAATAAAACGAATCGTGTTGATTCTAGTATTAGCCTTAGGCGTACTGTAATTAATTCAATTCGATACTATTTGCAAACCTTATAATGATGTCTGCTTGAATTATGTTGCTAATCATGAATGTGGTGTGAATGCTTTGTCTAATGTTGTCAAATGCCCAGTTAAAATTGTTAATGCTAATAATCGTGCAAATAAGGCAAAAAGGCAAAAACGAAAGATTGTTAGAAAACAGTGGAAACCCACAGGAAGAACTTTTATAAAGATAGGTTATTATTGGATACCTTTTGGCCATAAGAATAATCAGTTTTGTTCTCAAACTGCTAAGATTATGCCCACTAGAAAATGGATGCCTACTGGTAGAACTATTCCCTTAAGAAGTGAACATACTTTGAATAGGTCAAATACAAAACCAGACATTGCATCTATTCCCAATGATTCCATTGCTTCTACTTCTGATATGGATGTTTCTAAATCTGATGTGGGTGTTCCAATTACTGTTACTAACCAAGTGGAACCCATTCTTGCATGGGGATCCCAATTATCAAGTTATCCATTCTTGTCTGTGTTCAACTGCAGATCGTTCAAATGGTTCGTGGTACCGGACTCAGTCGCTTCCAAGCATATGACTGGAGACCGTCATGCTCATGAACTTCGTGTGCAAATTCATCGGGACAGTTAGATTCGGTAATGATCATTTCGGTGCAATTATGGGTTATGGTGATTATGTTGTTGGTGATAGTGTTATCTCTAGAGTATACTATGTGGAAGGTCTTGGTCATAATCTGTTCTCTGTCGGTCAATTCTCGTGACTCGATCTAGAAGTAGCTTTCAGAAAACATACTTGTTTTGTTAGAGAACTTGATGGTAAGGAACTTTTAAGAGGAACTCGTGGTTCAAATCTTTACACCATCTCTATAGAAGATATGATGAAGTCTTCTCCAATTTGCTTGCTGTCAAAGGCTTCAAAAACAAAGTCATGGTTATGGCATCGACGTCTCAATCACTTGAACTTTGGCACCATCAATGATCTCTCCAGAAAGGACTTAGTTGTAGGTTTACCTCGACTAAAGTATGAAAAGGATCATCTTTGTTCAGCATGTCAATTGGGAAAAAGCAAGAAGTATGCCCATAAACCCAAACCTACTAACTCTTCACAGTTCTTCATACAATTCATATGGATTTATGTGGACCAATGAGAGTGTAGAATATCTTTGGGAAGAAATATGTGTTAGTTGTAGTTGATGATTACTCTAGATTCACCTGGGTCAAGTTCTTAAGGACAAAGGATGAAACTCCGAATATCATCATCAAACTCATCAAACAGCTGCAGGTTCGACTTAACAAAACCGTCAGAATTATCCGGACGGACAATGGAACTGAGTTTGTTAACAAACAACTTAGTGAATTTTATGAAAGCATTGGAATCAGCCATCAAAGAAGTGTTCCACGAACTCCTCAACAGAACGGTGTAGTTGAAAGACGAAATCGAACTCTTGTAGAAGCCGCTAGAACAATGCTGATTTACTCAAAAGTTCCAATGTTTCTCTGGGCTGAAGCTATTGCCACTGCATGCTACACACAAAATCGTTCCCGATTCACACTGATCATGGAAAGACACCATATGAACTTGTCCACAACAGAAAACCTAATCTCTCTTTCCTTCGTGTGTTTGGAGCATTGTGCTATCCAACTAATGAGGGTCAAGACTTAGGCAAACTTAGAGCTAAAGCAGACATTGGAGTATTTGTAGGGTATGCACCAAACAAAAAGGGATACCGAATCTAAAACAAAAGAACCCGAAACATCATGGAAACAATTCACGTTACGTTTGATGAGTTGACCGGTCAAACGGCTCTGAACAATTCATTCTGGACCCGCACTTAAAATCAGTCCAATTGGTTCATCCCTTGTTCCAAACTCTTCTCAAGAAACTCCATATGTACCTCCATCGGAAGATGATTTAAAGAAATTGTTTGATCCTATGTTTGATGAACTTTATGATCCGAGTACTAATGAGGTGTTGATCCCTACAATAGAGGCTGCTCATATTCCAGTGAATGAAGTCAATCCCTCAGTCTCAATATCTTTAAGTCAAGAAGCACCTGCTGCTGATCCTTCATTCTCATCAACAAATCATCATTCTTCAAATGTACATCATGGAACTGTTTCGGGCATCAATGATGAAGTTAATCCCTTTGCTACTCCTGAAGATGCTCCGTTTGAAAACATATTTGCTCCTGAATCTTCATCGAACCATCTTCGTCATGAGACATCAACTCTGCTACTTCAGTCCCTCAACAACTACCACATGAACACCTCAGAAAATGGACTCACGATCAACATCATTGGAAATCCCTCTCGTCCAGTATCCACACGGAAACAACTTGCAACCGATGCCTGATGGTGCTTCTTCAACTCCGTACTCTCTAAGATCGAAGCAAAAGATGTTAAAACCGCCATGAATGAAGATAGTTGGTTCAATGATATGCAAGATGAAATTCATGAGTTCGATCGACTAGATGTATGGGAGTTAGTACCTCCTTGTGCTATGATTATTACTCTAAAATGGATCTTCAAAGTGAAACTTGATGAGCATGGTGATGTGTTGAAGAACAAGGCTCGATTAGTTGCTAAAGGATACCGTCAAGAGGAGGGTATTGACTTTGAAGAATCTTTTGCTCCGGTTGCTCGAATCGAGGCAATCAGAATCTTTTGGCTAATGCTGCTAGTAAGAACATGGTAGTCTATCAGATGGATGTGAAGACGGCATTTCTGAACGGAGACCTTAAAGAAGTCGTCTACGTCAGCCAACCTGAAGGATTTGTAAATCAAGAGCATCCTACTCATGTTTATCGTTTGAAGAAGGCCCTCTACGGTTTAAAGCAAGCTCCAAGGGCATGGTATGATACACTGTCAAAGTTTCTTCTATCAACCGGATTTAGCAAAGGAGCAGTTGATCCAACATTGTTCACCAGGAAGTCAGGCAAACATTTAATTCATGTTCAAATTTATGTTGATGATATTATTTTTTCCTCGACTGATCCAATGGAATGTGATCGTTTTTCTAATGAAATGAGTTCAAAATTTCAAATGTCAATGATGGGACAAATGTCATTTTTCTTGGGATTACAAATTTCACAAAGTCCCGGAGGCATTTTCATAAATCAATCTAAATATGCAATTTTAAAGAAATTTGGATTTGATTCAAGTGACCCTGTTGACACCCCATGATTGATCGAACCAAACTAGATGAGGACCACTCAGGAATCATGATTGACCAAACAAAATATCGTAGTATGATTGGATCCCCGATGTACCTCACCAGTAGACCGACATCTTGTTCTCTGTTTGCATGTGTGCTAGATACCAGGCTAAGCCTACTAAAAAGCACCTTGAAGCAGTTAAACGGGTCTTTCGGTATCTCCAAGGAACCATCAATATGGGACTATGGTACCCGAAAGACACCGGTATGTCACTAACGGCCTATGCAGATGCTGATCATGCAGGTTGTCAAGATACACGTCGAAGTACGTCTGGAGGTGCTCAGTTTTTGGGTGATAAGCTAGTGAGCTGGTCGTCAAAGAAGCAAATGAGTACTTCTATTTCCTCTACAGAGGCTGAATACATAGCCATGTCATCTTGTTGTGCTCAAATCTTATGGATGAGATCTCAATTATCTGACTATGGCTTTGAATTCAACAAAATCCTCTGTACTGTGATAATAAAAGTGCTATTGCTCTCTCATGCAACAACGTTCAACACTCAAGAGCAAAGCATATCGACATTCGACATCATTTCATCAGGGAACAAGTGGAAAAAGGTGTGGTGGAACTCTATTTTGTGAGGTCTGAATATCGTTAGCAGACATCTTCACCAAAGCTCTTCCAAGAGAACGCTTTGAGTTTATTCTTCCACGACTGGGCATGAAAAGCCTTCAACCAGAAACACTCAAACGTCTTCAGGAGGAAGACGAGGAGTAAAGGTCTATCTTCATCTATATCCTGTATATATCTATTCGAAAATCAAATAGAAAAATATAATATTTTCAAAAATCCATAAAAATTTGAAAAACTTGAAAATCTTCAAAAAAAAAAAAAAATTGAGAGAAAGAGAAACAATGGTTTATTGTCATTTCAGGCAGTAACCCGCTTTTCAAAGAAAGAACAGAGCCATGCTTTTTCATGATTTTCAAGATTTGAGAATTTGTTTGAACGTTCATCAAAAGCCTTCTTATCAACCAAATTCCATGCTCTGATTCTATAAACATTTATCTGCTGAAAACTAACTGCTTTGAAAAATAACTCAGTCTCTATTTTTGATAATCATCTGGACTTATTTGTCAAAATATCAATCTCTCAATCAACAACCTATGTCAATGATTGAGGGGGAGTATGATTTCAATTAAATTAAAAAGTTATTTGGCATTCAATTGTTTTCAAAAGATATTCAGGAATGTTTTATCAATGGAGTTTAAAGTCTTAAAATCCGATCCTTATCAGTTAAAACGCTTTCATAATCAAGTCACAATTCTCCCTAAAAGCTTTCAAAATCAATTTAAATCTATAAGAGATCACAAATCTCAAATGATTTAATAATTGTGATCGGGGGAGAATGTGTGATTTAAATTGGATTTAAATTGATAATTCGGTAAATGGTTTTATAAGGATGTACATGCTCTTCTTCCCACATGTGACAAACGATTTCAAATTTTCCATGCACATGTTGAGGGGGAGCATCTATCTTAAACCTATGATTTGAAACGTGATCACTTATCTCAATGTGCAGGTTCCCTCTAGTATGTGCAAAACTCTTTTCAAATCTTGAGGCACATATTGAGGGGGAGCAAAACTTATGAAAACCTCATCCTTCCCAAAAATGCTTTATCTACTTGTCTTGGTTAGGGAAGTGATGTTGATATCTTTTAGAAAAATGGTAATCAAAGAAGTAATTTCTTCCTCTTGCCTCCGTGTGCAAAACGATTTCAAACATTTGATGCACATGTTGAGGGGGAGCTCTTATTCTAAAAATATCAAAAACAATTCAGGTACAAAATGCTTTGATAATATATCACAAGTATCTGGATTGATTTTCAAATGGTTTTCAATTGGTTCCAAATGGCAGATGAACAATACCAAATAGACCGACCAACTTTACTTTATGTACGGTGATATAAGGATGATAAGGTTAGGTATTTGTTCCCATGATCCGCCAGAACCGGAGGGATCTACCCATGGACTATCCACTAGTTAGTGTAGAGTTCTTAGGTATGATGATAAAAGGAGAAAAATGAGATATGGGAAGAGTGCGGTCTGAGACTGAGCTAGTACTGGAATAAACCCAACAAGGTTCTAGCTATGAAGTCTCGGTAAGCACTGAAGGGGTTGAAGAATTAAAAAGAATTGAATGAGAAAAGGGTGAAAACAAATAGCCCTCCATTTATTCAACCTTAGGGCAGAAACCGGGTTCAATTCATATGCTACTGATGGTAACATCGGTATTGAAGACAAGACGTCATGGACCCAGTGACGCTCTGCACTACAACTTCCCAAACCACTCAAGTTCCTCTTAAAAGGACTTGTTTCATTCTCACGGGGAACCGACATTATCTATCTACTTTCTCTTAGAGATTGTTGATATTGAAGAAGGAGACCCTCTCCCTAGTCTCCGATATAGGATCCAAATAATGCACAAATTGAGTCTAGTGCCACGAGATCATCAATAAATCTCATTAGGACACTTTCAATGAAGACTCTCTGTTTCACACAATGTGGAAAGAGAGATTATATCTTGAGTCCTACGCATTATCCTTGTGGTATTGCCAGAACATCTTAGTGATGTGTTTACATATTCACAATGAAGATGGAAAGCCTTCTGGAGCCAACATCAAACAAGCTCGTGGTGGGTGGCATGTGAGATCTATCAAATAGATCAACCATGTGACAACTGAACAGAAACAATGGGGCGATTCAATCTTTTGAATCAATCCTGGTTCAGGTTATGGATTGACGGATACCTTTGAAAAACCGGTTGTTGTGCTTAAAAACTCTTTTCTTTAGCACATCGATTGTGTCCCTATTTCTCAAAATAAAAGGTGTTTATGATTGATAATTGATTTTCATTAAAATCTTCGTTGTGTTGCAAAAACAATTTCTATTGAGCAATACACGATTGTTTTTCAAATCTCTTTTCATCAATCAGTGAATCTCATTTCGCTGGTTCACTCACTCCGTGTTGTCTTCTTTGAGACGTTCCGGTTTGAGAACAGCTAGAGCAGCTTCGAAACCCTGTCAAGGAAATTCTTCGAATTATACCTGATCACAGGCAGTACTTGTACTGATCAACGGGGAACCGTGGGCCGTGTACCTAAATTCATCGAAAGTGATCAAAGACACTTTCGTGCGCTTTATTGCTAACTGTCTTATGCAGGTACACCCGACGTTTGTGATCGAATGAAGCGGTCAATCCATAGCCGCATGCTCACCTAACACATTCATCTCTAAAGAAATCATGATTAGTGCATCAATGACTCTGATATTTTCACTCCATGCTTCTGCTACGTTGCTGCCAATATCATGAATCAACTAAAGCTTCCGCTACTCCGATGAGAAGAAATCATGATCCAGAATGTGAGCATGTCGGTCCAAATGTCACAACATCACATAATATCAACACCACTAAGGAAGTGTTTGAGATTTAATGTGGCTGATGATCTCAAATGCTGGCTCAAAATTATTATCATGTGGATCAGTAAAAGACCTCCACTTGGATTAACCAAACATGCAATGAGTGGAATCAATGACTACAAGCTTCGGAGCAAAGTACTACATCAAGAATGCAAGAACAATTGTTAATGTAATATCTGTTTGTATTCAATGTAATTTTAGTATATGTTTGAGGTGACCTCCCTTAGGGAGAGATTGTTAGGAATTAGAAATTCTAGGTATTAAAGAGTCGGTCACCTCAAGTATATGTAATCATTAGAAAGCTCGTAGTCATAGTTATTTTATGTTAAGTAGTATTTTGTTATGTAACACCGTGGAGGACGGACGGGTCTTTACCCACTGTATGCCTGATCCACAGCCCGTTGTGTGGCGTTTTATGTAAGACTATAAATACTCTCTACCTCCCAAGGTAGAGAGTTGGAGCTCATAATAATATTTTCTTTCTCTCACTATAGTTCCCAACTCTCTTCCTTTCTCTCACTAGAACTCTCTCTCTCTAACATTCTTATACGCCTACTTTGATCATGGTTTAGAGTGTTTGTGAAATCCAATATCCTACAAAGGGCGAAGCAGTCATTTGTTGAAGATTTTGATAAAAGTTCAAGCGACGGCTCAGGTGATTTTTTGGTTCAAAAGACGGACGACGTCACATGCTAAATCTGGAGGGCGTCACGCTTTGTTTTACACCAGACGACAAAGGAACAAACCCCAAACGACGTCCCTATTGAAGTCTGACGGTGTCACACTCCTCAAGTGATGTCGTACCAACGATGACTTGCCCCAAACGAAACCCTAAAGATGGAGACCTGACGGCGTCACCATTAAAAGTGTTGGATCATTTATATTAGTTGATTATGTGATTCAGGAGTTCGGGGATGATGATAATAGATGACATCCATGGTTAGAGAGAGAAAGTAGAGAGAGAAGGGATAACTAGGTGTATTATTGAATAATGAAAATGATAAGGTTTACACACTAAGCATCACCCTCCCAGTGAAGTCTAGGAGGGCTTATATAGGACACCAAACACATGACTTCACATAAATGACGATTTTAGTCCATGTGTTTGTGCCTTATAATAAAACTATTGTAATACTAACTATGTTGTCACATTTTCGTGTTAGGATGATTCCTAACAATCTTCCCCCAATGTGGCAACATATGGGATAACTTAAAAAATTTCCTACAAGTACAAATACAAATAAAGAAAGGTCTTCATATGCTCTCCAAATGCTAAGGATGTCTGCAGTTGACGCTCTTTGTCTTCATCTTGTACCTCGTCCTGAGAACTTTTTCTTCACTTGTAGGCAAATGATGTAATATGTATGAATTTGATTAACTTCCCGCAATTCATACTGCATGTCTTTAGCAGCTTCTCCATACACTTCTTTTTGGCGAAGTTTCTGAATCAGCTTCCCCCCAAACTGACAACCGTCTTCAGCAAATTTGAAACTTTGATGTATTTAACACGTCATCTAACTTTTGAAGTTTTAATTACGCAGCGGAATTTGTGGATAACACCGTAAACCACACCAAGCAAATCTGACTAGTCACTTAAACACAATTGTGCTTAATGCGAAAACTCTGTTCGGGGGTAACATACAAGAAATCAGCAAGATTTTCTCACATAAGTAGACTACTTTACACAAAACAACCCAGGAAAGTTGAAACGATAACACCAAAATCACAAAACTGAACCACTGATCATCTCTACAGACGTCTTTCCGACAGTCATAACATTTAAAGCTCGATCACATGAACCTGTTGTGCGTCCCCGATGTGCAAATTTCTTCCCCCTGATTGTAGATACTCATGGAAAAAGAGTGTTTTTGGAAAGAAATCGAAAAAAACACAAAGCACATCCACTCTCTTCCCCCACGATGTCTTCGCTGAATCGGAAGCATACACACTATGTTTACGTAACCCCGTATGTCCAATTAATCGAATAAGTGTGAAGTACCATAAAGCTCTGTTAAGCATGAAATATCCCGTAAGAATCAAGTACTGATAAAACTTCTCTACTCTTTTATACTCCTCTCAACTAACTCTTTACCGACCCCATTATCATTCTGACAGCTCTTTGTAGTTACTACTGATGGAGAAAACCTAATATGATGAACTTAAGACTGAAGTAAAATAACCCGAACTTGTGACTTAAGCTTGCACTAATGACTGATGAAGAACCAATATTGAGAATTTCAATAAAGGTAGAATCATATACCCATCCATCCATCCTTAATTGTATATGAACTTCTCTTGAATTATCCACAGCTTTTGGTGACACTTGAGCACTATAACATAACTCCTTTAAAGTGATAGCTATACGTTGTGAGCACAACAATGTAACTCCTTACATCAGGTATAACTAGACAACTCAAGTCTTTGTCATTCATAACGGTTAAAAGCTCGAACAAGGATTACGAAGAATCATGCATCCAACCAACCCCGATACTTTGAGATACTAAGTACACGCGCCCGTGAAATTCCACTTCAACCTCAAATAAATAATAATGAATAAACCCCGTAGTCACATCTTGCGACTTAAAAATAAAAAATCTAGCCTTTTGACAGTTTGAAACGAATCTTGATAATGGATAATTCCCAATCTTGTAAAAAAACGCATAACCCCACAAATAATTCACTTTGACAGTTCGAACCCAAAAAATTACTATTAAACCAATGATTATTCAAAAAACTTAGTAAAGGTTTTAATAATTTTCGAGCCTAACCAATTCAAACCTAACAATTTTCAACTTTTTCATTTATAAGCCCAAATGCACAAGTTATAGAGCCCGATCCAAGTCCTTATACCTGGCCCAAACTAGTCCAGCAAACTACCACATAACCCAAATACACCACGTTATAATCTTTTAACCCTAAAGATCCTCATTTTACACAACCCTAATCACACACAAATACATCCGCTCCTCATTTTATCCAACCACAACAACTACCAACCATAAAAAAAAAATTCTCTCTTATTTTCTTATCTCAATCGGATGATCACAACTAACAAACACAAATCGTTCCTTGATTTATTTCTGCTTAAACCAAATCAAGAACATGCTATATAAAGTTTCAAGATCTTGTGACCATCAAGGTCTCAGGTAGGTTCTTAGGTGTTTTGTTTTGTTTGATAGTTGAACTAAACAAAAGGAAGAAAATAACATAATTTGTTATTTTTCTTACTTTATTTTTTGGATATAAATCATGAAGTGTAAACATCAAAATCAGATCGATGATGGTTATGGTTCTAACATACAAGGTCTATATAGATCAATAATTTATTAGAATGAACTGAGATCTTTATAGTTTGTAACTGGTTGTTGTTATTGTTGAAAGAGATGAGGTAGGATAGACTTGTTATGTTGTTCCATACGATGGGTTAGATGTAGCCGTGAGATGGAATTGTGATAGTAAGGTTGATATTTGATACTTGAGGTTGGTTATTGTTTAAAGTATTTCTCATTTTGGTCTTCTCGTGTATTCTTCCTCTTCTTTTTTGCTTTTGTATTGACCAAGGAAGATCTAACTTAGACCTCAGGTTGTACGACTGAGGTTATGCTAAACATGTGTCGGGTTATGAATCTGGTCTTCTCGTGTCTTCTTCCTCTTCTTTTTTGTTTTTGTATTGACCAAATACCAAGGAAGACCAAGTCTGATATGAGGTTATGAGTCAAAGTTCCTTACTCGGAAAGTTTAAGCGATTCACTTTTTCCTTTTTCCAAACTGAGTCTAACTTGAAAGTTTTTTTTTGTTAGGGATAGATGTTGGAATCACTCCTAACTTATATTTCAAGTGTTAGTACTTAATATGTAATAGGTTGCTTAAACTAGGCTTTTATATTAGTTATTAATGGCAAGGCTTATGTAGAAAGCCCATAAGCCTTGGCCCAAGCCCAATAAGGAAGGAAGGGACTAGATATGTTGCCCTAGCTCCCTTCCCTATATAAACACATGTAAACCTTCTCTTGAAGGTTGGTTGTTCATCTCACTCATAATCCTACACCTAAAGTTTACTAGTCATACGTGTGTTTATGTGTGTATGTTCAACTAATCTATCTTTCATCTTATTTCTTACATATGTATTCTTGTGTTAACTTATGGTGACCTAACAATGGTGTCAATCACCATCTAGTCGGGTGAAACATCTAGTTGGGTTTTGTGGCTTAACTTTTCATACGCCTAAAAGCTTTAGTTTTTACACTTATAAACTCAAGATTCTTGTGGTTTAAGGTTTATTTAGTGTTAAAGTTTAAGTTATTTGCATCAAGTTTCAAACTTTACATGTGTAGAATAGTTTTAAAGCTTGGTTTTGTTCGCGTGCTATTTTCTACGCCTAAAGGTGAAAATTGTTTTGGATCATCAAGTTTCAAACTTTCATGTTATTTTGGTGATTTAGAAACTATTTCATCATAAAAATCAGGTTAAAAAACAATTTTGAGCATAAAAATCAATTTTGGTGAATTTTGGTACTTTCTACTCGTAGTAAAACCCTAGTTCTACCCGTATAGTCCTCAGTATATGCCTAAGCCTCAGTTTCTACGCCTAAGGAATTGTTCATTTGATCTTCGAAGCTGCTGGTTTACTCAGTGTTTTCTTGCTTGGATAAGCCTGAAAACACTTCGACTTTGGATATCTTTTACACTTGGATAAGTGTAAAGGATTTTTGGGTAAAACCCTAGTTTTACGCCTAAGCTTAAAAGCTTACGAGTAACAAACTTCTTTGCCTAAGCATTTCCTACGCTTAAGCTTGTCTTACGCCTAAGGAAATATTACGCATAAGGTTTCTTACTATTAAGCCTTTAGTTTACGCCTAAGCTACATTTTATCTCAAGTCTACGTGTAAGCTCTTACTACGCGTAAGCTTCTGTCTATGTGTAAAAGGATTCTACGCGTAAGGTTCTGGTCTTCGCCTAAGCTGGTTTCTACGCCTAAGTACACTTCATCAACAAACTCAAGTTTCATTCCACTACAAAGATCCATCATCAACACAAGTTTCAAGATGTCTCAACCACCATACTCTAGCTACTTTTCTCATGAGTATCCTCAACAACAACAACTAACACAACAACAACAATACTATCAACAATTTCATCAACATCAATTTAACAACCATCTCAAATGTACTTTCCACAAGGAGCACAACCTCTTCCACCACATAATCCTCAACCAAACCCTCGTCAACAAGTTCAACATTTTTACTACTTCCAATATCAATATCCGGCTAAGTATGCTATGAATGTTACAACGCAAAAGGGACCTACTTGGTTTGCAAAGATGTGTGAAGCTTTATGTAGCCAACAATCCATTCATGAAGCTGGATCCCTTGATAGACCTCCAATGCTCACTCCCGGTAACTACGATCAATGGGTGATAAGGTTCTTTTGGTTTTGTGATCTCAAGAAACCACATGGAAAGTTTTTGAAGAAGGTCATCCTTAAAGGTCCTTTTCAGATGCCTACTATCACTATAACCGGAGATGCGAATGCTAATCCACCAAGAGATGATGTTACCAATGTTGTCGGTCTTGATCAACTTACTACTGACCAACTTCTTCACTTAGAAGCCGATGAAATTGCAATGCAAAATATCCTTTTGGGATTACACAATCCAATACTTCGTAGTGTTGATGCTCAGAAGACTACTAAAGCAATGTGGAAGCACATTCATCTTCTAATGGAAGGCACTAAACTCAATCAAGAGGACATGAATCCAAAATCTACTTAGCATATGAACACTTCATGATTGAACCAGGGGAGACATTAGAGTCATACCATCATCGGTTCTCAGACATCATCAATGACTTGGATAAACATAATATCATTATGCCAAGGATTGCAATCAACACAAAGTTCCTGAGTTGTCTTGGTCCTGATTAGGAGAAGTATGTTACATTCATCCGTCAAGCGAAGAATCTTCATCAAGCTACTTACGGATTGTTGTATGACTATTTGAAGCACCATCAAAAGGAAGTAGACAAAGACATAATCATCCGTGGAGTCCCTACTTCTCCAATACTCCTGGATAATTAAACTCTTGCTAGTACACTCAAGCATGTTATCCTCAATTTCCGAATTTGCCAACTGTCTTCACAAATCCTCCACAACAAACTGCTCAGATAACACCATATGATCCATCACAACAACAATCACAAGAAACTCAATTGGTTCCATACAACAACAACAATTATTAAGCACTCTACATTGAATCAAATGAGGATGCAGAAGCCTTTGATTCATTGAATCAAGGATTTGTAATGATTGTAAGAGCCTTCGGTCGATTTGCTAACAAATCCAACAACTGCATTCACACCTCATCAAACACAAGAAATCAAGCTTTTGTTAACAATGGAAGAGTTGATGTTCAGAATCGTGGAAATGGTCGTCCAATGGGTAGTGGTCAAGGGTTTAATGTTAATGGGAGGAATAACATGGGTGCTCCACAACAACGGGTTCAAGTGGTTGATCAGGGAAATGTTCAGACTGGGGTTAATGGTCTCCGATGCTACAACTGCAATGAGAAGGGTCATCTGGCTAATGCATGCCCAAAGCCGAGAACAAGAGGTAGCGCTTATCACAAAGAGGCTTTACTCTTGGCTCTCAAGGATGAAGCTGGTGGAACACTTACCAACAAGGAACAGAGCTTCATGGCAGATGCTGATTCTGATGATGACATGAAGGACTTGCAAGCTAATGCAGCTGTGATGTTAATGGCAAACATGCAAGAGCTCCACATGAGTGACACAGGCCCAGTGTATGACACTGATGGCTTGTCTCAGGTACCGGATCAAAATATACTCATTAATAATCTAATATCTCCGCCAACATCTACATCCGACGAGGCTCAGAGTGTTTAACATGAGCTCTATACATCTCATTCCGACGATAATCAAATGGATCCCGTAGTTATATTTGATGATCAAGATGACCTTATGGTTAATATTGATAATCAAGTTGAATCCGTGGTCATATTTGAGGATCTAAATAATGATCATGTTGAAACTCACGTTGAACAAGATGAACCTTTGTCTAATCCAGATCTTGTCCTCATTACCAACTTAATTCAGACCACCCAATCTCAACTGGAAAAGTGCAATGACATCAATAAGAAACTGCAAGATAAAATTGCACTGTTAACTAAGGACAATGAATGCTATAAGTTCCAACTCAACATTTTTGAAACCAAAGAAAAACGTGAACACAGTTTTGAAGTCACTTTTGCAAAATCATACCAAAATGAAAAATCTTTGGAAAAACAGATATGTGATCTAGTTGCATCCAAGAATGCATTGCTTTCTCAAATAGAACAACTAAAATTTGATCATAAACAACAACTTAACGCTCTCACTTTGGAAAATCAAAAAGCCAAGTCTGAGTTGTTAACTTGTCAAAAACAGCTTTGTGAATACAAAAAGCATTCGAGGAGAAAAATAGATGACTATCTTGATGAAATTGTCGATTTACCAAACAAAATCAAAGAGTTTCGAAATGTTGTTTACAAGCATGGTGAGTCAATCACAACAATTCAAAAGTTTACTTTTAAACCAAATCCTAATGGATATGGACCAATTCTTGGTGATTACAAACCAAAGTTTTCACATAAAGCATTCAAACCAAATCCTCAAGTTTACAGTGCAGAACACAGAATTGATGATTCAATTATGAGTGTTGTTGAATATAATCGTGATGAGGAAACAAATGCTAATGCTGAGAGTCGATTAAAAATGGAAAATGTTGAATATAACAAACCATACAATTACTCAAAAGTCACTCCATTTGTTAAACAACAAGATAATAGTAACACACATTGGGTTATCACACCTCTTCCTGAGTCCTCTTCTAATGATGGTCCCCAACACAATGGTGCACAAATTAATGGTCCTTTACCTTCATTCAGTGAAGTAAAATCCTTACCCGACAGATGTCAAATTCTTAAATATTTTGATACATTTATGTCTGACATCAAACTTTTGGAACGTGAAATTGAAGTTCATTCTGAAATAAATGCTGAACATTTTCAATCGCCACATGTGCGAAATCAAAGAGATATTTTTCAGAAAAGACTTTTGCCCCATGTCCGAAATTTGAAAATGTGTGCAATCTATTGGGAACGGGATCTTCAGAAGGAGATTGGGCTTATGAAAACAGTTTTCGAGCAAACAGAAACATCGATTTCAAATACTAAATGTAAAAAGAAAATGTTAAGAAATCATGTTGATCGACTCTTGGAAGATGTTATCTGTGCTGATACCATCAATGTTGTGTTGTTACATACTGTTGCATATACATTTGATTATATTGTTGTTGATTCTGTTGACTCTGTTGAAAATGTTGAGAATATCGCTAACGTGCAGCAAATCAAATCTTTGAAAATTGAAAATGAGTGTTTGATATGGTGTCATTAAAATATCAAATTTCAAAATATGAATAAGAAATTGCCAATGTCAAAACTGAATATGGTGTCATTAAAATATCAAATTTCAAAATATGAACAAGAAATTGCCAATGTCAAAACTGAATATGGTGTCATATTTGATTTGCTCAAAACGACTCGTGAAAAAGCATCATAAGAACTTGATAACGATCTTGCTTACACTAAGGAAGTCTTAAATGTTAGTGGAAACATTCGCTCTGAAAATCAAGATTTGTTGCACACTATTGTTGAGTTGAAAACAAAGCTAAGAAAGTATGAACAAGATAAGTCTAGAAACACAAATGTTCTTGCACCTGGAAAGTTTAAAATTGAAACTAGAACGCCCAATGACAAACCACAAGACACTAATGTGCTTCCTTCCACTGATACAGGAATAGTTGCCTCTTTTCCCAACGTTTGCACTTCACAGTTTAAGAGAAAAAATAGGAAGAATAGGAAGTTGCAACGTAAGAGAAGAACAATAAAGACCTCTGAAGTAGAAGAGCACCTTAGGACTTTGAATAACACTCAAGTTGCACCCACTTTAGACATTGCATTAGACAAATGTGATAGCCAAAGTGATGTAACGAATGCTGAACCTTTAAGTACTTTGAGTGTTATGTTTGAAGCATCTTGTGTTGGTTGTCGTAAAAGCCTGTTTTCTGGTTGTCATGATAAATGTGTTGCTAATTCTATCTTATCTCACAAGCGAAATAATAGAAAACGGATTACCCCTAGGCCCACTAACGCTTCTAAGTCTGTGCTAGGTAAACCGCCTTCTAATGTTTCTGCTACGATCATTGATGTACCCATAGAACCCACTTCACCTCCTAGGAAGAAAATATAACCTAGTGCATTCACTAAGACCAAAGCACGAACTAGTTGGACTTGGTAGAGATGGTTACAAAATACACCCGGATTTAAATGGATTCCTAAAATCATTAACATGTGTGTTTCAACTGTAACTGTAACGGAAGCCTCTAACTCTTCGAGTTCCACCTCTAATTCTATTCCACATGTGTCGTCTGTGTGTAATGCAGGCGATACAGATCATCCTTTGGATTGTTGATAGCGGATGTTCCCAGCACAAGACAGGCAATCTCAAACTGTTATCAAACTTTGTTTCAAAGTTCATCGGTACTGTCAGGTTTGGGAATGATCACTTCGCAGCTATCATGGGCTACGGAGATTACATCAATGGGAACATCGAAATTAGCAGGGTTTATTATGTGGAAGGCATCGGTCACAATCTCTTTTCAGTCGGTCAATTTTGTGATGGTCATTTGGAAGTTGCTTTTAGGGAGAAAACTTGTTTCATTCGTGATTTAAAAGGAAACGATCTCATTTCTAGAAACCGCAAATCAAGCCTTTATACAATCTCAATGCAAGACATGATTGCTTCATCTCCCATCTGTCTACTCTCTAAGGCAACATCTACAAAATCCTGGTTGTGGCACCGTCGACTTTCACACTTGAACTTTCAAACCATGACCAATCTTGCACGATACAAACTTGTTGAAGGTCTTCCAAGGTTTTGGTATTCTAAAGATCATCTATGCTCAGCTTGTGAACAAGGGAAAAGCACTCATGCTCATTTCTCTTCAAAGGTGGAACACAACTCTCAGCATGTGCTTCATCTTCTTCACATGGATTTGTGTGGCCCGATGCGTGTGCAAACGATTAATGGCAAATGCTACGTACTTGTAATGGTTGATGACTACTCAAGATGGACTTGGGTTTATTTTATTCGAAGTAAAGATCAAGCTCCACTGATGATCATCACCTTTCTTACGAAAATTCAAGTTCAGCTACGGAACATAGTCAGACAAATCAGAACAGATAGAGGAACTAAATTTGTGAATCAAAATCTTCGTGAATACTATGAGAAAGTGGGAATTGAGCATCAAACATCCATTGCACGGACACCAGAACAAAACAGAGTTGTTGAAAGACGAAACCGTACGTTAGTGGAAGCTGCAAGAACGATGTTAATAAATGCAAAACTTCTATATTACTTATGGGAAGAAGCCGTGTCAACTGCATGCTACACTCAGAACCGTTCTATGATAACCAAACGCCACAACAAAACAACTTATGAGCTTATTCATAATCGCAAACCGAATCTCAAACACTTTCATGTATTTGGTGCTCTCTGTTACCCGAATAATGATCGTGATGACTTTGGAAAGCTCAAGGCTAAACCTAAAATTGGAGTCTTCATTGGATACTATGAAAACTCAAAGGGATACCGAATATGGAATCGTCGTACAAGGGAGATTATGGAAACGATCCACGCTAATTTTGATGAGCTTACTGATTTGGCTTCTGAGCAAAATAGCTTGGAACCCGGACATAACCATCTAAACTTCCCCCAAACCTCATCATCAGCTGAACCAACCTTACAGCTTACTCGTCATCAAATGGAACAGCTATTTGCTCCTCTGTTTAGTGATGATATTGATCAATGTGCTTCAGATGTGTCAACTGTTTTCGCTGCTCAACCTGATACTAATCCAATCCCTGATACACCTGAAACAACAAAAACTGTTGAAGAAGCACCTCCAATTGATTCTACAACAACAGCCGAACAAACTGCATCCAATGACGCTGAACCAGCTGATGATATTCTAAATCATGATGTACCTACACCCGCAGATTATGATCCAAATGCGTTCTTCAACCCTTTCGAAAATGAAACTGAAACTTCAGAGGTTGCGGAATAATCTACAAGCCATTTGAATCAACCTAATCTGCATAATGTATATCAACATCAACCCTCCACACATCGTTGGACAAAAGACCATCCTCTTGTGAACATTATTGGAAACCCAAATCAACCAGTCATAACTAGACAACGCCTTCAGACTGACGATGAACATTGCATTTATGCACTTACCGTTTGTCAATCTGAACCAAAGAACATTAAAGAAGCAATGACTTATGACAACTGGATTGAATCCATGCAAGAAGAACTTAATCAGTTTAAACATCTTGAAGTATGGGAATTGGTGGAACGACCAACAGGGGTCTACGTCATTGGTCTTAAATGGATTTGGAAAAACAAGTTAGATGATGAGGGTACGGTAATCAGAAATAAATCACCCGCACTTAAGCTTAAGTGTAGGAAAAACCTCCCCCTTAAGCTTAAGTGTAGGAAAAACCTCCCCCTTATCTGTTAAATAAGGGTAGAGTCAAGCTCGTGACTCGAACAAAAACAAGCGCTTCTTGGGAGGCAACCCATGTGTATTTGTTTTTTATTTTTATTTGTATGTCATATATCTTTTCATTATTGTATGTTCTCATGTTTGAATTTGTGAAAATGCTTTATTTTGTCTTTAACATCGTCTTAATTACATATAAAGGTATTTTACAAAAGGGATAAGTGTAGGGAAGATTACACACGTTTTTAAAAGAACGTGAACATGAGAATTACGATAGTTGAAAAGATATATATGTGTGAGTCAAATGCTTGTATCGAGTCATAATGGATGTTTTGCATGAATTTTTCCAGATTCTAAAGATATAAATTTTCCAGAATTTTTCCAGAAAATCGCAGACCAGTTTCTGTCAGGATAACCTGATGGCGTCAGGGTCGCAACCTGACGGCGTCAGGAGGAGCAGAAACAACTTATCTTACTTTCTCTCGTTTTCTGTGCTACTTATAAATTTTTAGAATTTTCCAGGTCTTAATTCTCTAGAAAATCTGCAAACATCCATTCCACAAGCATTATATCTTATTTAAGTCTGGAATTACATCTTGTAGTGATTTTTGTTTGTCCGGTTTGATGCTTTGGGTTGTCTGTTTTCTTAAAGTGTGCAGGTTTTATTTATCAAGAAGAAAATATAAAAGATTGGAAGGAGCTTTTCACGCATACATTCTTCTTGGTGAAGAATTTAACCACTACTTCACACGGATCCTACCGAGCTAATCAGGGGAGTATAAGTTTCCTTCGTTTTTAATTACCTTCCATTATCATAACTTTGATACTTTCGGGGAACATTGGGGACAATGTTCAGTTTAAGTGTAGGGAGGGAAAATAAAACAGGAACTTTGAAACTATGCTTATCCTTGACTATTTGCCTTGCCCAATTTCATTCGTGTAATAAACCATGAGGAATATCGGTTAGGGTAATTTTGGCACCAAATTTAAAATTTTTCATGACATGTAGGAGTGGGCCATTAGTCTTAATAAAGCGTCTCATGGATAGGAAGTTATATGACTAGGACAAAACCCTTTACCACTTAAATTCCACCCAAAATGTGAGGATCGCCCTTGGATTTGTAGGAATTAAAGCATTCAACTTTAATGCTTCGAGTGTGTACCGGTAGTATAATAAATTCTAGAACTTGTTTTGTGATGCATTCCGAGATCATTAGTGAGACTACACTTGTGTAGTTAGGAATAACTAAATGATAAGAGGCACTAGGATAACCCTTGTTTGATACCCGTATTATAATTACTTCTTCCACATCGGTTGAGTAATTACCTCACACCCTTGCGTTGTACTCATCTTTAGTACACGATACCCCTAGTTAACCCCTAAGAGCCTACCATTTTCGCGGTTCTCGTGATGTTTCGGTTTTCTGGAATATCAATGAAGAGTATTGTTTACAATCCACCCCCAAATGTACACCCAAATCGCCTTAGCCTACCTTGTATGCACTTACTTTTAGTGCATTATTGTTATCATACTAAACCCTTAGTTCAATTATCTAGTTGCTTGCATAAGTTGCTAAGTCGAGTCATATCCTTTGTACACAGTTTTGGGACGATTGGGACTCATGGGAAAAGTTAAATTTTATGAAGTGACGGGAAGGAACGTTAAATTCAAATTTCCTTTATTTACGTAATAATAAGTGTTTTGATCTTTTCAATTCGGGTCATATTTAGTGTTAGAGTAATAAAATTTCAAGTGTAGGGATGTGCCTATAAATCCCTATTATTTTGATGTTATCGTAGAGGATGGTAGAGTAAAAGTGTATGAAAAAAAAATCGAAAAAAATAGAAAAAAGAGAAAAAGAAAAAAATAGAGTGTTAACAAAAAAGAAAAAAAAAAGAAAAAGGAAAAAAAAAGAAAAAACATACGGGCTACCATCCTACATCTATCTTTAAATTTATGTTTGTTTTTTTCAATTTATCTAGAGTTTAGAGTATCGAGTCTTGGCTTAGCAACGCCATTCTTTTCATGCTTGTAACATAAAGATTTTTGACTTACCACCACTAAATCGCCTATCCCACCAAACCCTTGGTTTCCCTACCGTAAGCTAACGTTACAACCCTTTAAAAGACCTCTTGGATAGTTTTTCCTAGGTGCTTATGCCAAAAGCGATGGAGGTTTAATCTAGTCACAAGCCTATGGTAATTTATGTACTAGGACCGGTTAATGAGTGTTTATCTTCCATTTCCAACTTGATATATTTCATTTACACCCGAGAGATGAGAGTATCCAAACACCACTTGTAAGGTGCTAGTATGTAATTTTCGTGCCTGTTATGACTTTTGCGAGGCTTATACGTGTTGTGAATTGTTCTAAACTAATGCTTCATGACCCCTAACTTATAAATTAATTGGCTAAAAGCACATTTGCTTGAGGACAAGCAAATACCAAGTGTAGGGATATTTGATAAGGATTTAAACGGTACATGATAACATCAAATAGTCCTGAATATTAAGTGTCAATTTCCTCCGATAATGTTCGTTATTTATATCATTTAAATGGATTTATGCTTGTTTTCCATTGTTTTCCAATTTCAGGTAAATTGCGAGCATTGGAGCTAAAGAGACGCGGAAATGGAAACATTACTAAAGATTTATCACATTATGCTTATTCTGAAAAAGTTACGGGGTAACTCGTCTCTCACATTATGTCGTAACTATTGCGTGACCCAAAAGTCCAACTTATCAAGAGGTTCGGCGTAACTCTTCCCTAAGGTTACGACGTAACTCCATTAGGTTAAAAGAGGTTCCACGCCGCTGATACTTACGCCGTAACTACTGCATCACTTACGACGTAACCGAGTTTATTGAAGACTACGACGTAACCACTTATTAGGTTACGCCGTAACTAGCAGATCTAGTGCATTTACGAAGAAATAGAAGGTTACGGCGTAACTCCTCTATTGGTTACGCCGTAACCCAGACCTGGCCTATAAATACCCCATGAATTCCAGCATTTCAAAGCATCTCATTCCACACACAACACCCTAAGAACGTGGGAAAAAGCTCAAGGTAGGTCTAGGGAAGCATACGAAGCTGTTTCCAAGGGAGAAGACCCACCATTACGATAAGCTTTAGCGTTTATTATTTCTTTTACTTTCAATTCATGTATTTCGTACCTTTGAATATTGAATTGATTTGCATGATTAATATGAGCGGCTAAGCACCCTTTGGTGCTAGCCTAGTTATGATTCCTTAATTTTTTTGTTTGCGTTTATCTTTACTTCTGTACAATTATTTCTAAGTGTATGCATGCATAGTTCTTTGGTAGTCACCCTTGATTCGGTAGTTTTGAATGGAGATAGAGGCCAATTGCTTAGGAGATATGAACAACTGACCCTAGGTGAGCGGACTGAGACGGGAAGGGTAAGATATGACCAACTGACGACCCTTTCTACTTGTGCGATTTGACCAACTGATCACCTATCGTTTGGATGAACTTAAGAATTGGGGGGTGTAGTGTCTAAGTTCCTAACGGCCGGGCACTCACTATTTAGAATCTAGCATGTAGCGGTACTTAATGACTCGGCTTAGGGGACCAGGAACAACAGGACTTATGACGATGCGCCTGATTTCTCCTGTGGTGGCATCTTTGCTGATAGGTTAGGGCGAATTGACCAAACGCTGTCCTCTCGAATTTGACCCCACCTGAAGTAATTGGAAGTAGGTAGACGTAGACATAACTAGCTAGGAGGATTAACTAGGTTAGCACCACTATTCCTCTATTAATTTCCCTTCACACATTTATTTGCTTTTATTTCATTTTCTGCATTAGTAGTTTAATTAATTAAAACCCTATCAAACCATTAATATTCTGTGACAATTAGACTTAGTAATTATCCGACACACATAGCTCTTGGGACGACCTCGGTTTTACCACTAACTACACTACACAAGACCAGGTACACTGCCCGTTAGTGCATTAGGGTAGACCATAGGTATAACGAGACACTATAAGTATTAAGACCTGGTCTGTAAAAACTGCATCAAGTTTTTGGCGCCACTGCTAGGGAGTTATATTAGGATTGATATTAAGTCTTTCATTTCATTTTTAAACTTTTCTCACGATCATATTTCAAGTTTTCATGTACCATGGAAGCTATTAACATCGATAACCTCACTCTTGAGGAATATTTGGCATTGACAAGAGAAGAACAAGGGCCAGGGATTGTTAGGCCAGCCATTGCAGAAGATGCTCAATTCGAAATCAAACCTCAATTCATGATTGAATTACGTGCAAACCCCTTCTCTGGAAGCATCACCGATGATGCCCATGAACATGTAGACAACGTCGAATACATTGTCAGCCTATTCAAAATCCCCAGAGTCTCACACGATGCTATAATGCTACGAGTATTCCCTACTTCTCTTACGGGAGCTGCAAAAAGATGGGTCAATCGATTACCTGCAAGGACTGTCAACACTTGGCCTATTTTAAAAAAATATTTCATTCAGAGATATTGTCCTCCATCAAAGACGGCTAAGCAAATGGAAGAAATTCATAACTTCAAGCAAGAGGGTGATGAAACATTATACCAAGCTTGGGAAAGATACAACGAATTGTTATACAAGTGCCCTACTCACGATCTTAACAGCCAACAAAAAGTGAACGTCTTTTACAAGGGACTGAACATCTCTTCAAGACAAATGATTGATTCTCAAGGGCCAATTCCTAGTATGACACCCAACATGGCTTTAGAAACTATTCAAAAAATGGCAGACCACTCTCACAAATGGCACAATGGAGGAAGCAACCATAGTAAAAATAATGATATTGAGGACCTTGCAGCAATAAACAACAAATTAGAATGCCTTGGAAGAAAAATGAAGCTCAAGGAAAATGTGAATTCCATTCAAGTGGAGCGAGATGGGGCTCGTCCTTCTAAAGCATGTTCCTCCAATGAAGAAGTTAAAAGGATCGGGGAAGTGAACTATGGGAAAGAATTCCATTTCAAAAGCTACAATAATTACGGACCTAGGTACCGTGAAAAATCCCTTGGGTTCTACCCAAAAGTCAATAATAATCCTCCTAAACCTAGCCTTGTTGAAATAATGCACCGACACATTGAAGAATCAACAAAAAAAGAAGTTAGACTCAAGGAATGGATGGTCAAAGTAAAGGAGGACACCAATATGAACCTACGTAACCAAGATGCTGCAATTAAGAACCTCGAAACACAAATTGGGCAATTAGCTAAGAACCTTGAAACAAGTAATGCTAAAGCCACTTCCTGCAAAGCCATATTTGCGCAAGATAAAGCAAAAAAGGAGCAATGCACATCCTCTATCACTAATGATCTCTCCGGGATTAACAACCTAACAGAGGATGATAAAACAGAAGACGACGAGTTCCTACCAAGCCAACTTCCTGAAAAGCTGAAGTACCAGGAAAGTTTTCTTCTCCCTTGCACTATTGGTAACGTTAAGATTCCCGCATTAGCTGATTTAGGGGATGGGGTTAACCTTATCTCAACTACTTTATTCGAAAAAATCAAACTTACCAATTTAAAAGAAACAACTATTATGATTGAAATGGCGGACTCCTCTAAGGCTGTACCGAGGGGAATTGTGAACAATGTGCTTTTAAAAATTGGAAATTTTTTCTTCCCCACCGATTTTATAGTTATTGACATGGGAAAGCGGGAGGCTTACAACTTGATTGTTGGAAGACCCTTTCTGGCCACTAGTAGGGCTCAAATTATGGTTTTTGAAAAATAAATTTTCTTGGGGACCGAAAATGAACGAATAACTTTTAGTATGTATGAGCATTTAAAACCAAAAACTGAAATTTCTAATAATGTTCAATCACTGAACCCCACTCTACACTCTAAGCCTATTACTGATAATCGTAAAGAAAGTATTGATCATTTTAAGCAGAAACAGGATGAAATTGTCCAAAGCATTGAGGAAACTCTGAGTCCAAACAAACATTTTTGCAACTCGATGTCAACCAAAGAATGCGAACCAGCATGGCCACCATTCACTCGTCCTCAAAAATGTGAAAGAAAAGCTAATGAATGGATTTACCCGCATAAGGGAGAGAAAGATGATGTTGAATTAGCATTGGAAGATTGCTACAAATTAAAGCTTGAAAGCTCGAAATTTATTAAGGAGCTGATCAAGCAGTATGGGTGCAACCATCTCACTGACGGCATAGGCGGAACAAGATCAAACATCAGGATTACTGATAATATTATTACTAAAGATGATGACCATGGAGAATCATGTGATAAATGGCTTTCACATAAGTTTGGAACAATTGGGCTTAATAATTCTACAAGAAAAAAGGGGCTTGATAATTGGATGAATGAATACCAACAAATGATGGAAGTCGGGGATGTTCAAAGGCCCCATAGGAGCCCCGCGGCTCTGAGTCTAACTTAAAGACTCGTAAATAAAGAAAAGTGCTCTTTTGGGAGGCAACCCGAATTATCCCTTTCTTCTATTTTTATTTCATTTCTGTTGGGTTTTGTGTTTTCTAACCATCTTTGCAGGAGACAGGAAGTAATTACTTCTGCAGTTGCTGATCTGAACAGAGTTACGACGTAACTCATCTTTGTGATTACGCCGTAACCAACATTTTAGCAGCAGAATTCTTGACGCATTACCAATTATGGCGTAATACCATCTCAGTGGTTACGCCGTAACGATTTGCTTCACAACTCATACCAGGTTTTGCCAGTTACGGCGTAACTCTCTCATAGGAGTTATGACGTAACTCTCCTCTTCTTTAATTCTTTCATTTTAAAACATAGTAACCTTGTATTAGATTTTAAATGAACTTTGTGGGTGTGTTCCCTGTAAACCCTCACGAGACTTCACTCGTCCACTTGGGACACCAAGTGGTTTAAAAGGCTAGTTGCATTCGCTAAATGCAACCGTGATTCCTACGAAAGTGAGTTAGGTTTGTTTTTTCATTTTTATTTTATTTTTCTTTTTAGAATTATGCTTGTCGGTATTGTGATTTCAGGGATGGAAGTTTGTTCATGACGCTTAAACGAAGGCACGATCCTTTCTCGTGGGCCTTCTTCTTTTTGGAGCAAATTTCAGGGAAGTTCTCGCTCTAATTCTACCTTTCTCTTCACCTTTATTTTAATGCCTAGTACAAAAGGAACTTTGTACAATTCAAGTGGGGGGACGGGAGTAGAATTATATCTTGAACTTTATTTCACCCTCATTTTTCTAGTTTATTTTTAAAAATTATTCCATTTTTAAAATTTTGACATGTTTTTCCGAACCTAACTAGATTAGACCTTAGCCGAGCACATACAACCCTTGATATTACATGGTGAGATTAGCCTTATCCGTTTCCAATATTTTACCCCAAATCCACCAAATTATGAGTGTGCCGGTAGCTTGTAAACTTTAGAACTTGGCCTTTGCATCATTTCGAGACCATAGACGAGGTATGTTGAGTTAGCTCGATGTATTTGGACTTTTCTGTTTTAAAAGGCAATATTATAGGATTATCACCCAAACAGCTTACCATTGTGAGTCTATCGATTAGTCACCTTGACTTTTCGACCCCCATGTGAAACACTTTTGTTGCACTCCCCTTTAGTGCAAGATACCCCTAGATACACCCTTCTGAGTCGTTCCTTTCATTTTGTCAACCCTATATATTGTTTCGTTACACCCTTACACCTTAGCCTACCCTATAGTCTTTATTTGTAATTAGGAAGTCATCATTTACTTAAGTTCAAGGTTCGAGTGGAAAGGTTTGGAAATCATGCTTTCATCGACAACAATTATGAAGATCATTGAAGACCCCCGAATTCCCATTGTTCATCTCAAGTGGGGGGATGTTATGTTATTATGTTATGTTAAAAAAAAATAAAAAAAAAACTAAAAAATAAAAATTGATTGATGTATGTAAAGTGCAATGTTATAAGCACTATAGTATGAGCTTTATTGTTTAGTATCGAGGAGGCCACGTCGGTCACATTAGAAGATTGGAGTTGGAGTTATACCAACTGAAGAAGAAGAGGTAGTGTGCCCATCACGACGTCCTCTAATGACACATCTACCTTGCATTTCATGATCCGGTCTCTAGACTTCTAAGCTTGAACTTTGAGCGGACGGTAAGTGGTGATGACTTAGTTATAGATTTAGTCTACCTGCTTGTTTTTCATTTTACACCAATTATATATCCCATGTCTTATCCTACCCTTTAGTCATGAAGCATGTCTAGGTGATGCAGCGAGCAATATTTGGTGTTTGGCCATGGATTTGGTCATGTATCATTGATTTTGTCCACTTCTCCGTGACATGTTAGTAATGACGAGTCACCCCTTAACCTTTGTCGTGTGTACCCATATTGCCTTCGAGAATTGTTAAGCCCTTAACTCTAGTGGTGGAGATTTGTGTAACCGCCAAGCTTATGATAGAATACATGCTATGACTATGCGATTGAGTGATCACCCCGAAATTGACACTTAGAATAGTTGAGAGATTTGAGTGTTTGTACCCCTTTCGTGAGGTGTTCGGCTTTGTTTTATCCTAGCCTAAGGGATTTGTAAACTCATATTTTCCAGGTTTTGGGAGATATCTTTTTAGGAATCTATCTAATAAGGTCTACTTGAGGGCAAGTAGAGTTCAAGTGGGGGGATATTTGATAACATCAAATAGTCCTAAATATTAAGTGTCAATTTCCCCCGATAATGTTCGTTATTTATATCATTTATATGGATTTATGCTTGTTTTCCATTGTTTTCCACTTTCAGGTAAATTGCGAGCATTGGAGCTAAAGAGACGCGAAAATGGAAACATTACTAAAGATTTATCACAGTATGCTTATTCTGAAAAAGTTACGGCGTAACTCGTCTCTCACATTACGCCGTAACTATTGCGTAACCCAGAAGTCCAACTTATCAAGAGGTTACGGCGTAACTCTTCCATAAGGTTACGAAGTAACTCCATTAGGTCAAACGAGGTTCCACGCCGCTGATACTTACACCGTAACTACAGCATCACTTACGACGTAACCGAGTTTATTGAAGACTACGGCGTAACCACTTATTAGGTTAGGCCGTAACTAGCAGATCTAGTGCATTTAAGAAGAAATAGAAGGTTACGGCGTAACTCCTCTATTTGTTATGCTGTAACCCAGACCTGGCCAATAAATACCCCACGAATTCCAGCATTTCAAAGCATCCCATTCCACACACAACACTCTGAGAACATGGGAAAAAGCTCAAGGCAGGTCTAGGGAAGCATACGGAGCCATTTCCAAGGGAGAAGTCACACCATTATGAAAAGCTTTAGCGTTTATTATTTCTTTTACTTTCAATTCATGTATTTCGTACCTTTGAATATTGAATTGATTTGCATGATTAATATGAGCGGCTAAGCACCCTTTGGTGCTAGCCTAGTTATGATTCCTTAATTGTTTTGTTTGCGTTTACCTTTACTTCCGTACAATTATTTCTAAGTGTATGCATGCATAGTTCTTTGGTAGTCACCCTTGATTCGGTAGTTTTGAATGGCGATAGAGGCCAATTGCGTAGGAGATATGACCAACTGACCCTAGGTGAGCGGACTGAGATGGGAAGGGTAAGATATGACCAACTGACGACCCTTTCTACTTGTGCGATTTGACCAACTGATCACCTATCGTTTGGATGAACTTAAGAATTGGGGGGTGTAGTGTCTAAGTTCCTAACGGCCGGGCACTCACTATTTAGAATCAAGCATGTAGCGGTACTTAATGACTCGGCTTAGGGGACCAGGAATAACAGGACTTATGACGGTGCGCCTGATTTCTCCTGTGGTGGCATCTTTGCTGAGAGGTTAGGGCGAATTGACCAAATGCTGTCCTCTTGAAATTGACCCCACCTGAAGTAATTGGAAGTAGGTAGACGTAGACATAACTAGCTAGGAGGATTAACTAGGTTAGCACCACTATTCCTCTATTGATTTCCCTTCACACATTTATTTGCTTTTATTTCATTTTCTGCATTAGTAGTTTAATTAATTAATACCCTATCAAACCATTAATATTATGTGACAATTAGACTTAGTAATTATCCGACACACATAGCTCTTGGGACGACCTCGGCTTTACCATTTACTACACTACACACGACCAGGTACACTGCCCATTAGTGCATTAGGGTAGACCATAGGTATAGCGAGACACAATAAATATTAAGACCTGGTCAGTAAAACCTGCATCAGTACACTTTTGAGGGGTCATTTAAGCCCTTAATCGATCACTTTTGTATCAGTTACTACTTAATTTTGTTCCTTTTCACTTTTTAGGTCTCTTGAAGGAAAATTGTTGTAATGACACTTATTCGGACGAAAAGGCGCGAATATATGAAGAAAATGGCCAAAGTCAAGAATCAAGACACTCGAGCTGCTGGAACAGAAGGTGACGCCGTCACAGCCAAATGGCGACGCCGTCGTAACACACTTTGTGACGACTCGGAGAGCAAATTGCTATTTTGCACTTGACGGCATCAGGTTTTAAAGAGTAGGGCATCACAACTCAGACGGCCTAGATTTGGATCCCGACGGCGTCACAACTATAAGGTGAAGCCGTCACAAGCTGCAACATGCGCGCGAAGTAGCGGATATTGTTTTGGCCATAACTTTTGCATACGAACTCGGATTTAGGTGATTCAAAAGCCCACGCGACCGGAACGAGAATATCTACAGTTGGTGAAAAAGTCATTGTGACGCCGTCAATCTATAGATGTGACGCCGTCACCCTTTGCCGACAAAAAATCTGCCTATAAATATAACATTATAACTTCACTTTTTGTAAGCCCCAAACCTTAAGTCCGATTCTAGGGTTTAGGTAGGTGTCTTTCCAGCAACTTAAAGGGTTTCAAACACTCTATAGACATCGTGTAATGGTTTTTTTGTTAGTCCAATCCTATGGTATGTATTCAATTATCATAATTGTTGCTTACTCTTCATTAATTATGCTTGGCTAATTCACCTAGTGTTGGCTTATGATTGTATGAAACTTGTATATAATTAATTAGATCTTATTGATTTCTTAGTGATGCTTGTGTCTATGTTCATCATTAGGGGTGTGATAATTTCAATGAGTCTAATTGATTTAGTTTATAATTCTTGCATCCTACTGTCTCTTATCTTAGTTGTGATTGACCTAGTATTGCGATAGGTCATTCGTTGTGTTTTTAATGCTTGAGTTATCTTTGTGAACATTAGTTTATAATCACCTAGAGTTATTGTAGTCTAAACATGCAAAGATAACCTTAGAGTTAGTTTATAACCTTAAGGTAGTCTCAAAGAGTTAGGGAAAAACACATACCCTACGATCTTAGAAGACACAACGCGTTAAGAATAAGGACGTGACAATTCAGTAGGTAGAATTGGATAGCTAGCAAGGAGTAATGCATCATAAGTAGATACGCTTCACGTTCCTGCTTGACCCATAATTTAGTTAGTATCTTTTGGGATAGTTGACTAGCAACTAATTCTACCCTCCCCTTCAAAACCGAGATATTTTAATTCATAAAATATAAAATACAAAAATAATCATCCCTCACCTTTAGACTTAAATCTACATACACTTCATCCTAATGACACTATTCCCCTAGAGAACGATATCAATACCCGTGGCTTGCCTAATACTACACTACAACGATTAGGTTCACTGCCTAGGATGTTGAAAAACTTGCTCGACGAAAAGGAAGTTCCTTTGACTCCGAACGCGTGTTGTACGCGTATCAAGTTTTTGGCGCCGCTGCTGGGGAATAGTTATTGCTTAGGCTTGATTTATATCTCTTTTAGGTCTACTCACAAGATTCGTATCAAGTGATATTTTTTTTCTTTTTATTAGCTTCCTTGTAGTCTATCCCCCTTCTTTGTGCCTTTGTTCGTAAAACTTGTCCATTGACTCTTCCGTTCACCATTATGGAGAACGAGAATCCACTATATCTGCGATTAGGTTTTTTCATAAAAAAATATGATATTACTAAAGCGGATTATTCAAGATGATGGGAAGAAAGTAACCAAGTCCATAAACCTTTTGAGGGTTTCACCATTCCATCAAGCCCACAAAACACCTCATCTAGTGAAACCTATGCTTCATATGAGCCTTCACCTAGGATAGACTTTCGTGAACAACCTCCATGTTTAGAAACTATTTTTAGTAAGGCCCTTAGGAGAACTGACCAAATCTGTGAAAATATTATGGTAAGCAACCAACCATTAAACCATAAGCTGGATCAATTACTAGATTTGGTTTCATCACGACCTAAGGAAATAACACATGACGAGCATATAGATGATGTAGATGTGATTGAGGATAAGGTGAAAAGTCTAGACCCACAAGGTATCCCACAAGTCCCACCATCATTTAAGGCATACACACCACACGTGACTTACCCGGAAGTAGTAGAAGAGACTTTAGGAATCCCGATGGAGGTAGAACATTTGAACCAAACGCAACTAGAGAATATAGGTTTGAATACTTGTAGTCTCAGTCTTACTCTTAGTTCTAGGGAATTTCCTAGTGTTGATGAACCGGAACCGCAGTCTTTATAATTTTTCATCCTTAGATATACATCTAGGAGACAAAAGAGGAACCGACCCACCCATCAACCAATTTAGTCCGGGTAGTTTTAGGATGAAGGAAGCCATTCACACCCCCCTTCACCTCACGTGGCAAATCTCCACCCTAAGGGTGTGTATCGCTACTATCACCTGCACTTAAGCTTAAGTGTTGGAAAAACCTCCCCCTTATCCGTTAAATAAGGGTAGAGTCAAGCTCGTGACTCGAACAAAAACAAGCACTTCTTGGGAGGCAACTCATGTGTATTTGTTTTTCATTTTTATTTGTATGTCATATATCTTTTCATTATTGTATGTTCTCATGTTTGAATTTGTGAAAATGCTTTATTTTGTCTTTAACCTCGTCTTAATTACATATAAAGGTATTTTACAAAAGGGATAAGTGTAGGGAAGATTACACACGTTTTTAAAAGAACGTGAACATGAGAATTACGATAGTTGAAAAGATATATATGTGTGAGTCAAATGCTTGTATCGAGTCATAATGGATGTTTTGCATAAATTTTTCCAGATTCTAAAGATATAAATTTTCCAGAATTTGTCCAGAAAATCGCAGACCAGTTTCTGTCAGGATAACCTGACGGCGTCAGGGTCACAACCTGACGGCGTCAGGAGGAGCAGAAACAACTTATCTTACTTTCTCTCGTTTTCTGTGCTACTTATAAATTTTTGGAATTTTCCAGGTCTTAATTCTCTAGAAAATCTGCAAACATCCATTCCACAAGCATTATATCTAATTTAAGTCTAGAATTACATCTTGTTTTGATTTTTCTTTGTTCAGTTTGATGCTTTGGGTTGTCTGTTTTCTTAAAGTGTGCAGGTTTTATTTATCAAGAAGAAAATACAAAAGATTGGAAAGAGCTTTTCACGCATACATTCTTCTTGGAGAAGAATTTAACCACTACTTCACATGGATCCAACCGAGGTAATCAGGGGAGTATTAGTTTCCTTCGTTTTTAATTACCTTCCATTATCATAACTTTGATACTTTCGGGGAACATTGGGGACAATGTTCAGTTTAAGTGTAGGGAGGGAAAATAAAACGGGAACTTTGAAACTATGCTTATCCTTGACTATTTGCCTTGCCCAATTTCATTCGTGAAATAAACCATGAGAAATATCGGTTAGGGTAATTTTCGCACCAAATTTAAATTTTTTCATGACATGTAGGAGTGGGCCATTAGTCTTAATAACGCGTCTCATGGAAAGGAAGTTATATGACTAGCACAAAACCCTTTACCACTTAAATTCCACCCAAAATGTGAGGATCGCCCTTAGATTTGTAGGAATTAAAACATTCAACTTTAATGCTTCGAGTGTGTACCGGTAGTATAATAGATTCTAGAACTTGTTTTGTGATGCATTCCGAGATCATTAGTGAGACTACACTTGTGTAGTTAGGAATAACTAAATAATAAGAGGCACTAGGATAACCCTTGTTTGATACCCGTATTATAATTACTTCTTCCACATCGGTTGAGTAATTCCCCCACACCCTTGCGTTGTACGAATCTTTAGTACACGATACCCCTAATTAACCCCTAAGAGCCTATCCTTTTCGCGGTTCTCGTGATGTTTCGGTTTTCCGGAATATCAATGAAGAGCATTGTTTACAATCCACACCTAAATGTACACCCAAATCGCCTTAGCCTACCTTGTATGCACTCACTTTTAGTGCATTATTGTTATCATACTAAACCCTTAGTTCAATTATTTAGTTGCTTGTATAAGTTGCTAAGTCGAGTCATATCCTTTGTACACAGTTTTGGGACGATTGGGACTCATGGGAAAAGTTAAATTTTATGAAGTGACAGGAAGGAACGTTAAATTCAAATTGCCTTTATTTACGTAATAATGTGCTCCAAGTGTGTTGATCTTTTCAATTCGGGTCATATTTAGTGTTAGAGTAATAAAAACTCAAGTGTAGGGATGTGCTTATAAGTCCCTATTATTTTGATGTTATCGTAGAGGATGGTAGATTAAAAGTGTATGAAAAAAAAAAAAAAAAAAAACATACGGGCTACCATCCTACATCTATCTTTAAATTTATGTTTGTTTGTTTCAATTTATCTAGAGTTTAGAGTGTCGAGTCTTAGCTTAGCAACGCCATTCTTCTCATGCTTGTAACATAAAGATTTTTGACTTACCACCACTAAATCGCCTATCCCACCAAACCCTTTGTTTCCCTACCGTAAGCCTAACGTTACAACCCTTTAAAAGACCTCTTGGATAGTTTTTCCTAGGTGCTTACGCCAAAAGCGATGGAGGTTTAATCTAGTCTCAAGCCTATGGTAATCTATGTACTAGGACCGATTAATGAGTGTTTATCTTCCATTTCCAACTTGATATATTTCATATACACCCGAGAGATGAGAGTATCCAAACACCATATGTGAGGTGCTAGTATGTAATTTCCGTGCTTGTTACGACTTTTGCGGGGCTTATACGTGTTGTGAATTGTTCTAAACTAATGCTTCATGACCCCTAACTTATAAATTAATTGGCTAAAAGCACATTTGCTTGAGGACAAGAAAATACCAAGTGTAGGGATATTTGATAAGGATTTAAAAGGTACACTTTTGAGGGGTCATTTAAGCCCTTAATCGATCACTTTTGTATCCGTTACAACTTAATTTCGTTCTTTTTCACTTTTTAGGTCTCTTGAAGGCAAATTGCTGGAATGACACTTATTCCGACGAAAAGGCGCGAATATATGAAGAAAATGGCCAAAGTCAAGAATCAAGACACTCAAGCTGCTAGAATAGAAGGTGACGGCGTCACGGCCAAATGGCGACGCCGGCGCAACACACTTTGTGACGACTCAGAGAGCAAATTGCTATTTTGCAC
Organism: Chrysanthemum makinoi; assembly: GCA_910596185.1. Lineage (NCBI taxonomy): Eukaryota > Viridiplantae > Streptophyta > Magnoliopsida > Asterales > Asteraceae > Chrysanthemum > Chrysanthemum makinoi. Next base: position 113,272,753 of record OU343217.1, read on the forward strand.
TTGACGGCATCAGGTTTTAAAGAGTAGGGCATCACAACTCAGACGGCCTAGATTTGGATCCCGACGGCATCAGAAGATGAAGCCGATGGCGTCACAACCATAAGGTGACACCATCACAAGCTGAAACATGCGCGTGAAGTAGCTGATACTATTTTGGCCATAACTTTTGCATACGAACTCGGATTTAGGTGATTCAAAAGCCCAGGCGGCCAGAACGAGAAAATATACAGTTTGGTGAAAAAGTCGTCATAATGCTGTCAATCTATAGATGTGACGCCGTCACCCTTTGCAGACAGAAAATCTACCTATAAATATAACATTATAACTTCAATTTTTGTAAGCCCCAAACCCTAAGTCCGATTCTAGGGTTTAGGTAGGTGTTTTTCCAGCAACTTAAAGGGTTTCAAACACTCTATAAACTACGTGTAATGGTTTGTTTGTTAATCCAATCCTATGGTATGTCTTCAATTATCATAATTGTTGTTTGCTCTTCATTAATTATGCTTGGCTAATTCACCTAGTGTTTGCTTATGATTGTATGAAACTTGTATATAATTAATTAGATCTTATTGATTTCTTAGTGATGCTTGTGTCTATCTGCATCATTAGGAGTGTGACAATTTCAATGAGTCTAATTGATTTAGCTTATAATTCTTGCATCCTACTGTCTCTTATCTTAATTGTGATTGACCTAGTATTGCGATAGGTCATTCATTGTGTTTTTAATTCTTGAGTAATCTTTGTGAACATTAGTTTATAATTACCCAGATTTATTGTAGTCTAAATATCCAAAGATAACCTTAGAGTTAGTTTATGGATCCTAGAGATTTCGTAGGCAATAACCTTAAGGTAGTCTCAAAGAGTTAGGGAAAAACACATACCCTACGACCTTAGAAGACACAACACATTAAGAATAAGGACGTGACAATTCAATAGGTAGAATTGGATAGCTAGCAAGGAGTAATGCATCATAAGTAGATACGCTTCACGTTCCTGCTTGACCCATAATTTAGTTAGTATCTTTTGGGATAGTTGACTAGCAACTAATTCCACCCTCCCCTTTAAAACCGAGATATTTTAATTCATAAAATATAAAATACAAAAATAATCATCCCTCACCTTTAGACTTAAATCTACATACACTTCAGCCTAACGACACTATTCTCCTAGAGAACGATATCAATACCCGTGGCTTTCCTAATTCTACACTACAACGATTAGGTTCACTGCCTAGGATGTTGAAAAACTTGCTTGAGAAAAAGGAAGTTCCTTTGACCCCGAACTGGTTTGCAATTCCTTGGTGATAAATTGGTGTCATGGCAATCGAAGAAGAAAGATTGTACATCGCTGTCCTCAACAAAAGCAGAATATGTAGCCATGTCGGCGTGTTGTGCTCATGTCATTTGGATGAGAACACAACTCAAAGATTATGGTTACGTATTTGACAGAATCCCGGTGTACTGTGACAATCGAAGTGCTATTCCGATCTCGTGCCACATCGTTCAACATTCGAAGTCCAAGCACATCGATCTTCGATACCATTTCATCAAAGAGCATGTGGAAAAGGGCACCGTTGAATTATATTTTGTGGGTACTGAACACCAACTGGCGGATCTTCTCACCAAAGCCTTAGCTCCTGCTAGGTTTACTGATTTGATCCACCGGATTGGCATGAGGTGTTTGACTCCAGAGGAACTGGACGAACGTTTAACACAATCTTAAAACAAGTCAAACACCAAAACCTCTTTTGTAAATAAATTTTTCAAAAAACAAAAATAGAAAAATATAAAATCTGATAAAACACAAAAATATTCTTTCCAACATTGCAAGTACAAATCTTCCGTCAACACGTTGTTCAATCAAACATTTCATTACTTTTCCCGAACAAGTGTTGAGGGGGAGAATGTAAATATTTTTCAGTCTCATAAAACCTTGTACTTGCATGTTACCTTAAATTTGGTTGTTTCTTTGAAAATGGTGGATACGGTTTTTGTTGTATACTCTCCTCGGACTCAAATTTGTAAAATTTCACTATTTCTAAAGTCGAGGGGGAGTTTCGTCAAGTTTCTTTCCAAACAATCACATTTTGCTTAACTAAAATGGAAGTTATGGGCCGTGGGTAATAATGGTTGAGGTGGAGGGGCTATTATTGTCAAAAGTTAAAACTAATTTTATACAAAAATCTCCACCTAACTATTCTTACACATTCATTACTAACATTTACTTCCTCAACCACCATAATCCATGCCTATCATTCAAAGTAAAATTCGTGCTTCAAACTTGAAATTTGTAAGTGTAAAACGTTTCCTTGTGTGATTACAAACATTGGTTTTAAATCTTTCGTAAAACTAATGGTTTGATTTTAAACTAGGAGTAATTTAGGGTTCTACGCATACGCGTATGAACAAGAAATCACTATGGGGTTTTTGTGATGAAATGGTTAGTGTTATCATGGTTAAAATCAAGTCCTTTAAACATTTTCATCATAAATTTCAATCCAGAAAACGTTTTTAATCACATTCGCATTTTAGGGTTTATGCGTGAATTTGGGTACTTTCTATTGTGAGAGTTTGAGGATAATTAAATGCTTGAGAAATGTTTGTTGCATGTTTAATTAATCTTTAACGCCTTTGAATCATGCCCAAAAACATCAAATCTTAAGAATTAAGCGTTAGGGTTTATGAACACATAGAAAAGGTTTGGTTAATTCATGGTACATTTGATGTTAAAACTTGTTGAAAACAACACATTTAGCTTTTAAAACATCCCAGAAAAGGTTTGGTTAATTTCCCATGGCTAGAACTCTTACATGTAGAATTTGAACGTTAGGGTTTAAGCTTACGCCTAAACATGTCTTACGCGTAACATGCATGTCATATTTGTGATATTTAAAATGGTTGAAAACTTGTTAAAATAAGTGTTATGATTGATCTATTTCAGGCTTCTACGCGTACCAGTTTCAGAATCAAGTTTAAATGGAATCTACGCTTATGGAACACCTTATGCGTAGAAGTTACGCATAAGAGAAATCTTACGCGTAACTCTTACGAATAAGGGTCTACAATGGACTACGCGTATCCTGTGAAGGATATACGTAAACTTAGATTTCTATTCCTAAGGCTTACTCTTACGAGTAAACCTTACGCGTAAGTCCTTAACCTAAGCTTACGCGTAAGCGTTATGCTAAGAGTCCACTCCTACGCGTAAGCCTTCCTTACGCCTAAGGGTGACTCCTATGCATAAGCTTATGCCTACGCTTATGGTTACCCTGTTTACGCATAAGCTTACTAACCTGCGCTTAAGCCAAATTGTAACTAAACTTTTGAAATGTTACGCATACAAACTTGTAATAAGTTACTCATAAGGTCACAAAACCAAAATGTCACTAATAAGCTACAAAAGTTAAAACGTTGTGTGATTAAATAAACTTTGGACTTTAACATTCAAAATTAATATACTCACGTAACTTATCACGTCAACTTTGGACTATTGGAGAATATGTGACTTTGGACTCGTAACATTCATTGACATAACAAATTCAATAATTGGACAATAAAATCAACTTTTGACTAACGTAATATCTTTCGATATGTTGGTACTTTTGTCTCAATACCTTTCAGATCACGAAATGGACGTTATCATGGAAAATGTCAACACACCAAACGAACTCACAATAGAAGATATCTTCCCAACGGATTACATCAAGACGATTGGAAAGAACAATCTCAAGATCGATTTTGAGAACTTCACCTGCTCAGAATCATCATGCAAGATTGCTGTGGATATTCTCAAAACTCATCCCTACAAAAACATGCTTACCAACTCAGCAACTGTACCAGAAATCTACATTCATCAATTCTGGCACACGATGAAAAAGGTTGATGGTCAAGATGCTATCACTGTGACCCTCAATCATAAGGAAGTCACCGTCACGGTAGCAGATCTTCGTACTTTTCTTCTTCTGCCAACTATTCAGCCTGCTGACTATGTGCCAACTCCTAATGAAGAGGCAATAATGCAATTCATGATCGACATTGGATATGATGAAGATGCCGGTGTCATCACCAAACATTCAACTGTCGATCTGAAGAACATTCCTCAACCTTGGAGGACATTGTACATTATGATCGCTAAGTCTATATCTGGAAGAGACAACGGTCATGAACATCCTAAACTCATGCACCTGCAAACTTTCTGGGGAATGGTCAACAAACAACACATTGACTATGCAAGACTGATATGGGAAGATATGATGTGCCATCTCAAGATGCTTGGTACAAAGGTTCCCTTTATCAGATACACAAAGTTGTTGATTCAGAACATTCTCGGGCTACATCGGGACATCCCCATGAGAATCACTGACCCCAAGAATCACTATGCGTTGTATGAGCCTACTTTGAACATTGTCAGATTTAAAGACTCATCAACAAAGAACCAAGGTGCAGTACTACTTGATTGCCTTCTCACTGACGAAATCAAAAGTCTTCCATTGTATCTTCGATGCCAAGAAGCAGTGAGTAAACGCAAAGTCGGGTTCATGGATGAAAAGACCTCAACTGTTCCTGTCAAGAAGACCAGAAGATCAGGAAGTACTGGTAGTGTCGGAAGCACTAGGAGCGCTCTCAAGTATCCAAAGAGGCATGCAAGCTTCAAAAGAAAAGTCCCTTCTCAGGTCGCTCATCCTAAACCAGAACCAACTCCAGAGGATGATGACTCTGAAGCTACTGAGTCTGAAGAGGTGGTTTACCACTCTGAAACTGCTACAGATGATACTACCTCAGCAAGGTTAGAAAATAAACCACCAAGTCCCAAATCAGACAAAGGGAAGACACCAGTTGCTGAAGAAGAAGAAGAAAGTTCTGATGAAGAAATTGTTCCAAAGGATGAAGAGAGAGCTTACCACAAAACCCTTAAGCATCTGAGGATACAACATGCTGCTACGGAATTCAACCTCCAACAAACCAGAGGCCCTGGAGGTTCCAGCGGTGGATCTCTCGCTACACCAGTTCTTGATGCGGTTAATCAACCTGATAAGGGAACTGGTGCCACCGCTAAGGAATCTACAGAGCAACAACAACAAGAGTATGAGGTTCCATTTGATTTTGAGGAAGAGGAACAACAAAAGACGGAGAAGATAATCGATGAAGATGTGGAAAGAGCTGCTAAGGAAAAGGCTGAAGAAGAAGCTCGGGCTAAAGCTGATGAAGATGAAAGGATTCGAATCAAAACTGACAACTACATTCATGATAATCCTGATCATAATCCTGAACAAACTTCTGACCCACCTCAAGACCCATCCACAAATGAGTCATCATCTCATTCCTCACCACCACCATCTGATAAAACAACCACCAGATCATCTTCTAAATAAATCAAGAAACCCTCTGACACTTGGGTATCTTGTGTGATAACGCTACACGCGTCGTTCGGGGTCAAAGGAACTTCCTTTTCGTCGAGCAAGTTTTTCAACACCCTAGGCAGTGAACCTAATCGTTGTAGTGTAGTAATTAGGGTAACCCACGGGTATTAATATCGTTCTCTAGGGGAATAGGAATGCTAGTAACAAGTTACTACGCTAAGGTTGGGGTTGAGGAAGATTATTTTTTATCTTTTTATGTTTTTTTAGGAAATTGAAAGGTACGAATCTCGGGGTTTGGATTTGGGGGTTGGTATTGCTACCGATTACTCTACTAATCTAATTATCTAGTCTAAGGTGTATGTAGTCTATGTCTAATTATTGTGTGCTCGTATGATAGTTTAAAGATGTGTTTACTTAGGTTTTACTACTCATTAATTATCTCCTATTGGTGGTTGAATTGTCACGTCCTTATTCTTAGTTGCGTTGTGTGTCTAAAGTCGTAGGGTATGCGTATGTTCCCTAACTCTTTGAACTTACCAAAGGGTCTCGTCTACAAAACCCACTAGGGATAATAAAATCTTACTCTAAGGCACTCTTTGGATGGTTTAGCTTACAACTACTCAAGGAGCTATATTCTAAGGTTCACAAAGATTTAATCAAGCATTAAGTACACAACGAATGACCTATCGCATTACTAGATCATTAATCAACTAAGATAAGAGACAACCAATCAATATTCAATAATTAAGTTTCATATTCCCTAAGCAAACACACAAGTAAATTAGCCGGACATGGAGAACATGCAAGCATACACACAAATAATCAAAGACATAATTGAATTAATGAAGTAAAACACTTATCTTGGTGTAAGATAGCGTTTGGAACCCTAAAATACTGTACAAGACAGCCTTGGTTCGGTTTAGGTTTTTACTCTAAAAGACTACACACAAATACTGAAAAATTTGGATTCTATATATAAGATTACACATGCGACGGCGTCACCTTATGTTTTGTGACGCCGTCGGGTCGCCGTCATTAGGGTTTCGTCTTGGCCACGTTAGACTTGCGACGACGTCACCTTGTGCTTGTGACGCCGTCCTCTTCAGCTTCTGACGCCGTCTGGATTGAATCTAGGCCGTCTGAGTTGCGATGGCCTTCTCTTTTATAACTTGACGTCGTCACTTGAAAATAAGAGTTTTGGCTTATGTCCCATCACAAAATCCTCCGACGGCGTCGCAGATAAGCAGTGACGCCGTCACCTTGTATTTTCAGCAGCTGGAGTGTCTCGATTCTTGACTTTGGCCATTTTCTTCGTATATCCGCGCCTTTTCGTCCAAATAAGTGCCATTACCGCAATTTGCCCTCAAGAGACCTAAAAAGTGAAAAGGAACGATATTAAGTAATAACGGATACAAAAGTGATCAAATAAGGGCTTAAACGACCCCTCAAAAAGGTACCTTTTAAAACCTTATCATTGTGCCAAAACCAAGATCGTTAAGGCTGTCAAGCAAGCAAGAAAACGAAATGTGGTTAACAAAGAGTTGAATCAGCTGGCTGACAGGGTAAAATTACTCGGTGATATGATGAACGAGTTCTCAAGGAAAAGAGACCAGATCAAACAATTCCTCAACAGAGATATTCAAGGTGAAATGGACAAGACGATTAGGGACTACACTCATCAGTTCCTTCTCGACATTGTCCCTGGTGTTACAAGAGAAATGTTTGTTAAACAACTTTACCCATATCTGAAGAAAATGCTCAGGTAAACAATTACGACAACACCAGTGGTTATGCAAACCCGACCAGTTCAGCCTCCTAATGTCACTGAAGCTGACTTAATTTCACAGCTGATAATGCAGATGTCTCCTCGATCTCCAACTTTCACATCGGATGAATCTAAACTCTTTGAGGCATTGCTTACATATCAACTAAAAACAACTTGCAAGGAAGATGCTGATCAGGAAAATCGACCAAGAGACAATAATGATAAGGATAAGGATCCAAAGGCTAAACGTCCAAAGAAAACAGGCGAGTCCTCATCTATTCCTCCACCACCACCACAACAAGATCATCTCAACGATCTCCTACTTCTGACAAACCTCAGGACTCTGAGTCTCCACCACCATCGGAGAAAAATGGAGATCACTTCTAATACACCGGCGGTGACGACTAAGAGAATCAAGAGCCCCTGCAATAGCCCTCATCTCCACCATCAACGAAGCAGAAACCAGGATCATCATCCAAACCAAAGAAAAAGAGATCAAGCTCTGTAGTCTCTTGGTTAGATGAAGATGACACTGCTGAATATGAATGGTTTAGTGATACGCGTACAACGCGCGTTTAGGGTCAAAGGAACTTCCTTTTCGTCGAGCAAGTTTTTCAACACCCTAGGCAGTGAACCTAATCGTCGTAGTGTAGTATTAGGGTAAGCCTCGGGTATTGATAGTGTTCTCTAGGGGAATAGGAATACTAGTGAGAAGTTACTATGCTAAGGTTGGAGTCGAGGAAGATTATTTTTTATCTTTTTATAGTATTTAGAAAATTGAAAGGTACGAATCTCGGGGTATTGGATTTGGGGGGTTGGTGTTTCTACCGATTTCTCTACTATTCTAATTTTCTAATTAACTAAGCTAAGGGGTAGTCTATGTCTAATTGATGTGTGCTCGTATGATGATTAAAGATGTGCTTACTTAGATGCCACTACTCCCTAGTTATCTCTTATTGATGGTTGAATTGTCACGTCCTTATTCTCAACGCGTTATGTCTTCTAAGGTCGTAGGGTATACTTTTTTCCCTAACTCTTTGAGACTACCTTAAGGTTATTGCCTACGAAATCTATAGGATTCATAAACTAACTCTAAGGTTATCTTTGGATGTTTAGCCTACAATAACTCTAGGTGATTATAAACTAATGTTCACAAAGATTAATCAAGCATTAAAAACACAACGAATGACCTATCGCAATACTAGGTCAATAACAATTAAGATAAGAGACCACCAATCAATATTCAATACCTAGGTTTCATAGATCTAAGCAAACACACAAGTAAATTAGCCGGACATGGAAAACATGCAAGCATACACACATACAATTGAATACATAATTGAATCAATGAAGTAAATTACTTATCTTGTTGTAAAATAGGGTATAAGAACCCTAAGATACTGCCCAGGACAGCCAAAATTTGGTTTTAGGTTTTACTCCACAAAACTACCTCTCTAAAAGTCTGAAAATTCGAATTCTATATATAGAGTTACAACATGCGACGGCGTCACTCTTTAAATGTGACGCCGTCGGATCGCCGCCATTAGGGTTTCGTCTTGACCACGTCAACCTTGTGACGGCATCACCTTATGGTTGTGACGCCGTCGGCTTTAGCTTCTGACGCCGTCTGGATCTAAATCTAGGTCGTCTGAGTTATGACGCCCTACTCTTTAAAACCTAACGCCGTCGGGCATAAAATAGCAATTTCGCTACTGAGTCGTCACAAATTTGGAGCACGTTGCGACGGCGTCGCCTTCTAACTCTGACGCCGTCACCTTTTATTCCAGCAACTTGAGTGTCTTGATCTTGACTTGGCCATTTTCTTCATATATTCACGCCTTTTCGTCCGAATAAGTGTCATTCCAGCAATTTGCCTTCAAGAGACCTAAAAAGTGAAAAGGAACTAAATTAAGTAGTAACGGATATAAAAGTGGTCGATTAAGGGCTTAAATGACCCCTTAAATGTATACATTTTAAATTCTTATCAAATATCCCTACACTTAGTATTTGCTTGTCCTCAAGCAAATGTGCTTTTGGCTAATTAATTTATAAGTTAGGGGTCATGAAGCATTAGTTTAGAACAATTCACAACAAGTATAAGCCCCGCAAAAGTCATAACAAACACGAAAATTACATACTAGCACCTCACAAGTGGTGTTTGGATACTCTCATCTCTCGGGTGTATATGAAATATATCAAGTTGGAAATGGAAGATAAACACTCATGAACCGGTCCTAGAACATAGATTACCATAGGCTTGAGACTAGATCAAACCTCCATCGCTTTGGCGTAAGCACCTAGGAAAAACTATCCAAGAGGTCTTTTAAAGGTTTGTAACGTTAGGCTTACGGTAGGGAAACAAAGGGTTTGATGGGATAGGCGATTTAGTGGTGGCAAGTCAAAAATCTTTATGTTACAAGCATAAGAAGAATGGCGTTGCTAAGACAAGACCCGACACTCTAAACTCTAGATAAATTTGAAGTAAACAAACATAAATTTAAAGATAGATGTAGGATGGTAGCCCGTATGTTTATTTTTTTTTTAATTTTTTTTAAAACTTTAATTTTTTTCTTTTCTATTTTTTTTTAATTTTTTTTTCATACACTTTTACTCTACCATCCTCTACGATAACATAAAAAAATAGGGATTTATAGGCACATCCCTACACTTGAGTTTTTATTACTCTAACACTAATTTGACCCGAATTGAAGAGATCAAAACACTTGGAGTACATTATTACGTAAATAAATGGAATTTGAATTTAACGTTCCTTCCTGTCATTTCATAAAATTTAACTTTTCCCATGAGTTCCAATCGTCCCAAAACTGTGTACAAAGGATATGACTCGACTTAGCAACTTATGCAAGCAACTAGATAATTGAACTAAGGGTTTAGTATGATAACAATAATGCACTAAAAGTGAGTGCATACAAGGTTGGCTAAGGCGATTTGGGTGTACATTTGGGGGTGGATTGTAAACAATGCTCTTCATTGATATTCCGGAAAACCGAAACATCACGAGAACCGCGAAAAGGATAGGCTATGGGGGGTTAACTTGGGGTATCATGTACTAAAGATGAGTACAACGCAAGGGTGTGGGGGAATTACTCAACCGATGTGGAAGAAGTAATTATAATACGGGTATCAAACAAGGGTTATCCTAATGCCTCTTATCATTTAGTTATTCCTAACTACACAAGTGTAGTCTTACTAGCGATCTCGAAATGCATCACAAAGCAAGTTCTAGGATCTATTATACTACTGGTACACTCTCGAAGCATTAAAGAGGAATGCTTTAATTCCTACAAATCTAAGGCGATCCTCATATTTTGGGTGGAATTTAAGTGGTAAAGGATTTTGTGCTTGTCATATAACTTCCTATCCTTGAGACGCTTTATTAAGACTAATGGTCCACTCCTACATGTCATGAAAAATTTTAAATTTGGTGCCAAAATTACCCTTACTGATATTTCTCATGGTTTATTACATAAATGATATTGGACAAGGCAAATAGTCAAGGATAAGCATAGTTTCAAAGTTCCCGTTTTATTTTCCCTCCCTACACTTAAACTGAACATTGTCCCCAATGTTCCTCGAAAGTATCAAAGTTATGATAATAGAAGGTAATTAAAAACGAAAGAAACTAATACTCCCCTGATTAGCTTGGTAGAATCCGTGTGAAGTAGTGGTTAAATCCTTCTCCAAGAAGAATGTATGCGTGAAAAGCTCCATCCAATTTTATGTATCTTCTTCTTGATAAATAAAACCTGCACACTTGAAGAAAACAAACTAAACCTTCGCTTAAAATCGGCGGTAACACTATATATGACTCAACTAAACTAGGATATAATGCTTGTGGAATGGATGTTTACAGATTTTCTAGAAAATTAAGACCTGAGAAATTCCAAAAATTTATAAGTAGCACAGAAAACGAGAAAAAGTGGTAAGCTGTTTCTACTCCTCCTGACGCCGTCAGGTTGTGATCCTGACGCCGTCAGGTTATCATGACAGGTCTGCAATTTTCTGGAAAAACATTCTGGAAAATGTATACCTTTAGAATCAGGAAAACATTTCTGCAAAACGTCCATTATGACTCAATACAAGCATTTCACTCTAACAAACACACATGTATATCTTTTTAATAATCGTAATTCTCATGTTCACGTTCTTTTTGAAAACGTGTGTAATCCTTCCTACACTTATCCCTTTGTAAAATACCTTTATATGTAATTAAGACGAGGTTAAAGACAAAATAAAGCATTTTCACAAATTCAAACATGAGAATAAACAATCAATTAAAGATATACGACACACAAACAAGCAAACAATTAAGCATGGGTTGCCTCCCACGAAGCGCTTTTCTTTATTTATGAGTCTTGTAGCTAGACTCGAAGTCGTGCTTCTACGTGGTCTCGTGCACGCTTACGCGCCCATACCTAAGTCATTCCAATGTTTTCTCGCTCTTCTTGTAATCATCTCCTAACTCTAGGCATTTTTTATAGTATCGCTCATTTTTTTCATAATTATGCCTAAGTCCTTGTTGTTTATCTCTCTCACTAAGTATCGGAATGGGAGCCATCCAATTGCATGCCTCTATATCTTTGTGCTTAAACCTAGGATGTGTACGAGGCATTTGATAGACAAAGTCTTCAACTCCATCGGAGAATGTGATTAGACCATCAATCATCCGTTCATTAAATCTAGTCATTCTCTTAAAGTTTTTTCCAAATATAACTTGAGTAAGGATTCCATCAATGAATTCCCCCAAATCTTCTAGGACCATGAATTCAACCACATAGGCAAAACTTCCGACAAACACATCCAAGTAAGTGACCACATCAACAACATTATCCCCTTGATAGGCTAATTCATCTACCTTTATTTTGTTATATAGATTTCTTGAGATTAAATTTAAAGGTAAGAATGAGTGCAAGTTAGCATCAAAACTTTCAAAGCCTATCTTACATGGGAATGACATGTTAAAAGGGCCATTAGCCTCGATTCTACACCTAGGGTCAAAACATTGTGAGAAGTCTTCTTCCATTTCAAAATTAACTTCATCGATGACCTCTCCATTATCAAGTGCTTCACCATAGTCAAACTCCTCATAGGAATCCGAGTCATAGAAGGGACTATGTTGTTGCCAATTTATGTCATTATGCCCTAGGTAATTTCCAAAGTGGTGAACGGGTGAAGGGTTTTGTGGGATTGCGTTTTCTATTTCGGGATTGGGAGGAGGATTGGGGGTGGGTAGTGTGAAGACTCTTCGGCAAAAAATGCGAATCATGGTGAGTGATGGGTTTTACGAACAAAGGTCACAAAGAATGGGATAGACTACAAGGAAGCTAAAATTGAGAAAAAAGCTTACTTGATAGGAATCAAGCAAGGGAACCTAAACGAGGTGGAAATCTAACTAGGTATTCTATTCCCTGGCAGTGGCGCTAAAAAATTGATACGCGTACAACGCGCGTTCGGGGTCAAAGGAACTTCCTTTTCGTCGAGCAAGTTTTTCAACACCCTAGGTAGTGAACCTAATCGTCGTAGTGTAGTATTAGGGTAAGCCTCGGGTATTGATATCGTTCTCTAGGGGAATAAGAATGCTAGTGAGAAGTTACTGCGCTAAGGTTGAGGTTCAGGAAGATTATTTTTTATCTTTTTATATTTTTTAGAAAATTGAAAGGTACGAATCTCGGGGTATTGGATTTGGGGGGTTGGTATTTCTACCGATTTCTCTACTATTCTATATATCTAATTAACTAAGCTAAGGGGTAGTCTATGTCTAATTGATGTGTGCTCGTATGATGATTAAAGATGTGCTTACTTAGATGCTACTACTCCCTAGTTATCTCCTATTGATGGTTGAATTCTCACATCCTTATTCTTAACGCGTTATGTCTTCTAAGGTCGTAGGGTATGCTTTGTTCCCTAACTCTTTGAGACTACCTTAAGGTTATTGCCTACGAAATCTTTAGGATTCATAAACTCACTCTAAAGTTATCTTTGGATGTTTAACCTACAATAACTCTAGGTGATTATAAACTAATGTTCACAAAGATTACTCAAGCATTAAAAACACAACGAATGACCTATCGCAATACTAGGTCAATAACAATTAAGATTAGAGATAACCAATCAATATTCAATACCTAGGTTTCATAGATCTAAGCAAACACACAAGTAAATTAGCCGGACATGGAAAACATGCAAGAATACACACATACAATTGAAGACATAATTGAATCAATGAAGTAAATTAGTTATCTTGTTGTAAAATAGGGTATGAGAACCCTAAGATACTGCCCAGGACAGCCAAAATTTGGTTTTAGGTTTTACTCCACAAAATTACCTCTCTAAAAGTCTGAAAATTCGAATTCTATATATAGAGTTACAACATGCGACGGCGTCACTCTTTAAATGTGACGTCGTCGGATCGCCGCCATTAGGGTTTCGTCTTGACCACGTCAACCTTGTGACGGCGCCACCTTATGGTTGTGACGCCGTCGGCTTTAGCTTCTTACGCCGTCTGGATCTGAATCTAGGCCGTCTGAGTTGTGACGCCCTACTCTTTAAAACCTGACGCCGTCGAGTGTAAAATAGCAATTTCGCTACTGAGTCGACACAAATTTGGAGCACGTTCCGACGGCGTCGCCTTCTAACTCTGACGCTGTCACCTTGTATTCCAGCAGCTTGAGTGTCTTGATCTTGACTTGGCCATTTTCTTCATATATTCATGCCTTTTCATCCGAATAAGTGTCATTCCAACAATTTGCCTTCAAGAGACCTAAAAAGTGAAAAGGAACAAAATTAAGTAGTAACAGATATAAAGGTGGTTGATTAAGGGCTTAAATGACCCCTCAAAAGTGTACCTTTTAAATCCTTATCATTTAGCAAGCTTGTTGATGCCACACCTCGATTACCGGAAGGCGAAGAACCAGTTGATGGTTGTACTATGGAGCAGGTTAAGCTTATCCAAGATGAATTCAAGGTCAAAAAGATGACGAAGAGGGAGTTACGCCGGATCAAGAACGATGCTTTACAATTGCTGAAGGACAGATCCGGCAGTGCTGTTGAAGTTGAATATCATCTCGACAACATCGAACGAGCCATGTCTAACAACATTGACTGGCTCAACCCCGAATCGAACACTGACTTCACCAGAAAAGATAAGACTCCATATTACACTGACTGGACCAAACCGTTGCCAACCATTGGCCGTCCAGAGCAACCAAGGATTCCTTACCAATACTTCTTCAACAATGACCTAGAATTTGTTCAGCACGGTAGAGACATTAGCAAGAAGTACGCTACATCACTCACCTTCAATATCCCAACAGCAGTCTACTCCTATAATGCAGCCATCGAAGAAGAAGCCACCAGGATGTTCGTTGACAACGTGGTGGATTATGACATCGATGCGGAATATGGCATTCACCATTGGCCACCAAGGAGAAGTCTGTACTATAGAAGCTGCCAAGTTCTAAAGTCGAACAAGGAGGTGTTTAGTGATAAAAGGATTGTTGCTCTAATGAATGTCACCTTGGCTACTAAATGGGATTACTCATTCCTGAATAAAATCACAGTCAAACACCAAGACGAACAGGAATATGATTTCACTAAGGCTGATTTTCCGAGATTGTCACTCAACGACATCGAAGACATGTATCTTGCTAAGGTACAAGGTCGGATGAGACAATTCTCCACCAACATCCAGCTCCAGTTCATCACAGCCTTGTTGATATTCATTCGAAGCAGAGTGATCTAGGAACGTGTTGAAGATCTTCAACTTGCTGTGGAATCTTACCAGAAACAAGTCAACCTCACAAAACCGTTGCTTCACTTTTCTGACATAAACCAACTCTCTCAGTACACCATTGTGAAGAAACCAAAGTTTGGAGTTGTTTACCTCAGTGAACTTCACCATAACTGCTTCATGACGTACAACGAGGTTCACAAATTCTGTGATCACACATTAAAGAAGGTTCGTGATGGGTTAGCTTATCGGTTGAAGGCGATTCAGCAAGGAATTGGGTCAAAGAAGAGATGGAATTCTGAGGAAAAGAGGGATGTTAAGAAGATTATCAACAGGTTAGATTAAAGGCTATTTCATCGGGATCAGATGCGGAGGCTAGAGAGATTTGTAGGTGGAAGAAATAGTTTCCCTCTTACTGGTTATCAACGTCAAGAGAGAACTCCCGGTCTTATTGACGAATTGACTGGTACTCCTTAAACTATTTCATTGATTAACATTTGGATTATTTGATTTGTATATTGACAATGGCTTGTGCACACATAACAGTGTACAACCCGTACTTGTAATGAAAGGACCCTGTGGTACGCTTCAGTGCAACTATCCTATAAAAGGAGCGAAAGCTTCTTACTTTTGAGTAAAACTTATCAAAACTTTCATTTTTCAAAGTTTTGCTCAAAAGAACAAGTACTTCCCCTTATGATTTCAAAACCTCAAAAGTTTATATTAATTGTTGAGGGGGAGTATTTTCTAACAAATCTTTGTTCACAAAACGTTCTTCGTGGAAATCTTCCCACAAAACTCGAAATGGACATATTCGATATCAAAATTTCATCAAAAATAACATTTATATGCCATTTTTTAGGGGGTGAAAAATTGTGTGATATAAATATGTTGTAAATATGATGGAATCTTCGTGTGCTAAGACTTAACCCATGAATTGACGAGATCTGAACTGTCATACATCAAAAAGATTCGTCTTCTGAGACTTATCCAAGTAAATCGTACCTATTCGAGAAACTCTTGATAGACATGAACCTTGATGGGTTTGACAACCTTTCGAGGTTTGTCCACAACTTCAAGGTAGTTATTAGAGCTAGTTGTCACCTAAAAGCTGACAATGCAACTCTTTAACTATGCAACGTAACCGTGTCTCGTGGGGAATTGTCTATCTTGAGTCGATCAATTCAAAAGTGCGAGCTCTACCCTCACTGTGCAGATTTCAGTCAAAACACTTGAGCACATGTGGAGGGGGAGTATTTCTGAAAATACAAAACTCTCGAAGTGTTACAAAATGTTTTCACTCATAAACACTTTGAGAGATTTTCTAGAAAATGGTTTTAATGGCAACGTAGGATAGTCATGGAGTTATAAGGTGACTAAGGTTAGGAATAACCGTCCTATGATCCGCCACAGCCGGTGGGAGCTACCCAAGGACACTACCAATAGTTAGAATTTAGAAGTCCTTATGTATGATTATAAAAAAGGAGAAAATGAGAATCGAATAAAGAAGGAGTTGAAGAATTAAAAAGAAAAGTAAAGAAAAGGGTGAAAAGAAATAGCCCTCCAAATTATTCAACTTAAGGCAGACACCGGGTTCAATACATACGCTACTTGTTGACACTAGATGACACCGGTATTGAAGATTAAAGTCGTCATGGACCCAGTGACGGATGCACTAAACCTTCTTTGCTACTCAAGTTTTTCTCAACAGAAGCTTGTTTCATTCTCACAGGGAACCCTACGTAAACTATCGGCTTTCTCTTAGAGATTGCTGGTATTGCAGAAGGAGACCCTCTCCCTAGTCTTCGCTCAGGAAAACCAAAGCGCACTATTGAGTCTAGAGCCATGAGATTCATCAAAAGATCTCTTAGGAACACTTGACATTTCATCACTTGTCGTTCAACATTAAGAACACAAGTAATACAATTCTAGAGTCCTACACAGATCTTAGCAATCTGTCGAGAACATTTATGAGGGGTTCACAATTGTGATCCTCAGTGATTGAATGGAAACTCCTGCCAGGGTCAACATCAAACAGCCCTGACAGCAGGTCACTTCGGTAGCCCTTTGTGGGTTACGCTTAGTGTTGTCTCAAACAGTCTACAGTCATGAGGTAATGCTTCGGTGTACCTCAGCGACTCACCTGAACTGTAGGTGTACTTCGGTACATCGTGTTATCCTACTTGAGGGACTCCGGTTCAGTAACAGCCTTTGCAAGAATTAGAGATGTGTTTTCACACTATGCTGTTAACACGCTCGAAGTTCAAACTTGTAAGTGCTGGAAATCCCGCTAAGGAGATTCCTTTGAAGAATCGAGTCCTGAAAATGTGGGTCATTACTTGAACTTGTTCAATGTAATGCCAAATGTCCCTTATGGGATTCGGACGGCTGATTCGCCCGACCAAGGTGAATGGAATCAAGACATTCATCAGAAGAACAATCGTAGTGGTCAATTCCCTAAGAAACGACCACAGTGATCGATTGGTGTTTATCACTAACCCATTCTTATGTTTTCTTCTTATGGATTCTCCTAGGAGATGATCGTGCTGATTCTCCACATGCTCATACCAATAACAACAAGTTCTCTCGAAAGGCAACACAAAAGTCAGAATGATTCTTCTTCAAAGCTAAAGAATCTACAAAGTTTAAAGACTAAGAGAACTACATCAAAACTGAAATCCAACGTCAAATAGTGTGTAAGCATGTTGGATAAAGACGTGGAGACACCTGAGCAATGAAGCGGACCTGATGCAGACAACAACAACATAACATCACCATATCCACACCAGAACTGTGAACAAAGATAACGAAGACGTTAAAGCTGAAAACTTCAAAGAAACATGATCCTCACACTGGGAGATTGTTAGAATCAAGACATTACTTCTCACAAGAAAGAGGAATGTCAGAAGACGTCAAGGCAACTATTACATCAACACCAACAACTTTTCAAGATTGATGGAGTCATCTGTTATTAATTACCAACACTTAGGGGGAGATTGTTGGAATCACTCCTAACTTATATTTCAAGTGTTAGTATTTAATATGTAATAGGTTGCTTAAACTAGGCTTTTATGTTAGTTATTAATGGCAAGGCTTATAAAGAAAGCCCATAAGCCTTGGCCCAAGCCCAATAAGGAAGGAAGGGACTAGACATGTTGCCCTAGCTCCCTTCCCTATATAAACACATGTAAACCTTCTCTTGAAGGTTGGCTGTTCATCTCACTCATAATCCCCTAAAGTTTACTAGTCATACGTGTGTTTGTGTGTGTATGTTCAACCAATATATCTTTCATTTTATTTCTTACATATTGATTCTTGTGTTAACTTATGGTGACCTAACAATAGAGATAGACTTTCCTAACTCGGAAACCGGTAGTCTGACTCGCAGAACTTCATATTTTTAATGCTAACTCGCAAGTATTCAAATAAAAATGAGCTAACTCGCTAATCTTCAAGTGCAGAAAATTAGAAACTCGCTAATCTTCAAAAAGAAAGTTGAAACTTGCTAATCTTCAAATAGAAAGTTGTAACTCACTAATCTTCAAATAGAAAGTTGCTAACTCGCTAACTCGAAAGATTATACTGGCTAACTCACCAAACTTCAAATCAGAAAATATGTAACTCGCTAAACTTCAAACTAAACCCAGAAAGACCCATAAAAACCTAGATTCAAACTATTACCATTTTGACTATTTTTACCACAAATAACACCAGATTTGACCATTTTAAAACTGTTAAAACCAAAGAATGTAACACAATAAAAATCTTGTAATAACAGTTTTAAAAATGGACGTTTTTGACAAGATTGGACCATAAATCAACCAATAAAGTAACCTAGCTCCGATGCTAATTATTGAATCGTTTATATTAGTTGATTATGTGATTCAGGAGGTCGGGGATGATGATAGTAAATGACATCCATGGTTAGAGAGAGAAAGTAGAGAGAGAATGGATAACTATGTGTATTAATGAATAATGAAAATGATAAGGTTTACACACTAAGCATCACCCTCCTAGTGAAGTGGACACCAAACACATGACTTTACATAAATGATGGTTTTCGTCCATGTGTTTGTGCCTTATAATAAAACTATTTAATACCGAATATGTTGTCACATTTTCGTGTTAGGATGATTCCTAACAAAAGGTGACGCCGTCGCACTTGTAAATCTATATATAGAATTCAATTTTTCTGCATTTAGAGAGGTAGAATTTTGGAGAGCAAACCCTAACTCGTGTGTAGTCTGACTTGGACAGTATTTTAGGGTTCCAAACCCTTCTTTACGTTATAAGATAAGTTTTTTAATCCATATTATCATTATGTCTACCCTATGTTTAATTGTTTGTGCGTATGCTGGCTTATTTATCATGAGTAGCTAAATTACTATTGTGTTTTCTTAGATCTATAAAACCTAGTTGTTAATTATTGTTAGGTTGTCTCTTGTCTTGATTGGTAGAAGCTAGAGTAAGGAAAGTTGGCTTCTTCTTTAATTGTTGCAAGCTTGAACGTCCTAAATAGCAAAAAGCTTGAAAGTGCACTTAGACCATCGTTGTGTTTAGTGCGTGAGTTGTCGCTTAAGGATAATAGAGTATTCGGGGGAGATACTACGGTACTTGGCGATCCTGGGTAGTCTAGATGAGAGTTACAAATCATAGAATTGGGGAATTTAGCACCACCCTATGACCAAACGGAATACAACGCACCAATTAAGACGAGGATGTGATAATTCGACTGACCAATAAGAGATAACTAGGGAGTAAGAACATCTAATTAAACAAGCTTTTAATCATCATAAGAGCACACCTACATTAAAATAGCCTATCCTTTACTTTTCATTGTTTAAGTAGTTAATTAGTTAAATTAAAAAGTAGTTAAAATTGGTAGAAGTACCACCCCCCACTCCTATACCCTTAGATATTTACCTTGCTTTCTAAAAAACATAAATGACTAAAAAGAATCTCTCTCAACCTTACCTTCTCGTCATACATCTCTTCTGTTAATACAAATAAGCCGTAAAAACGTTTATTTATATTTTACGATCTTCTAATGTTTTGTCGATAACAAACGTAAAATCATTTTAACGAAACAAATAAAATACGTAAATGGCTTAAGCTAATAGTTAACTAACAGACTTACATTTTCATATAAATCACTAAACAAGTAATAGTGTTTTCATGTTATAGTAATGCATATGTATAACAACTAGTGTTTACATAATGGGTATATATATACATACTTAGTATGTATTATAATGGGTAATAGAATGGGTAGAAGTCTAAGTACTTGACCCATTGACTAAATACATTGAATGTAGCTGGGTAAAAACCAAAGTCCATAACCCATACCTATGGAGCATGATCCATAACACATAACCCAATGCATGACATCATTCATAAATCATAATGGGTATTATCCATGTCCTATGGAGCTAACCCATGACCCATTGACTAGATGCATTGAATCTTCTAGATACAATGTATCTATTTGGATACCCATGGATCAAAACCTACAACCCATGATCCATCATCCATGACCCACAACCCACTTTAGAGGGAGCATCGTAATGATCCCTAGTATTACACTAGACGGATCTCTCAAGCAAGGGATCCGTGGGATCCGTGGAACAGTAGCACATTTTTGTCTATAAATAGTGAGCCATTTCTTCATTGCAACTCACCCCTTTCTCACACATTTTCTCTTAGTGTTCTAAACTCTCTAACCTCAGATCCAAAGGATCTTTCTATGTAGTTTTATGTTTGTGAGATTCTCTAGGTTCCTCTTAAAGGCGAGATCGCTACCTCTTGAAGTCGAGCAAGCTCAAGTCCATGGGTTGCCAAGCTTCGTCATCATCAAGACTACTGATGGTATATTATTGATAGTTCTTCTCTTTCTCATTAGAAGTATTATGTCAAATACATAGGTGAAAGATGTCTAAAGGGTCAAGACGAAAGCATTAGTGAAAGGTGTCGAAGAGTCGTATCGAAGGCATTAGTGAGAGGTGCCAAAGATCCGTGTCAAAGGCATTAGTGAAGGGTACCGAAAGTCCATGTTGAAGGCATTAGTGAAGGGTTTCTAAAAGTCGAGTCAAAGGCATTAGTGAAAGGTGCCTAGGGTGTACATTCTATATGGTGTGTCGATGTACAAGATAGATTAGTATTGGGTCAAAGGATATTGATATCCTTGTTGATGTTGTCATAAGCAGTGGATCTCCTTTGGGATAGGTGTTGGGTAGTAGTTCCTCCTTTGTAATGGAACTTGGTATCTAGCCTTGTACCGGATAAAGTGTAGGCGACGTTGTCATAGGTTTGGTTCTACCTCGTGGAAGAACCCAGTGTCTAGCCTTGTACCGGATAAAGACTAGGCAACGTTGGGAAGGCTTCTCCGCCACAAGGATTTTGTGTTGTGTAGTGATTACGAACTCTCGAGTAGGTAACTCGGGGAGTGGAGTAGGGCAAGGTAGTTGTCCTTGTAGTCGAACCACTATAAATACTCGCGTTGTGGTTTTGTGATTCTTACTATTTACTTTTACTTTACTTACTTGCATACTCATCTATCAACATCTAACATACACATTTAATAGATTGACATAAGTTGATCTAAACAGTTTAAAACCAAGTTTTAATCGATAAAACTATTCAACCCCCTTCTAGTTTTCCACAATTGGTACCAGAGCTTCGTTACCAAGTTTTTAGAGTATATTGTACCTTAAAAACTTGACACATTCCGTGTATAATTAAAAACTACATAGAAGGTCTTTTACAAAAAGAAACACCATGTCTTAAAAACACTTTTATGTATTATAATGGGTAATAGAGTGGGTAGATATATACATACTTAGTATGTATTCTAATGGGTAATAGAATGGGTAGAAGTCTAAGTATATGACCCATTGAATAAATACATTGAATGTAGTTAGGTAAAAACCAAAGTCCATATCCCATACCCATGGAGCATGATCCATACAACATAACCCAATGCATGACATCGTGCATAAGTCAAAATGGGTATTATCCATGACCCATGGAGCTAACCTATGACCTATTGACTAGATGCATTGCATCTTCAAGATATTGTATCTATTTGGATACCCTTGGATCAAAACCTACAACCCATGATCCATGATCCATGACCCATAACCCACTATAGAGGGAGCGTCCGACGAATCCCTAGTATTACACTAGACGGATCCCTCAAGCAAGGGATCTGTGGGATCCGTAGAACAGTAGCACATTTTTGTCTATAAATAGTGAGCCATTTATTCATTGCAACTCACCCCTTTCACACACATTTTCTCTTAGTGTTGTAAACTCTCTAACCTCAGATCCAAGGGATCTCTCTACGTAGTTTTATGTTTGTGTGATTCTTTAGGTTCTTCTTAAAGGCGAGATCACTACCTCTTGTAGTCGAGCAAGCTCAAGTCCATGGGTTGCCAAGATTCGTCATCATCAAGACTACTAATGGTGTATTGTTGATAGTTTTTCTCTTTCTCATTAGAAGTAATGTGTCGAAGACATAGGTGAAATATGTCTAAAGGGTCAAGACGAAGGCATTAGTGAAAGGTGTCGAAGAGTCGTATCGAAGGCATTAGTGAAAGGTGCCAAAGATCCTTGTCAAAGGCATTAGTGAAGGATGCCGAAAGTCCATGCTGAAGGCATTAGTGAAGGGTTTCTAAAAGTCGAGTCAAAGGCATTAGTGAAAGGTTCCTAGGGTGTATACTTGATATGGTGTGTCGATGTACAAGATAGATTAGTATTGGGTCAAAGGATATTGATATCCTTGTTGATGTTGTCATAAGGAGTGGATCTACTTTAGGATAGGTGTTGGGTAGTAGTTCCTCCTTTGAAATGGAACTCGGTATCTAGCCTTATACCGGATAAAGTGTAGGCGACGTTGTGATAGGTTTGGTTCTACCTCGTGGAAGAACCCGGTGTCTAGCCTTGTACCGGATAAAGAGTATGCAACGTTGTGAAGGCTTCTCAGCCACAAGGAGTTTGTGTTGTGTAGTGATTATGAACTCTCGAGTAGGTGACTCGGGGAGTGGAGTAGGGCAAGGAAGGTGTCCTTGTAGTCGAGCCACAATAAATATTCGCTTTGTGGTTTTGTGCTTCTTACTATTTACTTTTACTTTACTTACTTGCATACTCATCTATCAACATCTAACGTACACATTTAATAGATTGACATAAGCCGATCTAAACAGTTTAAAACCAAGTTTTAATCGGTAAAACTATTCAACCCCCTTCTAGTTTTCCACAATTGGTACCAGAGCTTCGTTACCAAGTTTTTAGAGTATATTGTACCTTAAAAACTTGACACGATCCGTGTATAATTGAAAACTACAAAGAAGCGCTTTAATAAAAATAAACACCATGTCTTAAAAACACTTTTATGTATTATAATGGGTAATAGAATGGGTAGATATATACATACTTAGTATGTATTATAATGGGTAATAGAATGGGTAGAAGTCTAAGTATTTGACCCATTGAATAAATACATTGAATGTAGTTGGGTAAAAACCAAAGTCCATAACCCATACCAATGGAGCATGATCCATAACACATAACCCAATGCACGACATCATGCATAAATCATAATGGGTAGATGCATTGCATCTTCTAGATACATTGTATCAATTTGGATACCCATGGATCAAAACCTACAACCCATGATCGATGATCCATGACCCACAACCCACTTTAGAGGGAGCGTCCAACGGATCCCTAGTATTACACTAGATGGATCCCTCAAGCAAGGGATCCGTGGAACAGTAGCACATTTTTGTCTATAAATAGTGAGCCATTTCTTCATTGCAACTCACCCCTTTCACACACATTTTCTCTTAGTGTTGTAAACTCTCTAACCTCAGATCCAACGGATCTTTCTATGTAGTTTTATATTTGTGTGATTCTCTAGGTTCCCCTTATAGGCGAGATCGCTACCTCTTGAAGTCGAGCAAGCTCAAGTCCATGGGTTGCCAAGCTTCGTCATCATCAAGACTACTTATGGTATATTGTTGATAGTTCTTCTCTTTCTCATTAGAAGTATTGTGTCAAATACATAGGTGAAAGATGTCTAAAGGGTCTAGACGAAAGCATTAGTGATAGGTGTCGAAGAGTCGTATCGAAGGCATTAGTGAAAGGTGCCAAAGATCCGTGTCAAAGTCATTAGTGAAGGGTGCCGAAAGTTCATGTTAAAGGCATTAGTGAAGGGTTTCTAGAAGTCGAGTCAAAGGAATTAGTGAAAGGTGCCTAGGGTGTACATTCGATATGGTGTATCGATGTACTAGATAGATTAGTATTGGGTCAAAGGATATGGATATCCTTGTTGATTTTGTCATAAGGAGTGGATCTCCTTTGGGATAGGTGTTGGGTAGTGTTAGGTAGTAGTTCCTCCTTTGTAATGGAACTCGATATCTAGCCTTGTACCGGATAAAGTGTAGGCGACATTGTCATAGGTTTGGTTCTACCTCATGGAAGAACCCGGTGTCTAGGCTTGTAACGGATAAAGAGTAGGCAACGTTGTGAAGGCTTCTCCGCCACAAGGAGTTTGTGTTGTGTAGTGATTACGAACTCTCAAGTAGGTGACTCGGGGAGTGGAGTAGGGCAAAGAAGGTTTCCTTGTATTCGAACCACTATAAATACTCGCGTTGTGGTTTTGTGCTTCTTACTATTTACTTACTTGCATACTCATCTATCAACATCTAACGTACACATTTAATAGATTGACATAAGTCGATCTAAACAGTTTAAAACCATGTTTTAATCGGTAAAACTATTCAACCCCCATTCTAGTTTTTCACAATTGGTACCAGAGCTTCGTTACCAAGTTTTTAGAGTATATTGTACCTTAAAAAGTTGACACAATCCGTGTATAATTGAAAACTACAAAGAAGGTATTTTACAAAAATAAACACCATGTCTTAAAAACACTTTTATGTATTATAATGGGTAATAGAATGGGAAGATATATACATACTTAGTATGTATTATAATGGGTAAAAGTCTAAGTATTTGACCCATTGAATAAATACATTGAATGTAGTTGGGTAAAAACCAAAGTCCATATCCCATACCCATGGAGTATGATCCATAACACATAACCCAATGCATGACATCGTGCATAAATCATAATGGGTATTATCCATGACCCATGTAGTTAACCTATGACCCATTGACTAGATGCATTGCATCTTCTAGATATTGTACCTATTTGGATACCCTTGGATCAAAACCTACAACCCATGATCCATGATCCATGACCCACAACCCACTTTAGAGGGAGCATCCTACAGATCCCTAGTATTACACTAGACGGATCCATGGAACAGTAGCACATTTTTGTCTATAAATAGTGAGCCATTTCTTCATTGCAACTCACCCCTTTCACACACATTTTCCCTTAGTGTTGTAAACTCTCTAACCTCATATCCAAGAGATCTTTCTATGTAGTTTTTTGTTTGTGTGATTCTCTAGGTTCCTCTTAAAGGTGAGATCACTACCTCTTAAACTCGAGCAAGCTCAAGTCCATGGGTTGCCAAGATTTGTCATCATCAAGACTACTGATGGTATATTGTTGATAGTTCTTCTCTTTCTCATTAGAAGTATTGTGTCGAAGACATAGGTGAAAGATGTCTAAAGGGTCAAGACGAAGGCATTAGTGAAAGGTGACGAAGAGTCATATGGAAGGCATTAGTGAAAGGTGCCAAAGATCCTTGTCAAAGGCATTAGTGAAGGGTGCCAAAAGTCCATGTTGAAGGAATTAGTGAAGGGTTTCTAAAAGTCGAGTCAAAGGCATTAGTGAAAAGTGCCTAGGGTGTACATTCGATATGGTGTGTCGATGTACAAGATTGATTTGTATTGGGTCAAAGGATATTGATATCCTTATTGATGTCGTCATAAGGAGTGGATCTCCTTTGGGATAGGTGTTGGGCAGTAGTTTCTCCTTTGAAATGGAACTCTGCATCTAGCCTTGTGCCAGATAAAGTTCTACCTCGTGGAAGAACCCGGTGTCTAGCCTTGTACCGGATAAAGAGTATGCAATGTTGTGAAGGCTCTCCGCCACAAGGAGTTTGTGTTGTGTAGTGATTACGAACTCTCGAGTAGGTGACTCGGAAAGTGGAGTAGGGCAAGGAAGGTGTCCTTGTAGTCGAGCCACTATAAATACTCGCTTTGTGGTTTTGTGCTTCTTACTATTTACTTTTACTTTACTTACTTGCATACTCATCTATCAACATCTAACTTACACATTTTATAGATTGACATAAGTCTATCTAAACAGTTTAAAACCAAGTTTTAATCGGTAAAACTATTCAACCCCCTTCTAGTTTTCCACAATTGGTACCAGAGCTTCGTTACCAAGTTTTTCGAGTATATTGTACCTTAAAAACTTGACACAATCCGTGTATAATTGAAAACTACAAAGAAGGTCTTTTACAAAAATAAACACCATTTCTTAAAAACACTTTTGTAGGATGTTGATTGAATGACAACATTATATTTTTATTTCTTATTTTATCTTACTAAATTGCACTAACCTTTCTTGTCATTTTACTGAGTTAAAGCTCATTTTTATCAAGCCATAGAAATTCCTTGGTAACAATATTACCTTTCCTAAGAAGGTATCTTAATTACCATCTAGATCACGAAGGAACCGGAGTTGTCTATTGACATTTTTTGTCAAAAGAAAAAGACACTCATAATTGCATTAGAGGTATGACTTTCTAACTTATCTCTAAATAACATTAGCTTAGAATAAGTATGCTTGCATAGGAACTTATATGATTATATTTTCACATACTCATGTTTTATACGTGGCTTTGTAAGGAAACTTTTCTTGCATACGTGTTACTCTTCCGTCTATAGTCTAGGTTTATAAACATGTGTTTTTATTTTTTTTAATCCAAAAATCAAATCTCTCTAATAATAAAACAAAACACAAATCTCAAAAATTCCTCCATCCCCATAAAAACTCCTTCCGCTCGTCAACTCCACCAAAACCTCACTTTTCAAATCATCCACTTTCAAAAATTAACTCTCATTCAAACTTCATCTTCCCTCTCATCTCATCTCATCTCATCTCAAATCAAAACCAAGGAAGAAGTTCATCATCATGGTTTATATCGCCTTCGTGATCATCGTCTTAGCACTCATCGCTCTCGTGTATCCCATGATCAAGTTTTCTCATGGAGACATGTACTTTGTGTTGTTAATCTACATTTGTATCATATATCCAATCCTTTGTATCATTCTTAGCGTTGAAATGAAATATTACTAATGTCTTAGTTTATCTCATTTGCTTTTTATTATGTGTTTATCATTTTCTTTTCATTCGTATCTTTCACCTTAACATACTTTCGAAACCTACAATACATTCTTAACTAGTAAATATTGGCTAGAACACACCTCTTTTTTATAAACCTAAAAGTTGCAAAAATCTATTTTATGTCAAGACCATTTTTCTGTCACTGCAGATCCACGGATCCCTAAAGTTTAACTTGCCAGATCCTTCTTGGAATGGAATCGTGAGAACCGTGGAACTGGGAAACAGAATCTCATGCACCATAAAAACCATTTCATAAAAATCTACCATAAAAGGAAAAATCCCACTAGAATGTTAAGTACTAAGTAAGTTAATTGTCATTGTTAATAGAAATCAAGTAAAAACATTAGGAGATCATTTTTCATCTATCAAATGTCCTCTCCTTTGATGCATCTCCTCATATTAACTTTTCACTTCCGTAGGTCTCGTCATGACTCATGAGTATGAATTCGACTTTTAACTCACTTATGTCTACAATCCTAATATCTCCCTTGAGCCCAACACACCTGGCAATCATGTTTGTAGGTTCAATAATCTCGAAACTCGCCAATTCCAAGAAGGACGTATTGTTGACACACCTCTAATATACGAAGAAGGTATCAATACCTCTTTCCGAACCATAGGACTAGAAGGCTTTCTGGGAATTAACGAGAAAATCTGTCCACGGTTTGTATTGGAATTCTTCCATCAAGTTGAACTCGTTCGTAATGAGGATAGATCTCTATCACTTTGGTTTTGGATCAAAAACCAAAAGTTTGTCTTAACCCTTGGGCAATTTGCTCACATTCTCCGAATTCCAAATCATGGACAATGTGCCTTCACTGAAGATTGGTCTCTTGATTGTCTCTTCAACTATCGTGAAGAAAATAGTCCATATTGTTCACACATACCTTCCCCTCAAGAATTAACTCGCATATTATGCAAACCTCGACCCTATTACTCTGATCCAAATATAATCTATACACGTGATATCCGAGATGATCTTAAACCTCTCGCAATCATTCTACGTGAAAATGTTTGGAGTCTTAGGGAAAATCGAGAAATTATTCCCGCTTGTTGTGCTCACATAATGTATTGTTTGCTAACCCAACAACCATACAATCTCGCTTATTTCTTTGCAAGACGAATTGTAAACCTTCAAGGCTACAAGAACAAGCTAATCCCTTATGGAATGTTCCTGACACGGCTTTATCATCATATTTCAAAGTCCGTTGTACGTACTTGTGAATAATATGATGGAACCTCTAAACACATCTCACATCAAGTCTTTCTTCATCCCTGAATCTGCAAATACTCATCATCCATTTGACGATCCATCTAGCGAAAACGCTCAAGAAACTTAGTTTCCTTTCCTAATAGGTTCAATCCTTAGATTTCATCTTTTATCATTGTAATGTGATCATTCTCATGAAATAAAACATTTAACATTTGATGTCTCACTTATATAGTTGTTCAAATTCCTTAGAAAACACTGGCTTTGAAATATGATACCTTGTGCAAATTTTGCATACCTTCTGTGAAGGTACTATTTAGCAGGAGACGGATCCCTCACTTTATACTAGACGGATCCCTCCACTTAGGGAACCGTGGGATCCGGGCAAACATAAATGCAGTTGCAAACCTCCATACATCAAACCATTACCTTAGACCACTTCATGCTAGCTAAACATAATGTCTTAGGACCACTTAAGCCTTCCTTAAGCTTAGTAGGTATCACACTCACTTATAGCCAACTTAGAATCACATTCAAAAGTTCTTTTTGATTTATCATTTCACCAAAGCTCATCATCCTTCCGCTCCAATAATCAAACATCATTTCTCATATGTTAACACATCTAGTCTTATAATTCTTTTAATTTTAGCAAATTAATTTTAGTCATCCCTACCCCAAAATGGGTAAAAAACTAGCTTTTCATTTCTTACAATTTTTAAGGAATTTTCCAAAATTATTTTAAGTTGCCATCTGATCTCTAGGATCATTTAGCAGCACTTGACACTCTCAAATATCCTAGTGTCATCTTTGATCATTCATTGGTACTCATAAAGTCCCTTTTTCTTCCATAAAAGGCAATCATTAGCTACCATCACTCATTACCCATGATCATTTAAGTCCCCTTTCATTTAAGATACTTAGAAAGACAACCATTTTGATTTAATTAACCTTGTTGATCATTACAACTCTAAAGTTGACTCATGTGCATGCAAATCATCACATTTCAAAGGATCTTAGTGGCTTAAGTCTTGAATGCACTTGCCAAATCCTTCTCTTTATAAACCATCTTGTTAGGACTTCTTATTCACCATCTACAACTTAAATATCAGCAACTAGAAGCCTCTATCTCACTAACCTTTGTCATCTCATCATGAGAAAATCTCCTAGTGGTAACTCATCCAGCAAAGGACCACCCAAGAAACTTGCTCGTGTTATTCAAGAAATTTCTTCAACCGAATCATCTCCCGTTAAATCCAAAAATGCTAGGATTTCCCCTCCACCAACTCAACCAATCAAACCAATCCCCAAAAGGATTGTTCCCATGAAACTACCAATGCCAAACACCACTATACCTCCTAAACCAAACACTCCTATTTCCACTAAACCATCACCATTAGTGCCTAGAGCCATATCATTCACCACTCCACTTTTATCACCACACCTCTACAATTTAGAGGACTTGCCTTCTAGGCCATCTCATCCTCCACCATTGCCAACATTCTCCTCCATAGAAAGTGAAAAGGATTTAAAATGTACACTTTTAAGGGGTCATTTAAGCCCTTAATCGCCCACTTTTATATCCGTTACTACTTAATTTCGTTCCTTTTCACTTTTTAGGTCTCTTGAAGGCAAAATGCTGGAATGATGCTTATTTAGACGAAAAGGAGTGAATATGTGAAGAAAATGGCGAAAGTCAAGATCAAGACACTCAAGCTGCTGAAATACACCCTGACAGCATCATAAACAAATGGCGACGCCATCCCTATTTTTGTGACGGCTCAGGAGCGAATTTGCTATTTTACACCTAACGGCGTCAGGCTTTGAAGAGTAGGGCGTCACGAAGACTTTTCATCTCAGACGGCCTAGATCCAGATTCAGACGACGTCAGAGCTGAAGGCTGACGGCGTCACAACCACAACGTAACGCCGTCCCAAAGTTGACTTGGCCAAGATGAAACCCTAATGACGGCGATCCGACGGCGTCACAATTAAAATGTGACGCCATCGCAGTTGTAACTCTATATATAGAATTCGAATTTTCAGACTTTAAAAGAGGTAGACTTGTGGCGTAAAGACCTAAAACGATTATAGTTTGTCTTGGACAGTATTTTAGGGTTCTAATACCCTATTTTACATCAAGATAAGTTATTTATTCCGTTGATTTCATTATGTCTTCGATTGAATGTGTGTATGCCTGCATGTTTAGCATGTCCGGCTAATTTACTTGTGTGTTTGCTTAGATCTATGAAACCTAGTTATTAAATATTATTGGTTGTCTCTTATCTTAATTGTAATTGGCTAAGGAGTGCTTAAAGCCATCGTTGTGTTTTTAATGCTTGATTAATCTTTGTGAACATTAGTTTATAATTACTAGTGGACTTGTAGGCTAAAAATCCAAAGATAACCTTAGTGTTAAGTTTATGAATCCTAGAGATTTCGTACTCATTAAACATAGGTAGCTTCAAAGAGTTAGGGATAAAAGCACACCTTACGACCTTAGAAAACACAACGAGTTAAGAATAAGGACGTGACAATTCAACCATCAATAAAAGATAATTAGGGAGTAATTGTATCTAGGTAGACACATTTTTAATCATCATACGATCACACTTCAATAGACATAGACTACCCCTTAGATTAGATAATTAGATAAGTAGAGTAATCGGTAGAAGTACCAAACCCCCCAAATCCAAACCCCGAGATCGTACCTTTAATTTTCTAAAAAATATAAAAAAGATAAAAAAAATAATCTTCCTCAACCCCTACCTTAGCGTAGTAATTTCTCACTAGCATTCCTATTCCCCTAGAGAACGATATCAATCCCCGAGGTTTACCCTAATACTACACTACAACGATTAGGTTCACTGCGTAGGTGGTTGAAAAAACTTGCTTTCGAAGAAAAAGGAAGTTTCCTTTGACCCATGAAGCAGCGTTAAGCCTGCAATATCAGAAAAGAATAACGTGACAAAAAATCAAGGTGTTGAATCGATACTAGCACCGGCATCCTTCTCACCATCACCCTCAAATAGTCCCTTTTGGATTATGAGGAATCATCAAAGTCAACAACCCGATCACATGGAAGTAGATAACTCTCTACCACCATCTTCGACACATATTCCACCACCACCACCTTTGGTTGAATCACCTCCAAATATACCTCCACAAATCCCTCCTTATTTTGTGGAACCTCAACAAACAACTTCCATCTCAAGCCATTTCCATTTCTACCACCACCATTTGAGCCATGAAAAAGAAAACATCATTGTCAACATGTTGAAAGCTTGATACATGAATTACGTGAAGATCAATGTTTCATGTTTTATCACCTCCTTGAACGTTTCGACGAGATCAACAAACCTAAACAACATTGAGCTTAAGGATCCAAGTGGTGTCCTGGTCTTAAGCTTAACTTAGATAGTTTAGGAATCATATTTCATGTTCAAGTCATTCTCTTAGTTTTAGAGATATGTAGATCATTTCTCGTATTTTTATTGAATGAAATTACATGTTAACTGCCATATTGTCTTGAGAATATGTTTGGTGCCTTAATACATATATCATTTTGATGTTAACATAACTTTTTACATCACCATTCTTGTCTTAAGCTTACAGACAGACGGATCCTCATTTTAGCTTACGGATCCTCCAAAGGAGGAACCGTGGGATCCGTGCAACAGAAGACTTTTTTATTACTAACTTGAGTCTTATTTGCAGGAAATTATGCTCTATATACTTGTTTTCTAACCTTTGTTTTGTAGATTTTTAATATACACATGAAGACTTTGACACCCTTAGCTAGGGGGAGTTTCTTGTCAAAGCAAAACATTGCAAAATCATTTGCAATACTTTAAAATTAGTTTACATTACTTGACGTCCTCCTCCTGAAAGGAGCACTCGTCAATGGGGAGCATGTTAGTCAAAAAGGACGAAACCACTTGCAAACATAATTGCAATGCATTCGCTTAGTATCCCTATTTACTTGACGCCCTCACAAAGGGATGGACTCATCAAGGGGGAGCTAAGATGAGAATACTTCTCTTCCCTTACTCTCTATTTTTCATATTTTTTCTTTTCACATGCTTTTTCTTAAAACAATGTGTTAGTTTCTTTTCGATGCTCTTTTTGTTTCGACAAAAAGGGGGAGAAGAGAGTAAAAAATCCAGTTAAAACTTTTACGAATTTTAGTTTTTCTTTAAAATAATCTTCTGTTTTGTCATTAACAAAAGGGGGAGATTGTTAATACAAATAAGCCGTAAAAACGTTTATTTATATTTTACGATCTTCTAATGTTTTGTCGATAACAAACGTAAAATCATTTTAACGAAACAAATAAAATACGTAATGGCTTAAGCCAATAGTATACTAACACACTTACATTTTCATATAAATCACTAAACAAGTAATAGTGTTTTCATGGTATAGTAATGCATATGTATAACAACTAGTGTTTACATAATGGGTAGATATATACATGCTTAGTATGTATTATAATGGGTAATAGAATGGGTAGAAGCCTAAGTATTTGACCGATTGACTAAATACATTGAATGTAGTTGGGTAAAACATAAAAGTCCATAACCCATACCCATGGAGCATGATCCATAACACATAACCCATTGCATGACATCATGCATAAATCATAATGGGTATTATGCATGACCCCCCACGGAGCTAACCCATGACACATTGACTAGATGCATTGCATCTTCTAGATACATTGTATCTATTTGGATACCCATGAATTAAAACCTACAACCCATGATCCATGATCCATGACCCACAACCCAATTTAGGGGGAGCGTCCTACGGACCCCTAGTATTACACTAGACGGATCCCTCAAGCAAGGGATCCGTGGAACAGTAGCACATTTTTGTCTATAAATAGTGAGCCATTTCTTCATTGCAACTCACCCCTTTTACACACATTTTCTCTTAGTTTGGTAAACTCTCTAACATCAGATCCACGGGATCTTTCTATGTAGTTTTGTGTTTGTGTGATTCTCTAGGTTCCTCTTAAAGGCGAGATCACCATCTCTTGAAGTCGAGCAAGCTCAAGTCCATGGGTTGCCAAGCTTCGTCATCATCAAGAATACTGATGGTATCTTGTTGATAGTTCTTCTCTTTCTCATTAGAAGTATTGTGTCGAAGACATAGGTGAAAGATGTCTAAAGGGTAAAGACGAAGGCATTAGTGAAAGGTGTCGAAGAGTCGTAATCGAAGGCATTAGTGAATGGTGCCAAAGATCCGTGTCAAAGGCATTAGTGAAGGGTGCCGAAAGTCCATGTTGAAGGCATTAGTGAAGGGTGTCTAGAAGTCGAGTCTAAGGCATTAGTGAAAGGTGTCTAGGGTGTACATTCGATATGGTGTGTCGATGTACAAGATAGATTAGTATTGGGTCAAAGGATATTGATATCCTTGTTGATGTTGTCATAAGGAGTGGATCTCCTTTGGGATAGGTGTTGGGTAGTATTGGGTAGTAGTTCCTCCTTTTTAATGGAACTCGGTATCTAGCCTTATACCGGATAATGTGTAGGCGACGTTGTGATAGGTTTGGTTCTACCTCGTGGAAGAACCCGGTGTCTAGCCTTGTACCGGATAAAGAGTAGGCGATGTTGTGAAGGCTTCTCCGCCACAAGGAGTTTGTGTTGTGTAGTGATTACAAACTCTCGAGTAGGTGACTCGGGAAGTGGAGTAGGGCAAGGATCCTTGTAGCCGATCTAAATACTTTTACTTTACTTACTCGCATTGTGGTTTTGTGCTTCTTACTCTTTACTTTTACTTTACTTACTTGCATACTCATCTATCAACATCCAACATACACATTTAAATAATATATTGACATAAGTCGATCTAAATAGTTTAAAACCAAGTTTTAATTGGTAAAACTATTCAACCCCCCCTTCTAGTTTTCCACATCTTCCTAGCATCTCTATTCCCCTAGAGAATGATCAACCCCCTTGGCTTACCCATACTACACTGTAACGATTAGGTACACTGCCTTGAGGGTTGTAAAGTTTGCTCGTAGAAAAGGAAGTCTTTCGACTCCGAAATCTCCCCTCAAATAAATACTTTGGGTTATGGGTTATAGACTTTGGGTCATGGGTCATGGATTTTACCCAACTTGATGTCAAGCATGATGTAATACATATGGGTCATTGGTTTTGGGTCAAGGTCCATGGGTCCTGGTTTATGGGTCAATGGATAGTCCATCACATTTACATATGTATTTTATTACTACAAACAAATATCTACCTAGATAAAATGTAATTAAGTAGTAAAAATAGATATAGTAACATGTAATTTTTAGATTTGTACTTGATATAATTTTATGTTGTTATCGACAAAACTTAGAGAGATCGAGTAATATTAATAAACGTTTTTACGGTTTATTTGCTTTAACATCATCCACTTAGGATGTCTATTCGAGCCATGTCATCCACTAAGGACGCAAAACAAGTAATAATGCAACATTTAAACTAAAAATGCAAAACTAAGACCACATGGGTCATTACGAGTTGTTTTGATCCGACTACTTAATTTCACACTTAAGCTTATATCGTATAAGCTATAAAAGCTTATATGATGCAATTATACTATATGAACTCGTATTACGAGTGGAACATAATTAAATGAACGTGAGTATCACGATGTAAGTGATACATCTAATGGGTTATTAAAGACCCATTCTTGTACTTATATATGATATTCACTTCGGAAATGCTTGAATAGAACACGAGCTCCTTTAAGGATGTTCCCGGCTAACCCTTATAACAAAGGAACACATAGTTTATATGGAGCTTAGTAGGAACTTGACAAATCTTATCATAATAAGCACTAAAAGGTAAATAACGCATAAAGGGGTGTTTGGTTCGTGGCTTATGTAACCACACCGACATGGTTTCTAAAAATTAACACCACAAATTGGTGTTATGGCACCCTAACAAGGTACCAATTATATTTCTAAACCATTACATGGATTCTTGATGATTTTAGAAAATCACATCTTTACATAAACATGTAAAACAATTCTACAAAAACCCCATAAATGGCATAAAGATTAATTTTTTAAGTATTGGCTACTAAAGAATAGCTCTAAAACGCGAATTTGAGAGCAAGACATGATTTATACCTTAAATTGATTGATGGGAAAACTAGAATAAGATTTCCTAAGCTTAAGTATGGAGTCGCATAGCCTTGAACTAGCACAAAATCGAATTGGAATAAAAACCCTAACTTCTTAATGATTTGTATGTGTGTGTCGTAATTTTTGGAGAAGGAGGGATATTTTTCTGGAAATTGGTTTCCTAAGAATGAAGTAAGATTATTTATTATAATTTTTAGGTTTCACTTTTTTGCAAGTTTAGTCCCTGGTGGCAGAACTGTTGCAAATATAGTCCTATTTGCTTAAACTTATCTCAATGGAGGTCCTTTAAGTTAACTAGAGTATATACTAATGACGTGGATCGGTTAGGAAGCGTATAAAACAATGATAAATCATTACCTAAAAACTTGGGGTGTTACAGTTTCAAACTAACATTAATCCTAATTGCAAGAAAAGTAAAATGACAAGTAAATTTGGTGTAGGATATTGGATTTCACATACACATCATATCATAACTCAAAGTGGGCGTATAAAGGTGAGTTCTAGAGAGAGAAAGTTAGAGGTTTAGGGAACTTAGTGAGAGAAAGTGAAAGATATTATTATGAGCTCCAACTCTCTACCTTGGGAGGTAGAGAGTATTTATAGTCTTACATAAAACGCCACACAACGGGTTGTGGATCAGGCATACAGTGGGTAAAGACCCGTCCGTCCTCCACGGTGTTACATAACTAAATACTACTTAGCTAGAAATAACTACGACTACGAGCTTTCTAACGATAACATATACATGAGGTGACCGACTCTTTAATACCTGGAATTTCTAATTCCTAACAATCTCCCCCTAAGGGAGGTCACCTCAAACATATACTAAAATTACATTGAATACAAACAGATATTACATTAACAATTGTTCTTGTATTCTTGATGTAGTGCTTTGCTCCGAAGCTCGTAGTCATTGATTCCACTCATTGCATGTTTGGTTAATCCAAGTGGAGGTCTTTTACTGATCCACGTGATAATAACATTATGCCATCTTTTGAGATCATCAGCAAAAAAATCTCTGAGACATCCAGTGTGGTGTTGGTATTATGTGATGTTGTGACTTTCGGACCGACATGCTCACATTCTGGATCATGATATCTTCTCATCAGAGTAGTGGAAGTTTTGGTTGATTCATGATATTGGCGCAGCGTAGCGAAGCATGGAGTGAAAATATCAGAGTCATTGATGCACTAATCATGATTTCATTCGATATGAATGTGTTGTGTGAGCATGCGGCTATGGATTGACCGCTCCATTCTGATCAGTTGCAAACATCGGGGTGTACCTGCATAAGACAATTAGCAATAAAGCGCACGAAAGTGTCTTTGATCACTTTCGTCGAATTGAGGTACACGGCCCACGGTTCCCCGTTGATCGGTACAAGTACTGCCTGTGATCAGGTAGGATTCCTAAGAATCTCCTTGACGAGGGTTTCGCAGCTGTTCTAGCCGTTCTAAAACCGGAACGTCTCAAAGAAGACAACACGGAGTGAGTGAACCAGCGAAATGAGATTCACTGATTGATGAAAAGAGATTTGAAAAGCAATCGTGTATTGCTCAATAGAAATTGTTTTTGCAGTACAACGAAGGTTTTATTGAAAATCAATTATCAATCATAAACACCTTTTATTTTGAGAAATAGGCACACAGTCGATGTGCTAAAGAAAAGAGTTTTTAAGCACAACAACCGGTTTTTCAAAGGTATCCGTCAATCCATAACCTGAACCAGGATTGATCTAAAAGATTGAATCTCTCCATTGTTTCTGTCCAGTTGTCACATGGTTGATCTATTGGATAGATCTCACATGCCACCTACCAGGAGCTTGTTTGATGTTGGCTCTAGAAGGCTTTCCATCTTCATTGTGAATATTTTTATTATATCACTCGGATGTTCAGGCAATACCACAAGGATAATGCGTAGGACTCAAGATATAATCTCTCTTTCCACATTGTGTGAAACAGAGAGTCTTCATTGAAAGTGTCCTAATGAGATTTATTGATGATCTCGTGGCTCTAGACTCAATTTGTGCATATTTGGATCCTGTGTCGGAGACTAGGGAGAGGGTCTCCTTCTTCAATATCAACAATCTCTAAGAGAAAGTCGATAGATAATGTCGGTTCCCCGTGAGAATGAAACAAGTCCTTTTAAGAGGAACTTGAGTGGTTTGGAAAGTTGAAGTGCAGTCGGTCACTGGGTCCATGACGTCTTGTCTTCAATACCGATGTTACCATCAGTAGCATATGAATTGAACCCGGTTTATGCCCTAAGGTTGAATAAATGGAGGGCTATTTGTTTTCACCCTTTTCTCATTCAATTCTTTTTAATTCTTCAACCCCTGTGCTTACGAGACTTCATAACTAGAACCTTGTTGGGTTTATTCCAGTACTAGCTCAGACTCAGTCCGCACTCTTCCCATATCTCATTTTTGTCCTTTTATCATCATACCTAAGAACTCTACACTAACTAGTGGATAGTCCATGGGTAGATCCCTCCGGTTCTGGCGGATCATGGGAACAAATACCTAACCTTATCATCCTTATATCACCGTACATAAAGTAAAATTGGTCGGTTTATTTGGTATTGTTCATCTGCCATTTAGAACCAACTGAAAACCATTTGAAAATCAATCCAGATACTTGTGATACATTATCAAAGCATTTTGTACATGAATTGTTTTTGATATTTTTAGAATAAGAGCTCCCCCTCAACATGTGCATCAAATGTTTGAAATCGTTTTGCACACGGAGGCAAGAGAAAGAATTAACTTCTTTGAATTCCATTTTCTAAAAGATATCAACATCACTTCCCTAATCAAATCAAGAAGATTAAGCATTTTTGGGGAAGGATGAGGTTTTCAATGTTATGCTCCCCCTCAATATGTGCCTCGAGGTTTGAAAAGAGTTTTGCACATACTAGAGGGAACATGCACATTGAGATAAATGATCACGTTTCAAATCATTGTGGTTTAAGATAGATGCTCCCCTCAACATGTGCATGGAAAATTTGAAATCGTTTGGGACATGTGGGAAGGAGAGCTTGTACAACCTTATAAAACCATTTACCGAATTATCGGTTTAAATCCAATTTAATTCACACATTCTCCCCGATCACAATTATCAAATCATTTGAGATTTGTGATCTCTTATAGATTTAAATTGATTTTGAAAGCTTTTGAGGAGAATTGTGACTTGATTATGAAAGCGTTTTAAGCGATAAGGATCGATTATGAGATTATAAATTCCATTGGTTAAACATGCATGATTATCTTTTGAAAACAATTGAATGCCAAATAACTTTTTAATTTAATTGAAATCATTCTCCCCTCAATCAATGACATAGGTTGTTGATTGAGAGATAGATATTTTGACAAATAAGTCCAGATGATTATCAAAAAATAGAGACTGAGTTATTTTTCAAAGCAGTTAGTTTTCAGCAGATAAATGTTTATAGAATCAGAGCATGGAATTTGAAAACATGGTAAACCATGGCTCTGTTCTTTCTTTGAATAGCGGGTTACTGCCTGAAATGACAATAAACCATCGCTTCTCTTTCTCCCAAAAATATTTTTTGATTTTTTGATTTTTTTTTTTTTTTTAAATTCGAACAACATCTAAAGTCCCGTGTCATTCTTTGAATGACAGCACAAAGACCGTAGATATAATCGAACTGAGAAAAACATGACAAATTGACAATATTTTTTGAAGATTTTTTGAATTTTTCAGATTTTTTTTTTTGAAAGTTTTATAATTTTGTATTTTGTTTTTCGAAAAAAATATTTACAAGAGATAGATGAGCATAGACCTTTACTCCTCGTCTTCTTACTGAAGACGTTTGAGTGTTTCGGTTGAAGCTTTTCAAGCCTAGACGTGGAAGTATGAACTCAAAACGTTCTCTTGGAAGAGCTTTGGTGAAGATGTCGCTAACTGATATTCGACCTCACAAAATAGAGTTCCACCACACCTTTTCCACTTGTTCCCTGATGAAATGATGTCGAATGTCGATATGCTTTGCTCTTGAGTGTTGGACGTTGTTGCATGAGAGAGCAATAGCACTTTTATTATCACATGCACAGAGAGGATTTTGTTGAATTCAAAGCCATAGTAGATAATTGAGATCTCATCCATAAGATTTGAGCACAACATGATGACATGGCTATGTATTCAGCCTCTGTAGAAGAAATAGAAGTACTCATTTGCTTCTTTGAAGACCAGCTCACAAGCTTATCACCCAAAAGCTGAGCACCTCCGGGCATTCGACGAGTATCTTGACATCCTACATGATCGGCATCTGCATAGTCTGTTAGTGACATACCGGTGTCCTTCGGGTACCAAAGTCCCATATTGATGGTTCCTTGGAGATACCGAAAGACCCGTTTAACCACTTCAAGGTGCTTTTTAGTAGGCTTAGCCTGGTATCTAGCACACATGCAAGCAGAACAAGATATGTCGGTCTACTAGGTGAGGTACATCAGGTATCCAATCATACTACGATATTTCGTTTGGTCAATCATGATCCCTGAGTGGTCCTCATCTAGTTTGGTTCGATCAATCATGGGAGTGTCAACAGGGTCACTTGAATCAAATCCAAATTTCTTTAAGATCTCAGTAGCATATTTAGATTGATTTATGAAAATGCCTCGGGACTTTGTGAAATTTGTAATCCCAAGAAAAATGACATTTGTCCCATCATTGACATTTGAAATTTTGAACTCATTTCATTTGAAAAGCGATCACATTCCATTGGGTCGGTCGAGGCAAAAATAATATCATCAACATAAATTTGAACATGAATTAAGTGTTTGCTTGACTTTCTGGTGAATAAAGTAGGATCAACTGCTCCTTTGCTGAATCCAGTAGATAGAAGAAACTTTGACAGCGTATCATACCATGCTCTAGGAGCTTGCTTCAAACCATATAGGACCTTTTCAAGCGATAAACGTGAGTAGGATGCTCTGATTCACAAAACCCTTGGGTGGTGACGTAAACCACTTCTTTAAGATCTCCATTAAGAAATGCGGTTTTCACGTCCATCGATAAACAACCATGTTCTTACTAGCAGGCATTAGCCAAGAAGATTCGATCGCCTCGATTACGAGCAACTGGGGCAAAAGATTCTTCAAAGTCTATACCTTCTTCTTGACGATAACCTTTAGCTACTAACCTAGCCTTATTTTTCAAAACATCACCATGCTCATCAAGCTTTACTTTGAAGATCCACTTAAGAGCAATGATCATAGCACAATCTGGGCGGTACTAATTCCCATACATCTAATCGATCAAACTCATGAATTTCATCTTGCATGGCATTGAACCATCTGTCTTCATTCATAGCAGTTTTAACATCTTTGGGTTCGATCTTTGAGAGTACTGAGTTAAAGAAGCACCATAAGGCATCGGTAGCAAGTTGTTTCGAGTGGATCTGGGGAGAAGGATTTCCAATGATGTTGTCTAATGGATGATCGTGAGTCCATTTTCGGAGGTGTTCATGTGGTAGTTGTTGAGGCTGAAGTAGCGTCGATGTCTCTGAAGAAGATGGTTCGATGAAGATTGAGGAGCAAATATGTTCTCAAATGGAGCATCTTCGGGAGTAGCAAAGGGATTAACTTCATCATTGATGCCAGAAAAATTTCCATGATGTACATTTGAAGAATGATGATTTGTTGATGAGGCGGAAGGATCGGCTCTTCTTGACTTAAAGATATTGAGACTGAGGGATTGACTTCATTCACGGGAATATGAGCAGCCTCTGTTGTAGGGATCGACACCTCATTAGTACTTGGATCATAAAGTTCATCGAACATAGGATCAAACAATTTCTTTAAATCATCTTCGGATGGAGGTACATATGGAGTTTCTTGAGAAGAGTTTGGAACAAGGGATGAACCAATGGGGCTGTTTTGAAGTGCGGGTCCTGAGCTGGAGTGTCCAGGAGCCATTTGACCGGACAGACTCATCAAGCGTAGCGTGAATTGTTTCCATGATGTTTCGGGTTCTTTTTTGTAGATTCGGTATCCCTTTTTGTTTGGTGCATACCCTACAAATACTCCAATGTCTGCTTTAGCTCTAAGTTTGCCTAAGTCTTGTCCCTCATTAGTTGGATAACACAATGCACCAAACACACGAAGGAAAGAGAGATTAGGTTTTTTGTTGTGGACAAGTTCATATGGAGTTTTTCCATGAACAGTGTGAATCAGGGAACGATTTTGTGTGTAGCATGCAGTGGCAATAGCTTCAGCCCGGAGAAACATTG
Organism: Chrysanthemum makinoi; assembly: GCA_910596185.1. NCBI lineage: Eukaryota > Viridiplantae > Streptophyta > Magnoliopsida > Asterales > Asteraceae > Chrysanthemum > Chrysanthemum makinoi. Next base: position 113,314,554 of record OU343217.1, read on the forward strand.
GAACCTTTGAGTAAATCAGCATTGTTCTAGCGGCTTCTACAAGAGTTCGATTTAGTCTTTCAACTACACTGTTGAGGAGTTATGTTGATGAGTTTGTTGACAAACTTCAGTTCCATTATGTTCGGATTATTACGGCCGTTTTGTTAAGTCGAACTGCAACTTTGTTTGATGAGTTTGATGATGATATCAGGAGTTTCATCCTTTGTCCTTAAGAACTTGACCAGGTGAATCTAGAGTAATCATCAACCACAACTAACACATATTTCTTCCCAAAGATATTTTGCACCCTCATTGGTCCACATAAATCCATATGAATCATATGAAGAACTTCGGTGACAGAGTTAGTAGGTTTGGGTTTATGGGCATACTTCTTGCTTTTCCCAATTGACATCTTTGAACAAAGATGATCCTTTTCATACTTTAGTCGAGGTAAACCTACAACTAAGTCCTTTCTGAAGAGATCATTGATGGTGCCGAAGTTCAAGTGATTGAGACGACGATGCCATAACCATGACTTTGTTTTGAAGCCTTTGACAACAAGCAGATTGGAGAAGACTTCATCATATCATCGATAGAGATGGTGTAAAGATTTGAACCACGAGTTCCTCTTAAAAGTTCCTTACCATCAAGTTCTCTAACAAAACAAGTATGTTTTAGAAGGCTACTTCTAGATCAGAATCACAGAATTGACCGACAGAGAACAGATTATGACCAAGACCTTCCACATAGTATACTCTAGAGATAACACTATCACCAACAACATAATCACCATAACCCATAATTGCACCGAAATGATCATTACCGAATCTAAGTGTCCCGATGAATTTTCTCACGAAGTTCATGAGCCGCGACCGGTCTCCAGTCATATGCTTGGAGCGACTGAGTCCGGGTACCACGGAACGATTTGAACGATGCAGGTTGAACAGACAAGAATGGAAGACTGGATAATTGGGATCCCCATGCAAGAATGGGTTCCACTTGGTTAGTAACAGTATGGTGGAACACCCACATCGAAATAGAAACATCCATATCGAAGTAGAAGCAATGGAATCATTGGGAATAGATGCAATGGTGTGCGTATTTGACCTATTCAAAGTATGTTCACTTTTAAGGGAATAGTTCTACCAGTAGGCATCCATTTTCTAGTGGGCATAATCTTAGCAGGTTTGAGAGCAAAGCTGATTATTCTTATGGCCAAAAGGTATCCAATAATAACCTATCTTTATAAATGTTCTTCCTGTGGGTTTCCACTGTTTTCTAACAATCTTTCGTTTTGCCTTTTTGCCTTATTTGCACGATTATTAGCGTAAACAATTTTAACTGGGCATTTGACAGCATTAGACAAAGCATTCACACCACATTCATGATTAGCAAAGAATTCAAGCGGACATCATTACAAGGTTTGCAAATAGTATCGAATTGAATTAATTCTGAGTGCGCCTAAGGCTAATACTAGAATCAACACGATTCGTTTTATTCAACTCAAGCTTAAAGTTCCTAGATTGGTCTTCTACTCTCTTCCAATGCACATTTTTAGCTTGCAAGGTCCTATCATTCCTTGTATTGTCTTGAGACTTTGACCTTCTCGCTTTAATGTCACTGATTACTCTTGTAGAGGGAATGGGAACATTAGTTGGTTGATCTAATTTTTGCATTCTTGAACTTGATGTGCAAGGATCTGACCTACTAGAAGGCACATTACTGTTTACTTTCTTAAGACTGTGATTTGAGCTATTTGCAAGCACACTAAAGTTCACTTTCTTAGCACTAACATATCTGGAATCTGAACTACTTGAAGGCACATTAGTGTTTACTTTCTTAAGACTGGGCATAGAACGGATTTCTGCTTGGCACAAGGCATAGAACAAGGCTTCACAGCTTTGCCTTTTTCACCTAAGGGTTTTGGACATGTTGCAATTACACATTCAAGCACCTCTTGAGATCGTTTGGCCTGGAGGCAAGCAAACCTAATTTCACTATCAAGAGGTTTGTTAATGAAATCCTCTTCGACAATCTCACGGAGACATTCTAGACTATCCTTAAGGTGAGCATAGTAGTCATGAAAAGCATGTTCATTATTCCTAAGATGAGGAGGAATATATTTAACTGTCACAGTGTATTTGCAATCTAAGGGTGACTTTGAGACAACATTCTTATTGAAAACAAGTGGTAGTTTCCCATTTCCCTGACTTCTCAGATTCTCAATTTCCTTTTGTAAAGACGTTACTTTTTCGTTGTTTTGGTCACGGGTGACTTTTGTTGAATCATATAACTCTTTAAAATGTCTTTTAACTTTTTCATTTTCTTCTAGAAAACTCTCGTTTTCCTTTTGTAAGGCATTAACTAAGTTTTGAAGATGAAAAGTTTGAGAATTCTGAGAATCTAAAGGAGGAGGCATTTGGGAGCCCTGTCATATGGTTCTCTTGACCCTTTAATTGAGAGATTTGGGCTTTCAACTTTCTGATCGTGTTGCAATGAGTTTGAATCTGTTCATCACGTTTGTTAATTTGAAAAACTGCATCAAATTCTGGAGCATCTGAGTATGTCTTGATATTTGAAGTTTTGACATTTTCTTTAAGATGTTGATATTTTAATTGTAAATTAAAATGCTCAACTTCTAGTTTAGAAAAATGTTTAACCAAATTGTCATGATCATCCAGTTCAATTTTCTCAGATAGTTTGGAATTAGTTTTTTCAAGCTCAATGACTTGATCATGGGAGACTTTCGGGCAACTTGAGATAATTCATGAAATTAAGAAGCATTAATAGAACAATTTGTAGCAGTGAAAAACACATCTTGAGCAACACATTCAGATATCATATTCTCATTCAGTGTATGCAAGTTCTTCCTTTCAATCTCATTATATTTTAGCGCTAGCTCATAGTCACTAACTTCAACTATCATTGAATCAAATTCTTTTTCCATTCCCTTAATATCAGTTTCTATCTATTTTTAAGACTCTCAAAGTGATCTTTTAGAAGTTTAAAGAAAGGCATGACCTCAGTTAAATAACATTCTTTCATTTGCTCAAAACCCCTTTCTCCTTCAGTTATACCAGTGGGTGTGATCCTTTTCTTGCAAGTTTTCTCAAAATCAACAAATAGTTGAAATATAACATATTGGCTAATTAAGGTCTTGCTTTTAGTGGCAATTGTTCTAGGAACAAGATGCATTGGTGTATTGGGAGGATACACAGTTGCTTTAGGCATTTTCCTAAGGGGAGGGTTTGTTTCAACAATATTTTCTGCTTTCTGCTTATCTAAGTCCATTTTCTAGAACACTTGTTCGGGAGTCAACAATGTTTGAGGCTTAAACATGTTCAAGGAGATCCAATTCTCCTTTTTGTAGTCATGGGGAGTGATAATTACTTTCTTCTCTTTGCATTTAGGATCATTTAGTTTCTTATTCATTTTCTCCCTAGTGATTACATCTAATTTCTTATCTTCCTCTGTGCACTCAAAGCAACTAGGTTTTTGTCTAGGTTTAAGAATCTCATTGCCATCATAGATCACTTTTTGAGCTGCTTTTGCTATCTTCCTGTACTCAGGGTTGGGTTTATCTATAATGGGAACACTATGCTTATCGCTTAGAACTCTATGCTTAGTGATCATGTGAGCAATCTGAATGGTGTTCCCTTGTATGTACAACTTGTTTTCAAGTTTGTTTTTCAAAGTTTTCAGATTAGAAAAATCTTTCAAGAGTTTTGATTCCTTTGCATTAAATTCTTGCTTAAGCATTTTCACATTTTCTTGAAGTTCTTGTTTTTGTTTAGCATTTTAGAAAGCTTTTCTTGCAAGGAATTTAACTCTTGTTTTAATACTTCTTCTCTAAAATTACTTTTTCTAATGATTATACGCACTTGGTCATCCATTTCCTGCTCACGAGTGGTCAACTCAAATTTTGCACGTTGTTCATAAATAGCAACACGTTCTTTATAGGCATTTAGTTGAACTTACGAGAATCATCGGGGCACATGCGGTGTATTCATCAAAAACATAGTCATTGTTGACTGGAGAAGATGCATCACTTGGTACAACTTCACTTTCACTTTGTTTCACATATTGATCATATGGGACAACATTGATATTACCCATATTTTCAATATTTGATTCAATAGTTTCAGTTGATGGTACTTTGTCATGCATCTTTTGCACATCAACATCATCGTATAGTTTTAGTACCTCTGAGATGAGTTTGTCTTTGGATGGGCCAGCTTGTGGTGAAGAAGAGACCTTGGGAGAAACCATTGAAGAAATGCTAGCCATAAAAATTGTGTGTGCAGTAGGTCCATCATCCACATCAGAGTCGTATGCATCACAATCAGCGACTTGAAAGGCATTCTGATGATTGTGACCTATCTCCTGAGTAGGCTGCTCATCCACATCTGCATCATAGGTCTTGGCATTGCCCTCAGCAAGAAACAACAATTCCTCCTCATCCAAAGTGTTAGGAATTAGAAATTCCCGGTATTAAAGAGTCGGTCACCTCAAGTATATGTAATCGTTAGAAAGCTCGTAGTCATAGTTATATTTAGTTAAGTAACACCGTGGAGGACGGACGGGTCTTTACCCACTGTATGCCTGATCCACAGCCCGTTGTGTGGCGATTTATGTAAGACTATAAATACTCTCTACCTCCCAAGGTAGAGAGTTGGAGCTCATAATAATATATTTCACTTTCTCTCACTAAGTTCCCTAAACCTCTAACTTTCTCTCTCTAGAATTCCACTTATAAGCCCACTTGTGTTAATGGTTTGATGTGTTTGTGAAATCCAATATCCTTCAATTGGTATCAAGAGCCATGGTTAGATCATATCTTGCACATATTTGGATTTCTAGTGGTTTTTAGGTGGTTTTTGAGTTTGAAAAAGTTTAGTGGTTTTTGCATCATTTGGTTGATTTCTTGTGTTAAAGTTTGGATTTTGTTAGTACTTTTATGTTTAGAATCATCACAAGTGTGTAGGTTTCCATTTGGTAAGCTTGAATCATCTTGGTTGGGTTGTTTTTGGATTGAAAAGTGATGTTTATGTGGTTTTTTCTTGCTAGCGACTTAACACACGGAATACTCTCTTCGTAGCGACTTGCTTTACAAATTTGTAGCGAGTTACAGCTTTAGACCTAGCGACTTAGAACTAGCGACTTAAAGTACAAGTAGTGGACTTTCCACCACAGGTAGCGACTTGGAGGTAGCGACTTGGTTTGTGGCGAGTTGCTCTTTAGCGACTTGTATCTTTAGCGACTTGAGTAGCGAATTGCTGCTAAAATTTTGCTAGCGACTTAATGCTTAGCGAGTTACTACTTAGCGACTTGCAATTGTTTAGCGACTTGGTGGTATAGCGAATTAGGTGTTAGCGACTAGAGGATTAGCGACTTGTACTTAGCGACTTGGATGTTGATTTAACGACTTGGGATTATTACTATTTAGTTGCTAGCGAGTTGGTTCATTATCTTCTAGCGACTTGGGTGATTGCTTACGGTTTTCTCTTGATTTAGTAAAATTCCGTGAAAGAATCTATTTCCTGGTTTAATCATAGAGTTATAAAATCCCGTATAATCTGCTAACATGTCTACCAACGTTCCTACTATCATCTCCTGTTGCTCCGAGGATGTTCAAGTACCTGGTTCAGATACTCGTCCACCCATGCTTGACAGAACTGACTACGATTCTTGGGCTCAACGAATCAGATTGTACTGCCTTGGAAAGGAAAATGGTGT